>CM067483.1:10548556-10573600 GCA_034552555.1 Semaprochilodus insignis | reverse complement strand
ATAAGCTATATATATATATATATATATATATATATATATATATATATATATATATATATATATATATATATATATATATATATATATATGTGTTTTTTTAAAGCTTCTATGCAACATCTGAAACACTCTTAATATAAGGTCTAATTTATACTTCCAGGGATGCACTGCCCTGGATCACTTGTGTACCCTGAATTAAGTACAACCCCTAACATTGACCTGTAGTAGAAGGCTTTGCATTCAACAAAAACAGACAGGCTATAATTTAACTGGTTGATGCTCACCATTTCTCCACTCTCAAAACTGCATAACTGATTATATCTAGTCTGTTTAAAAACAGGTTAACACTTTCCTCACAAGAACGCCTAACAAGCACTCAAATCTAATATCTCTGCAAGCTATTGAAGCATACAACACACAGCTATGCATCCGCTAGCCTTGAGAGAGGTGGAGCTTGTCCCTAGCACGTCATCGCGCCGCTGGGCTCTTATAAACATCGAACTTCGACGGGAAACAGCACGTATAGAGAGCGGCGCACGTTGTTGTGCGCGAGAAACGAAGCTACTAACGACAGCTAAACCACACCCGTCAGGACTGACACTGCGTTCTTCTTGTATGTTATCTTGTCCTGCTCTTTTGATGAAACGGGTTTGGGTGTTGAGATGGTCGGTCGGTTAGCAGCAAGCGCCATGACACGCAGAGTAAACCTGAAGTTCTTGTTTTAGCCTGAGGAGCTAGGAGTGCAGTACAGCCCGTCGAACACCGAAACGTTCAATACTTAAGACAGTCGTCAGGTCTAACTTAACATTTGAAGATATCGACTTAACCGAGCAGTTCTGTTGTTATTCATGGATCGCGGGGGGTGTCGTTTAAATGGGGGTGGTGGAGGCGAGGGCCAAGCTGGAGAAAGCCAGAGGCCTGAAGGATCCAACTACGGGATGATCACGCTGGAGGACCTGGAATCTTTCTCCGAGGACCAGGTCTCGGACTCCGGCAACGGCAGTTTGGAAGACGGAGAGATGATGGAGGACGAAGAGCAAGACCGATTACTACATTACTGGCAGGACGTCGCGAGAGGGCATCGAGTGGAAGTACCGAGAGGTAAAACCGTGTTTAAATAACCCTAACATTATTTATAGCTAGCATACTATAAAAAACATGCATACATTAACTAAGGCAGCAAAGCATGGCACCTGCCATTATCTGTGTCCTATTTATTTTCGCGCAGGTTACATTGAAAACCTATTTTGTTATAAACAACACGATCACGTGGAGAGCGTGTGTCGACTGTTATGGTAACTAGCCTAGATTTGCGTTTAAACATACCAGGACACATACAAAACAACTAATTTAAACAACTATTTGAACTAAATCTAAGGAAGTATTTAAGCAATAAAATAAAAATGTCTTGCAACATATGCTAAGAGAAAGGTATTTATGTGGTACATAGAGGCTGTGTTTAGTTAGCCGTAAGGCAAGACGACGGTATTATTTTTGAACGCAACCTCTGGTCTTCTAATCGCACATCATACAGCCGAAAAGGTGACGTCGTGTAACAGTCAAACGTGAGACAGCAATTTCTGTTAACGCGTTGGGAGACAGTAAACACTGCTTTGTATGTGTGGGAAGATGTTTGCACAGCCCGAGCTACAGTGGAAATTTGCCATGGCTACATCTGTCCTAAGCATACTGTCAAACAATGTGTGGACAGTGACTGGGAACTTTTAGTAACATACATATTGTGGGTTGCTCTGTCATGATGTCCAGTCAACAGCACTGAAGTATCTTGACTGACAGGGTCTAACTGAAATGACAGTTTACAATGTTAAAGTCCCACAGTTAAACTAATCTGGAACCTTACCTAGAGCTCAAAAGCATTTTGTGAAAGACAAAAAAGCGAGTTGTAGTCTTAACAACATAATCAATATAGGTTATTAATGATATCAGCTTTAAGGGTGATTTTTTTCAGACCCTATCTGGCCTGTAATCTGTAATCAGATTTACACCCACCCTAAAAAAACACCCTGCTCCAGGCACAAGAGTGAAGACAGGCTGTGTTGACCTACTTCTAGAGCCTGTGGAATGTACCCTCGAGGTATGACCCATCCCAGTGTGGAAAAGAAACACCAGAATAACCTGCTTAACATTTTGCAGAATCTAAAGATCAAGCCCCTCACTGAATGAGGGAACAGTGTTATGAATTGAGGTATATAGTCTAGTTTGATATGTTCTGTTTTTTGAGCAGTCAGAAGCAAACTACTTACAGCTTTTACTTCTGAATATGCAGAAGTTCACAGCTCAAGAAGTTCAATTAACTCTTTTTCCTCAATTAACACAAGATGCTGCTTTTTAATTACATTTTGTGCTACACCAAGTGTGGTTGTTTTCATCTGTCCTGAGGAAGCATTTAAGAGTTCATTTTGGCACTTATCAGGATATGGATTTGAATCAAGCTTGAAACTTGACACCAAAATAAAGGGTATTTTAGTGTTTGTCATACGTCCTCATTCCTCCTGATAATCACATTTTGTAGGTCTGTTTGACATGTCAGGTACTGGGCATGAAATTGCAGAGGCTTTTGAAAGCTTTCGCAAAATGAATATTTCTAAAGAAAGGGCAGAAAAAAATGTCAAGCATAAGACCCACTACTCAGAGTTTTGTTGTTTTTGAGCAAGAACAGCACAACAGAATTTTAAGCCTTTAGATGTTCAATCCTCATGCCATAAATGGCAGTTAGATTTCCACATTTGTCAAGGCCTGGTACTAATGCATAAGCTTAGGGACTGAGAGAGCTTTGTGGCTTACAGGGATTAGCCAGCAATCCTGCTGGAACTGGATGAGCTTCCAGTCCCATCCCGAAATACTGTGGGGAACAGTACAATAAATACACATTTCTTGTAGTGTGTCTGCAAAAATCAGGCTAACGATAAATAGTCATGTTGCCCAGTTCTGTCTGTATGAATGCTGATTAATAATGCTGTCTAATTAATAATTCTAGTACAGACTGTGCATCTCAGTGAGAGACACTGTACAATATAGTAATATTTATTGTTACTGTGATTTAGGCTTTTATTTAATTAAAGATTTTGTGGATATTATTTCCATTTTGTGGATGGTACCTAAACACATTAGTAGCTGAACATGTGCAATATGATTTTTTTTGCCATATCATCTACCTCCAGTGAGAGATTAGACTGTAAAATGCATGTAAAATGTACATCTAAAATATAAAAGTGAACATATCTAACAAAGCTATCAGGAAAACAAAACACAAACTAGGGCTGAAACAATAAGTAACTAAAAATAATTTTAAAAAGTTCAATCAAAGCTGCGTTTAATCCATATAATTCCATAAATACAGCTCCCTGTGTTTCACACGAAGGAGCGAACACAAAAACTGCTTTGAGAAAACAACACAAAGTGCCCAAAGTTTGGCAACATTTCAAGCTGAAAAAAAAGAACATTCTGTATAGTGTGTCTATTGTAAAAGCAAGTTAATGTTTTAGCATCTCAGCAGCATGCATCCAGCATGGAGATCAAAATTAGAGAACAACCTACAATGTCCTAAATGTCAAAGTTACTGCATAGTCCTATTTGAAATTATCCAAACAGGAGTAAAAGAGCAGTATTTTAAGCATATTTCATGAGTTACATACATTCTAAAGCACAGTATAAAAATTTAAATGAGATATTTGAAAACACTTTCAGATACTTCCCAGTTATTGGTGTTAATCTGGCAACTGGTGCTAATTTCCTAGATTATCTGACAAACCCTATTTAACTGGCAGCCTAGCTTTCCAGTTTTCACTGACTTTGCAACATGGTGAGTCGTTCTAAAGTGACTGAAACCCTCTGGCAGCAGGTTGTCCAGATGAAGGCCAAAGGGACGACTCTATCAGCCCCAGCAAGAGAAGTAAAGTCGTTACAAGTCTCTGATTTCTAGAATATTGCATCTTTACAACGTCACAAACTCATTCAAGTCCCCCGAAAAGCCTAGTCGTCCAAAAAGACAAATGCAAGAGAGGACAGGATAATGTGAAGAATCTCAATAGATTTGCCATCATAGAACAATGAATTAATTTATTATGCCAGCGAATTCTAAATGGAAATTTCAGGACATCTGTCCATGAACTGAATCTAATAACACTGTGGGTGATGCAGCAGGACAGTGATCTTAAGCACACAATGTTCTCTGTTGCCAAGAAACAACAACTCTAAAACTTTCAGTGGAGCCATATTCTATGGTCAGCTGAGAGCGTCAGAGAGTATAACAAAGATCTAATATATGCATGCACGCACGCATGCACACACACACACCATGTACAAATAATTGATTTCTATTTTACAGAAATTGAAAATTCCACTTTACACTATGAAAACATTTAAACATTTAATTTCATGAACATTTCACATATACGTGTACATGTGTGCCTTTTGAAACACTGTACAGTGTGGTGGAGACATCTCTACAAACCCTGATATACCTAACATCTGTGCATCTTGCCTTCACAGATATGGCAGAACCCATTCAACAGATAACAACCAATAATAACGGAGCACACCCCAGAGAGACAGTTCCCTACACATTCATGTTCCGCAAGGAGAAGGTATGTCTATAAATGGACATCTGACTTTAACAAGTACACTGTTGCATACAATGAGCATTCATCTTTGGGCTCTGTACAATCTGTACAAATTTATGTCGTCAAGGTGCGTTAAAAATAGTAAGAACAAACATAACTGGTCACAGACAGACAAATTGCAAAACAAATTTCAGTTTACAGTAAGATTTTTCTGATGAAATTACAAAAAAAGTACAATTAAACATTTTTTTTAGTAAACTCTATAATCCAGCCCACTCAAAAATTCAGCAGTCAACATTTTCTTTCATTAAGCCTAATAATGTAACATTTAGTATTTTCACAACTGCCCTACAGCAACAACTGCAGTTATACTGATAACTGATATTTTTATAGTTATTACTTAACTGTGAAGTTGATTTGAACAAGACTTGTTTTATTGGTGGAGTTTGGGATTTGGTGAAATATAGAATTATGGAAGAAATATTACTCATCAGACTTATCAGACTTGTATGAACATCGCAAATAAAAGTAAGAATTTCACCGTACAGTGTAACTGCTTGTTTCTCATATGACAAACGCTTGAATTTAATTGAATTGAATGATCAGACTTGTATGAACATCATTATTGCTGTACTCTAGCAGGTAGAACTAACACAATTGAAATTAAAAGGCTAGTTTACAAGTTACCAAGTTTAGTTTACTTTTGTTAGTTTTGTATGTATTTTCCCCACTGTTCATCTGCTTAAACTGTTTTTCCTTGATGTAGAACGGTGTTAAAAACTTTCAGTATTTTCTGTTGTTATTTAGTATTAATACTTCACATTAAGAGACCACTTCTAAGGTATCTTGCTTGCTCTTTCTCAAATATTACATCTACCCTACTACTCTACTACCATGTACTGGTGCAGCCTTGCACTTCTGGGAATATGCCAAACCAGTTTATTTAAAAAAAATAGCAATTCATTAATGTCAAAGTTAATTCATTTATTATTTATGACACATAAATAAAAAAAAAAAAGACTAATGCGTTTAGCTCGGGGGTTGTCAAGGCCAAGGTAGCCAACAACACAATAAAAAAAAACATTGTAAAGGAAAACCCCCCATTAAGACCACTGTATTATTAGATAAGTTTATCTAGACTGAAGGGTGAAGAATACAGTATCACTCACATTTGGTTGATTGCTCCACTTGAATAATGAATAATGTAGTTAAAAAAAAAAAACCCTCAAAGTGTGCCTTTTGGTGGAAGTATTAAAAATACAGCTATTATATCAAACATTTATCATACCTTTGTTATTTTTATCAAGGACAGTTATATCACAATAATTACTGTTATTGTTTTTACTTAAATATCATGTATTATATTGACATTCATGGGAGATTCAGAATTCACCAGTTGACAAAAGAGTAATTGGTGCAACAAATTAGGCTACAACCACAACCTTTACTGAACTGCACTTTTTAATTGTTCATAGACTCCTTCTCTTCCCCTACCAAAACTCCACCACCCACCTGTATCTGACTAAACAAACTTAGAAAAAAATGGTGGGAATTTCTTTCTTTTTCTCTTACCAAATATTATCAGCAGAGACACAACACACCCGAGACAATTCTACCTCAATACACTGTCAGCTGTACATTCTGCATATTTTGCACATCCATGCAGTCACTTTACACATTAATAACTTATTCATTTATATTGTAACTGTTACTGTTTCACTCATTCTCACACTGAGTGCACTGTCAATATGTAAATATCTTAACTACCTATATTGTATATTACTGCTCTTTTTATTGTTTGTTTCTTCTTGGAGAATGTCACACTAAATTTCGTTGTATGCAAGTACAATGACAATAAAAGGATTCTATATATTAATTGATTGCAGCATGGCAATCGTTTACGTTTAGAAACAAAGTAGCAGCTCATGTTTCTCAGCGTGTTTGTTCATTGCTTAGTGTGCAGTATATTGTTTTAAATTAAACTGCTTTATTTGCTAGCCATTGTGTGTCTTTTGATTTAATTTTTATGGTACATTTTGCTCATTTAAACTAACAACTACTTCGATCTAAGTAGGTAATTTATGCTATGAGACATGGTTGAGCTGAAAAGAAAAAAAAATAAAAAATTTGTAATTACTCGGTCCATGTTTGATCCATGACAGCCACTTTTCACGGTCTAATCAAATCCTGAAACACCAAATCATGTCCCGTCCAGTTTTTTCCAACCTGACAAGCCTGTTTCACCTACAAAATGCTTTCTGATTTTCAATTTTCAAGATTCATATTGACAGCAAAATAATGGCCTACAAATAATGAATGAATAAACATGGAACCATAATGCTATATATTTAAATTACCACCATTACAGAACAATTACATTGAATCAAAACTAACCAGCAGACAAAAAAGGTCATCTGTTCATTGGATGCAGTGTCAAGTATGAATTTTGAACATTTTAAATACTTGACATCAAAAGTGCTCGTAGGGTACAAGGGGTTTATTGGGGGCTGTTCCTGTGATACCACCTGTAAGAATCACCTTCATAGGAATTTAATAAATATGTTCAATCGGACATATAGTGAAATAATTGCAGTGTTTGTTTTTTTGTTTTGTTTTGTTTTTGTCTTGCAGTGCGGAGATGTGCTTTATGAGAAGAGGCACTATGAGAAAGCACACTGGGCCTGCATCACTGTCAAGGAGGACACATATGAACAGAGCATCTGCTATGGCTTCATGAGAATAATGAGATACATATGCCAGCAGAATTCGCTAGGTGATAATTTTTTTTTTTATATGAGCCTGAACAGTAACAATAGATATGCAATAGAAAAACCTTGTTTATAACTTCAACACATTCATGCCACATGACCAGTTTCTTTTTCTCCTCCTTGTATGTTTTAGGTAGGTATCTGGGGATGACAATACCTATTGTGACTGTGGTACACACAGATGAAATGCACACAACCTTGTCCAGAACAGTCACTGTAGCATACTATTTGCCCACAAACCACCAAGATCAGCCACCACAACCCTACGACACAGACATAGTCATTGAGCAGTGGCCAGCCACCATAGTGTACACTAGGTAAGTTTCATGTTTTAAACCCTTCTGTCTTGTCATTCAGAGTAGTTTCACATGAAGTGATGCACTGTACAGAGATTTGCTGACAGTTGTGGTGACAGGAACCAGATGTTGATGTGTACTTAAAAATAGTAATTTTATGTATTTAAAAAAAAACACAGTACACCTACATGTGTCCTCTGACCTTTTTTAGAATGTGAATGAAAACAGCTGGGAGAGGGGTGATTTGAGGGTCGGAGAGGTTTTTTTAATACCTTTTGCCTTTCATCAGCATATTCTTAGCCTTTGAATACCAGGTAATGCATTTGTAACCATTACGTGTAATAACTTCATTAGGTTACTTTTAGAACCAATACATGCTTTAGACATCTGGTTCCCATCCCTGTGACTAATTCTTACATGACGTTTTTCTACAATGGCACAATTCATGATAAAACACTCTGAAATTTTGAAAAAAATGATTAAATTGTTCAGACATTTTAAAATTTAGCAACTCATTATTAATTTTCCAAACCCCAGGACCTTTGCTGGTACTACAAACGAGATCACCATCATCAGTCAGATTAACACTATGGCAGAGGTGTTGGATTCTCCAGGACTCTGTGTCAGTGACTCGTTCATTGTGGCTGGCTATACCAACCCTGCAGCTGCCAACCGTCAGAATGAGATCTGGTTCCTTGAAAGGCCCTGAAGTTTTCCCCTCACCAAAAACATTTCTTTTTCTGCACCTTGTTCTACATCCCCTTCTCTGTCACCCAGGCCTCACACTCTGGAAAATTTAACAGTCATGTATGTCCCTCTCAGAGAGGGAAATGAAAGAACAGAGACAGGATGAAGACAAAACAGAGTTTCAAACACTGAAGAAGGGTTGTTTCAGTGCTTTAGGGTCCACGGACAAAACTTTGTTACCAAACATTTGTAGGTTGTGACTTTGTACCTCCCAAAAATGTATTTCCTCAGACACAAAGGCAGTTTACAATGACTCAAGGTGCACAGAAACTAGTTTCTCAGGACTGGAATTTATACCTAGCAGGAACTCATCTTGGAAATAGCATATATTAATGCGAAATCATATGTTTGTAGTTTAAGAACTGCTTATTTCCCCATTTAGAAACCTAGATTAAAACGTACCTTTAGTAGAAATCTTTCTCTGTCGCACACTAAAAGTATCAGAAATGAAAGCACAATAGAAAAACAAACCAAAAACTGAAATCTTTTGCAGTCTGACAATCAAGTATGCCATGTATTTTTGTATGATCCCCTTTGTAAAGATGAGCATTCCCCATTGTTAAATCCATGATCATGCCAGACTCTAACACGCCTCTCAGTTTTTTTTTTTCCTGCATTGCATTATAACTGGATTATTGAGCATACACTTCATAAAAGCCACTGGGCAACACTGCTGCTGTAGTGGTATTGGGGCGCATGTGTAATGTATACTTTGTGTGCACAGAATGATGAACAGAGCTGTAGATGACTCCACAACAACTGAGAGTTATAACCAAATTACACTAGTTGTAACATAGTTGTAATCAGTTATAAATTAGAAGCGGGTACAAATTGACTACTTTTGTTGTCACGTCTACTTAAGGAATAAACTGTACAAGTGGTTTTAACAGTACACTCAGTGTTTCTTGATTACATTTGTAAAGGAAAAAAATGTTACTTTTACTTCATTGTTCTGTCTAAAGCGGGACTCGTCACTCAAGAACACCCACTGCTATTCTGAATCATTCCACAACGTTCTGGCCCGACACAGTCGTTGCAGTCTTGGCGAGTCCTGCGTTGTGCAGTTGTCTGCCAATGGTGTTGGCACTAACAGGATGTCTCATGGAGGGCATCACTGCTCGCCAAATGTTTGCAGTGGCTCCAATGAATCTATGCGGTGCCTCAATGTGCAAGGGAAGCTTAGAGGAAGTCCTCATAACACAAATCAAACAAAAACCAAATGAGCGCATCTCTGTCCAGGAAATACCAGATGTACTCCAAAAGCTTTCGTTCATTACTGGAACAAAGCTAATAACACAAACTAACATTAGAACACACCCACACTAACATTAGAAACACCAAATTTCCCTATATTCATTCCCAACCTGATTTGAATAAAGAAGGACTGTGAAGACTTGTCCATTTGGTTCACACAGAACAATTTACTCAGGCTGAACCCAAGTAGTCATGTATTCGTTCTTTGGGTAACTATTAGTTTTTAGTTTTAGGAATAGATATCCCCCAACTCCTTTTTCTTCTTAAAATAAAAAAAATAAATAAAACAACCTGCAAAAAAACACTTCACAATGCTCACTTACAGCATTATGCTTCGTTAAATGTTAAGGTTGGCTGCGGTAAAAGAAAGACAAAAATAATCACAGAACCTGTAAACCTATTCATAGTTGCTTCCTTGTTTATTCAGGCACCACTGTGGGTTAAAAAATTCTTGTGATTCCAATTTGCTTGTGTACAAATTGTAACTTACAGTACACTTACAAATCTTAACTGGCAATAGTTCCATTTTGTTTCAATCTTTCTATGTTGTCCTGTCATTTGGAGTATACATTTTGTTTAAAGACAATCAGGTAGAACAATCATGACTGTTGGCTCACGGATGCTGATAAGATTGCCTACTCATGACTGGCTGACACCACAGGATATTTAACTGATTAGTTCTCATTAAAAAATCACAACAAATATGACACCAACAATGTTTGTTAAGTGTGCAATAAACAGTGTGAAAAGAAAATACATTTTATTTATTTACTTTCACAGCAAAGTGATACATCTGCTTTAACAGTTAAATAGAATTAGTTAAATAGTTAATTCCTTCAGGGTAGTAGCAGGGAAGCAGAACAGCCTAGCTGTCTGGGCATGCCTCCAGAGAGAGCAAATCACTCGTAACAGCTGTATACACTTCAGAAAAAGGGACACCACCAATACAAACAAACACAAACAAGTAGGACACCTGAGACATCGCCATGCCGTGAGTGAGTGAGTTGGTTAAGGGGATAATGAGTAAGAGATTGAAAGAGATGGTGAGTGAGAAAGAGAAAGATGGTGAGTGAACAAAAGAGGCAAATGAGTGAGTGCATAAATGAGTGGAAGACAGTAAAAGAGATAATGAGTGCGTGAGTGAGAAAGATGGGTGAGTTTGAACAGGAAAGTCCAATGAATTTTTCACATTAAATTGGGAAGCAGACCCACCATGCACATCCGTTACCAATCACGGTAAATAAGATTTCACCATTAGTAAAAGCAGGATTTTACTTTTGTAGTTGACTGAGATGACACTTGTTTTTAACCATTTTGTATTCTAATAATGATTATTTTCATTATTGGTTAATCTGCTGATTATTTCCTCTATTAATTGATTCACTGTTTGATTTTTTTAAAATTCTGAAAATTGTGAGAAATGGCATCACAAGTGCTGCTAATTTACTATATGTGCTGGACAGAGCACTGGTCTTGTCTGAGTCTGGTCTTGTCTGTACCTTTAACTCACACACACCCACTTGTGTCAGCCCTCCAAGTCAGGTAAGTGTCTGTTTTATAGTGTTAGATCAGGGTAAGAGTGTGAGTCTGTCAAGCTGGGAGTACATACATTTTTAAATCTAAACAGATTTCCGAAAATGGAGAGCAACACAAGCTTTATGCCAGTCTGTAACCTAATTTTTTACTGTATTTTTGTCACAATGGACACTCACGAAAAAAGACAGTACAACACAATGAGTTTTGGCTACAAATAAGAACACAAAATCCCAAATCTTCTAGATGTTATACATTTTGGACTGGACCAGTTTGTGCTTTTATGTGTAGCAAAAACACAAACTGTCTGCAAACTAGCAGTTGACCTGAAAATGTAACTGAATGATGAGGTCTAGATCCATGAACCTAAACATACTTTAAAATCTACAAACCCAAATCTGGAGTTGGGACACTGACTTTTATATTTGGTGACAGCATGAATCCAATATATTTCATGTTTTGTCTTCTCCACTTAATTTCATTTGCAACCCATTCCAAAAAAAGTAAAGCATTTAAGACTTTGTAATGTTCCTGTTCTTGTTCCTTCTGACAACACTTAAAAGATGTTTTGGCACCAAGGATACCAAGGGATAAAGTGTTTCAGATGTCCAATTTTTCCTGCAATACGGGGTGTGGGGTTGTCATTGACGCATTTTTTCCATTTCAAAATTCTCCACACAGTACTTGTACCTTCTTATTACATAGCCATACATTTGTAAAGTGTGTAGCATAGGCTTTTGTGTTTTTCTTCATTAATACTGCCATTAAAGAAGTGTGCATTCTTTTTGCCAAGGCATTGACACATTGTGGACACAGCTTTTGGACTTGTTGCTGATAACAGTCTGGATGGTCCTTTTAATCTTTGGTCTGGAGCACACAATTCCCATTTATTCCAAAAAGATCTGAAATACTGATACATCTGACCACAATAAACGTTTCCACTATGTGATGCTCCATCAAATGTTTGAAATCACATCATTTAAAAAAAAAAAAACTACACCTAAATTGCCCCTCCCAAAGTGTTGACCAGACAAAACATGAAATATCTTGGGTGCCATTTTTTTTTTTTGCATTGTCCATACTGTCCTGACTTTTTCTGAATTGGGTTTGTACAAGGGACTACCTCAAGAGGCACAAGCTGAAGATTTTGCCATGGTCCTCATAGTACTTCGACCTGTAAATCAACAAAAATCTGTGGATAGACCTCAAAGGAGCAGTGCACGCAAGACAGAGCAGGAATAGATGCCTTTTGCAAGGAAGAATGGGTGAAATTCCCCCAAACAAGGAAGTAGAATACTTTTAAAGAGTCTGAAACGCTCATACCTGGCTTCAAAAATCATTTACAAGCAGTGATCCAGAATCAGATTTTTTGCTTCCTGATCATGTTTCAAACCAGTCAGAGAACTTTAAAAACTACTACAACGATCACACTTTACATCTATGACGCTCCTTGAATATGTGTACCTGTTGCTTTTTTACTGTCTTAGTGCAAATGGCAGCAAAAACTGCAGGTGTCTTTTTATAATCTGCTGAATGTAAAGTCATGTACTGTATTCAAGGTGTGAGAGGCAGAGAGAAAGTTTCTGTATCCTTTAGCTAGTCACCAAATGCACATATACAGCTGTCAATGCAGACATCAAGAGCAAAAAATACCAATTCTTGCATAAGGCTGCTATAATGCTCCATTTCAAATCAGTAAACCAATGCACTGAAATATTGAAAATTTAAGCATATCAAAATAAACCTCATGAAAGCCTTCAGCCAGCCTTAGATTGTATTCATCTTCAACATAAAGTCTAAATGGCTACATTTGCTGTCAAAGCCACATGGAGAACCTAGAAGTCACATGTCTTACCTGTAAGTACCGAGTCTGGTATTCACTGAGTGACTCTCCTAAAGGGATGACCATTTTTTCCAAACTGCGGTGGTGAGAGTGGGCCTGGATGTCTGGGCTCTCCTCTGACCGCAGCTCTATATGAGAGATCAGCAGATTGGAGATGATCTGCTGCACAGCCTAAAAAGAAAAAAAACAAGATACTGGCATTCATATTCACAAAGTATTCAAATACCCAGCTCTTGGATTAATTATGCAAGATTTAACACACCAAAAAACCTGTTGCATACAGAAAGAACTGAGGCAATGTCTTTAAAAAAAAACAAAAAAACAAACAAACAAAAAAAAAACCCACTTCCCGGTCCTCTGAATATACACATTGTTCATTTTCAATGTCTGTCAACCACATTCAACCCAAATACAAGTCATCAAAGTTCTTGCAGTTGTTTACATTGTTAAAGAAAACCACCTTTACCAACTACTACTTTTTTTTATCAGCACAACAACCAAGTAAGCTGAAATTTTATTTTATTATAAAATTTATTAAGTTGGGCCTGGCCAATTTTTATTTCATATAATTTAGCATTCGGTAACAGCCTAAAAAAACGGCTAGTTAATCTCTGAATAAGATGTTGAAAAATAATTTAAATATGTGAGAGTGAAGTTGAGCAATAATTGAAAAGGCCAGAAAAACCAAATTGGTGTCTGGATCAGTGGTCTAAAAGATTGCTTTAGCTTGTTAGCTTAGCTTATGTTAGCTTAGCGAGCAGCTACAGACCCAACAGTGCCACCCATCACAGTACAGACTTAATTCAGAAAAATCTGTGTTCTGTTAAAATAAATTTAAATGATTAAAATGTTTGAGGGAGCATATGTAGAGTGACAGCAGGCCAAAATCAAACTTGTCCTGTGGTCTTTAGGATGCAGGCTTGGTTGTAGTTAACTGATGCTAAAATGACACCTGTTCAGAGAATAGCATAACATCAATTGACCGGTGAAAGTCGAAATCAACCCTGTTTTGCGGTGTTTGCAGAAAATGTGTAGCTCTTTGCTGTGGCTGATATGCTATCATGCTTAGTTTTTTTTAGGCTTTTGCTGGCTCTGATTCCTCCCTTTTCTTTTTTTCCTGTTTATTTATCCATTCAGAGGTATAAAAAATCAAATACAAATCTTTAAAACACCATCAGTTTTAAATATAGTCATCATTTTTACATACTATCGTATACTGCATTACCATCACAGCACCCAACCCTACTTTAAGCCTTGGGTTGTCTTGCTAAACTCAATGTGCAGATAGTAGTGTACTGACTCTTCTTTAATCCTACATAATCCAAGGTCACTGATGAGGATTTAATGCAAAGTGTAATCCCTGATTCGTTTAATGACAAAATAACTACCAGGTAAGAGCAGATTTCAGTAAGTAATATACAATGCACACCTTCATATCTCCACCAGGTGTAGCGCTGAGGGCCAGGACACGAAACTGCTTTGTCTGGTTCCATAGCTCCCGGACCACCTGAAGAACAGGGTAGTACGCATATTTAAAAAAAAGTACTTCCATAGGCTTCTTACAAGGCCTTAAGATGTGATATAAATACCTGACAATATGCATGATTTCCTAATGCCTTGTGGGCCTCATCAATGACCACACACTTAACTTGGGTTCCATGGCATGTGTTTCGTGACAGGTCGTTCATCATCACTTGTGGAGTAAGGAAGAAAACACGTTTTGATCGCCACAGCTCCCTCCTCTGTGGCGCTGGAGTACTCCCTAAAGTACGAAAGATGGAATCAAATATATTTGTGAGTCAATTACATCCCCTGCAAACAGTCCATTAAGCAAAAAACACTGACAATACTGAAAAATTTTATTAACTCTATTAATTTGCATATCAGCATTCATGTCATCACTACCTCTAACAAGATATGTGCTAGTAAAAGCAGCATTTTACTCTTTTAAGCAATGTGTGCTCAAGGTATTTCTCACTGCAATGGACAAAAACGAAAGACAAGTCTAATGCACACCTGTCAGCTCTGCCATATGCTGCTGTGGTATCCCCATCACTTTGTAACACGCTTCAATTTGCTGGGCCACCAGAGGTTTGGTGGGGGCCATAAAGACTATCTTCCCTGAAGGGTACCACCGGTAGAAGTTATACATCACCACAGCAGCTATAAATGTCTTTCCAAGGCCGGTGGGCAGGCACACTAGCGTGTTTTGGAACAAGGCAGCTTCTGAGATGTTCAGCTGGTACTCCCTGACTGGGAAATTGGTCGGAAAGATCCACACTCTCCCTGAAGAACTGTTGTAGCCTGGAAGGTCTGGGTGAATCTCTGCCGAATCTCCTACTACGGCGTCAGTCACTGAGTTCTCCAGAGACTTTTCAGCCTCATCCGCTGCTATGAACATCAGGTCATCGTCCAGATCCTTCTCCTCATGGGAAGCCTGGTCTCTTGACTCGTCCACAGCGACCGCCTGACAAATCTTACCATCATCCCAGAGGGAGCAACGAGGATACGCATTATCTTTGTCCCTCTTCTGGCTTTTGCCTTGGCTGTCGTTTTTGTCCGCTTTTCGCCGCTGTGGCGCTTTTTTAAAAGTGTTTGTAATTTCGGAAACACTTGTGCCCCACGTTTGGAATAAAGTTCTCTGATTGGCGCTGCTCATCCTTCAATATTTTAGTACCGTATTACGTTCAATACATTATTTCCGTCCTATGATTTCAGTGAAAAAGAGGCTCGAATGAGTATTTAGCTAGCCAACATTAGAAAACACCCTCTTGGTTAGCTAACCAGCTAGTGCCAGCACTAGATCGGCTCGACTCTGTAGCTTCGTTGCCTAGCATGTTTCAGTAAATAAAACTCTCAGAACTCGGGCGTAACCCTCTTGTTCTCTTTCAGAAACGCATCTCATGTAAATGAAACTGAACATAAATGAACAATGATAAATTCCCAAAGAGCGCCCGGCTTGAACCTCAGCTTTGCCTCCGTTCTGAAGTTTTGTCAAATGTGGCGCTCAAGTGGGTCATAGTGCGCAACCAATACAATGATGTATTCAGGAGCGGCTATATGCGTGAGTTTTACGCAGGGTAAAAACGTTCTACTCAAGATAGAAGGACAAGCCTGTTTGAGCTTTATCTATTTATTTATAGTTATCTGTAGTGGACATTTTGCTTTTGCTCCTCTCGCTTAACCTGTTTGAGTTACACTACTCATTCATGCTGTACTTCCTGCTGTACCTTTAAAGAGGACATTCTAGCATACTACTCTTGTAATAGATCTACCAAAAGTGGTATGTAGTATGCAGTATACGACCATACTGTAAATCTATAGTGCACTGAAGACACTTGGATGGTGTATTACAGTCAGATTTTCTAGTATACAGTGGGAGCTATCTTCATGGTGTACTGCATCCCATCCTGCACTGCGGCCTTACCAGCTTAACCTGCTTCAGCGGGAAAAAAATGCAGCCAACTCGGACTATAAATGTGAGTATAGTAATTGTAGTGGGGTATTTTTTCATCTGAATGAGCCTCAGAAAGTTAAAATATACAGCTCTTAAGTTTAATGAAAAATGAACTCGCTTTTGAGGTTCAGAAGCTAGCTCTAAACAGTGGATACAGTAACAGCTCTAAGGTGAATGTGAGGTAACTGGTCAGAATGCTACATTATCTGTCAAAATTTGTTACTGTACTGCATACTACACACAGGGGACAGTATACAGCATGCAGTATAGAAGTGTGCCAATTCGAATACGGCCTTTGGTCTTTCCAGTGATACCACATGTGTTGGGGTAGGAAGCTGGCAAATTCTACTAATGAGCTAGTAACACTGGGAGCACTCCATCTCCATCCTCACAGTTGTGGCACAGAAAGTATTACCCAGTGTTCGTTGTTCCAGTCAACACACACATACACTGCATGCACACATTTGCATCCATGTGCATCTCCACTTCTCCCACGGAGGCTACGTAATCTTTACCAGGTTGCCAGAGAGAGACTGAGCTCTGCGTCCTACTTGCCAGTGTGGTAGAACTTCCCAAACGTGTGGTTGCACTCTTCATACTAATTAGTGCAGTAGTGGCACTCACTCGACCGCTCTCTGCTTCTCACTCGACAGTGGCACTCACTCGACACTCACCTTGCTATAGACGCTAGTGTAAGTAGTGCATTTGTTGGTTGGGGCCTGTCCCTTGGCTATGCACACCAACTCCACTGCAGACCCACTTCATGCCAACCCCATCTTCTGACCGTCCAACCCCAGTGTGCAGGAAGTGTTACAAGTGTCCACTTTCCCAGTCAAGACACACACCTCTTCGGCATGTGTTCACAGGTGCTGGTGCCACCAGGCCTCCAGTAAATAAATTACAAAATAACAAAATCAACAGCAAAGTCTTTGCGCCACTGGCACCATTCTAAATCAATTGGAGCCGTTTCTCTAAATACCTGTCCACAGAAAATTAAATCAATGAATCATGTACATTTTATATTGTTAGAATAAAGTGTTTTATAGATTAAAATCTCCCTACTGTCCACTACACCATATAATAAAAACTAAAATATATTTTTAAAAAAGGTAATATATATAGTAATATATATTATTTGCTCTTAAAACATAGGAAATCACGAAAAAACAAAGATTTTTCCCTCAGAACAGAACACTGACCGCCCACTTTTTCAGTGGCTCTGGTTCTGAAATTTTGTGATCTGATCATTAATTTTAATCATAGATATACTTAACAGAACCAACCAGCTAGGAGATGAATCGTGACAAAAAGGCAAAGGTAGCAAACGGTATACTGTGAATGAACTACATATCCCACTGCAAATGACTGTAACCCGTCAATCATTGTCACTTCTATTTTGCCACCTGTTGTAGTGATGTATTTTCTCCTTAGCGGTTTTGTAAAAATTCAGTTTTTAATGATAATATTTTTGATATTTTAATGTACATATGTTTACATTTATCATTATAGTTTTAACAGCAAAAAGTGAAAAATGTGATTTTGTTTAACTCTACAATAAGTACCTTAATTATAATATATTATTTTGTTATTAGTGCTTAGACTTCGTATGATAGCCTACTGTCGGATCAGTTTTTCTTCATTTTTAAAACTTTGTTTTTCTTAATTTTTATCAAATTATTTAGTTTTATTTCCAGCCGCTGTTCTATAACTTACCATAACTTTATGGTTATACTTAGCACTTGCAAAATATACTCGCTAAAGCTCCTACTGCTATTAATCCATAACACTACTGGAGAAGACAGCCTGGATCCTCTCAAATTATTTTAGGACACATTACATATATTTTTAATGTTTCCTCATGCAGAATTCCCAGCTCTCCACAGTCCCTCTGTAGAACATGGTGAGGATTGGAGGAGGAAGATGAGCTTTCCTCCGTCTCCGCAGGAAGTAGAGGCGCTGCTGGGCTTTCTTGGCTATGGAGCTGGTGTTGAGGGACCACATGAGGTTCTCTGTGATGTGGACGCCAAGGAACTTTGTGCTCTGGATGATTTCCACAACAGAGCCATTGATGTTCAGGGGGGCGTGGTCGCCTCGCACTCTTCTGAAGTCAACAACCATCTCTTTAGTTTTGTCAACATTCAGAGACAAGTTGTTGGTTCTGCACCAGTCCGTTAGCCGCTGCACCTCCTCTCTGCATGCTGTCTCGTTGTTCTTGGTGATGAGGCCCACAATTGACGTATCATCTGCGAATTTCACGATGTGACGATGTTGGGACGACTGCAGTGCTCAGAGAGATGTTGAAGATGTCCGTAAAAACATCTGCTAGCTGTTCGGCACATTCTCTGAGCACTCTGCCAGGAATGTTATCTGGTCCAGGGGCTTTTCGTGGGTTCACTCTGAGCAGAGTTTTCCTCACGTCAGCGGTGGACAAGCACAGTACCTGTTCGTCTGGAAGAGGTGTGGTCTTCCTTGCTGTTGTGCAGTTCTGTGCTTCAAACCGAGCATAAAAGTTGTTTAGCGCATCGGGAAGGGAGGCGTCACTAGGACATGGCGGCAGTAGGACATGGTGGTGTAACAACTGGCTTGTGCTGGTCTGAGCATGGAAGAAGGTAGGCAAAGATTCTGCTAAACTAAGGATGGGACAATTACTATGACCAGTATTCTGAGACTGGAGAGACTGGAAAAACTAGCTGAAATTAGATTGAGCTGGAGTGAGTCTTTGTCCAACACTGGAACAGGCCGGTATTATACTGGTTTTACTGACAGACCCGTTGAATCTACACATGCTGCTGGTCTTACTCTGATCTTCTAAGGTTAATGTACATGATTCTACAATAAGAGACAGAGCAAAAATGGCACTCATGAGAGAGTTGCAAGGAGCAAACCACTGCTGACCAAGAAGAACACAAAGGCTCACATTTGTCAGAAACAAAAGATGACCCCCAAGAATTTTAATATTCTGTGTACAGATAAATCAAAAAAGGTTTGTTTTTTTTGGAGGACATGGGTTCTGTTACATCCAAGCATAACTGCATTCCACCATAAGAACATCATACTGATGCTCAAACATGGTGGTGGTTGTGTGACAGTCTAGAGCTGCTTTGCTTCTGCAGGACCTGTATAATGAAATCATGAGTTCTGCTCTCTATCAGAAAATCCTGAAGGAGAATATCCGATGTCTGCCCATCAGTTTGTGACCCAAAGCTCAAGCTGTATTTGGTTATGCAGCAGAACAATGATCTGAAGCACACAAGCAAGTCGACCTATTAATGGCTCAAAAGAAACAAAATTAAGCTTTTGGAGTGGCCGAGTGAAAGTCCAGACTTGAATACCATAGACATGCTGTGGCAAGATCTTATATGGGTTGTTCATGCTCGAGAACCCTCCAATGTAGTGAAATTTAACTAATTCTCAAAAAACAAAAAAAAAAAAAAAAACTACTGCCATGGGTGGTACATTCAGTTATTCTTTTTTGTGGGGCAATTACTTTTTCACACGGGTGATATGAGTTTCAATAAATGAAAAGATCATTTAAAAGCTGTATTTTCTCTTTACTTGTCTTGTCTTTATATTACATTAAAATTAGTTGCATGATCTGAAACATTCAAATGTGCTGAATTAGCAAAGTAGTAGGGAAGCATCTAAATGAAAATTTTTGGCCGAAACAGAACAAAATGAAACACTTGCCCGAAGGCCAAATATCAGACAGTGTTTCATTAATTTTGCCACTTTTTCATCATTGCAGAAATTAAACAAGCTAAATCCCAGATAGCAAGTGGATGTGGGCCATATCTGGCAAAGATATGGCGCTGCTGGCCCACCGTCGGGACTTGCAATCTGCAATGAGCCAAAGGTGGCCCACATATTGTAAATATGCATTTGGTCCACCTGTCCCAAAACAAATCTGGTCCACTCCTGGCACAGATACAGCAGAGTTGCTTACTTTTGGCTGAGGCGTGGCACTAAAGTGGTGCATATGTGGCCCACATCTTGCTACCGGGACAGGTGCACCCAGTTCCGTCAACCTATTTGGGAAATGGGCCAGATGAAAATGAGGAATGTGGGCCAGATTTGAGCCAGAACAATTTTGCTGTTGGGAATGTATTTTTGTCTTGCTTTTCAAAGAAAAACAATTGCTAAACTGGAGTTTAAACATACTTACTGAACACTGAACATTTTAACATCCCAGCAGACAGTCCAACATAGCACAATATGACAAAACATTCTAGCAGACATGCTGCATTCACAAAGAGCACCTCACTCCACAATGGCTACGATTTTATCGCATTGTTGTAAAACTGGGATTTGTGGGGATTTTTTTAAGGAGGATGCGCACTGAGAGAACGAGTGAGAGAGAGATGGATAGAGAGAGTGCGTGTGTGTGTGTGCACGTGCACCGAGAAGCTGCTGTCTGTCTAGCTCTCTGTAATGATTGTTAAAGCTAACAGCACTGTTCTGTTTGTTACTTTTTGTAGTTCTGTTTGGCTCTGATGCTCTAAACGGAATAAAAGCCGGGGAATGTCAGCGCGCTCCGTCTACATCCAGGAACTAGAAAAAGTTGACAGCGTCATTAAAAAAACGTCATAAAAAACTTTTCACTTATTCACTTTTCACTCACCAAAATTATTCGCCCGACAATGGCAAAAAAAAATACACTTTTGATGTTCTGCCGAATAACGTTGGTTGCCAAACATTCAGTGTATCCTGTTGTATTCTGTTAACAAATGAGAAACACCTCTCAAAAAACAGCTGTTGTTACGGTTGTCCAGCGTGCTACTGTTACAGTCACTGTTTACTGGCACTGACTCCTGTTAGAATAGCAAATGATAGAGATGTATGAAAAACTACTACAGTGACAACTGTTAGAAGCACTATTGACTACACAATGAGCATACAGAAAACTCAGTATCAATTTTCAATGTCAATCCAGACATATTTGGTTTTATTTTCTCTTTAGATTATTAAGGCCTAAATGTGTGCAATTTTTATGCTAAGACAATATTTTGTTTAAGCTTGTGGACCAATAAAGTGCTATAAAAGTGTTTTTTTCTTACTAATTCCCTGTGATTCCTTTCAAATATGCAGATGGACATACATAATAGGGTTGATACAGAATTTTTACTGAGGTTGCAAAGTAGGTTTTTTTCCTCACTGTTTAATGCATCTTATTCTATGTCGTGACAGAAATAACAGAATACATTTTTTAAGAGATGTTAAGGTCAAATATGTCCTCAAATGCTGAAATGATCCTATATTGCTGAAATGCAGATGATTCCTATATTTGTGATATGATTATTTAAAAATAATATTCATCATAAATAGTATATTTATATTTTAAATATTTTGTTCTTTTAAAAGTGTTTTAGTCATTCTGCAATCAAGTACATAAAATTACATTATTCCATTATTCTTCTATGCCCCATATGGTGCCCAGCTCTAAAACTGATCTGGATACATGACAGGCACTAGTAGCACTAAAATAGCTTTTGGTGCCATATAAAAATAGTGCCAACGTGTATCTTTGTTGTATTTTCAAAGTACAGTATAAATTCTATTATTCTATATTTTGTGGCAGTATTAGGTAGTTTATTTTTATACAGTGAGGTGTTTTGTCGTTTTTCACACATTTTTGCCCTTCATGTGTAGAATGTAGGTGTAAATATGAAAATATGAATTCACTGCTATTTACAGAAGTCATGTCATACACCACAATGAGAAAAATGTTCCATATAATTTAACATCAAAAAAAGCTACTTGAGACTGGCATTATACTAAATAAGAATTACAGATCTGGGCATAAATTGATGTATAGTCGATAAATATACCTTTTATTTTTAAGCCAGCTTTTATCATTTTGCTTGTTCATCAAAAATAATACAAGCTGTTTTACATCCAGAGTTCATTCAGGCATCTATGTACATCAAACTGTCTGACTGAAGTACAAATACATTCTTTTTTTTCCCCCACCAATAAATTTGTTTATGCAAAATGATAAGGACTAAGGTCCCACTTATAGGTCATAATTATTCAGTTGAGTTACTACAGAAGTTTACATCTGTGCACATGATGTCTTAAAATTATATTCTGCATGAGTGTCTTAGGATATGTCAGCATTTTGAAAAGCACACAAACATAAAGTAACAGTAACAATCACATAACAATATATATATCTATAGTCAGCATAATATGA
This sequence comes from Semaprochilodus insignis, assembly GCA_034552555.1. NCBI lineage: Eukaryota > Metazoa > Chordata > Actinopteri > Characiformes > Prochilodontidae > Semaprochilodus > Semaprochilodus insignis. The sequence goes on along the minus strand of CM067483.1, from coordinate 10,550,932 downwards.
TGAGGATGGTGTTAAGGTTTTGAAAAGTGCAAAAAGAGCAGGACTCCTGGAAGTGTTAATCCTGATTCCATAAACTAAAATGTGTGCTCCTTTACCAAAAGACTTTTTATGACTTAGCTTCCTGCTAATTCAAAGTGTTAAAATTCAAAAATCAAATGATCTATTTTTTTAAAGTGCAGAGAAATGCAAGAAAATCTCTATCATAAAGTACAATAAAACTTTGTTACCTTTGTTTTCTTTTGGTCTGAAAATCTATATGATAGTTTGGGAGTTTTTTCAAAAATAGATTCTCTTGTTTGTTTTATTACAAGTACAGGCACTGTAAGAAATAAAGGAAACACATTTCTTTAAGTAGAATTCATGTTTGATAAATTGGATGTCATCTGGACATTTGGGTGGGAAATCTCAGGAGGCTGAGAGGTTCTTCAGAAAGTCATTTAGGCTCTGGTGAATATTGGAAGGTTGAGAAGCAGCAGAATCTATCAACGCTAGGCCCATGTGCATGTGAAGGACTTGGCACAGGTTGGCGGTGGCCCCTCTCACACTACCGCCCCTCCCACGGACAGTACCACTGTTGCTCGAAGTCCCCAAGAGATGCCAGAATAGAGGCAGGACTTTCTGCTCTACAAGCTGTGGTTTGCGTGGGTACAGCTCCTTAACCATCTCTAAAGAAAAAATAAATAAATTAATTAATTAATTAAAAAATAAAAATATTAAATGGAGAAAACATACTGACAATACTAAGCATGCTACAAGAATCAGAAGCACTTCAGGAAGAGGATTAAAAGGATTACTATGACAGAAGTAGTGTATAGGCAAACCCCTCAGAATATATTTAAATAAATTATCTTACCCATGTGTAACGTAAGCAATCTGAAGTCATTACACTGCAGCCTTATTTGCAAAAAAGTCTTTGGTTATGTTTACTGATATTAATGTCACACTCAGTGAATATTCTTGACTCATTCACACAAGACAAAATTTAATAACAGGACTTAAACCGGTGTAAGGTTTGTTTGTTAAAATTGAAAATTTTGCATTAATCGAGAGTTCTTCAACCACATCATATGTCTTTACGCATTGATGTCACGCACAAACTCAAAATGAAGGTCTGGTTCAATATGGGGTGGCTACCTGAGCAATACTGGTGGGGGCAAAAGGAAAGAGAGAAAAAACACTAAACCTGAAGACATCAGACTGGCAAACCCAAAGTCAAAGCAAAGAAACATTGAACTGATGAATGTTGGTGACATTTTTGATGTAAACATTCGCCAGCTTCTTGAGGTTCTAGAACATAATTGCTGTGCCATTTAAGATGGAATGGGAAAATCCATATAAGAATCCTCGTGGCTTTCATGCTGATAGTGTTGATAAGGTGATAGGCTATCAGCACATACTATCAGTTGTTTTATGCTGGTAGCATTTTCTGACAGTGATTTAGACAAGACTAATTTTGCCTTCTATTTGGAAGCTTCTTGTTTGAATTATTACAAGAAGCTGGAGACAAAGAAGCTAATTTCAGCTTTGTGTGATATCAAAATATTCTACCTACAGTTTTATGTAGAGCTCTATTGACCGCTACAGTAAGACATTTTAACATAATAGCACAATTTGTCAGAATACCTGCAAACTGGGGAAGTGACAGAGTAGACAGGAAGCATATTATTTGTAAATAGGTGTCAGTAAATATTTTTAGTCTCAGCAACAACATTTTGAACTAAATCATTTTATATCAAGCCTTGCTTTTTTTTCTTAGTTAATTTTAATATTTGTCATAGTCTATTTTCTAAAATTTAAAATCTACTTGAAGAGGCAAAAAAATAGTTAGATATTGTATGCAAGAGGACAATCTAGGTGGTCCGATGGCGGACCAACAGTAGCAAACAGTCAGCAGGGTTTCGACCTCATCAAGCCAGCAGACTGGTATATGCTGACTATCTACATTATGCTGGTTGTTTCCTAGCTAACTATCAAAAAATGTTCCCCAGTTTGAAATGGTTGTCTCTGTTCCTACACTTGGGTAACACTATGGGTAACACTATGGGTATCTTGTACTTACCTGCAACCTTTTCAACAAGGTCCACCTTAGCCTTTCCACTGAGAAATTGAGCCTTTGTGCAAAAGGGTTGAAGAAGAAATGTGTTGTCTGAAAAATCAGCAACAATGTTGTCAAAGTTAAGGGGTATACATATATTAATTTATTTAATTTCTCAGAAGTCTTTGAATGTTTTGCATTGTAAACAGAAAAACCCAAACTACCCTCACTAAATACACATAACTAAATACACATTACTTACATAAAACTATATATATATATATATATATATATATATATATATATACACACACATACACACACACATATATATACACACA
>CM067483.1:10514686-10548056 GCA_034552555.1 Semaprochilodus insignis | reverse complement strand
TAATAAGAAGAAGAAGAAGAAGAAGAAAAATCCTAACAAATACAATAGGGTCCCTGCACTACGTGCTAGGACCCTAAAAACCTAACAAATACAATAGGGTCCCTGCACTACGTGCTAGGACCCTAATTATCAGAGAAAAACTTTTATCAGTGTATATTGTTAATTTAAAGGGGAAGAACAGTTGCACAAACAGTCGCACCCAGAAGGAAATAACCAACAAGAATGAAACTTGGTGGGTTGGTTTGACATTGTGAGACATGCAAATGATTCTAGTTTTAGGCTTGGCCAGGCATGTAATGTAAGCAAGGATGGGCATTACCAATGTACCAGACTGATCCATCAGGAACGACTGCGGACATTCAGGGAACAAAGATGGCCTTCATGAGCCGTCCTGTTAGTGCCAGCTCCGTTGGCAGACGGCTGCACAACACAGGACTACATGCACGCAGATGGTTACGATAACTGCCCGAAGGCCTGGTGTCTCTACACTTCCACCCTTACCTGCAGGAACCGCGTGAGAATATTCAAGATTATCACAGGACACCATTAGAAACCTCTGCAACTCCATGCTGAGACGTATGCATGTTGCATTAGCAAACACGGTGGCCCAAGCCATTCTGAGAGACACTACTTCTGTATGTATAGCTCAATAAACGTTCCCCGCATCTGTCAAAATTTCCATGATTCATCGTTCCTGCCAACCTTTATCTTCTTATAGAAGTAGTACGACTCCTACAGCCAATGACGGGTGTTTTTGCTGATTAGTTGGGTTGGTGGAGGAGAACATGCTAAGATATCACTGGTTAGTATATGCCAACAGCACATGATGACATAACCAAAGGTTAGACAGGTGTTTAGTCAAAATCACTACAATTCAATGAAAGATTGTGGAGAAACAAGAATGTTGTAATTTGAATGATATGACCAATGGATTGTGCTTAATGTGAGCAAAGACATGAAGTAACAAGGTAGAAGTGTCCTACACAGTGAAACAGGCGGCATCGCCCTATGTCTGCATGGGTTTCCTCCGGGTATACGGTCCAAAGAAACAGATGAGGGGTGTGAGAGAGCAACTACATGGCTGAGCTAAAACTTGACACAGTAACATGTTACAGACAACTATCAGACAAATGTGGCCGCCATAGATCAATAAAATTTAACAGGCATTTGGAAGGCTTAGCTTTGGCCAATCATCACAAAAATGGAATGATGTGTCCACATAGACACTCTCTATTAACTTATGAAGTGGCCTTTTCAACAAAAAGACTAAAATAATATAACGTCATGTCATACAAAGAGTTTTTTGTTTACATTTATTTAAACACTGCAATTGTTTAAGATTTAACAGATGAGCTTTATTGAAATAGTCTGTCTAATCTTGACCTTGACCTTAATGCAAATATTGGCTGACAGACATCTTTTGCTTTTTCTGGCATAAAAGTCTATAAATCCATTACAGTTTCTCTAATTATGACAAAATTTTGGAAAGGAAAAAAAAACAAACAATCTAAAAAAATTATTTCTGTCTAAGCTTAAAATAAAGAAAATACATTGGTTTCAAACATCACTCCGTGTTAAGACCTAAAATTTTACAAATGTTATTTCTTTTCTAAATGGCATAGGAAATCCTGTAGTTTGATTTAAACCAATTATGGAAACGTAATGGCATGGTTATATTTTTTGACACTAGGTGGTACTTCAACAGAAATGGCAATTTCTAAACTTATATACAATACAAACATATCAATACTCCCTGGATTTGCAATGCAAAATCTAAAACTTGGTCCAGCAAAGTCTTAATGTCAACAATTATCAAAAAAATAATGGTCACAAGATTTGAATGAATAAATATGAACTGGCTTATTTTTACATATTCTGACCTAAAGGGCAATAAATCCATTAGTGATTGTCTAATTGTAGCTTAATTACAAAATATATCTACAGAATGACAAACTGAGGGTGCATTCTAAATGAATTCTTAGTTATATTACTCAGTATTCACAATAACTGAAAGTTGGAAATGATGTTTGGTTCCTTATTATTCTCCAACAATAAATTGACCACAAAAATGGAGTGCTGCTATGGGCAGTTTTTGGCTCACCCTGAATGGGTGGCTCCCTACTATTCAGTCTGCGAAAACAGTACACGAGAACAGTTAGTACATCTGAATCCGTAGTGTTCATAAAACAGTAGGTGAAAGTTCCCCGGATGACGTGCTACACTGAGAGAGATTCTGAAGTATGCGAGCACAGCACACTGTCCTATACCATGATTCCACTGGAGCTGAGGAGGCATTCGAAGTGGAGGGACATCATTTCAAAGCGGCTGATTGGAGACTACGGCTGTGTATCACGGTAAGTAACGTTAGCTTTGAGCAAAGCTAACGTTACTTTTCATCTTTTTGTGAAAAATACCAAATGGGGGGATTTATTGTGAATTACCAACCCTTTAGATCTGTCGTTGACAGTTTAGATAAGCTGAAATAAGAGCCAAATGTGTTTGTCTAACGTTACTGGCCAGCAGTGCCGAGTTATTAGATATAAGATATTAAAATGAATATGTTGGCTTGTCAACTTGATCTGTAGCTGAGTCCTTTAGTAGTGTATATTATCGTTGGAAGTATGAGCTGTAAATGCTGATATCTGTAGGTAAAGTTAGCTGTGTGTTTTAGTAACTTTGTTTCAGTAACAGTTAGCATTGTTAGGACGCAGACTTAGCTTAGTAAAAGCAGACCGTTCGTGCATAGTAAAAGTATTTTTTTCAGTCTGCTTTTCACCAATAGTGAGGGGTTTTGCTGTGATCTGCAAGCTAATGTGTCTGTCGTTGATTAACATTATCATCTGAGGTGAATGCAAAGCGACGGTCTGCGTTTGGCAGTGTTAACGAGTTGAGCCAGTTTAATTAGTGTTAATAAGTATGCAAACTTTCCTCATGGTGTAAAGATGTTACTCATAGTGAGTAGCTAGTGAGGCCCTGTTCACCAGAAGCAAAAAGTCTGCAATCAGAAAATTTCAGTCAATATTGAAAGCCAAAATCTGCTTTGTATTGATAAGCAACTTTTTTATGTGCTTGTTAATAAAATAAAGAGTTAAATTTACTACAGAGTCCATTGTCATTATTGCATTTTGTGAGAAAAATTAAATGTGTATGTTGATGCATAGTTATGTTGTATGTTTTCTGGTGGGTGCCCTTCTAATATTCTCACACTAGAATAGGTACATTCAAATCATATTCTTGTAATTACTGGCATTAGCTTATTTTTAAATTGTATTTTATATTTCTATCATCATGTTTTGCTTGTGCTTTGTTGGAGGATACTAATGTTTCCAATGATGCAGTCACCTGATATTTGGTCAATAACATTAACAGCAGTGCATATATATAGACTGCTTTATGGCTAAATGCCATAAATATATATAGATGTGTCTGTCAGGATTGCAGGAATGCTGGACCAGTGAAAAGGGTAAGCAGTCTCATTTTATATATTTTATTTATTTATTTATTTAACCAGGCAAGTCATTAAGAACAAATTCTTATTTACAATGGCGGCCTGGCAAGCAGCAACGCCTACAACGTCTACACTGAGAAACACAGAGGTGGACAAAAGTAGCATGATGAGGTGTAATGATAAGGAGGGGAGGAGGGTATTCTCATGTAAAAGGTAAGGAAAAACATGTTGAATGTTTGCATGGGCATATATGCATTGCTCCCATTTAAAGAAGGTTCTTATAGCATGTGTTCCACTAAACACATTAAAACCAAAATGTTATTTTAAACGCTTATATTTATATAAAAATAATTTTATGGTATACACTAGAACAAATGGTACAGTTTGTATGAGTGATGAGCTTTAACATTATTATTATTATTATTATTGATCTGTAAATGGGCAAATAATAATACTGTAAATCTAAAACTTCAATTAAAATTAATGGTGGTAGAAGTGTTAGTCATGCTGATGGACACCAGACACAGCTGCAGCTAATCTAATCTGGCCTCTTTAAGGATGTCATTGTTCACTGCATTGTATCATTGGATATCATCTTGCTACATTTTATCTATCTTCTCAAACTCTTATTAAAACATGACCGGCCTACCAAAACACAGGAGCGTGCCTAATAAAGTACTACAACAATGTTCAGAAAGAAAAATTTTGGTGAGTAAAGATTTTTATACTTGGCGCTGGTGAAAGAACGTGCAATCACTAGTGAGATGGCGGATGTAGTGCATCCGAGAACGTGTAGATACTGCTTACTTGTGTACTGATAGTACGTACCTCTAGCCGAGCAGTATGTACTAGAACGAGTTGAGTATGTACTGCGCAAGTATGCCATTTCGGAGGCAGCCTTAGATCCTGGGTTCGATTCCCTGCCAGTGTGTAGTGCATACATCGCTACGATATAGAGATCCAACCATCTGCCGCATCTTCTATGACTAATAACAAACTGAGGGTGTATTCTTAATTAATTTTCAAATATAGCGTACTACAATAATTGAAAGTTAGGAAACATTTCCTAAAATGGTGCTCATTTCATTTCACTGCTCCTACTAATAAGTTGTCAGGGAAAAAGTAGGAGTCAGGGATAATGGACCGTAATGATTGCTGCTTGCAGCTATATTTTATGTTATGTCTACCACTCTGTTCCTGGTGTACAGAAGTCAGGCATCAATCGACAAGTACACAACTGTGAACAGTATATTGGAAAACAATTTACTGCTGTAGAACAGAAACCCAGGTTAGTGTACACTGAACAAAGAAAAGAGAGGGGAAACCACGAAAGAAAGCCTACCTGCTCTTGGTGTCACTGGTAACAGGGGTAGGAGGGGAACAGAGGTTAGACAGGCTGCTCTCACTCAAAGGACTGGTCACAGATAGTGCAGTGTGGAAAAATGGATCTACAGCTGGCTCAAGCTTAACCGCTGAGTCTGGACTGTCTGGGTCCGGCTCTGAGCCACTCAGGCTGACCTTGGCCCTCTTCTTAGCTGCGCTGTTGCGCAAAGAGCGTAGGGAGTTCATCATCTAAAAAATATACACCAATCACTCACCATCTTTTTACGATCAAGCACAACTACAGAGAATAAATGAAATAAACAGAATATGACAATAGCATAGCTGCCACCGCGTAACTACAATAGCATAGCTACAACAAATGTGTTGTGATACAGAATTCAGGAATTGTACCTGAAACCTGAAAGTAGCGATTTACAGAAACACCTATGGAAATATAGAACAATTTGCTAATCACCTCCTCCCTATCCACTGGCTCGTCATCTGGGTCCTGCAGGTTCATGAAGGACAGGTCAAGGTGAAGATTTTTGCCAAGTTGATCTTGCTGGAAGCCATCCTCCATAGACAGCTGTGTGACTGGGAAGATGGGTGGAGAAGACCTGGCTGCACTCAGGACTTGAGAAAAAGATGAAGCTGAGGTGGCACTTGTCCGACAAATGCGCATAGGCAGTTGTGAACACCTGCTGGAGCTAAGCTCACCTGTATGAGGATACAAAAAGTAGTTTACTTATTTCATCTATTAGGTGACCACAGCAAACAAACACACATACATCAAGTACGCACTTTTAACTGCTTCCAAGTCTGTCAAACACTACAGGTTTTAGTTTTTATATCCATACTAGACAAGAGTAAAGTACAAAATGTGAATCAGACAGCTCATACATCATTATGCACAGAACAGCATGCAGTTTAAACAGTAATGGATAACATGTAATTAACTTATTAAATACCAGACTCAAAATGTTCTGCCATCACAGAGACAATGAAAATGCTGTCACTGAGCACACAAATCTGAACCCCCAAAAAGAACAACTGACAAAAGAATGAGAAGACAAAAAAAGGCACTTCTTATCAATTATGTGAGCTAGCCAGATATCTATCTACATCAAAATAATAATTTTTCCTTTATGTATTAAAGTATTGGCATACGTCTGTTTTTACATAGGCTGCAATTGATCAACCCTGCCATTCGAAAAATATCCCTGCTGGTATTGCAGAACTGAAGTGCAGTCTATGTCTTGTAAACCGTAAATTGTCACAGCCTTGTCTTAGCATTAAATCGTACTTGAGACAAGCCAATTGCAATGCTTCAGTTTGAGGTAATTAAAAACTGAACTCTCTTGTATTATATTATATATAATAAAACATAAAAACATAATTCTCTACATGTTTAAATAAAATCTGATTGCATTTGGTTGAGGATTAAACTGATCCTTTCCATGCTGGTTAAACAAGTATTATTTGTGTGTTGATTTTCATGGTTCCAAAATTCAGCCATCTTTTATGGATAGATCAGCAAGTTATTTTACTGTGCTTTCATTTTACAATAAAAGTTGTTGTTTGGTTTATAATTTAAAAGTGCATATATATATAAATATATATACAACATACAAGTTTTGTATCTTTGCACTATTTGCATATGCGACCCTCATCATGTTATTTAACAAAACCTGTTAGATTCTCTACTTCACAAGTATGCTGGTTGGAAACAGGTTTATATTTATCATCCCATATATTTATCAGGTTTTGTTAAATGACATGATGAGGGTCGCATATGCAAATAGTGCAAAGATACAAAACTTGATTTAATCAGCAACATTTCTTTTTACCAGCATTGTCCCTCCATGGGCTTGGGTCCCTGTGATGGGGGCTAATCTCCTGCTTGTTAGGCCACGTGTTGGACATGGAGAGTGATGAGTCAGGCTGGCATCTGCGAGGGAGAGTGGAAGTCACCTGGACACCTGGCAGAGTAGCCAGCGGGTAGGAAGGCAGCAGGAAGGACCCGGGCAGAGTTGGATTGGAAGGAAGAGATAAAGTGCGCTCAACAATGGAGTAACCAGACTGCAAGCGGCTGGGCTTGGGCAAACCTGGAATATAGCAAGCATCTATTCTCAGCACAGTAGAGAACAGGCTATAGCAAACAGTGTGAAATATGTCTATTTAGTTTGTTAAGTCTATAAGCAATCCCTGTGCATAGGAGCCCCTACTGATTGGCAGGAACTGTCAATCATGGAGCCATCAAAATCAGTAAAACAAGAAAAAAGTGATTCACGACTCCAGTTCTTCTGTAATCAACTCAGACTCTCGACTCCTGCCGCTGGAATTCATCAAAGCTGCGAAAAAGTAGCTATGTTCAGGGTATTTGGTTCTGTTAATCCGAGGGTTCGACTGGTTCAGACCTTTTTAAGTATGCAGTTGGGCTGCTGAGGTCCGGAGCAGTTTTGACCTCAGTGTCTTTAGATATTCCTGTTTGCAGTTCATTTCGGCACATTTACCATGTGTATGAACTGTCTCGTATGCATTACATTTAACTTTTTTACTGTAATGATTGCATTTCAATCACTCATCCATGTCTGAAGCGCTGCATAGTAAAAAGCAATACAAAGGTGCTTTCATTTAATTTCACAGTGAACTGCATTTCATTCTGACACAAATTCAGTATTTTGATTTATAAATATAAACCCTTAGGTGCTGTTTTCAGTAAAAAGGTCAAGCGTCATAAAAATGATTTAATAGAGGTTTTGTATTTTATTTTGGCATGAATTCAGCATGCCAAATTCAACCTACTAGCTTCTTACGCTTGGGAGAAGTACAAATTTGATTACTTGAAAACATGGGACCCCATCAATACACAAAAAACAGCACCAGTATTTAAAATCATGCTAGAAGCTGAAAATTAAAAGCAATGTCTAAGACTAAACAAATGTGGACAAAAATCAAATGAAAAGAACGGAACTAGTAATAAAAACAAAAGGTGGACACACTGGCAAAAAAAGCATTATATTTAGCTGTTTATGCGTAATTGTGTTACATATTTTTTGTCAGTTACACAAAGATTCGAGAGAATTAACAAATTACACATTCTTGTTTTCATTACATTGTAAGGGATCTGTACATTTGCAATTAAATCAAAGCTTTCATTTACTTAATCATCTTCTAAGCTGCCTATCCTTCTGGGCTGTATGGGATAGGCCGCCAGTCCCATTGCAGGGCAGACACACATACATACACATGTACTCACACACAATTTTATCTCCAATACACCTGAAAGCATGTCTTTGGACTAAGGGAGGATACCAGAGCACCAAGAGGAAACCCACGCAGAAACAGGGAGAACATGAAAACTCCTTACAGAAAAAAGATCCCAGACACCCCAGCCAGGAATCAAACTCAGGCCCTTACTGCTGTGAGGCAACAAAACTATTCACTGTGCTACACTGCTGCTTTCAAATGTAAATGAAAAAAAAAAAAGTTAATTATTGATAAAAAGTCAAAATTAAGTCACCTCTTTCAGCATCACTGGTGCTAGCCTGGTCCAAGTCTAGGCTACCACTTCGGCGAAGCCTGCCCATTGATTCTCTACCCCAGCCTCCCCCAGAGTGTGTCTGAAGAAGCTCTGCTGAACCTAGAGATTTAAGGAGAGACAGAAAACTTGACAAACGTATAGTTCATACTGTACAGCTGTAAGCAAAAGATTGGACACCCTCAGCAAAGCAACATATTGCATTTTGTTGATTATTAAAGTGAAAAGAAGTAAGCACAACAGCATTTCACCATTTCAAAAAATCTTTTTCTGTTAATCTGTTAATGCAGTTAATTTGTAATATGTTTGGCAAAGTAAAACCCTATTATTATATTTTATTATACTCTTTTTATATCCAGCTACCCATGAGTCTTAATTTTTCCCCCACTGTTCCTTGCAGAATGCTTCTGATTACGCATTATTCTTTTGCCATCTTACACATGCAGCATGTTTAAGATCTACCCACAGATTTTCAATGATTTCACAAAAGCTTCAGCCTGTTTCTTATAGTTATAATAGTTCATAGTGGACAATATGTTTTATATGTCTCTCAGGAAAAAGGTACTGAACTCTCATTCAGTCTGTCACTCAAGGGTACTACTTTAGTATATTAGTCAGGGAACTACATCTTACCAAACTGCAAAAAAAGTTGCACTAACTGACACACTCTTTTTTTGGTCTGTTTTATGACATTAGGTTATGAAATGATACAAACATGCACCTGCTGTAGTGAAAGGTCACTACAGCATCAAGACGATATAAACTGCAGAAGAACAAAGTTGTTTTCACTGTTTTCACAAGTTTTCTCTTAGTTGTGCAGGGTTGCCAGATTTACAAGTTTCTCAATAAATCCAGGTGGTTTAAAAGTGTGGTGTGGGTGCTTTTTGTATGGAATAGATGTAGTAAATGCGCCGATATAAGATGTGTTAATGTGTAGAGGATGTAGTTTTTTTACACCCTGTTTCAGACATTTACATTTGGACACATTTGGTCAAGTTAAGTTTCTGCTGTTTTACTCTGCAGGGTGCAAAAGATGCAATCAAATGACTACTACACTGACTACTACAACTTCTCTGTATTTTGCTGCATTGTGGGCATGGCTCCTCACCTATTCTCTAAACCACATGCCCAATGTCACTCTGTTCATGTTATCTGTTAATGCTGTGTGAAAGCTCTGACTTGTTAACACAAGCATTGAAAACAAAAAACAAAAAGTTCTACATTACACAACAGTAATTTACAATGGACACACAGTTAGGACAGGTACCTAGAAAAGCTAAGACGATAACAAGAACAAAAGCATAACACCAGTGACAAACAGTAGAATAAAATAAGTTAAATATAAATACAATATATAAAATAGACAAATAAGGTTTATATTATAATATTATGTATTAGTAAAGGTTTTATGTATTATGTAAAGAGGTATGGACTTGAGTCATATGACTTGGACCTGAGTCAGATTCAAGTAGCTGAAGAAGTGAGTTAGTGATGATGTAGCTTTAGGTTGAATACCAACGACTGAGAATCTGACTTGGACTTGAGCTTTACGACACGAGAATTGAGACCCAAAGTCTGGCAGAAGGGTCTCTTTATAATTTGTTACATTTTACGTGAATGGATTTGTTGCCATAGGCAAGCCATGGATGCATCAAATGTAGAATTGATTTACAGCAACATAAAATGTCTGTTATACTTGGTTTATTTTTTTTGAATGACAAGTGACAAGTGCCTTCATCATTAGCATTGACAGCATCAATAAGCACTTGCACAGAGCTTAAAGGGGACATATTATTAAAAACGTCTTTAGTTCTTTAGTGCTTGTGCAAAGCCTTTGTGTATCTGGAGTACTCACCAACAACAAATCGTTACGCAAGATTCTTACTGGGATGCCTAAATCAGAAAACATGGGATTCAGCAAGCTGTTCAGATTTGGCTCCACCGTCTTTATATCTCTGCCCGCGGCTTCAGAACTAACCTTTGGGAAGCAGCACCAATTTTGTGGAAGCTAAGAGCTAAGCTTAGGAACTGCTCTACTGCACCTGACAGGATAAAGGATATTAATGCTACAGTGGGCAAAAACCTTTAAGTGTAAGCTAAAGTCAGCTGAAGTCAGTTTCTTGTTCAAATTAAGCAGGCGCCTCAGACTAGTGCTGTGACAGCATGATTTCTTTTTCATTGCAGTGATCCCCCTGGTAATGAAATGTATCCTCTAGGTTTAACAGCCTTTTTGTGGAGGAGACATCCTTTGTATCTTGTGTGATGTTGTGGGTGGCTAGAGCCTAACTAGGCAAATCACCAGGTGATATGACATAGCTGACATAAACAAAATGACATATATAGATGCCAGGACTGCTCAGGACACTGTGAGCATATTATGTGACAATTGCATTTCAGATTTCACAAGCTTTTCATGAACAATTTGGTTCTGGTGAGGGAATAATTTATCAGCATTACGTCCCTGTTTTTAGTCACATCCACATCCACCATTTACAAAGCAGGTCCACTTTGGTTGGTCATCACGGCTGGTGTCCATTTCTCTCCTCCTCTATAATTGCACTAACTGCAAACTGCCTATGTTTTAGTTGTGTGGCTCTGCTGATTTGAGTTGTGTGTGTGTCTCACAGCAGACATTACACCAGGTTTCACCGCATTTGGACGAGTATGTAACTGGTGGCCCAGAAAAAGCATAGATGGAGACACTTTTGTGATAGGGTTTTGGAGTGTTATGGACAGAAGTTGAGGAGGATTTGGTAGACCTTTTGGCTAAAACCTTTTAGCTTGTGACCACGTGATAGATGCTTCACATGGCTAGCCTTTAGGCATATGTCAAATTCCTGTGCAGTGGGGTTCATTACCCCTGACAGATCTCAGGTATTCCATAGCAGCTGATAATATCAAAATCATAACAGATTCAGCAGGACTCAAATGGTCCTGGCTGGATTTGGAGTTCATTGTCTGCACTTCTGGTCACAAGCACCAAAGCCTGTGCATAATTCTGCTCTGCCTTGGTAAGTGAATATGATGCAAAAGCCATTGGCTGCTCTTCGCTATTGAATAGCACATTGTGAGATGACAGCACTAATACCAGGTGCTCACACTCTGTAGACCAGTGCCAATGTGTCCCCTTACACAACAGTACATCCAATGGAGTCTGGATGGTTGCCAGGTTGGGAATAAATCACCCATAAGAGTTCACCAATCCCAGAAATTCTTAGCTGGCACCTCAACAACTGCCCACATTTTCTCTGAAAATTTGTGCAAACCTGCAGCATCTATTATATAACCCATGTGTTGCAAAGAGGTCTTTTAAGAATTCATAGGTTTCCTTCTCTCTTCCTGTCTGGCAATGTGAGGCATGCTAAAAGGTCTCAAAAGCACCACATAATGCCATGTTCTAAAGAGATATAAATATAGATGAGAAACATCCCTCATGCCTGTCTGGAACAGCCACTGCTAAAGATCTGGCATTCAGCAAAACAAAGTGAGAGTTATTTTACACAAATGGAGAAAACTTGGAAATCTATTCCAGAAGTACCCGGTCTACCAAAATTTCACCAAGAGTGCCTCAAGGACAGAAGAACCCAGATGAACTAAGAACTGCAGGTCTAAAATGCCTCAGTTGAAGTTAATGTAAACAATTGCACTATAACACACTCGGTTAAAAATGGCGTTCATGGGAAAGTTGCAAGGAGCAAACCACTGCTGATCAAAAAGAACACAAGGGCTGTCTCACATTGGCCAGAAAACATCTAGATGACCCACAAGACATTTGGGATAATATTCTATGGACTGACGAGTCAAAGGTGAAACTTTTTGGCAGACGTGGGTCCTGTTACACCAGGTGTAAAACTATCATCACATTCCACCATAAGAACACAATACCAAGAGTCAACTATGGTGGTCCTAGTGTGATGGTCTGGTGCTGCTTTGTTTCTACATGTCATGCAATGTCTTTTGAATTTAGCTTTCTATCAGAAAATCGTAAAGCAGTTGTCAGTTTGTAACCTAAAGCTCAAGGGCAGCTGTTGTCTAAATGTCTTCTCAAATATAACATTTAGAAAAACTGCTTTTTATGTTTACATTGGAGTTACACTCAAAACTCTCCTTTTAGTTTTTCTCTAGAAGTACAGAACAAAATTTGACAAATAGTTGGGTGAAGACACTCAACCCAGTGAAATAGGTTTACCCCAATACAGCTGGGCTGAAGCACGTAAGACCCAGTGTTAAGCTGCTAAACTGCCCCACCTTAGGCTATTCTTAAATAACCCATTTTTGGCGTGTAATTTTAATGATGGTGTAACAAAGTTATCTTCAAACATAAATAATTATGAAAAGCTAAAATGACATGCTAATCGTGTTATGTTGTAGCTATATTAAGATAAAACAAAAACAAAAAACAGGCACCTGGCAGGTGCTGAGAAGCATCATAGTTAAATCCACAGCTGATTTTTGATGTGCAATCATCATTTACATTTACCAGTGAAATGTTAAATGCTATTATTTTGGTTAAATTGGGCATTTTGTTACAAAATACCCCACTAGGGGATTTTCATGCTTTTGAGAATTTCTCTCTTTTATGTTAAAAAAATGTTTATTTTTATTTGTCTTAGGTTTAGGCATCATCATCATCCTATAAAGATAAATATTTGCTTTAAATGGTTGTTGTTCCTAAAGGTAAAATGTTATCCAATTTCAAAGGTATTTGTATTTACCCTGACTAGAGCAGATCAGCAATGTACCCTCTTTTTAAACATATAATTAAAAATATTAATCATTAACTATTCAATTAAGTTTTAATCAACCTTGCACAGCATGAAACAATGTCGGGTTGGTCGAGTTTCTTAAATTAACCACCAGTGCCAGTCCACACCATCCTTCACAAGACTGTGACGGCTGATCTTGAACAACAACCACCAGAGACTTAAAGAGGGACCACAACGTTTACTCCAATGTCCAGCACAAGGCATATTTCCTGCACCAGCTGAAGTAGTGCCACAGCACAACTCTAACAGATAAAGAGATAAACTCCTTGCATGTGCAAACATACTTGGTCAACAAAGCCTAATTCGGAATCTAACTTGGATGGGCTTATGTACATGTAATAACAGCTTGTATAGTTTTCCCTTGTCCAACAAACATCCCTAATTCAATTGAAGAGTTGTACGATGAAGGGCTTGATAATTAACTGTTGAATTGAAGCAGGAACAGAGGTGGAAATATAATGAACTATGGCCCTCTAAAACAGTAAAAAAGGATGAAAAAAACACAATATGGTGAAATGTAGTGCTTTCAGGTGAAAAGCCCAAAAAAAGAGACATACACTTACCAAAGTTGGTGACACAGGTTTCTTGATTCAGTGTCATAGAGGTAGCCAGATTCTCAATGCTTGACTAAGGAAACAAACAAACAAACAAACAAAACACATGAAGCCTATTTAGCTTAAGAGAGTTCAATATTTAATTGACGCATTACAATCAGTTTCATAAATATTTGGACATCAACAAAGTAATTACTGTTTTAGCTTCTTTTTTTATTATTACTTAGTGGAGCACCCTTTTCCTGTTATGACCTGTTGCAAATGTGATGCATAGCCAGATCCCAGCTTCTGGCAGTGTTCCTGAGGATTCTTAGCCTATTCCTCATGGGCAATGGCCTCCAGTATATTCAATTTTGGATATAAAGCAAAATTTTGAATTTCAATAGCATTTCAGCTTCATTACATCTATAAATGGTATAGATAGGTGGCAGTAATTATACATAGCCTTTAGATTTCAGATATAATTTCCAAATCTCATGTCTTATATTAGTTAATTTTGATTTAGAATTTCAGTACCATTTCGTATTACATACACTATGATCAATTATGAATGATGTAGCTAGGTGTCAGCAACTCCTTGCATGTGCAAACATACTTGGTTAACAATGCCTTATTCTGAATCTAACTTGGATGGGCTTAGATTGAAGAAACACGAAATGCAGTGTGCAGTGGCAAGGAAGAAACATTCCTCTCTGGTCCCAATAGTTTAATTAGCTCAACCGCAGTTGCTGTCAAAGGAAGAACTAATTGAATGGAAACCGCTTGTTCCAAAGATGTTGCCAAGAAACAAGTAGCATTAAAAGGAAAACCTTCAAAACCCTATACAATGCAGGTCGAAAGAAAAGAAAAGCTGTCTTTCTAGTGAGCATGACATAAACAGCGAAGGGTATCACTTAGGATAAATGCTTAGTATTGCAATATGACTAACTGAAATTAATTGTTGAGTATAATTAATTTACACTCTCTAATTTATCTCACTTCAATTTTTTGAAGCTAAACAACTGTGAAGTACAAAAAACTCTATCATTACTTTTGCATTTTAAGGCCCATCACTCCCACCACACCACAGAGAGATTTCTTGCTCTCAACAGAAAGAAACAACACCATCTTGTGAACCAAGAAAATTAAGTATTGATATCTGGGCCTGTGTGTCAAAATCAACAAAATACCATAATACAGTATTATTCCGAATTACACATTGTCACCATTACCACATTATCACAATTATTTGATTTGCAGTTATTGTTTGTTGGCAATTGTTTATGCTGACTGCAACCATTTCCCATAGTTCACATTATCCAAAAATGTGAGTTTGGTGGCATTATTTTGAGCCAAATAAACGTAAATAAAAGAAAGCAGTAAATGCACTGATAAAAGAGTCATTATGAGGTTATGAAAACAAAATAAAAAAACTAATACCAATACTGATACTAAACTACTAATAACTGTTCTAAAGTATTTATTTGTTAGCTTTGTAGCTAATCCTACTACTTTTAGCATGACTGTCTTTTCCTTATATTTTCATTCTTGTGAAGAACAATTTCACAATTAAATGCTTAACTGTACACTTAATCCTGTGTAACTGTAGACATTTATGTGAGTGTATGTGTGTTTGTGCACAGTATCAGTTCGACAGTACAACCAGCATTGGCTAGTAAACTTAACAAGTAAGATGTCCAATGAGTTAATTTGGCCACTTTCGTCTTTTACTTCAATAGAGAAAAGCAATGAAACAGAAAAGATAATCACTGTTTACTACAGTTATTTATATGACAACTAACTGGCAGCTATAATTGTATGACTGACAGCCCTTGAGTTAGCCTATAATGTGATTTTTCTCCTCTCTATCCCTAGATTTATTAATACTTACAATGGTGCTTAAAGGTTTGTGAACTATTTCAAATTTTCTATATTTCTGTAAAAAACATGACCAAAAACATGTGAGATAAAGAGAACCCAAATTAAACAAATGATTATTAAGCTAACAGATATTTTTGTTTTTATCTTTTTTTTTATCAATTTAGTCAATTAATCTATTGACCAATATCTATTATTATTATTATTATTATTATTATTATTATTATTATTATTAGTAGTAGTAGTAGTAGTAGTAGTAGTATTTATTAACATTTATATCTACTATCCATATCCGGGCTGGGTTGTCAGACCTAAAATTCTAATAAATCTACCTTTATTTAATTACTGCATGTAACAGCAACCTTGTACCTGAAATGGAATAATAAAATTTTTACTTAAGAACTGCTATTAAAATGTTAAGGTTCTTGATGGCAAAGGTATGTTTGGTATCTGTGTGAGTGCAAGGAAAATAAAGAGTATTATTTACAGGCTGTGAAGTTTGAGCTATTCTCTCACTCGTACATGGCTATTAAAGCAAACAGAAAAATATAAAACAGCCGAATAAACAATGCTAGATAACGCATGGTGCAACATTATGTTACCATAACAGCAGCAGTGCAGAGACGAATTATAACATGGAGTGATCTAGACACAGGTAGAAAATCAACTTTGAAATGTCTACTATTAACAGAAACAGGTGCGAATGACTGATTTTTTTACACACATAGAAGTATAAAAGTACTCACTCAAAAACGTACTTTCAGTAAAAGTATTTCTATTATTTCTAATTCATTTACATTATTATGTAATATTAATTAACATTACATATTTTTATTGATACAGTGATTATACTAGAACCTTATGCATCATCCACAATTTGAAATGGACATTGTTGGAATCTCTATTAAGAAAAAATATTCATTTTAGCAGTCAGTACTAAACACCAGATCAGATGATTTCCTTACATAAGACAAGGCCAGAGTGGGACTTTTTCAGACCTGGAGCTAAATAAGGCAGACCAGCCCACCCCAAACTACACGCACACAGACACAGCTAACGTTCAGCATCGGGGACCACTACATCAGGCTGCATTCTTAACAGCAGTGCAGTCCTCACCCTACGTATAAATCAACACCCTGATACCAAACATCAGCAACCAATCAGAAAGCTGGATTCACATACTGGATTCTCACAGACATCATACAGCCGCTCATCATAGACACCTCTGTCCAGAGAAGACCACAAATAAGTTTAACTCATAGAGAGTTAAAGATGCACAAACTAATAAACACACACGGCTCACTGCCACAGCAGACACACCCAATAAAGAGGACATGATAGTTACATCAAAGAGCTGATGTGTGAATACAAGAGAAAAATAACATAGCAATCCCAAAATCCAGATCAAATCACTGTAGGCCAGCACTGTCACAGCAGTCATGTTCGTCACTTCACAAAGCCCAACTACCTTCTGCAGTAAAGCAGCGCTGTAAACCGGATGATGCTGTGTTCAGATTAACTGAGTCGAAGTGAATTTGGCTCACTTATCTCTCGAGTCTGAACATAGATCCTTATTTGAATTTCCGCTCCACCTTAAAAAGTCATGCGGACAAGCAGCGTCGGCCCACTTGTCTGAACGTGACTGTTACATTATTTAAGGTGTAATGGGAATGAAAGCTACCTTAATATTCTCGGAATCCACTTTACGAATCTCGGTTACAGTTAGCACACCGGGGCCGTATCAGTAGAGATGGGGGTGGTTTAACCCCTACACTGCAGCTATAAACGTGGGGGTAATATTTGTAGAGGGTTCTGGTGTTTATGTATGTGAGTTTGCACATTAGCTCACAGTAAGCAAAGTAAAATACCACCGGTTCACTGGGAATTCTCACCCTGCTCTCCCGATCACCCACTCCGGCACTGAGTAAGGTCACTGATGTAGGTTTCTTTCAGACACATCACCAGTATAAGCCACTAAGCTCGAGTGCTGGGGGCCTGAAAGCCATGAAAGTAGCCAATCACAGAATAATTCAGAACAAAATTAATTTGATAAACATGAAAAAACAAAAGTAAAACGGAGAAACATATGGAAAGTAAGTTAATATTACTGGGGGTAGAACTGCCTAAACTAATATTTAAACCTAAATACTGAATCCTGAAAGCTAAAGAAATGAGACAGTAAGGAAGTCACAACTAATCGGTAGCGGTGAAGGTTTGTGTCATGATTTGTGTGTCAATTACTGATAGGGTAAGTGTACCCAATAAGCCCACTTTCAACTTTGATGTCAATTTACAAAAAAAGGAAAACATCCATTACTTTATCCAATCAAATGGTTTGTTACTTCCATAACATTTTTTAATGCATACAAATCATATTTTCCATTGTTGAGTTAGCCCCGCCCAAGTGTATACAGTCTGGGGACCCCTGACATAAAGACACCTTAAAACTTTGGTGTTTTGGGACCTGTCAGAAATCATCCATTTTCAGCAATTTTCAGCCACATCTTTGGTACGTACATTAATATTATGTAAAATAATAGGTAAATGTACCAATTTTGCTACATTAATAAATAGTATTTTGCCTAATTATACTATTTCCCTTCAAATGGAAAGATGAGTTTTATGAGCTAGTAAATATATCTAATCTCATGCTAACACCCCTAGCCCTGTTAATGCTACACTGCCACAAGTATTAAGGTTGTCAGCTACAAATAGTAAGCATTTTGTTATTCATTTAACATTGATATTTATATAAATGCATTATAAATTGTTCTGTGGAGCTGATTTATTTATTTTTTTTTACAGGTGGACTTAAATAGTACATCCCATCAAAATGCATGCAAACTGCAGCGAGCACATGATAATATTCAATGACAAAAACTTTATATTTCTGAATGTGGGCACAGTAGTAACTGCTGTAATGTTTGGTGCAAACTATATTTAGGCTTCATGCATGGTTTTGTGAGCATATCTTACAGTTTGAAAGGAAAGCATTGTCTTTTTTCAGCATTCCTCACTGCAGAACCATTTAAGCCCAGTATGCTCCATTTAAGCCCACCTCATTTATTTCAATAGAGAATTTCCTCTAGTACAAATTAAATACATTTTTTCTGTTCAAAAGTGTTTGAAAGTAACAGGTCACTGTGTGACTTTAAATTACTGATCTACTTTACTATATAGATACATGCATAGATAGACAGACGGACAGACAGACAGATAGATAGAGAGAAAGAGACAGACAGATAGATAGACAGATAGACAGACGGACAGATGAACGGACAGACAGACATAGACAGACAGACATAGACAGACAAACATAGACAGACAGACATAGAGATAGATAGAATGTAAACTAACTTGGTGTGATTATGAATATAGATGTCTTATCATTTGCTTTTACCTATGAAATGTCGACAAAGAAAAAGAACTACAGCACTGTCATGTTGAATGTCATTTGTTCAGATGATCTTGTTCAAAGGGGATTTTTTAAAAAAACATTTTTCACTGTTATTTATTAAATATATTTATTTAATACAAGTTTACAAGTAATACAAGTTTATTTTATCAATAAATGATGTTATGGGCTTATTTGGAACACACATGGGCTTAAATGGTACCATGGTACCAATTAAGCCCATGCCAGACTTTTGACATTTTCCCTAAAATTTCTTAATTATGTATTTTGAAATGTACATCAACTAATTAATAAATATTCAAATGAGAGGTAAATCTTGCCCTTTAACAAATGATGTCACTTACAAATTATGTCAATATCTAGGAAAAATAGCGAAACTTAAATTTTGGTGGGCTTAACGGGTACACTTACCCTAATTTTGGTGAGAATGCAGAGTTTGAAATTTTTCTGATTAGCTGCCAATAAAGCTAAAAATAAAACTGCTGGTAAAACATGTTAACAGGGTGAATTACAAAACATATTAAAAGTAACTTTACAGAATTGCACTAATGCCCCATGCCATCACATGCTGGCATTTAAACTGTAGGCTAATAACAAGCCGTACGAGTCCTCTCCTCTTTCAGCTAGAGGACACAGCATCCATTTTTTCCTAAATTTCATTTTCACATGGTTGTCAAACAAAGAATAAAGTGCCACAGTTAGGCTATTGGATATTATATTGGATATATTACATTTTATTTTTAATCTTGTTTAACTCCTAATTGTTCATCTTGTACAAAACAGTGGCCTGGGAACAATTCTATTTGTAATTAAAGATTAAAAAAAGCATAGGAAACTAACTTTGCGTATTAAGCATTTTTGTGACAGGTGCAGAAGGAAGGGCGCAAGGTACAGTAAAAGAACTAATTTGCCTTGGAAACTTTTTTGTGCTTGAATAATAAGGATATGAAATGAAAATGTGTTTTTCCTTTCCCTATTAAGTAATCGTAATAATGTCCCATGACTTCGTCAAACAGCTTAGGGGTCAACACATGCCTCACAACCATCCTCCTGATTTAGCAATGACACTTGGCAGGCTAGTTTTAAGCATCCCATGTAGCCTGTGTGTTGGTGTCAGCTCACAGGCCATTTTTAAGCTTTTGAAACACTGGCAATCCACCTAGCCCGCACCGGTCACTGTTTTGAAAATATAGCTCTTAAAAATGCATTGAGCATTTCTTATGATCATATATAATCACTAAATGTAAAACTTAATATAACGCATAAAACACATAACCTCTGTATGGACTATTACGTTGGCCACCTCACACTTCACAAGATAAATCCAATGCAAACTGACAATAAAACCAGGATGAACCAGAGTAATCACACAATCACATGCAGGCGTACAGGTCCCATCAGAAACACTATAATACATACAACAAGCTACAATACAAGATTGCCCCACATCCAGAATACATAAATTGTTATTTGTTACATAGCAAATTGTGAACATAAACTAATCTACATGTGCTTACAGTACAAACACGCAAACTTAGAGCCTAACAAATGTGCACACACATATGCAAAATTAAAATTAAATCTAAAGGCAACCACCAAAGCTTGCTGATATGGCTAACTACTGAGCAATAACAAACCATCTATCAACTATTCCCATTCAACTCAAACACATCATGAGATAAGCTAAAGATTTACATTACTAGTAATGTACAAATAGATAGATTGTTCTATTAAATCCAAACTAACAACTATGCTGAAACACTAAAAAGAATCAGCCTAGCTTACTCAAGCTGACAAATGGTTTAAAAGCACTGAACCCAATGAATTTACATACATTTGCCTAGTTCACAGTCTTAGCTGGGCACTGTCAGTTGGGCTACAACAAGGTAACCCTGCTCATTCACTTTTTGGAAGAGGCACAATCTGAATGTGGCAACAAATCAGAACACAACATTTATATACATCACCAGTAAAGGCATAGTAATTAAACAACCTGTTCAATTAAATAGATAAAGAGTGCTTGGAAAAGAAAAAGAAATGAAAATGAAAAAGCCCACTCAAATAACATAGGTGGACCCCAGGGAATAACATTAAACCACAAGAAAATCTAGAATACAGGGCTCTTAATCACATGCAAAAAAGATCTAATTAAGTGCCAAACCATTTAAGCAGTCATTTGATATTTAGAATGCAATCTTGTTGTATCCATCAAATGTCAATAAATCAAGCCAATTAGTATTATTATGCTGTTATAAGTTCTCAATCTGTTTGTGCATGCAACATTAATAGCATGAGCTAATCACATACCTTATCAGGTGTCCTTCCATTTGATGCACTGCTAGGCTGCAGGTTTACTGTGCATGGGAGGCTTGACCTCTCCCAAGGTAGCTTGTTTTTCCCCTTTCCAGCGCTGACTATTCTCCTATGTAATGGTAGTTCATCCGTCAGGGATCCGAGGCTGCCATTGCCACTCAATCCATCCAAGTCTATTTCTGTCCGGAGGCTTCTTGCACTATTAACTCTCCCTCCATTGAGCACCCAGTCCAGGTCAGCACCAGAGCCCACCTGAGATCTGCGCCGCTGACCAGGCTTAGGGATAACCAGTGCGTATTCTACCATGCCATCTGCAGACAGGCGAGGGAGAATGTGCCTAGCCCTTCGTGCCTGAACAGCAGCCATAAGCCCCTCCATATCTCCAGTCAGCTCCACCCTATCAATGGCCTTCATGAGTGGCTGCTTTTTTCCTGTGTCAAGGCAGTAGTCAAAAACAGCAAACAGCTCTAGAGCCGCGTGGCGGACCCTCTTTTTGTTGTCTGCAAGATAAGGAGCAACTACAAAGCACAGATCGGGGATGTTGAAGTCTTTCCTAGGGTGTGTGAGCATAGCAGCTGTGATGATATTGATGACATCCTCTCTGACCCGGGAATTTTTATGCTTCAGGTGTCCCATTACAAGATCCAAAACCTGTTGTGGACCAACAATCCTCATGAGCTGCCTAAAAATATTCATGTACTCATTCCGGGTAACAGTGCGTGTGTCCCCCAACATTTTGACAGACAAATGGACAATCTGCTTATAATATCTGTCCATGCTGTAGTTCAGTTTTTGTACCAGGAGGTTTATAACCTGTAGAGTGCCATTCAGGACTTTAAAGTTCGTATCATCCAGGAGTCTATGTAAAAAGTGGATGAATTCCACAATACTGTCAGAGGAAACAGATTTCAAGTCAAGATTGGAAAGGATGTTTTTGAGCTCCTCTACCCCATTGGTTCGATTCTGGTAGTTCTCATGATCAAGGAGTTGCGTGTGTAATTCTTGAGGTATTAATCCATGAATCATTGTTGATTGTACTTCTCAGAATCTGGCCAAAGCCAAAGTTTCTAGAAGGCAGCAGGTTATCTGTAAGAGTCTGTACATTTGTTGAGATTTCAAACACTTCATGTTGTTAAAAGCTGAAAGATTCACTATGAACTGGCCCTTATTGCATAAGGCATGCATAGCATGAGAACATATCAAATGTTTGATTATAGTGCAATAAAGGCACTATAAAAATAATAAAAAACAAAACAATAAAAGCAAGATAAACACGACAGTAATTTGTAGCACAAACTGCTTCAAATGTCAGACATAGCAACTTACAATCAACATGTGCCCACACAGCTAGGGAAGGAAACAGACAGACAAGCAGCTGTGACATTCTGAACAGGCACAGAGAAATTTACATAGGTCAAAATTTGTGTCATTAGGTCAGGTGTACCATGAATTCGCCACTATGATGAATAGTAACAGCAGTCTCCACAGCTCCTAACTAAGGCACTGCGGTATTCTACTTTATGTCAGTACATTTCAATCCAACTTTCAGTAGTAGCTAGCTAAAGTTACCTGCCCATCTAGCTAAAGGCGTTATCTCTAGGCCTAGCCAGCAGGAATTAACAAGGACAGATGCAGCAAATAAATAACAAACAAATCTCTTAAGAGCCATTATGTGTGTAAGACATAACCACTGGCTATGCGGCTGAGCCTATGGTGACCATTTTAAACACAGAAAAAGGACAAAATGGTTGGATCTTAGCAGCTCGTTACTGTCAACTATCAATTCGATGTTTAATGATGAAAAACACGACCATGAAACAAGATCTCGGAAAAAAAACACTATGTTACGATTCATGCATCACGTTCCAGTACTATTAATTAGTTAGCATCCTTACAAATAGCATGGCCTCCGACAGGAAGGAGTGCGAACAACGCTGTTTCTACAAAATACAGTTCAACATTATATCCATCAACATGTGGAAACATAGAAACTTCTCTGGACTTTCTTCTTGATCCACAGTTAGTTCTGTTCGCCGTTGCTGCCTGCTCCCATTGGTGTTAGGAATCAAAATGGCGCATCATGTCACAAACCGACTGCTTCCATGGTGACGCGCGAGCTCGCGTAACCGCGAAGAGCTCAAATCGCGCGTGGAAATGCGTGAGTTGCACGCCGCTAGCCGGTTCTGCGCCTCAACAGCTACGGCCTTAAACTTTGTCTGAAGCTACTTACTCAGTTTTCAGAGGTAGCAAGGCACCCAGTAATGTCCGAGTTATTTTGTATAAAACGCTGTCTACTGAGGTTCCTCCGTTTGGCAGTGTTATGAAGACAGTAAAGATGCGTTCTTTGCTACCTTACACATCCTATAATGCTCTGTGTCAGCGTCGACACCGATTTATGAGACAGCATAGACATTAAGACAGCTGCCTTCAGTTTCAGACTTTGATTTCAAAGATCTATAGCAAATGGCTAAATATGTAATCACTGCTTGTGGCTAGACAAGGCTAACAGATCAGGCAAAACGGCGGATTACCATTTAGACGCTGCTATAGTATTTATCCAGGAACTGTTTGGATTTGTTTCAATTAAGGAACGGACTGTTTTTTGTATAATTGCACAATAATGTTGTTTATTGTGTCGCTATGAACATCATAATAGTTCAATAAAAAAATCAGATTTTAAAATAACGCTTAAGAAATCCTTTACCATTGAGAAGAAATTCGCATTCACATTTAAGACTTATTTGATTTAAAAAAATGCATGACTTCAAATCTGTCTTTCCCAATTTTTATACCTTTCTTTTCACTATTTTCAGGATTTATTTTAAAATATTTGCTCAAATACATTATGCATATAATCATTTAATTTATTAAGAACAATATCTTAAAACCGAATTCAGAAAATAATTTAGAAACACATTAATAAAATAATGTGGAAACAGGGTTTGAAGTTAGAGTAACAGGGATGCACAAAGTAACATGGTTGAATGTATAAATGACTTTTGATTGTAGATTATGACATACATGTAATAAATAAGTATTCAGGATCACATAAATGTTATTTAAAAATGTTACAGCTTTTCAAAGGGAGTATCAACAGGATAAATAGGAGCAGGGTTGGGTAGTAACAGAATACATGTAACAGTGTTACATAATCAGAACACGGAAAAAGAACTGTATTTCGTTACAGTTACAGTAGCAGTAACAAAGACAGTAATCAGATTACAGGTACATTATATAATCAGAGCTGATTACTGGTAGGTTTACATTACAGTCACATACAGTCTATGGAAAATTTAGTATGTTTATTTGGCTTTTTTTTGGCACTAGAGTCATGCATACAGACCTCCAAACTTTGTGTGGCCTTCAGATTAGCTCAAGAACAGAGCTTCATGGAATGGGTTTCCATGACTGAGCAGCTGCATCCAAGCCTTACATCACCAAGCGCAATGCACAGCATCGAATGCAGTGCTGTAAAGCACGCCACCATTGGACTCTAGAGCAGTCGAGTGACAAATCACGCTTCTCAGTCTGGCAATCCGATGCACGAGTCTGGGTTTGGCAGTTGCCAGGAGAACAGTACTTGTCAAACAGCATTGTACCAAGTGTAAAGTTTGGTGGAGGGGGGATTACAATGTGGGGTTGTCATTCAGGAATGGGGCTTGGCCCCTTAGTTCCAGTGAAAGAAACTATTAATGCTTCAGCATACCAAGAGATTTTGAAAAATGTTATGCTCCCAACTTTGTGGGAACAGTTTGCGGATGTTCTGTTCCAACATGACTGCGCGACAGTGCACAAAGCAAGGTCCATAAAGACATGGGTGAGCGAGTTTGGTGTGGAAAAACTTGACTCTTGACCTCAACCCGATAGAACACCTTTGGGATGAATTACAGCGGAGACTGTGAGCCAGGCCTTCCCATCCAACATCAGTGTCTGACCTCACAAATTTGCTTCTAAAAGAATGGGCAAAAATTCCCATAAACACATTCCTATACCTTGTGGAAAGCCTTCTCAGAATAGTTGAAGCTGTTATAGCAATGTACCTGTTTCTTTAGTCATTATTTTTGCATTGTAATGTCCATGTTTGTGTTTGTTTTTATTTTAAAAAGTTATAAAACAGCGTGTCAGGCATTAGGAGGTGTATTTGTAATTATTTCATGTTACTTTTCGTAAAATAGCTTTTACAGGCATAAAACATTTTAGACATATGGCTTGAACAGCGCAGTGCCCATCAGAAACACTGTTTGTGTAGTAAGAACGTTAAATACGAATTGCGCAAAAATTGTACAGTAAAAACTGGTGACCTTCCCCTTAAAAAATACCGTGGCATTGAATATTCTAGAAGTTCGAGCGCAAATCGGATGTACACAAGAAAAAACATTTTCCGTTTGATGTCAACACGATTAAGTAATTATAATTTCTATAATTGTTGTCCCCTTACGCCCCTTACTATCACTACCTTTCCTGATATCTTCATTATGGGGGCAATCTGGTAGCAAAGAAAACCAGTATGAATCAAATTTAACTGTAAAATTCTACATGGGTTATTTCATTTCCACTTCATATCTGTATAGTATGCATTCTTGAAAGGAAGAGCGCTACACAAAGCGTGACATTAAGTCGGAAGTGACGCGGACAGGAGCTCCTGTCTGTTTGTTTTCCTCCGAGGTTTCTGTCTCCACCTTGTTGACCAACGTTAGCGAAACCTCACGTTATATTATCGCATCTTATGCCAAAGGTACTAGACCCAGTTCGTTTTTTCCCTATTTTTTAGAGCGAGTTTGTGTGCTATGGCACGTTCGCCTAGCTTTCTTGCTAGCCATAGTCAGGTGGTGCACACAGCCTGGCAGTATTTATTTTTAGCAACAGTCGCGGCTAGCGAACGTTAGCCGCTTCAGCTAGCCATTAGCGTAGTAGCTCGCTCTCATCATCTTCAGGATTCAGACAGGTAATCTATTCTCCTCCATGGAGACCGATTTAAAATGCCCTTAGAATTTCTAACGTTTGACTGAGGTCTTAGCGTTGTAAGGGTCAGTAGCAAGGCCGAGCAGATCTACGAAGCTATAGCAGGCACTTTAGGGGTTCGGGGATTTCTGGGGTTTGCTGTGGTGCTAGAAGCTTAGCTGTTATTGACGGGATCTTGGGCGCATAATCGCGTTTACTAGGCTCTAGCAAGCACCCAAGCATTCCCAAGTTTTAGGCAGGTCCGTGTATCACAAGGTAGGAGCACATTCGTTAACTGAGAGGTGCAGTTGTTTCCGTGACATTAGCGTAACTGCATGAGTATGAGTGACTTCTTTATTGTCGTTATTCACTAATTCCGTCCCTGTGGAAAGACCTGGACGGTTTAAGCCATGAAAACTATTGAGATATTCTGTGTTACAATTAAACATTTTTGCATAAATTGTTGATGGGATCTCCAGCTTGATTGTTAGTCCTCAGCTTTCATCCAATAGCAACGTTATTAACTATGTATAGCCAAAAGTCAAATTCTTCCAATTTAAAAAGATGAAAGGGTATCCCATAAGGCAGTCCTCACTTTTGGTCATTCAGCTTACTAAGAAATCCTACTTTGTGAAATACGGTGCAGGATGCGTAATGTCTTCTGCTTAAAATGCAGCACTGAACCATTTTCTTAGTATTCTGTGAAAGTAAAGCTACATCAATATTTATATTTGTAAATACAATCAGTATGTTCTTGTCTGATGGAAATGGATATTTGATCCAAGTTGAAAATGCATTTACAAAAGTCATTAGTTATGTCTACATACCGTACTGTAGAGATATAAACCAGAGACATGGAGTTACTTTGGTGCCAAAAGTTCAAATAAAAAAAAAAAACAACAAGGAAAAGTTTAATCCTTAATTTGTCCAAATTACTTGCTTTATTTTTCTCTTTTTGAAACAAAGAATATCTGCAAAATTGGTAAATGGAAAAAATGCAAAGCAAAGCCTGGGAAAATGAGAAATAACACTTTTATCAAAATGAGTATTAATCATTAAAGAAAAAAAAGTTGAAGTCGCTTCAAATAGTTGTGGAAGCATCTTCCAGCAGAGAATGCACAAGTTTAATGTTACCCAGGAAAATCAGAAATTACCACTGCATGCACGCTGGTTTGGACACATGGGCGCTCTATCTGTACTCTATCTGTGTATTTTGTTTGTGTTGGGGTACAAAACCACACAGAATTGTGTATCTCGGTGTAGCAGTTGTGATTGGATACAGGATTACTAGGTAACAAGCATTTGGTGTGATAGACAGTAGTAGACATCCACTCTGTTCATCCTGCTCCTTTCCTCTCCTTGATTTCTCCATGTTCCACCACTGGGGTAGGAGAGGAGGAGTAGAAACTGAGGACAGGGGAGAGACAGGTGCAGTAGCAAACGTTTCTGGACGCAACCATGGATTTCAATATGTTGTAAACCTACCCGAAAGAACTGCCATGCAGGTGTTTTGTTTAACTTGGCCATCAAGTCTGAATTTACTCTTTAGTTTAGTGTAGTTTTTAGCATAGTTGAATTACACTTAACGCAAAAGGTGGATATTTTTTGCCTAATTTACTAATGTGTCAGTGCTTTGGTTTATTTATATGTTTATTTAGTTTGTCGCACAAACTGCATTTTGCATAAATAAGAATGTAAGTCACAGTTTTAATCACTACTCTAACATATCAATAATAGCACTTATGAACTGCCTTCTTAGTGACCTTGCATTCTCACTTGGAAAAAAAACAGTGTGTTCAGCGATAAAGCACCCTGTGAATCTTTTATACAGCGATAGAAATGCAGACATTGTTATACATGTGCTGTAACTTCTGTGGTGGCAAATTTAAACAAGGGGTTAAAACAAAATTTCATCACTGGTGAGACAGAACATTAAGGTTAATAAATTCCAAGAAAGTTTGTCATAATGTTTTTGCTGCCTTCAAAGCAGCAGAATGAGGTTTGGTCCTCATGCTGGCAAGCACGCCATGGTACACCATGTGCTTGGACAAGACTTCTGACACAAGATTCACCTACCTCTATAACATGATTAAACTCTAAGTTGCTCAGGATAATGAGTGTCTGCCAAATGTATACATGTAAAAGTAAATTCACCTCATCTCAGAAACCTGCCTACAACCTGTCTTCGGGTTGCACATAGTAAATATGTACACAGCAATTCAACTAGACTGAATCTAAAATGTAAACAACATATAGTGTCATGTAACCTTTAGGTTTTGTTGAAAGTATGATTAAATTAAGGTGGAATACCATTCTAAGAGTATGTTGTTCTTATCAGAGCAGAAAAACATCAATCTAAATTATTTGGTTTTGGTTCATAGATTTTGGTTTTGGCTTTCAAGATAAAGAACAGGTTGTGTCTAATCAGAAAGTGCCTCACTTATTTGGCTTGAGCAAATTGTTTGTTTGATATATCAGCCAATAATAACGACTTATGCTAATGGCCTGTGGTTTTATCTGTGTCTGATCATATGTTGCTGAAAATGTACCGAAAATGCAACTTTTCTTGGTCACTCTATTGCTAGGAACGTTGTGACAGCAATACAGGCTCACATTTGGTAAATCTCAACACAAAACACACTAATTATGAGTATACAAAAGAAGTATAAAATTAAGAGACCAATTAAAGGAAAAAAATACTGCAATAATTATGTTCTTTTTAAAGAACTCTATTGGCCACAAAACTTTCTCATTGTTTGGGACTTAGGTAGACTCAGTTCTTTTCTGCACAGTTTGAGAAAAAGATCGAAAGCCAAAGCATGTAAAACTTTAAACATTTCTATACACGTTTTACTCCTGGCATTGGAAACACAAATCTTTGTGATTGATGTTATGTCATATAGATTTCATATTGCCCAGGGCTAGTCAAAGAATAGGTATAGAATATTATATAGGTAAATAGGTAAAGAATATTAGTTTATGAATTGTGTGTACAACCTGAAATGTCTTTGCATATTTATAAAAGATACTACAACATGTAGTTTGAATTTGCAAATAGCATGTAAAATAGTGTTTTATTTATTCATTTAAAAATGTAGAAATAATAGGATTTTAATATTGTGTATTTCTGTCCTAAAAGATGGATCAGCAGTCCCAGGCCTATATGTTTGCCAGTCTGACGCGACCCCACTCAGAGCAGCTGCTCCAAGGCCTACAGCTATTGCGCCAAGACCATGAGCTGTGTGACATTGTGCTAAGAGTGGGTGATGTCAAGATCCATGCCCACAAAGTGGTACTGGCCAGCATCAGCCCATACTTCAAGGCTATGTTCACAGGCAATCTTTCTGAGAAGGAGACTTCAGAGGTAGAGTTCCAGTGCATCGATGAAGCTGCACTACAGGTACTTAAGAGTTAAAGATGAAGGTTCTGTCCACAATTTCCATTTTGCAAAAATAGGGTAATACTGCACATTAGAATATTGTTAAAGCTGTTATTGGTGGTTATTGCTCTGAGGATACAAGCCATAATTTCTGATATAACTTGATGACAGGGTATATTATTGCAATGTTTCATTGTCTTGCTGCATCTTTTACAGGCCATTGTGGAATATGCCTATACAGGAACAGTTTTTATTTCACAGGAAACAGTGGAATCTCTTCTTCCAGCTGCCAATCTCCTCCAGGTCAAACTGGTGTTGAAAGAATGCTGCAGCTTTTTGGAGAGTCAGCTGGATGCTGGAAACTGTATTGGCATTTCCCGTTTTGCAGAAATGTATGGCTGCCACGATCTCTGTTTGGCAGCCACTAAATTCATTTGTCAAAACTTTGAGGAGGTCTGTCAGACGGAGGAGTTTTTTGAACTAACTAGAGAAGAGCTGGACGAGATAGTTTCCAATGACTGCTTGAAGGTGGTCACAGAAGAAACGGTCTTCTATGCCCTGGAGTCATGGATTAAATATGATCTGACAGAGAGGCAACAGTACCTGGCTCAGCTGCTCCACTGTGTGCGACTGCCGCTGCTCAGTGTTAAATTTTTGACCCGCCTCTATGAGGCTAACCACCTTGTCCGAGATGACCATGCCTGCAAGCATCTTCTCAATGAGGCCCTCAAATATCACTTCATGCCTGAGCACCGGCTTTCTTACCAGACAGTGCTGTCCACAAGACCACGCTGTGCCCCCAAGGTCCTTCTTGCAGTGGGAGGCAAAGCTGGGCTCTTCGCCACTTTGGAAAGGTAATAGTGGAGGTGTTGGGCTTTATTTGTGTAACTGATGCAAAATATACAAGTGAATGTGTAAATTCATTATGGAGACACTACATACATTTGTACATTTTTATTTCCAGATTGAAAGAAACATTGGTTCCTGACATACCCAGTTGGTCAGTCAGTTAGTTAGCATTTAAAATCGTGGTACGACTGTTGTGCTTGTTGAATAAACCAACCTGACAGAAAGAGTCAAAAAATGAGGGTGCCTTTAGCAAATGATTGTAAATGTCTTTACGTACTGTATGTCATTGATTATTTCCCACTGACCCTAAATCCTTTTTTTTTTTTTTTTTTTTTTTTTTTTTTTAAAAAAACATTTCCTCTGTATTCCTTGGGTAGTTCTGGGTTGCCATAACCTGAAGTATTAATTGATCTTTCTTTTTCCTCAGTTAAACAGAACACAAAATATTAGTGGTTATAAGATAATAAAGTATAATTTAAGGCAAACATATACACTGTAACAGCCATAACATTAAAACCACCTCAGTGTATCTACACTCTTTATTTTATCAGCTCCACTTACCACATAGATTAGATTAGATTGGATTCAACTTTATTGTTGTTACACATGTACGAGTACAAGGCAACGAAATGCAGTTTAGCATCTAACCAGAAGTGCTATAAGCAGCAAGTGCAGGATGTACAGTATCCACAGTGTGCAGTATGTACAGGATACAGGCAGAGGTATGGACAAAGTTTACAGGTAATTATATTATTGAATGTACTATAAACATGATATACAGCTGGGTGTACTATAGACATATATACAGATGTGTACTATAGACATGTATACATAGGAGCACCTTGTAGTTCTACAGTGACCGACTGTAGTCCATCCATTTCTCTGCATACCCCCTGTCACCTTTTTTTCAATGGTCAGGACCCCCACAGGACCACCACAGAGCAAGTATTATGTGGGTGGCTGTTCATTCTCAGCACTGCAGTGACACTGACATGGTGGTGGTGTGTTGGTCTGTGTTGTGCTGGTGTGAGTGGATCAGATACATCAGTGCTGCTGGAGTTTTTAAACACCTCAGTATCGCTGCTGGACTGTGAATAGTCCACCAACCAAAACTGTCCTGTGAGCAGCATCCTGTGACCACTGATGAAGGACTAGAGGATGACCAACACAAACTCTGCTGCAGCAGATCAGCTGTCGTCTCTGGTTTTACATCTTCAAGGTGGAGCAGCAAGGTAGGAGTGTCTAATAGAGTGGACAGTGAGTGGACACAGTTTTTAAAAACTCCAGCAACACTGCTGAATCTGATCCACTCACATTAGCACAAATACTGCGATGTTGAGAATGATCCACCATCTGCATAATACCTGCTCCCACATAAAACATGTAACTCAACAATGCTTCATCCAAAAAATTGGAAACTTGAGAACTTGGTTTAAGGTTATATTATATAAAAATTCTGAAGTAACCTATCAAGTTTGTTGCGTTTACAAAGTTAGGGGGCGCTATACATGCTGCATAACTTTCTCAGCAACCGTATATCCAATTAAGCTGCAATTATGCAAGCATCAACTTTGAGCCACATTATGAGTGAATTTCTAAGGACGGCTTGATACATCAAAATGTATGACCCCATTTAGCCATTCGGCTTTCAGTTGACATTTGAAAGGCTTAACATTAACTCATTGTCAGGAAATTTGTATGGTGAGTCTATGTAGTTATTTTCTAACATACAGACTAGTCTCATATGATTTGACCACTAGGGGGAGCTATTCATGAAAATAAACTATATTACATATTACATGTACAAATTTTCGCTGATGGTCACATAACTGATTTCACATCATGAGTACAGTATTCCAGACAACTTTGCAAGTTGAAGTACACTCATCATCAAAAAAAATAGTTGCACTCAGAAGCATGTGTCGGATGCAGTGCTATTTGGAGGGAAGATAAATGTTACAAGAACAATAAATTATGAAAAATTTAGACTGATATGGACAGTATTTATTGAGCTACACATACAGAACCAGTGTCTTACAAAGTTTGCTAATGCCACATTACAGACGTCTCAGCATTAGAGTTATAGAGGCTCCTATTGGTGTCCTGTGATAATTCATCCCATGCAGGATGAATATTTTTATGCAGAAAGAAATTACCCAATTGAAAACCCAATTAATACCTGTGTATATTTTTTAACACATTTAAACATCTGGATGCTTGATCTTCATTTCAACAATATTGAGAGATGGAGGAAATATAACTAAATGCATAAAAATGGAGTAATGTCTTAAAAACTGATCAGTAAAATCTAATTAACAGAAATACAGTTTTCTTGTGAGAAATGTCACTGATGCTGTCTGCACTGACGCACCACCATACTATCACTGATGCTAGCTTTTCTTAAATTGTTGCTTGCATAGTCTTTTGCAGAGTGGTAAAGCCCTCCTCAGCTTTACTTCTGAAAGACTCAGTCTCTCTGAGATGCTCATCATGTTACTGACCTATTGTAAGATAATCTAAATAGTTGTGTATTGCTCCCCCAAGTGGTTTTTTTTTTTTTTTAGCATTAGCATTAGCATTAGCATTAACCTTAGCTTACCGTTTCCTATAGAATGTGTTGCTGGCATCAAATAAGTTGCACATCGTGGCATTCTGTCTTATTTACATTATGCACCAACGTTTTTAGAAACAGGTTGGCCTTAAAATCAGTTTTGTCAAGAAATGTAATAAATACCGTTGTCAGACAATTGAAATAATTAAATATAGCTGCAAGTGGCAATTTGTTTTCTTCAGATTGACCTTTTGACCTCTGTATAAAAGGATGCAGTCTTTGATAGAATCCAAGTCAAAATACCAAACAAGGAGTGCAGTTTCTGAACACGACAGGTCATTACAAAGTTGTTCAGGTTAGAGAACTGAATGAAATGAGACTATATGTATATATATATATATATATATATATATATATATATATATATATATAT
>CM067483.1:10489172-10514341 GCA_034552555.1 Semaprochilodus insignis | reverse complement strand
TATATATATATGTATATATATATGTATATGTATATATATATATATATATATATATATATATATATATATATGTATATGTATGTATGTATGTATGTGGTGTGTATGTATGTATGTATATATGTGTGTGTGTGTGTGTGTCTGTGCAATTTTGAGTTGATCAGATATTAACTGCTGCTGAGTTATAGCAAGTTAGAAACGCCATTGCCGCGATGGTTGATTGACAGATGGAGCTCCTAATGAGTACAAAAGTCAACTTTTTTTAAAATGCTAGGATTAAAATCCAGAGACTAGTTCAAAATGAGTGGTTTGCAAATAGTTAAAAGGCGCAAAATATCTGTATTTTTTTTAATACACTTCAAATTGCAAAATTGTTAGGAGTATTGCACTCCATGATATGAACAGTTATGTGACCATCAGTACAAATATGTATATATCATCCTTAGAAATTCACTTATAATGTGTCTCAGAGACAATGCTTGCAAAATTGCAGCTCGATCGGACATATAGATGCTGAGAAACAGCTATGTTGCACGTATAGCGCCCCCTATGAATGTAAATGCACCAAACTTGATAGGCTATCTCAGACTCTAGTCCTACACCAAATTCTCAAGTTAAAATTTTTATGGAAGAAGCATTCTTGAGTTGCAGATTTTTTAATTAAGTTGGCTTGAAAAAGTCAACTTACTGTTCTTCTTTATTATTATTCCACGCTCAAAATGTAAA
Source organism: Semaprochilodus insignis (assembly GCA_034552555.1). NCBI lineage: Eukaryota > Metazoa > Chordata > Actinopteri > Characiformes > Prochilodontidae > Semaprochilodus > Semaprochilodus insignis. The sequence goes on along the minus strand of CM067483.1, from coordinate 10,513,618 downwards.
GTTTCAATAGGTAGGGACTGTACAACTTGCGGTTTGTTCTGCATGATTCATTTTAGTGGAGAAAAAGAAGAAGAAGAAGAAGAAAAATCCTAAAAATTACAATAGGGTTCCAGCACTACTTCCTTGGACACCTAAATATAGCTTCAAGTGGCAATCTGTAGGGTCCAAACTCCATTCGCAAGTAGTTCCAACATTGCTGTTTTGGCTGTGAGAGCCCTTGAGTTCAATCCAGGGATGTTTCAGATGTTTCATACATATGAAGGTACATATGAAGGTACGAAGGCTTAGGACAGGCCATAATTTGCTGTTTTTTTGGTGTACAAATCAGTAATGGTTGTTTTATAATGCATTATATTTGACTTATGAGTCAGTCAATAATGTGCAAAACACTAATTAAATGAACTCATTTGATAAATTTTTAAAATATTAAAATGCTATAGTAAAATGATTACATATTTGGTATGTAAAGTCAAGCCGGAAAGTCTGCTCACCCATTTCACCTTCTTCATGTTTTTTGTTACAGATTTATTTTACAATAGATTGAGTTTTTGGTCACAAAGTTCTACACAAAATAGCCTACAATGAAGGCAGTTTTTTAGATATTTGTGTTAATTTATTAAAAATCAAAATGTAAAATAACATATGTACAGTGCACACCTTTTGATATGACACCCAAGGTGAGCTGAGGTGCATTTTGTTTCCACTGATACTGCTTGGGATGTTTCTACAACTTAATTGGAGTCCGCCTGTGGTAAATTCAATTGTTTGGACATGGTTGAGGATTGAAAACACCTGCCTTTACAAGGTCCCAAAGCAAATGGGGTCCAAGCCATGTGGTCAAAGGAATTATATGCAGACCTTGGAAACAGGATTGTGTCAAGGCATAGACCTGGAGAAGTGTACAGAAAAGTTGCTGCAGCTTTAGAGGTTCCAAAGAGCACAGTGGCCACCATCATTCGGAAAGTTTCCATGCAGCCACACTGAGCAATCAGGGAAGATGAGACCTTGTCCAGGCAGGAACCTGAGGGACACTCTGACAGAGCCCCAGCGTATCCTTGTAGAGATGGGAGAATCGGAAGATCAACTATCCAGGCAGCACTCCACAAATCACGCCTTTATGGTTGAGTGCCCAGATGGAAGCCATTCCTTAGTAAAAGGCACATGACAGCCCGCTTGGAGTTTGCCAAAAAAGCAGCTGAAGGACTCTTTAATCATGACAGAAAAACGATTATCTGGTCTGATGAAACCAAAATTGAACTCTATGGCCTGAATACCAAGTGTCATTTCTAGAGGAAACCAGTCACTCCTCATCACCTGGCTAATACCAACCCTATAGTGAAGCATGGAGGTGGCAGCATCATGGTTCTTGAAGAAAAACCTGCTCCAGAGCGCTCTGGACCTCAGACTGGGGCGAAGGTTTACCTTCCAGCATGACCACGACCCAAAGCACACAGCCAAGAGAACACAGGAGTGGCTTTGGAGAAAGTCTGAATGTGTGTGTAACCACATCTGTAGCCCCAGTGCCCACAAGCAGTTGAAAGCGCCCCTACTTATGGCCGTCTGAAGTTACTGTAATTGCAAATTACATATGATACATATACACACACATTTTAGATATGTTTTTCTCATCTTTTGCATGCAAATGAATACTGTCCTACTGATTAATGCCTGCTTTTCATTTTTTCTTCAACATGCTACCTTTATATGCATCTCAGTATTTTCAGTGAAGACTGTTTACCTTTTCCACTGTTTCAGTTCCACTGTAATTCTGCCAGATACAGATACCGTTCTTTCAGACATACTGACATATACATATATCTACATATATACTAGTGTCCTCACAAAAACATGTTATTAACTAATTATCAGATGACTGCATCAATTACAAACATTACTGTCGTCTTACATAGCAGAAGTTAAAACATGCTAAAACTAAATGCGATTAAAACCTAAGCTAAAGCCAGTAATTACAGGAATGTGATGAGGTTGTACTGGTTCCTTCTAGTTTGGGAATATTTTGAGAGTAGACACCAGAAAACATACACCATAACTTCTGTATTAACATATACTCACATTTCTCTTTTCTTACAAATGTTTTGACAAGCACATCTAAAAGATGACGAAACCTTTTTTCTGTCTCAGCTCACAGTCTGTTCTGTCTGTACCTCCAGTTCTCCTTTCACGTTCTCACCTCCTTTGTTTCTATTTTAGCCCCCATGTTGGCCTTCATTTTTCCTTCCTCTCCCTAGCCTCTCTACATCATCTATCCTTCCTTTCTGCTTCCTTTCTCTTATCACTTTTTGCTGTTTTCTCTCTCCTCCATCTCAGTCTCTCTAACCAGCTGCCAAAAGTTAACCTTTGTTCTGCTGTTTAATAGTGATCCTTATTCTCTACCCTGACTGAGGGCAGTGAAATATCAGCATCACCATTCTTTAAGCAGGCACAAATGCTCCTCCAAAGTTTACACAGTCAGAGAAAAAAAAATGTTGCAAATAACATGACTCCCTGGCAGTTTGCTTTTAATGTTAACAACACAAGCAGCATACTTTGTATTTTAGTCTGATGTACCAACACAAATTAGCTCAAAATGATTAGCTCAATTAGCTAAATTAGTTTCGTGGCCTTAGCCGTTCAGGCGGTTTCAAGGAATCAGTAGGATAAAAAGAATACTTTGTCTCTATGTCACTCTAATCAAAAGTTACAGACAAAATAGTTTAAGACTCATGGTTTTGAAGACATTTTGAGGTTATAGTCACTTTGCAAGTGATTTGCAAAGTTGTTTGGTTCTTAACATTTAACCCCTTAATATGCATGCCAATAATGAGGCCCTATGCACCTGAACTGGCCTTTTTAGCATAGAAGTGAAAGTGAGTCAGAATTTGTCAAGGGGTTACAATATGTCATGATTATTGTCAACGAAATTACAGAGTTTTGTACAGATTGACCTTTGTTTAGTTAGATGTAGTTTTTGAAGTGAAAATACCAAATTCTGACATGTATTTTCATTCAGGTCAGAAAACTAATCATGTGATCCCTGAATCACATGGCACCAATTCTTTGTCTATAGACTTCCTAATAGCAACAAAATAAAATTTTTATACGATGAGCAACTACAGAAACAATGTTAATTCGTAGTGGGCTGATGTAATAACTTTATTTGCTATACAGAAAAGAACATTGTCTCCAAAGAGTAACTATTTTAATTTAACTTAATCATTTGAAGAAAATGTTGATCAAAGAAACATTATGGAAGACTATGATTAAGCTTTTTTCTATTCTCTTTGGCAGTATGGAGATGTACTTCCCTCAAACAGACTCCTGGATTGGGCTGGCCCCACTCAGCGTGCCCCGCTGCGAGTTTGGAGTTGCCGTGCTAGACAAGAAGGTTTATGTGGTGGGTGGCATTGCCACACACATGCGACAGGGCATCAGCTACAGGCGCCATGAGAGCACAGTGGAGAAATGGGACCCAGACAGCAACACCTGGTCCTCAGTGGAGCGGATGGCGGAGTGTAGGAGCACCCTAGGAGTTGTGGTGTTGGCAGGGGAGCTGTATGCACTTGGGGGATATGATGGCCAGTATTATCTTCAGTCAGTGGAGAAATATGTACCCAAAGTGAAAGAATGGCAGCCAGTGGCACCTATGACTAAATCACGCAGTTGTTTTGCCACTGCAGTACTAGATGGTATGGTTTATGCCATTGGGGGCTATGGACCTGCTCACATGAACAGGTAAGTCGAATACATCAATTCAACACAGTTTTGCGCTCTGTATGAGTGTGTTTTAATATTTACTAGGACTCAAATCCGAGAGAAAGCAGACTGCTGTGGCATGTTGAGGAGATGAGGAAATGTGATTGTTTCATACAAGTAATCCAGTAGAACAAAATATGTAATTTTAAAGTATATATCACTGTACATATATCCAAAAAGGCTGCTTCACTGTTGTGTTTTAAAATTGAAACATTGAAAATTTAAATACTGTTTTTTTCTAAAATATGAGATCAGTGAGGTCAATTAGATATGATCCTAACAAATATGAAACATACTATAAAATAGTCATCAAGTAGGATAGAAAACAAACAATATTAGTCCAGAATACCTCATTATTCACATACTAACACACTGATTTTACTGTGGGGTTAATTGGCACAGTGGCATAATCCTACATAAATTATGGCATTGTAATATGTGTACATTAGTTAAAAAAAAGCTCTGAAAAGATTTAGCATGAAAGAACTGGCTAACCAGTGGATTTGGAGTGAAAACAGAGAACCATCACTCCACTCCTTGGCACATATGCAGTGAGAGAGTTGAAGTAAAGACACCAGAAAAGGTATGAAAGCATTGTGAACAGCAGTGAAACTCAAAAAATAGTTTATTTAACTATTGTTGTATTTATGACAGTTGTTAACAAAGAGCACTGAAGCTAACAAGCGCATCAGTAGGTTGCCAGCAACTAAAGTTTGGTGCTGAACCAGTCTGTGCTTGTTGGATTTCTCAGTGTGCAATCAGATTCATGTAAAATAAGCCAAATAAGTCCCATGTTTGAGAAGATGCTATGCAGTAGAAAAGGGCATTATAGAAGTTTGGGGGCTGCATGTTATTAACTCCTTATGCGATGGCCACAAAAGTGAAGCTATTGATGCTGTAGAAATTATCCCTAAAAGAAAGCACAAGCTAACTGAGAAAGGCTTGGAAGAAAAACTGCACAGATCAGAAGATGAATATTAGCACGAATTGCAAGTAAAACGAGAGATCTTGAAAGGCAGACAATGCAATATTTTATGAGGCACACTTTTATAACGATTGTAAAATGGATTTACAGAGCTCAAAAGAAAAATAGAAGAACTTTTGCCAGAAGGTGAGAAGCATGCAGATCAGCACAACTAGTTTGAACCTAAGATGATGTCACTTAATTAGTTTGTGGAGGAAACTAGATGGATGGATGCTTTATGTGGATGAAAATGACAGACAGAAGAATGTGTTGATGGTGAAGATGAAGCTGGCAATGCATATATAGCTGTGAATGATGTGGGCCCTCGCAAGTGGCAGTGGGCAATGTCATCCAGGTGAAGAATTCATCTGTTGGACGCTGATGTGTTTCTTTTAGATCATCTGCTTGTGCTAAAAACAATGAAGCAGAGCATTATTAGGGTGAGCTAAGTATAGCTAGTGCTTATATTAATAAAGCTTTAAAATGGCTACTGTTTAATCTGAGGATGGAAAAGCGCTCAGTGCTTTTGCACTGTTCTTAATCATTTGTTGCAACGTGATGGAGAATGTGAAACTCATGGAACAAATGGACAGTCCTACTAATATAAGGATAGTGATGTCCAAGGTGTTTAGCACGAGGATGTCTTAGCAGGGCATGTAGGAAGAGAATGAATGTATGTAAAAAATTTCTTCAAAAACACCTTAAGAACAGCTGAAGACACAGTATCTTTAGAAGTTCTTAAAACAGTTCCACACATTTTTTATGTGGATGACTGTGTTCAGAAAAGAAAGCAGTTGCCTTGGTAAGAATCTGCAAGACTAGCAAGTTCAAGGAGGGTTTTGCCTCACAAAATGAGTAAGCAGTAGTGGAAAGGTCTTGTGTTCCATCTCAGCAGAACACAGAGCTAACGTCATGGAAGACCTGGATCTCAGCCATGATGCCTTGCTGGTTGAGCCAGCTTTGGGTGTACAGTGGTGCACAAAAAATGTAATGTTCACGTATAGTATTAGGCTGTGAAACAAGCCAGTTACCAGTAGAGGTATTCTTCTTGTCGTGAGGTCGATTTATGACCCTCTAGGTTTCTTGCCACCATACATCATTCCAGTCAAACTCTTTGTAAGAGAACTGTGTAAAGAAAACCATTAATGGGTTGAAGAAATCAATGGCAGGCATGCTAAGTATTGGTGTAAATGGCTCCTAACTTGCCTCTAAGACTTCAGTGTAAACTGATGTATCAAACCTATGGACTTTGCATTAGTTTTCTGATGCTAGCAAGGCTGCTTATAGCACATCTACCTCTCTTGTGCCGGTGAATGAGCAAGGCAACAGATATTGCTCTTTTTTGATTGGGACAGAGTGGCCCCACTCGAACAGATCACCAGACCAAGTGACTCAGTTTCCCAAATGATCCAGAGCTCACAAACACGTTGACAGTGAACGTCCTTGCCACAGAACAGGACTCAGACCCAGTGAAAAATATGATGTAGTGTTCGAGTTGGTTCTGGCTAAAAAGAGCAGTGGGTTGGGTTTTGAGGATAAAGCAGACATTGCTGCACCTCAGATATAAAAGACAACAATTCCATCAGTCAGTCCAAAAAAAAAGACACAGCGAAACGAAAGGATTTATCTCCAGCAGCTAATGGAAAAAAAAGTGTGAATGAAAAGCAAGCCACTTACCTTGAAACAACTGACTGCTGCAATCAGCTATACAAACTTGACCCCCTCCTACAAGATGGCATACTAAGAGTTGGAGGACGACCCTGCAGATCTGCCTTGCCAGAGAATGCAAAACATCCAGCAATCTTTGCAAAACACACCGGAATTGCCATGCTGCTCATGCAGGACACGCATCAAAGAATCGGACACTGTGAGCGCAAGCTACATGCAGTTACAGGCAAAAATGTTATATTCTACAAACAAACTTGGCCATAGGGAAACTCATGTCAGTGCACAGTCTGTAAGTGGCTTCGTTGTCAAGTTGGAGAACAAAAAATGGTGGATCTACCAGAGGGTCATCTATTATCAAATAAATTAACCTTTTCACCAATGTAGGTATTGATTAGTGCAGACCCTTTGACATCGAACAAGGCCGGGGCACTGTAAAAAGGTATGCGATCTTGTTAATCAGAGCTGTGCATATTAAGGTTGCAGATAGTCTAGGTAGAGACTCATGCATCAATGCACTGTGACGCTTCATAAGCAGAAGAGTGCAGGTTACAACGATGTGTTCTGACAGTGACACAAACCTTATTGGTGCAGAAAAGGAATTGTGAAGTGCGATACAAAAATCTATGCAAGAGGATCCACACTGTACAAAGGATACTCAGTCCTTAGTCAAAGGGCAGAGCGTCATTGACTACAGTCTTTAGACTCTTATGTGTAAAATTGAAAGCATCATCAATGGTAGACCAATCACTAGCATGTCAGAAAATGGAGCCTCTAAATCCCAGTCATCTGCTGCTGATGAAGACTCAACCCAACATGCCTCCAGGAGTCTGGCTGATGTGTATGCCAGCAGGTATTGGGGACAAACTCTGTCCCTTGTCGATTTGTTTTGGACCAGATGGACTCCACTTCTTCAAGAGCACCAGAAATGGCCCAGACTGAGAAGAAACTTCAAGAAAGGAGATGTGGTAGATAGTTCAGCCCCATGAAACTCCTGGATAATGGTGAGAATAATCCAAGCCTTGCCTGACTTCAAAGGGAACAGTGCACCATGAAGCCAAACTACAAACCAAAACAAGTGTACTAGAGTGACCTGTGAATGAACTAGGTTTGTTACAAGAGGCAGCATAAAAAAGCTACACTGAAGAACAGACCATAAAAGGACTGACAGCTGGACAGCTTAGAGTTGAATAGTTATTTCCAACACAGTTATCCTTAGATGTAGTAGTATCTTTGTAGTAGCTCGTACATATATAAGTTGATAATTGCTCAATGTCCTTGCTTAATCAATTAGGCCGGGTATGTAAGAGCTAAATTTTAGAAATTACTGTGATGGAGCCAAACATCAATGCACCTTCGAATCCGTGACTCCAGCAGCTCAGTTGTGGTACAGAAAAGTTCAAACTTGAGATTGAGTGCCAGTAGAGGTGGGTTTCTTTCTGAAATCAGAGGTTATTTCCACGGTTTGTGTGTGTTTAGCTCCAGGTTGTTAGTGCCACACCAGCCATGTTACTTCCTTTTGGCAAAATAAACACACCATTGTTTGACTGTTCGAAGTACGGTACTTTGCGTAGTGAGAGTAAAGAGAACATCCCTGTGGAACACCAGCACTGAGGGGGAGAGGTTGCGACATATGGTCATAGACATACTGTTTCCTGTATGACAAGAAGTAGTGGATAAAGTAGCAGACATTCACAAGATTATTAGGAATGTTGAAGTTGCAAATAGTGATGTGTTGGTCTAAATTTCGATACTGATTCCACTACATAAATTTGGGTTATTGGACAATAACTAATACTGATATGATGTGATATCAGTACTTTTTACATTTTTATTTCATTTCTGTGTAACTGTACACCTCACCATGTTTAACAAGGCTGTAACAAGAGCAACTAAGTAATAAAAATGAAAATAGAATTCCATTGTTAACTTTTCAATGCAACATTAAGTCAAAACATTCAAAGAAAACATGAATTATGGTTCAAATCAACCTAGTTAACAATAAATGAATAAAACGGTTCCCTGACAATTTGATGTCACTAGAAGCTAGAATCACATGAAATAGTTGCAAAAACTATAAACCTTATACATTGTACTTTCATAATTTTTATGATGAAGTTATTATCAGCTACGGTAATATATATATATTTATATGTAGCTGCCTCTTTTTCAAGGGACCAAAAGTAATTGGACAATTATCTCAAAAGATATTTCATGGGTTATTCCCTCATTAATCCATCATCAATTAAGCAGGTAAAAGGTCTGGAGTTGATTCCAGGTTTGGCATTTGCATTTGGAAGCTGGTGCTGTGAACCCACAACATGCAGTCAAAGGAGCTCTCAATGGAAGTGAAACAGACTGAAGTCATTAGGCTGAAAAAAGAAGAAATCCATCAGAGAGATAGCCGAAATGTCAGGAGTGGCCAAATCAACAGTTTGGTACAGAGTGCACTGGTGAGCTTGGGAACTCAAAAAGGCCTGGACATCCACAGAAGACAACAGTGGTGGATGATCACAAAATCTTTTCCGTGGTAAAGAAAACCCCCTACACAACATCCACCCAAGTGAAGAACACTCTCCAGTACGTAGGTGTATCAGTATCTAAGTCTACCTTAAAGAGAAGACTTCATGAGAGCAAATACAGAAGCTTCACCACAAGGTGCAAACCATTAATCAGCCTCAAAAATAGAAAGGCCAGATTAGACTTTGCCAAAAAACATCTAAAGAAGCCAGCCCAGTTCTGGAACAGCATTCTTTGGACAGATGAAACTAAGATCAACATGTATCAGAATGATAGGAAGAAAAAAGTATGGAGAAGGCTTAGAACGACTCATGATCCAAAGCACACCACATCCTCTGTAAAACATGGTGGAGGCAGTGTAATGGCATGGGCATGCATAGCTTCCACTGGCACTGGGTCACTAGTGTTTATTGATGACAGAAGGAGCTGGATGAATTCTGAAGTGTACAGATATATACTTCTTGCTCAGATTTAACAAAATGCTGCAAGGTTGATTGGACATTGCTTCACAGTACAGATAGACAGTGGCCCAAAACAACCCAGGAGGTTTTTAAGGCAAAGAAGTGGAATATTCTGCAATGGCCAAGTCAATCACCAGATCTCAACCCGATCGAGCATTCATTTCACTTGCTTAAGACAAAACTTAAGACAGAAAGACCCACAAACAAGCAACAACTGAAGAAAGCTGCAGTAAAGGCCTGGCAAAGCACCACAAAGGAGGAAGCCCCGCGTTTGGTGATGTCCATGGGTTCTAGACTTCAGGCAGTCATTGCCTACAAAGGTTCTCAACAAAGTATTAAAAATGAACATTTTATTTATGTTAAAGTTTATGTTAATAATATATATATATATATATAATTAATATATATAATATATAATTATCTAATACCTGATCCAGCTGATTTAGTGAAGCATTGGGAGCGATGTCTGATCATAATATCGGTGCGTCCCTAGTCTCAAAATTAATAATGGAGATCATCTCAGTTGGTGGTGGATAAATTTGGAATTTTTTTGGATGGAGTGAAACCAACCAACTAGAACCAACTAGAGATGTCAGGTGCATAGAGGAGGGTAAACACTGATCTGTTGCTGAATTAGTTATCAGTCTGTTCTAGTTTAGAAGATCAGTTGCGTGAGAGATTTCAACACATAAACAGAGAGAGGGATGAATATAGAGGAGGTCAGCTATGCTTTTCATTCAGTGTTTTGCTTGTATTTATACCAACCAGCTGCATCATTAAATACACTATTTGTATTTGCATCAGTTTTTATCAGCAGAGTTTTTAGTCACAGGCTATGATTTTGCAAAGCCTGGGGATCTTGCAGGGTCTAATGACCAGTCAAGCTGCACTGTTCCTTTAAGAGTTGCAGTAGTGTGTACAGATGCATAGCGCTGCTATGCAGTAGAGAGAGTTTGTGCTGTAACTTGACAAATGCCTGCTCTTCCTTTTATTCTCCTTTATTTCTGTAAGTAACACCCCTATGGGGCTTTGGACTGCTTTTAGTTTAGTATGTATGAACATACAAATGAAGCCATAAGACCTGCTTTATATGGTTGTATAGTTGGAATACTGCGACCACTATCCTGACCACCTTATACAAAACAATAGAGAAGGCGGTAGCATGCTGCAACTCTAGCAAGACTCATGTGATTTTATTCCAACATTTATTCCGCAAATTCAATTAATCAATGAATCAATCAATCAGTCAACCTTTACTTTCATTCAGAAACACATTGAGGGTGTTCCACATTTTCAGTCTAGCAAAACATTTATAATAGTAAATAGTAAATAGTAATAAATATAACAAATAAATAAAAAAACAAATTAAAAAAAAAACAATAATTGGGAAAACCAATAATAAGAAAGTACTAAATTAAATAGGAGAGGAGAAAAGAAAAATTAAAATAGTTACAGACTGTCTGAAGTTGGCTAGAAACTGAAAGGGTTGATCTAGTCACTAGAATGGGTCTGATAATTTTAAAGGGGCATTATGTAATAGATTTACGTTTCTCATAAAATGCTCATTTTATATAATCTCTGTTAAAAAAAATAACATGTTGAAGTTTTAACTACTAGCTTCCCCGATAACAACGCTACAGCCAGTTTCCTTTTCTCTGACATTTCCTAATCGGGCCAGAAAGTCTGTTTGTGTTTTGGTCTGTGATGCCACACTGGGTTGCCAAGTAAGACACAAATTGGCAGGCAAACACGGCATGCTGCAGCCATGGAAGCCAGCAAACGAACTGGACAGAGATAACGTTCAATCCTGCTCGACCTAAAAAGCCCCATGCATCTTACCTACAACGATACACACGTTTTAAAAGAGCTAACTAACTTAGAGTTGTGTGACTGAATCCGTGGATGTGGCCAGGGAATAGCACCGCGTTTTGTTGTGTACGAGGTGAATGCAGAGGTGCTCAGTGTTGTAGAATAAGCAGGCAGCTGTGTATGTGGGCAACATTATTATTCTTCATTAGTATTTATGAGTCACTGTAGTTTGGAACGTCTGGTGGTGTTTCTATAATGTGAAACAGAGATTTACTTTATTGTTGATTGAAATGAACGTGATCTTTCTATGTCCATCTAGTCTATACAAGTAAAAGCGGATTACCTCCTCTTTCGAGAAAGACGTTGCGCGCGCTCCTGAGAGAGGGTGCTTCTCCTGGCGTACATAACTAACATTGACAGAGTTATAAACATTCACATGAGCTGTTTTATGATTTGCAAACAATAAAAACATTACAAACGTAAACATTAGCTGATCAGCTTACAGTGTAGGACTCGTCCCTGCTTGCCATTGTGAAAGTTTACTGCCCCATTCGTCTTGCGCTCGTTCGTGTATGTTCAGTGCCGTCAATCTAATACCTTTAAATGATTGAGTGGAGCCAATGAGCTGAGTCTTAAACACTCGTGTATAAATGCAGCACGGTAGCTGAAAGCACATTTTCCAAGTTCAGTAAAAACTCTATGTACCTGACAGATGATCCAATCACTAGAATGGGTCTGATTATTACTTATTTATAGAGATCGTAGATGAGATAGAAGCTGGCATGTGACCAGGGAATGATTTTATAAATAAAAATAAGTCAGTGTATTTCCCATCATCCTGCTAGTAAGAACCAACCCACTTTTCCATACAGCCTGCAGTGGAAAGTGTTGTAAGAGTCTCCAGTAATAACTCTCAGAGCAGAAGGATAGATTCCTAGTGGTTTTAGGGTACTGGTTGACGCATTTATTGCTCTTAAATTATCTGGTGCTAAATCAATAATATCTAAAACCTGAATGTAATAACGTTAAAGTACTGAATGTAAAGTCAGCCAGGTCAGGAAAACATTTTTAAAAAATTTTTTCACCATCTGAAAGCCATTGGGGGTGGGGGGGAGGATAAAATTGCAAAGGCTCATTGTAGATTAGGTTGTTTGGCAAAGGTGGGGTCTGTTAATGACCAGTGAGGGTGTTCTGTAAGAGGCCTTAGCATTAAGCATTAGTGTGTTCAGTTGTAATTAGCAGTTGTTACGTATAGAAAATGATAGTTTTCCAATATTTAATTTATTTACTTAATTAGGTAATTGCACACGTCACTTTATTGCCCTTATTGTCTTCAGTGTCTTACTGTCTCATTATGTCTGTCTCAGGGCCCTTATTTTATCGTATGTCTTGCGTTCGTCTATTTTATGTTTACTGTTAAATACATTCAATATACTCTTGTTCTTGTTTTAGTTGTAATCTATTTATAGTTAAATGTTTGTGCTGCAACTTGGGTCAGAGAGTAACACAATTTCAATCCTCTGTATGTCTTGTACATATTGAAGTATTGACAATAAAACTACTTGACTTGAAAAAAAATAACTAATGCATGCTCGTAGAACCATGTTCTAAGAGAGTGAAAACATTTTTGCAACTGAACTTGAAGTTGTTTAAAAAAAAAAAAATCTTATTCATTTGCTTTTGCAGTAAGATTAGGTCTGAGGTGTTAGCACTAGAGGAGTTGTGGACCAAAATAAGAATTGCACTTGTCGTGGATTTTGAATTCTATACTAAATATTAAATACTGAGCTTGCACCTGCATAAAAATAGCCCATATGGTTTTACACCTACTGGCATGAAATGGGTCTTGTTCATACATACAGTCTTATATTGTTTAAAAAATGAAGCCAGAACCCAAATACAAATGTTAAGCTCATTCAAATGTTTCTTCTCTACAGTGTGGAGCGCTACGACCCCAGCAAAGATGCCTGGGAAATAGTAGCACCCATGGCCAATAAAAGGATAAACTTTGGAGTGGGAGTCATGTTAGGGTTCATATTTGTGGTTGGAGGACATAATGGTGTATCACACCTGTCTAGCATCGAAAGATATGACCCCCACCAGAACCAGTGGACAGCATGTCGACCCATGAATGAACCTCGCACTGGTAAGCTGTGATAAGTATGTGGATATGTGGATATCCTTAAAGTTTCCGTCCACCATTTATATTTGGGTGCAATGTAAAGGTTTTTCCAAACATATACACTGGCACTAGAAAGTGTGTGAATCCTTTGGGATGTTATATGTATATTTTCTGCATAAAACATAAGATTCCTAGCCTTAAAAGTAGTATAAAGAAAATCCGTTTCAGCAAATAAGACAAAAATATATTCTACCTGTACATTTATTTATTGAGGAAAATCCAATAGTAAATATCTGTGAAAGGCAGAAGTATGTGAACCTTTAACCTTTGCAGTTAATTAGGAGGTGAAGTTAAAATCACGTGTTTTCAATCAATGGTGCATCAGTCAGGTGTAAGGGTGTAAAGCCTGTTGTATTGTGTTGTATTTGTAAGAAACAGGGATCTATCGACGTCAGATCTTAATAAAACATTTTGTGGAAGTGTGTAGTGGCACAAACATGAGATTTCTGAGGACCTCAGGAATATCAGTGTCCTCAGGAATGATTTATTTGGGTTGCTTAACTAATATACCCAAATAAATCAATAAACACACCAAACATAATGTTTAGGTACATGGTTACCTACATGCTTTTAATGACTTTGTGGTCTGCGTCATTTGGTATGAATCAATAGGAGTAAGGATTTAGATTTAGGGTCAGCAAACTCTACAAGACCCTGCAGCACTGTTGTAGAACAAGTTGAGTCAAGTCTTCTATACATATTTTTGTGTTCTCTAGGTTAAAAGGTTTTAGTGTCTGATTTGTCTTTTTTTTTCAACAGTTCTTGTTCATTTGATAGAATACAGTTGTTTTTTTGTTTTGTTTTTTTGTTAATGAGAAGGCAGTTATGTTGACTCACGTGCACTGAATGTCTTCAGTAAACCCAGTAACGGTGTATACTGTTGTCTAGTTTTTTGCCGCAGTAACGGTATTATTTTTTACTGTTGAAAGTATTGATAAAGTCTTAGGAGTAATTGAATTTGACCTCAAAAAATGTGTAGATACCCTGATTGGGTCATTTTCCTCAGTAAATAAATGACAGTATAATATGTTTTCCTTAATTATTTTATTGGGTTCTCTTTATCTACATTTGGAACTTTTGGAAATTCTGATTGTTTTAGGTGTGTTTATGCAGAAATATAGAAAATTCTAAAGGGTTGACAAACTTTGAAATGCCACTGTATGGACGCTGGACTGTGCAAAACCGCTTCTTCCTGTAGAAGTAGTGTCATGCAGAAGTAGGACCATTTTAATGAAAAATAACTGTGATGGGAACTGCATTTTGTAAAATGTAGTTATTTTTTGTAAACACCAAATAAATCACCCTTTCATGTTTTGTATTCTCAACTTTTAAACTAAAATTTAAGCAGTATTTTGATGCCATCAAATCCTGTGTGCTTCATTTTTCAGGGGTGGGCTCTGCTGTTGTGGACAACTACCTCTATGTAGTGGGTGGTCATTCAGGGTCATCATACCTGAACACAGTGCAGCGCTATGACCCTATCTTGGACAGCTGGCTGGATTCCAGTGGCATGATGTACTGCCGCTGTAACTTTGGCCTGACTGCCCTTTGACCCTAGACATCTCTGTAATAGATGTGGGATACTGTGTAAGAGACACAAGAAATGTTTGCATTTTCTTTACTACTCTCAGTTCTTCTTTGGAACAGTGTTCCTCAGAAGGTGCCATTATGGATTTTGGGGTTCACAGAAGTAGCAGGAGCAAGGCTGGAAAATAACTTGGATAACATGAGTTCTTCACAGCTGTACGGACTGTGCAAAGATAGAAGCCCTGGAAAGAGGATGACAGGAAAAGTCAGTCCATTTTGGGTTTCATGGTTGCAAATGACAACCTCTTTTTTCCTTTTTTAAACCCTAGACATAAAGGTTACCCGCTAATTTCTTTAATTTGTTTTGTCTTTGGGTCTGTGCTTTTCTATATGTATGCATGTACAGAAAGAATGAAGTGTGTGCGTGTGTGTGTGTGTGTGTGTGAGAGAGTGTGTGCGTGCACGACAAGCGCTCAGGCACGTTGATGAACTCATTGGTGGAGTTTGATATGTCTCCATCCAGTGCTTCAAAAAAGTGGAAAAAGTTATTCTCACTTAAAAGGGCTGCCTTTCTTTCTCTTGTACTTAGTTAAGAAAATATATATCCTCTAGTGCATTGCCTGCAAATGTTCCCTGCACTGAGTAAAGGATGTGCATAGGTGTGTGTGTGTTGAATGAATATATACATGTTCCACTGCATTTCCAGTGCAATCTTCCAAGCTCTGCACAGCTTATCTCTTTTTGTTAGCTATAGAGCAGTTGTTTTTTTAATCAGTACAAACATTCTATCAGTTTTCCATTTTATGTTTTTGTTCCATGCCTTGCAACTTTCAGCGCTGAATGTGACATGCCTTTTTATTTCTTAGTCAGTGTGAAGATGTGGGAGTTGTAGAACAAACTGGTGCTAGTTAACAAATCAGGTTTTGTTGTCTGTGTCATCTTGTGGTGTTAGTGTTTGTGAATTTTTTTTTTTAAGCTGTTACATGTTAACAGCATGTTAGCTGTTATTCTTTTCAGTGTTATGATTATACTCCATAAATAATCTGTTTACTTGTGCTTCTAAAACAAATTTCTTAAATTTCCAAGATACCAATTTAATGTTTCTAAAAACAATATCTTTGTCTAGTAGCTGAATATCTCAGTAAGACAAATTCCTAATAGTGAATAAGCCTGGTCTGAGTGAAAGTAAGTGTGAGAAAGGATGGCGTAATGGAGTAAGTAAGTAGAAGAGGTTTCTGCATTAGCTGTGGTACTTAGGTTTTCTACAATACTGCACCTTGGCAGATATGTCTGGGAGCTCCCATCCTCAGAAATGGATTTCACCTCTAACCATGTTAATTATACCCCTGCATATATCTATGCCTGGGTTCACTATTAAGATGTGCCATGTAATAAACAATATCATCTAAGGCCAGTTTCCCAGAGCCAAGCTTATCCTAGACCTGGATTTGAATTAAATTATATATATATAACAGAAATCATTTTTGGAAATGCCTATTTCATGTCTATTTAATATCTATTCCGTACATGCAAATACAGTTTCAGCAACACAACCCAGGACCCAACAACACACATTTTCAAAAAATATATACCTGAAATATTTCCTTTCAGTTTAACACAAAAGCAAACTGTAATGTAAACATGCAGCCACTGCTTCTTATGATAATAGCAGTAGCACATTTGACAAATTTCATGAGAGATGTCCTAAAATGCATTCTAGTAAACACTGGAATTCTTACTCTTAAGTGTGTATAAAATACTGAAGTTATGATTTTTACAGTTATATTAATTATATTGATGGTTATATTAATTGTGACATCACTGATGTAAAGGCTCAAGTTGATTAATACAAAATAGTAGTGGGCTTGCAAAAGTATCAGGTGATTTTTGCACACTGACATTTAAATGTGGAGCTCTGAATTGCCCTAATTAAAACATTTGATACCTTGAATTGAAAGTATTTAGTTGATGCAATAAGACCAATTTTCCCTTTTTTGTAGTCATCTCCTTGTTTGTAATGTGTGGCTTGTGGTTTATCTTGTAGGACTTTGGGATCCATTGACCAGGTTTCCTATTTTCTGAATCAGATTTTGCCTTCAGAATATTGTTTGTTTGTTGCTGACAAAGAAGAAAGGAATTGTTGTAAAGGAACATGTTTTTGAGTAAACCACTAAATTTTCCGTGATCATGACCACCAAAATTTCACAAGGTTCTCCTGAAACAAAGAGGCAAAAAGTTGGTTAGTTTTCATTTCACATTGATTATTCCCTCCACTGAGTGCTGCCTTGCAAATTATGATCAGTTAATAGATTCATAGCATAAAACATAAAACATTTTTAAGAGGAAAACAAGAAACATGAAGACGTGTCTAAGTTAGCAATAAATAGCGATGTTAATTATCTATGAGTAATACCGACTTTGTATCAGGCAGGAACAAATTTTAGCTACAGTTATTGGTAATGTATTTAAAGCCCAGCAGTTATTCAGGGCAGATTTATGTAATAAATTAAGCTGGTCATATACTAGATACATATGTTGAGAGGCAAAACAAATATAGCATTTTAATCAAAGATGTGAAATTGAGTGTTTGCTAATAATTGTAATAATAATAATGTCATAAGTCATATTTAAAACTGTTTTCATCATTAACATGGTTAGAGCATTTAAAAGAAAGAAAGAAAATCACGCTGGCGTGATCTTGCATTTGCCATGCATTGTTGAAATGTGTTGTCTTGTTTGTTGCATGCAGTAATGACTCTTTCAGAATTTCGGAATTGATACTTCTTTGAGATGGTTTCATTAGATCTTTTTTTCACTGCCCAAAAGAAAAGGCTGAAATGGCCATATATGTATTTTGTGTAATCAGCAATGAAACCACGAAGTAAAGGGATGTATGTATGTATATGGGAACATTTTTATAGTTCTTAATCTTGGCCTAACTAACTACTGTCTTGCCACCATTCTCACCAAAGTGCTTGTTTTTTGAGGGAACCTGAACGAATTTGAGGCCAGTGTTGGGCTCTGAGTTTACCCTGGTGTCTCAAGAGAGTTCTTTGAAACTGATGTCAATGTTAAACACCTAGGTTTGTCCATTTCCTTTTTTTTCATGGGTATGTCTGGCTCTTGTCTTAAGTGAGATGAATATCTTTTTTTAACCTGTTGATTGTTACTGGACGTAAAAAGAAAACCCTAGACCAGGAGTGCCTAGCCTTGATCCTGATGATCTGCCTGCAGAGTTCAGCTCCAGCTGTAATTTTAAACCTCCTAATCCAATTAATGAAGGCCTTCAAGAGCACCTGGCTGTGTCCAAAACCACATACTACCATACTAAATAGTATGTCAAAATAATGTAGTAGTTGTACATTCATTAGCATAGTACTTATAGTATGTTGTTTTGCAAATATAAAAGCCATGTATGTTGAAACTTAACTCTTCAGAGTGAAAAGGCAACAGGACCAGGGCTGGGCACTCCTGCCTTAGACAATAGATGCAGTATTTATTTTTTACATTTTAACAAGAACTGAGAGAGGATATGTTGTTGCCTGTTAATTTATCTGTGTGGTGCAATTGTATCTAGTTCAAAAATAAAAACCTACCTTGAATGGCTGACGGATTTTGTTCTTTATTATACTTTTTAAGATTTAAAAAACTCAGTCAATCCATTGTGATTTAAAAACTTGTAAATTAATAATCTGTGCAGCAACAGATGAGCTATTGTCTCTGACTTTACATCTTTAAAGTGCACTAACAAGGTTGAAGTCTCTATTAGAGTGGACACAGTGTACATAAACTCCAGCAGCACTGCTGTGTATGATCCACATGTCACGTCAGTGTCACTGCAGTGCTGAGAATGACCCACTACCCAGATAATACCTGCCCTGGGGTGGTCCCGTGGGCGTCCTGACCACTGAAGAACAAGGGTGAAAGGTGGCTAACAAAGTATGCAGAGAAACAATTGGATGTAATTGTAGAACTACAAAGTGCACATATATGGTAAAGGAAACGGATAAATGGATAATGAGTGTAGAAACAAGGAGGTTGATTAAATGTTGTGGCTGATCAGTGTATATAAGGTACCTATATATAGGTTTTAAATGATTTATATTGCATTCTATTTTAATTTACATTTTGCACAGCACCCCAATGTTTTTATGAAGCATATGCAGTTTACTATGTCAAGTACTCTGAAATAATTGTGGATTATTTTTGTTTTTATTCTGTAACAGTCACCAATAAAAAATGACTGATCATGCACTGTTGCTCAAATGAGTGGGCGGAGCTATGTGTTGTACCCTCAAAATGGCGGTCACAGAAGCAGCTCATCTTCTTTTTGCAACTTTTAATGACATGGTTTGTTTTTCAACAGCTCGTATTTCTTTTTCTTTTCTCTGCCACTGATTGCTCATCATACAATGAGCTTCTTAAAGTAACAAAGACCAGTAAAACAGCAGTAAACGGTATCTCAACAATATTCAGCATGAATTATACTGCATGAACCAAAAACACATTGTTAATCTAAGTAATAATGCATAGAAATTCAAATAATAATGAAAGGTTGTTTTAGCTGTATTAATGCAACATAAACACAAAAAATGCATCTTTAGATTCTCAATTTAGCAGACAGAGCTGCTTACAAAGACGGCATACACTCATCAAAAGAATAGTTGCACAAAAAGTTGCACCCAGAAGAAATCAGTCGATAGGAATGAACCTTGGTGGGTAGGTTTGACATTGTGTGGCATGCGAATGATTCAGTAATGAAGTTTCACACTCTGCAGTGCATGTGACAAGGCCGCAAGGGCGGGCCTTAACGTTATACCTGACTGACCCAACAGCCACAAGAGCTGATGGTGCTTAACAAACTGCTCTCATGTTAGCTCACTCTATACAGGAAGAAGAATATGAGCATATAAGAGAGTGACAGACATCACAGTTTTCCAGATGAAGACCCTGGCTGTATTCGAAATGGCACACTACTATACTGCACACTGCATACTATAGTAGTATGTACTGCATCCTGCCCCCTGTGTGTGATAATCAGGACAGTAACAAGTTTTGACATACAATGTAGCATCACATGATCACATGACCAGGTACCTCACATTTACCTCAGTGCTGTTATTGCTTTACCCACTGTTTAGAGCTAGCTGCTGCTACTATTGCTCAATTCACTTGAAATACGTTTAGCCTAGCTGTTAGCTACCCTCCGCTATTTGGCTTTAAAACTGAACACCTGCATGATGGAATGCAGTATGAAAATAGCTCTCCCTGTATATAAAAAAATCTGACTGGAGTAGTGCACCATCTGGGTATTTTCAGTGCACTACAGATTTTTAATTTGGTCACATACTGCACAGCATACATCCTACATACTACTTTTAGGCAGATTTAGTACATGAGTAGTATGTAGTATGCCATGTTGAACTTAAACACAACTTACTTACTAAACACTTCAACCACTTGCTCACCTAATTTTAGAAAACAGTGCTGTGTAAAACTTCATTAGAAGCTAGCCAAGCAAACCCACATTACCACAAACATAGCCATAGGTCTAGATTATTTTTACCACAAGCAATGGCTAAGCCTCACAGTTGTTAGATATTCAGGTAGGCAGGAACATTCAGGAGTCAGGATACTGGATACCTAAGGGGTTGACTTGAGTTTATTTACAAATACAGAGGTATATGGGTACGGCTCGGTCGATTAGCAGTCTAGTGTAGTCCAGTGTAGTCTAGTCTAGTATGCAACAGTCTTATTCACATGCATGCAGAATTATGCACAGGCACCAGGCTTAGGTTGTAGACTTGAAAGAGTTGTAGCTATAAGCTTTAAGCTAGCTATTGCTTAGTTTCTAAAATAAGGCAAACCCAAAGGTTCCTAGCTGAAGCCAATACCCAGTTTAAATCATTTAATAATCTAAGACAGTAACCCAGTAATCAAGTCAGTAACCCAGATATCCAAAATTAAGGTTAGGTTGAAAACTTTGAAAACATTGCTATTAAAGTATGGTCTCACACCTATGTACTAGACAAGAACTGCCTATAGCCCAGAGCCCCTTAAGGCCATCAGCTGTGGTGGACTTGCAATACAGGCCCTTTAAAGCATCTAATCACTCTATAGTGACTAAAGTGAATTGGTATAATTTTCTTCTTCTTACTCCCCTAAAGTCAGGACCTGATAGCAGATGCTTTTTACTACAAGTACCTGGCTAAGCCTCAAACTGCTAAGTTTCTGAAATGAGGCAAGCCCAAGGGTTCCCATAGATTCCTATGTATTAGCTGAAGCTGATATCCAGTACAAATCATTTAAAGTAAGTCAGTAACCCAGCACATGCAGACTTCTTCTTGAATGCCTTAGATCAGCTGATTAATCCTACAATATAATCCAGAAAGTAGAGATTCAAAACAAAGTCTTGGTTGAATAGGTTTAAAGCATTGCTCATAAAATATAGCCTCCCATCCATGTAATGGAGAGGAACAGACCTGCTTATCTTCTTTTAACAATCCTGCATATAGGCCCATAGACCCATAGGGAACTGGTTTTCCCCAGCCTTGCAAAACAGGCCATTTAAAGTATTTAATCATTCTACTGTGCTTCAACTGATGTCGTTTTCTTTTTCAATTCTTCTTCAAACTCCCCTGAAGTTTGCTTCAAGAGCTAATATCACCATCTAGTGGCAGATGCTTTTTGCTACAAGCACCTGGTTAAGCCTCACATTCCTTGGTTTCTGAAATGAGACAAGCCCAAGGGCTTCCATATATTCCTATGCATTAGCTGAAGCTGATATCCAGTATAAATCATTTAAATCATCTATCTGCATTCTAGACATACCTGCATACATATTGGCTGTAGTAACCGTGCAATGTAGGCCCTTTAAAGTATCTAATTACTCCTCTGTTACCCAATCGATGCCATTTTCTCTTTCGGATCCTTAATTCTTCTTCTGATAGCACCACCTAGTTGCAGATGCTTATTATTATTATTATTATTATTATTATTATTATTGTTGTTGTTGTTGTTGTTGTTGTCATTGTCATTTTGACACTGTACTAAGTAGGTACTCTTAGTTTTTGTGAAAGTTTTTTTTATGATTTTCACTCACCTCTCTCTCTCACAGAACACCTGTAATTCTTGGGCTGTCTTGTACGCACATGTTTAATATTTATACACACATTTTTTCAAATAGAAGACTGATAGACCCACCTCAATGATTCATAGCTGGCAAGGGGTTCTTGTCATCAAATGCTAGTGTGGCAAGAAAACCTCACTTTTTTATTTTATTTAAGTATATTTGAAATAAATGCCCTGGAATGCTCAGAGAACATGTGATGAATTGAATGGACATTTCAAATTAGGACATTAAATAACAATCCAGTAAGAATGCCTTTCACAGTCTCAAATGAGTTACTCTAGCCTGAATTTCAATATAGATACTGTATGTCTGACAGTGATAAACACTCACTCTGCATTTGTTACCAAATCATAACACCTGCAATCATGACATCAGAAAGCATAAGTTAGGCCCAGAGTTTTCTCATTATCTGATTATCCAAGTGCATCACTGCGTGTGCTTACATTCACTTTGCCAGTAATCTGTAAATTTCAGGAATTTGTAAGGTGAAATGGAAATTTGAATAAGCAGCTAAATCCGAGAGATTACTCTCAGCGTGACTGTGTGAATCTGGCCATAATATTATGCAATTTAGTGCTGCCTGACACAACAGGCAGTGATTTAGAGAGTATCATGTTTGTTTCAATCCCTCAGTTCAGTATTAGCGTGCCAGGTTTTAAAAGTAAAACTCCAGTTGCTGTTGAAAGATTAACTAGCATTATTTAAAAGTTTATCTGCTCCTTAAAGTATGTTATTATAACCTGTTCAAAACCAAAAGCAAATGTAAAAACGTTAGCGGTTTTCTGCGCATTTACAGTGCTCTTTCACTACCAAGACAGGCATTGGGCTTTGTGGAGTTGCTACAGCAAACATTTAATGTTACTTTAGCATATCAAAACGATCACAGGTTTTACTGGTAAGACATGGACCATAAATATATCTTGATAAGAATGTTTCTGACTACTTTTTACAGAACTTGCCAGTACATGCATACCTGAGGTTTGAACCTGGTTGGGCAGTAGCATGACAAATTTATGCAATAAACAGTAACTAAACTAGTACACAAAAGCACTTATACCAACTGTAATTCTAAAGAAATAACATTTCAGTACAGTATCTTATCATTATTATGAATAATAAATGCTCTCCTTTATGATATATAGTAATAACATAACTTATTTGTATAATGATATATAATAATATAATTACTCAACTGTATAATTTCTTAGTTGTTATATTAACTACTGACTATAGATGTTTTTTTTTGTTAAAGTGTAGCTCAGAAGAAAAGTTTAGACATTTGAAAATATAACATTTTGTTTATCTCATCAAGCACACCCTTGTATTAACCGGTGCAGGAATTAATTACTCAATTTACGGCTAAAAGATTTCCACGCTTGATTTCTGAACATTCATTTAAAAAAGATAATCTTTAGAATGGGTCACTTGGGTGCTGAAGTGGGGCAGCAAAGAAAAATTGCACTGAGATCAAGAGACTTTCCAACTGATAAGTCTGAACTGATGCACATGGATATTGGAGATACACATTAGTCTTACCTTCTGTCCTGTTTTTTCTCAAGTGATTATGACATATTTTAATTTTTTATACATTTTGAATATTAAGTATGTGAAGTTGAAGCCATATAACTAATTAAACTATGTAGCTGCTGCATGCCTATTAGTATGTATTAGTATGTGTTGTGCTGCCATCCTGTGTGGTCTGATGCTCTGCTCTGACTGGGTGCCACTGCTTGCCTTTAACCACTACGGAGCTCCTGGCTGTCCTGCACTGTGGAAGCTTGGCCTGTGTCCTGCTGACCCATCCGATGACCCGACTACTTAATTACGGACTAATCAGACTTTTATTCCTCTACCTTACAAACGCTGAACGCTCCTTTCCTTTGCTTGTCCTGCTATCTGGTGTTGACCCGAGGAGGATGGGTTCCCCTTTTGAGTCTTGGTTCCTCTCAAGTTTTTCCTTTTGAACTGAGGGAGTTTTTCCTTGCTTCTGTCACCCTTGGCTTGCTCACTAGGCGCTTGGACACCAGATTCTTTGCAAAGCTGCTTTGTGACAACATCTGTTGTAAAAAGTGCTACATAAATAAATGTTGACTTGACTTGACTAAGCCTACAATAAGGGCTTTACATCCACTTAGCGTCTTGTTCACCTGTAAATAAACTCATACACTAAACTGCAAAAGGAAGCACAGGCTGCCATCGCAGATTATGCCACTGACCTTGGTGAAAATTGCCGCAGACAACTTGACTCTTTACTTGACTCTTTCACTTTTAATTAAACTAAAGCAAATTCCTGCATGAGCACTGGCCCAGGCATCTACACGGTAATTACTTGTGGGAACAAAATTGGCAATTTGTTGTGGTGATGTTATATATATATATATATATATATATATATATATATATATATATATATATATATATATATGATATATA
>CM067483.1:10417715-10488772 GCA_034552555.1 Semaprochilodus insignis | reverse complement strand
TATATATATATATATATATATATATATATATATATATATATATATATATATATATATATATTTATATACACATATATATACATATGTGTGTGTGTGTGTGTGTACATATGTACATGTGGCCACTACACCATGCACCACACACCATTACCATGATAGTATTACTGCTGTGTTGAGAAGCTCATGTGCAGAACTATGCATATAATATGTGATCAGTGGTGGTCCTATAGTAAGTGATGGGTCAAGTAGGGGGTGTCTCCTAAATTGTAAACCCTAAAATTAATCAAACTTTTTTTCTGCATTTTAGTGCAGAATTTTAGTTTATTTAATGAATTTAACACATTGTGGAAATATACGTCTACCGACCACTACATTAGGTACACCTCCTTGTATCTACACTGATTGTCCATTTTAGCTGCTCCACTTACCATATAGGTTGTATAGATTGTACTTTATCTGTTGATCTGGATACTTTGTTAACCCCTTTAATAACCCCTGTTAAACACAGAGCAGATATTATTTGGGTAGTAAATTATTCTCAGCACTGCAGTGACAATGACATAGTGGTGATGTATTAGTATGTGTTGTGCAGGTATGAGTGGATGGTCAGTATTATTCCTCAATTAGGCTGTGGCATGAAAAACATGTCAGCACCTCCACCAGCATGGACAGCAGTGATTTGCACCCTGCAACCTGGTGTCTTTTTTACTGTGCAAGCATGTACACAGGCTTTATTTGAGACAAGTGAGGTAGTTTTTCAGATGTTTGTCTGAGTTCTTTTGTGACTTTCTGGATAAGTCATTGACGCACTCTTGGCAAAATTCCTGGGAAGGTTTACCACTGTTCCAAGTCTTCTCTATTTGTGGACAATGACTTTGTAACAGCTTTGTAACTCTTTCCAGACTGCTAGATGTTAAAGACACATTTAAGAACAGAATGTCAGTTTTAAGAAAAGACCTAGAGTTTGCATTTGTATCTGTAGTCTAACGCTGTTGTCACATGAAAGGAAAGTCAAAAAAATCTAAGTAAATGAATTAGTTAGAGTACATTCACTAAGGGCCTGGGACAGATAAGATTAACATGAATCAAACTGACAGAGAAAAGAAAAATATGGAAAGCCATGAAGAAGACTTTCTATTAATTTTAGAAGATTTGTTTTCAGTTTTTTTCAAAGGATTTTTTCACACCGCTTAGTTAAGGTCTTAGTTCAGTCCTGAATAATCAGTAATCCCAAACACATTCAGTGATGTTGAGGTCTGGACTCTGGTGTGGTCTATCCATTGTTAAGAACACCAGTGTCTTTGTTTGATTTGCAGATTGTCTTCTTGATTGCCTGTTTCCTTTTCTCAGTGTCTGCTTCTTGACACAGACACATGCTACATATCCTGCCAGACATATAGTGTTGAGTTGTCTTTTTCATAACTGACAATGACTTATAAATATCATACAAATAACTTCATTCTTACTGTACGAGTTCTGCATGACTGAAATCTGATAAATGATCAAAGTAATTGAAATACTCTTATAGATACTTTTTTTTGGCTCTCTGCTATAATTGGGTCTCATAACTGCATTGTGTAGGTCCTCTTATCTTCCTACCCTTAAACAGAGAGAATTTTACTCATGGATTGTAAATTTGCACTTAATGCTGAGGCCCAATGTGCTAAATAATTGATCGGTAGAGCAGTTGAGAGGCTCTGTGATGTCTTGATTTGGCTCCTGTGGATGCTGCATTTTTGCAGTAATGAGTTGCTGACTCTCTGTTTCCCCAGAGAAACCTTAATTTACATCTCCCTCTGCTGATATGTGGTTTCCACTGTAGTGACTTAGAAGAGTTCAGCTATGAAGCAGTACAATGAATAATAGGTATTCGATTGAAAGTGCAAGCAAACGACCACAGTGTAAGTCATGACATGCTATGATGACTGACATACTTCTATGAACCTTTGGATCACACATGTCCTTGACCATAAAGCACCAATCCTCGAATTGTAAACAGTGTGGTTAATTTGATTTGCTTTATCAGATGCTTTTTTTGCTTGTTGTTAAAAGGGAATTCTACCAATTTCATTCTACCAGTACCAAATTGTTAAGATTAAAACAGAAGAATCAGAATTGTTTGCTGCAGTGGTTATGAGATCAAAACATCTAAATTGTTTAATGCCTCTTCAAGCTTTCTTACAACTTTTTTAAATCAGGAGAGGTTCATAGTAAGCATGGTGAGGCAAAATAGTACTCAAGTTTTACTGCTACTTTTGCTATTATCAGCATCACATCTACAAACCCACAAAACATTTAGTTTTGCTGCTTGTCTTGGATAGTAAATGACATTGCTGTATTTTGGTATGGTTCTCTACAAAGCACCATTTCACATTAAACTACTCTAAATAACTGTCTAAATCTCAAGAATGGAAGTATACAGAATTTTTGAAATATCAGTGGAATAGAGTTTTGTGAAGCAGTCATAAAACAAAAATAACACCATTTTCATAACCTGAAGACAGTGTTTCTGCTGAAGGCATCTGGTCTATTTGCTGTTAACAGCATAATGAATAGTGACATTGTTTGCTAACCACTAACCATCAACCACAATGCAGCAATTGCACTTGATGCAAAAAGTCTCATGTTTACAGTGTTTATTCCACCCCCTACAAATTTAAATAGAGCTAACAGGGTCTGGCTGTTGACGTGCTGTAAATGTATAGGACAACAGCTTATTTTTTAATGTGTAGTGCAGTTGTACAGTGTAGATGTACACTTTATTCCATGTACCCCAAATCCTGTCTATCAGCCAAGATGTTTGGTGTCTAAATTTGCTTCTTATTTTTGTATCAAATTAGAAGGATAATGTAACAATGCAATGTAATCTAACAAGTAGTGAAAGCTTATATCCAGTTGCATGCTTAAAGGTTCACAGTATATTTATTTGAAAAGTAAAGAGATCACCTTCAATTTATTTAATTTCTAGTCAGAAGCATGAGGTTTGCCAAACTGAATATGTATAGGGACACAATACCAAAGTATATAACTGTTTAATTGTGAGATCATAAAAAAAATCTATTTTTCTAATACTTACACAAAAGTAGGTTTTTTGTTGTAAATTTGTCCTGTTGACAGAAAATAAAACATGCGTTCCTTACACTTATGAATACACAGTACAGCTCAGCAACGAAGTCATATGTCACAGCTAAAACAATTTGAAAAAATATAATAATTTGGTGGCATTTTCAAAAACATGGTTTCCATAAGTATTTTGATACTTGTAATATTTATTGTCCAACTATCCACCAAACGCCTCCCAATGTTGATGCCTCAATATTCATTATTGGTGTTTATACATATGTGACTAGTGTGACATTGCAAATTCTTGCCATTCCTTTTCAGAACTAACAATGCATTTTGCATTGCATGTTGTCTTTCAGTACATGCCAAGTCTGTCTTCACACTGAAATTCAGTATTTGAGTGTGTTTGCATGCACTCAAAAATCTGATAACTGCAGAAAATCAAATGTTGTTTGTAATCTGTTCAATATGTTTGCATGCATTTGAGAAGTAAATTTTTGTGGGAACTCTGAGTCTAAACGAGTCAGGAAATAACTGGATTTCTGCCCAATAAACTCACAGGATAAGATTTGACATAAATGTAATGTGTCACCAGCTCCTGATTGCTGTGTTTAACACAGTATGTTTATTTCAGGTTCAGTGACCTCTTACACATTAATGCCTCTCTATGTGGCCAGTCACAGACCTGCACATAAAATTCCGGCACAAGGCACTAGTAAATGCATAGAATGAATAGATGAATGAATGAATTTATTCTGAAGAAAATTCACTAGGAATAACTGATGTTTTTCCCAATCAAAAGATACTGAGAATCTAGATTTGTTCTTTCAGTACATGCTGTATTTGTTTAGATTCAAAACTCACACTACTGTACTAACTAACTAACTACATTGTAAAAAGTGTTTCGTTGGTCAAAACCTCAAAAATGACTTTGAACAAGCAATTATTTCAATCAAAGTAATTTTTTGAGTTCAAATAAAACAAATTGAAGAATTTTTTTAGATTGCACTTTTTACACTGTAGAAGAAGAGTTTTAGCACCATGGAGAGCTTCCTAATAGCACCAATAGCATCATATCCATTCAGTTCTTCCAAATATCCATACAGATGTGTGCAATTTGAATGCCTGTTAAAATTACTCCCAGAAATTTCTACATGGATTTTTGTTGGTGCCCATTTATTTTAACACTGCAGTGCCTGCTGCCTGTAATATATGTTTGCAGTCACTGTGCATCCTTTGTCAAAGGGTAATAGGAGATCCAAGTACCCAGTGTGCACCTTCACCCCTTCTAGCTTCAAGTATGGTTGGGCATAACCCACCAACATGCATGGAAGACAAGCACACTGTAAAAACTTACTCTATTTTTTACAAGCTAATGAATTAGATTTATTCAAACTAAATAAAGTACTTTGAACAAACTATTTTTTCATCAAAGTAATTTTTGAGTAAAACTTCAATTCAAAATTCAGTTGCTTATATTTGTTTTAGGTTGTGAGTTTGGTCTTCTGGTTTAGTACAAGACTTTTTTGCTTCATGAATGAAGTAAAAAACAGCACTATCATCCAGATTGTATATATAATTCAGACTAATGTGCTGCCACAGCTGTTCTCACTGTAGATTTACTAATGAGCTCTGTCAAAGTTTTCTTCTTGCTTGACTGAGGAAGTAGCAGTTAAAGAAGATTCTGTCTGGCAGACATGACAATCGTTATGTTTATAAATGGCCAATTAAAAGAAAACATTTCATTTCCCTTGATAAATTTTCTTGTTTGGCTTGTCAGAGTTAGTATTGAACCGTTTTTATAAAATTGAGAGTCATACTCAGGGTTGAGAATACATAATTGAAGTATCTACTGTATATTCTGTCCAAGTTTTTAAAAAGGCAGTAATCAGAAAAAGGTTACTGTTTTAGATTAGATAGCATTTTAGAATACTTGCACACCAGCAGCAAAAACATACATCTTCAAAAGGAAAACAATCATTGCTTGTTTATTAATTATGTTAATATCAGCACATGGTGTGTAGTAAACAAGAATGCTTGTAAGATGAACCCTAAAGAGGACATGAATTCACAGCTTCTTTAATAACACCGCTCTGTTAAGTTCATGCTAAAGCCTGAATAGACTGATAAATCAAATCAAAATGTGATTAACCAAATATTTGTCTCATTATCTCATGTCGCATTACTGAGCGCTTTTAAAAAGATGATCAAGCTAATAATCTCCTGAGTAACAAATATGTTTGTGAGTGATAAACTTAGCATCCATATTGTTCTAGGTTGGGGGATTGTGGTAGCAGCAGTGGACTAAAGCAGGTGGTGAGAGAGAACATTTTTAGAACATCTTTTAAAAGTTAAGCAAATGTATCATGAAACATATTAACAGAAGATTTACATTAAGAACACTGCCAAACAGAGTTTCTCCCATCTGCCTTTTCAGTATGCATCTAAATGTTTTCTAAATATGGAAATATGTAATGGAGTATGCTACTGAATACATTTAGGACAGTGCATAAAGCATTCAAAGTATTTTGCCCATTCTTGGTCTACCGCCTAGTGGTAAAAAGTAATTATTGAAAAAAAAAAGTACTATGAAATCTTATGATCATTTTCATAACTCTGTGTGTATGTATGCATGCGCAAGGGAGAGACAGAAAGATGGAAGAGTTTAGAACGAATGAGTTGCAAGCATTCAGACTGCATACAGTTGATTGCAGAATCCATTAACAACCCAAAGGCGCCTTGCCACTATGAAGGCTTGTGGTAATTAGAGAGAGAGAAACAGTCCATGAAGCAAGAGAGGAAACAAGCTCCAATCTCGTCAGACCCCTAAAAATGTACTTCATATTTGCGATTCAGTTTTGAAAAAGTGACAGTTATGTCACACGCACTTTTCAAATGCACTGATTTGAGAAAATATGCTTTTTTCCACAAGCTTCATGAAAACAACCACCCTGTAGTGGAACTCATTACCATGACTTTGTGAAGCATGAAGCAAATAGTAAAGGTTATTCGAGGATGACCTGCTTATGAGCGTGGATATCGCTTTAGCGCAATGGATTACCCCTGTATCTTGTCACTAAATAGCATCCCTGCTACAATACTTAGTGTTTGGCTAAATCAAGTGACTTCCCAATTCACCAAAAAACCATGACAGTGGCACATTCAGTGCAGAGGCCCATGTCATGGTTTAATTAAGATTGGTTCCTAATGGGCAATTTTGAGTGTGGAAGAAACATGTTAGAGACAGTAGTACAATCTACTCGCCCTGTAGGGAGTGGAGAATGGAAAGACAGCCTCCCGGCAGGGACCCTCTCATCCAGCTGTCTGGATCGTTACGCAGCATATTCAGCTTTAACCATCCAGTGACTGCATTCTTACATCAAAGAGATCTAATTAAGTTCAAAGCATTTAGTTCTTTTTGAGATCCATCCCCTAACAAACTAGTATGAGATCATTTAAATTACTAGCTGTTGTTTGTATTTAGTCCATTCAAACGTATTTAGAGGGATATTTATGTATTTATACATATCCTGCAGATTCAGGTGCATACAGTAATGTGTCCAATAGCCTCAGAAAAAGTGTTAGTGGCAGATAGTTTGAGCCAGCAGTACTCTGTATAGTCTAAACTACATGAGTATACTCCTATGGTTACACACAAATGTCTATTTGCTTTTGTATGAATACAGAAATGATTTCCAATTATCTTTGTGATGTGAACACTACCCAGGTGTTCTACTTCAAACTGTTAAATAACTAGGTTAAATTACTTTAATTTAATATGTCAGAAGCAAATTGGATGCATTGTGCACACAAATTATGTACAAAACTGATGCACAAGTCACTGAAAAACACAAACAGTACTTCTCTCACTCAGTCATAGGCATGGGTTATGGTAATGGGTGGAGATATTAGCTGGGTGGCTGATTATACATTCAGCTCAAATTTCTAGTTTGAGCAAATAGCAGTTGCTGGTTTTGTCCACCTTCTAAAACCAGGCTTAAATGTGCAGTAATGTCTCAAAGGTGTGATGTTACTATGTGGGAAAACGTTCTATAAAGGAGCAATATGTAAGATGATGCAGTCAATATGTAGGATTTTTAGTTTAAAAAACTCCAAAGTTAACTAACTACATGGCACATTCAGTGTACATTATATTGGGTCCAATATGTTGCAAAAAAGTAGGTATTTGGTATGAATGTTAATAAAACCTTGATCTGCGTCTGGTGGGCTATTTAATGTATCTATGTGTGCCCAAAATCTGGTCCTTCAACTTCTTCCATGTTACTGTATAATAGTGTTAAGAGGAATGAAAAGCTGTTAAATTACTTTGCAATCTTTTAGTCCTTGGGACATTTCAGGACAGAACCTCTGAATTAAAATTCCTTTTTTGGATGATACAAGTCTAAAATGTCTATTAAATTGTGCTTTGATACTTTCATAAAACATTTTGGGTACCATCTGATCAGGAGGCAAAATAAATGTTCACTGCAATGTGTTATGAATTCCCAAGGCAAAAAGTTTGTCTGCCCTCTACAGTGCATTGTTTTTGTGCCTTAGGCTACTAACTGTCTGCAGTCACCCTATCACATTTCACTGCTACTGTACAACCAGCTATCAAACAGTGAGGGCCTCAGGACTGCATACAAAATATGTGGACTGGCATGTACTGTACTGCATTTATATTGTATTGGTCTTACCTTTCAGCATAACTTGTGAAGGGGTGTGAAACCCTAAATTTGATTGCACTTGGACTTGGCTGTGTTGTTGCATGTATTGGATGTAGGTCCTGTCTGTGTTTAGAATTATAGGCTGCTAGATCTATGCAGCATCCCCTCCTTTTTTATGTTTAGTTGTAATAGAGGCCACACAAAAATATCTAAAATAATATCTACATCTGAAAATATCTACATCTGTAAAGTATAAATATGTTAAACTATATTTTAAGTTCTAGCAGTATCCTGAGTTGACAGTAGTATCCTACGTAGCAGTATCCTAAAATGACAATATTGCAGAGTATTTTTTTTGTAAGCATTATAAAAACGTACAAACGCATATGAACACATATTTTGGGGCCATTAAAAGAATTCTCCTCTGTAGTTCAGATTTAGTCCCTTTTTATAAACCTCTAGTGATGCCCCTGATGAATACAGCATTTAAATATATCTATTAAAACATTTTTGAAATTTTAGAGGAAACATACTGTGTGTTTGTGTTTTTTAAAAGTAATGGCAGTTTCAGTGCATTGTTGACTGCCCTGAGACCATTATATTTAGTTTGCCCTCCAGTTTGCCTCGAATGATGGATGATGCACCTCTCTATAAAACATTTTGTGCAGCATGTTCATGTACATTTCTTGCTTTGGTTGTTTTGTCTTTTATTATATGATCAATGTGTACTTTTCACATTTCACTGGATGGCAGTATCTTCCTCCTACCCAACTCAAATAAAACAGACGTTCTTCTTTTTGGTCCCAAAACTGCCAGAAACAAGTTGTTGGCATTATCACTTAATCTTAATAACTTCTCAGTTACACCAGGTACATCTGTTTAAAGCTTTGTCATGACTGATTCTGATCTGGCCTTCGATGAACATATTACTAATATTATTTGTATAGCCTTTCTACGTTTACGCAATATTCCTAAACTAAGAAATACACTCTCCTTACAGGATGCAGAAAAGCATCATTCTTCAGTTACTTCAAGATTGGATTATTGTAATGCCCAGCTTTCTGGTTGTTCCAGCAAAAGCCTTAACAAGCTTCAGTTATTCCAGAGCGCTACAAGAACTAGAAAATGTCATCATATCAGCCCAGTTTATCTACCTTACATTGGTTGCCAGTTAAATTCCACACTGAGTATAAGTCTAGGCTTAAGAACCTACCTGTTCAGTCGAACCTTTAGTAATTAGTTTTCCTGTTAGAAAAAAAGTGCGGACCTGGGGGTGAACTGACATAGCGTATTACCAACAAACTGAGAATGTTGGTGCTGTTGTCCTGCTGCTCTTACGCACTCACTTAGGTTTGTTGACAGCGGAGCTGAATCACTGCTGCATTCTGTTAAAACAATGTAGTGTTTACAGTTATTCTATCAGAGCTGGTTTTGTGTTTTCTTTGCCTGAGCTGAACTACTGTCCACCCTATGTGGTCTGATGCTCAATTATTGCCCCTCCTGTGTGCTCTGATGCTGCCCCTTCATCTCTTTTTTTGTGCCCCTACTTGCCTGCATTTCTGACCAGTTTTACCTACCATTGAGCTTCTTGCTGTCCTATACTATGTGTTCCAGCTTCACAAATTAAAGAGATGTGTATTCCTCTGACTCACAAAACACTGAACGCTTCTCGTACTACTAGGTCATTTTAGGTAGGCTTTTAGCAGCAGTTTTGATGTTCAAGGTTTATACTGTGAAAAAACACACTGTTTCATTCAGACTTAGACTTTCAGTGTTTTTCACAGTCACTGTAACAGTTATTAGTTGTTCTATTCAATATTGCATATAATTGTAAATTCTTTTTTTTTGAGCTTGTTGTGCTATCCAGTGTCGACATGAGCAGGATAGGTTCCCTCAAGTTAATCCCTCTTGCTCTAAGGGAGTTTTTCCTTGTCACTGTCGCCCTTGGCTTGCTCACTGGGGGCTGGGACCCCGATTCTCTGTAAAGCTGCTTTGAGACAATATCTGTTGTTAAAGGCACTAAATAAATAAACCTGACTTGACTCGAGTTGATTGGCTTTACATGGCCTACCACTTCATGGCTGAAGTGTTGCTCAAAGACATTTCCACTTTGCCAAGCAGTGATCACAGTTGGCCAGGGCAACTCTAACACAGCAGGATTTCGACAAACTGACTTCTTGTCTGTGGAGATTGGATAGCTGTATGTTTCATTTCAAGTAGCTGTTGAGCTAGGTGTACACTGTATGATGTTTAAAATTTTAAAAATTGTAATGTGAGTGCCTTGAACTTGCCTGGGCCCATATAAATAATAAAGGGTTTTAATGTTCGGCAAGCACCTCCTCTATGTCTGTAGTCTACTGCACGCTTGCATACACATCTCTTTGCATTTTTTCTTCTTTCCTAGCTCTCTCTTTGGCTTGAAACATTTCAGTAATGTTGCTGACCATCTCTCATTTCAGGACAGAAAGATTCTGAGGTTTCAAAGGTTGAGGTTTTAGTGTGCTGGAATGAACCTATACTGTGGTAAAATCATTTTCTGCTAAGGTGCTGCAGTAGTTGCTGAATGCTACTAGAATAGTGAGGTCAGTGCCTGAGCCCGAAGGGCCAATGAGAACCCTGGGAAGTAGCACAAGGAGTCCTTGGCATGGCCCCCGGGGCCGCAACTTATGGCTAGTGGTGCAGATGCCAGACCACACATCATATACTCCCCTTATGTTGCGATCGGACATGATGGCTAAGACAAGAGGGGGTCAACAGAGAGCAATGGTTCTTTCTCACCGTCTTGACTCTTGTGCTTTTGTTGCCCTTAATAACACTGGTTTGGCATCAGCAGCGCAGGCTCCTGCTGCTTCTTGGGTCTGTGCCTGGTACATCTTTTCATTAGCATAGCTTAGAATATTTTGCTGATCCCCTACAGAACACTTTTTTGGTTGCTCTGATCGCTTTTTTTCAACCAAAAGAACCCTGGTTCTTGAACTGGTTCCGTTTAGGCTTTTTTAGAACATTGGTGCTATTCAGGGACACACCGTCAACATCAACAAAGGGCATTACACAGCGATAGTAAACAGTAGTAACAAGATGGCAGAGTACACAGATTACCTGTGAGCATTTATGTTGTTATTATAGATGTTTGTTTATATCCAAAAAGGAAGCATGGATAAACTATTGATGATAAGAAGATGTAGAAGATTGTCTTCAATAGACCAATGGTTGTCACCACTATTGCCTTCTCTGTCCTCAACAACAGACACAGTCACAGATTTTGTGCAAATGTGCCAAATGGTTCAACATTAGGGGCACGAACTGGAATGGAATGCGTTCCACATTGGTGGACAAGGGCTATAGGAGTGTCAGTAAACTAGTTTAATTCCTCATAACCACTTGAAGTCATTTTAGTTTGAATGAATACTTGAATACTTCAGCTCTGATATGTATTGTATATCTAGGCTTTAAGCATTCAGTACGGATATGCAAATAATGTAACTAATGTAACTTAAAGTCATCAATCAAACTGTTAAGAATATCAGTGTGTGGCAGAGCACCTAGATTTGACATCTTAAAGATCATTGCCTTTTTACTTATGGCAAATTGGAAAACATATTGAATGGGTTCATTTTGCCTGTGTGTAGCTATCACATGAATTAAACGCAACTTCCTCTGCTCTCCTATATTGCTCTACTGCTAATAGTAAAATTACTTATGCACTGAAGAAACACTTGTTGCACAAGTGGCCGATGCAGGGTACAAAGGTATAGAGACCAAGCCTGTGCTGTATAAGCTAGGGGATGAGCCTCTATGAGTCTCTACCTTGACTTATACAACACAGGCTTGGTCTCTATACCTTTGTACCCTGCATGTGCCACTTGTTAACTCATTTAGAACAATGAGTTATTAATTCATTTAGCCACGCATTTTGAAAAAGGTGGGACAGGGCCATGTCTTCCATTGTGTAGCATCCCCTCTTCTTTTAACAACAGTGTGGAAACGTTGTGAGAAGACCAATTGCTGGAGTTTTGGGAGAGGACTGTTGTTCCATTCATGTCTGATGTAGGATTTTAGCTGCTCAACAGTCCTGGGTCTACTTTGCTTGATTTTTCATTTCATGACGCACCCTATTGGTGAAAGGTCTAGACTGCAGGCAGGCTAGTTCAGTGCACCGAGACTCTTTTTCTGCAAAGTCATGCTGTTGTGATGGATGTAGAATGTGGTTTAGCATTGCCTTGCTGAAATACGCAAGCCCTTCCCTGAAAGAGACGTTGTCTGAATGGGATCATCTCTTTAACTTTCTAGTAACTACAGCAACTCAGTTATTTAGAAGGCCACAACAAGCCCTCTGCTGTTGTCAAACTAAAAGAGGAACAGTTACATTTTTAAATAGTGGGCCTTGCTGCATCATGGCAAATCATTTTCATCTACAAACTTTTCATTATTGGAAATAAAAAAGCTTCTCAAAAAAGAAAAAAGCTGAGCACGCGAGAAACTCAAGTCTTGTTGGTATTAATGCCAGATGCAGCTGGAATAAATATCACACTCTTCTAGACCTCTAACTAGCATAGTCTCATATATTCGCCGAAATGAATGCAACTGAGGGCATGCTAGCTAGCAACTCTGACAGGATAAAACAATTCAGTAGGATTTATTCAAATTTAAGCTAATATTAATATTAATATTGTTGCCTCATAATGGGTGGGTTTTATTACTCAGTGTGTCTACTTTGAATGAAAACAAGTAACCTTAAAACACTGTTGTTGTTTTTTTAAAGACAGACAATGTCAAAATGTGCTACAACACTGCTACAACAAAATAACAGAATTTTTCCTTACTTAAAGACTCAAAGATGTAAAGACTCACTGTTGTCACAGCATGCAGAGCAGGTAAATCCTTGCTACTTGTGACTGCCTAGCTTGATAAAAATGAGTTTCTGATCAAGCTGATAAAGACAGGTTCATATAAGTGTGTGGCTTAATAAAAGTACTGGTTTATTTAATGGCTTTTAAATATTTTTATTTTTGAATTCATTGAGGAGTCAGAGTTCTTACTAGTATAACTTTACTAGTATAACAATTTTTGCCATTTTGGAGTAAAATGCCAGGAAAAAAATATCATCTGAAGTATGTTGAGATGAATAACTGGGCACATAAAATTACACAATTTAGGCACAGTCATAGTTCAAGGAAAGGTCTTAATGTAAGATTTAAACTCAACAAGGGTTTATACAGATCTTACATTAATAAGTAAATTATTCCACTATCTAAGGGAAACTACTGAAAATGCACTATGCACTGTCTCCATTTAGTTTAAAATAAGGGCATGGGACTGTGTGCAGGGTAATTTATGGGTGGTTTGGAGGAATCTGCCATAGGAGAAAAGACTAATCATATCGCAAAAATACTGTTGGGCCCAAACCATGTAATCTTCTATACTTGATGGGAGGCCGGTGCCGAGAAGCCGTGACAGGTTTATATGCTGTGCCAGTAAGCAGCCTAGCAGCAGCAACCGGATACGTTTTAAGAATATGCAACAGACTAGTCAGCTAGTCAGCATTAGGCTGCATACTAGACATTTATAGATGGGCTTGAAGTTGGAAGCGCTATTACTCCACATGAAAAATTGTAAAACCAAATATAATTTGGTTTTGGTGAATAATTTACCACAGCATTTGTAAGATGAAAATACATGAAAACATCCATTCATAATTTCTGTGATGCAATATTCCCCAAAAAGGGCGGCACAGCCCTTGGGGCAACAAAAACGCTTTCCGTGTGGAATTTGCATGTTTGCATGTTCTCCTCTTGTCTGATTACACCAGGTACTCAGGTGAATTGGGGTGTGCCCTGTGATGTACTGGTGACCTGTCTTCCATTCAGTGACCGCTGG
Source organism: Semaprochilodus insignis (assembly GCA_034552555.1). Taxonomy (NCBI): domain Eukaryota; kingdom Metazoa; phylum Chordata; class Actinopteri; order Characiformes; family Prochilodontidae; genus Semaprochilodus; species Semaprochilodus insignis. The sequence goes on along the minus strand of CM067483.1, from coordinate 10,475,168 downwards.
AATAGGCTCCAGCACCCCCTTGTGACCCAGAAGGATAAGAGGTTTAAAAGGTGAATGGATGACCGAAAATACATCAAAAACTGAAAGACCACATATTGAATTTCAAAAGAAAAATTGAAAAATATGTTTTGGATGATAGGAATATGATAAGTAAAATAATGTAAAAGTGTAGAAAAATAATCTCAACAAGTTTTCTCATTCGCACAAGCACACATAACCTCACATGGAAAAATCTCAATTAAGACGAAAGCTTAAAAAAAGGAGGAAACTAAAAATCTAAAAAAGTTGAAAGAGGGAAAGAGTAAAAGAGAATGGTTGGGGTACGTTTTTTTTAATGTTCCAACCACATGCATGTTTCCTCTACTTGGAAAAAATTTTCCCCACTGAAAGTTTAGACAATTTTAATAGCCTTTATATTGTATATACATGTATACATACACAGAAGAGCCAAAACATGACCACTTGGCTAATGTACTGTTGGTCCTGTGCATCCAGGCAAACAGATCTGACCCACTGAGGCACGGACTCTACAAAACTTCCAATCTGGCACAGACAGATCCTTTAACCCTTGTAAGATGCAAGGCAGAGCCATTGCGGATTGGACTTTTCCAAAGTTCAGTGGAAAGAGGTTAGCACGGGTACTCTGTCTGGTCTGTGGCAACGCAGCCCCACTATGGGGGTACTTTTGTTGCAGTGCAACTTCAAATCTGCCCACCTCAACTTTTGCACTACTTCTCTCAGTAGACTTGTTGCAGAACTGATTTGTGCACTTGTAGCTGCTTCATCAAGTTACCAACCCAGATAACTGTAGCTGTGTTCAGTTTTGCCGTTGTGTTGATAAGTAGAAGCATGTGTGTTAACAAGATTAGATTTAGAATGGAACTCTGCAGAAGGTTCATCGCTAGGAACAGATAAGGTGACCACTGAGCTAGCTACAGTTATCTTGCAGTCTTTGCTAGCAAGTCGACTAGCATTCAGAATCTCACAATTATATTAGCAAAACAGTCATTTGGTGCACCATCATTGACAAAGACAGACAAGAGCTCAGTTTCTAACAGTTTTTGGCGCACTAAAATAAACTCCTTTGATTGGACATGAATTACACCTCAGAGAATATAAGAACAAATCTAAGAGGCCAAAACCACACTGTTGCCTAAATAGTAGCCATTCTGTAGCCAACAGCTGCCATAGCCTATTTTATACTAGCAGCCATTAAGTACAGCACACAAGCTTCCTCCCCTTATTTCCAGAAGATGGCACTGTATGTACACATCACAACTTGGTCAGTGTGCCCAGTGAGGATAACAAGATGGCTCATTGACAATAATTGAGGATGCTGTAAGCACACTTGTCATTTAGATTATTAAGAAAACTTGTTACTTCCTCTCACTGTATGCAGCCTAAACACATGGGTTTGGTTTCTATTAAACGTGACTTTAATAACTGTAACCTGTAGGTCTATAACTCATGTAAGCCAATGTATGTGTAATCTGCCAGTATTTACAGAGCATGTGTAGGCCTACTCAGAGGACTATGGTCATTTATGTGTTTTCATTTAGATTCATTTACATGCACGACAATTCGTAACCCATATTTTGGTCACCAGTGAAGAGTGTATATCAGGGTAGACTTATACAGTAACCTTTGCAGTGATGTGCGCTATAACCGCAAGCGAGCTGCTGAGGCTGAAATTTTACCCTGTCCAATAACCTGCAAAAAATGCTGTCCATGATAATAAACTCAGCAGAGGCCCTACAGGAGGAGGGGGGTGAGGACGAAGGTCCATCGGCAACAAAAAAACAGATAATCACACTCCTTCAGTTTCTGCACTAGCTTTAACCAGTAATGCGCGTTTGAAACCCCTGCAGCCTCCGTAGACGAGCTTCCTTCAATGTATAATGAATCACATTTGCGCGTTTCTCACAGTGCAAGTGCTTCTCATACCAATGAGAGCTGAGAGCGTTATTTTGTTTCCCACCAATATTCTGACAAACCCCGCCTCCAACGATGCGATTGGCCAACGGCATCCGGCCTTCTTCAAGATAATACCTGGCTTCCAGCACTGTGATTGGTTTTCGGGTTTGAATATGCAAATCGACACACTTGCTTGTGAATGTGAACTACCAGTCAATCCCAGCGCAAGAACGTGGAGCTCTTCGGAATACAGGTGGGAAACAAAAAAGCGCTTTGACGTCGTCAGCCAGCTGGTATGGCGCAGCGGCGAGTGTGCGCTTAAACTAAGCCGCCCCCTCTCCCCTGATATCAATCCCCTCTCAACCGCGAGTCAATAAGAAAATAGGGACCAATAACACATTAATTCACGTGTAACATCTTTTCCCCCCGTATCCCTCTCGACGGGTACCGAGGCTTTAAACGGACATAAGATATCCCCACAAAACGGCTCTTACGGAACGGACCCGTCCTCGTCCGCCCGCCGCCGGAGATGAGTAGTTGTCGTGGGATGCACGGTAAAAAAACAGCAGGCTGAGAGAGGGAGTGCATGTGAGGCTAGAGGCAGGCTGCCGCCTCGCTGTGCCTTTTCCCCTCGTTGGCCGGTGCGCTCTGTGCCTGCGAGGGAGGCTGATGGAGGAGGTGTCGTATCTACGGCACGTTTTATCAGCTTCTCATTTCCTTTGCTGGTCGTTTTCAGAAGCGTCGGATTGTGTGTTTTTTTACCTGAGGTAACCGGCAAGCGATGGAGGAGAAGAGGGAAACGAGCGACACCAAAGTCGTTATTTTCAGGCCACTTTCAGCCTGAGGATCCTCTGCTCGTGAAGGTTCATTCCGAGGGCTCTGCCCATCACAGCGGCGGCTCGGTCTTCACACGTCGAGACCGAGTGGAAGAGAAGGGAAAAAACAGTAACTATGTCGGTCGAATTGAAATGACCTTTAAAACAGCTTTATGGTAGAGAATTTGGATTCTCCGCATCTTCGTTATCTCGAATCCTTTGCCAAACAACGCGAGACGTAAGGACTGCAAGTCTGGTTTCGCCCGTGGAGGAAGCTGCCGCCACCACAGCTGGACATGTTGATACCAACGTAAAAATGGATATGGTTTTTGCTCTCTTCTGGCTGTTGGCTGCGTTTCTGAAGGGCATTCTTTGCCAAGGAGTGTACGGTAAGAGGAAACGTGTGCTCTTGCGGTGTTAAACTACCTTTTAAATGACAGCTGCCGTGACCTTGTGATAAATTTGGTATTCGGATGCGATTCACAGTGGAATCCCGTCAGCGCCAATAGCCTACTTGGCCAATGTCAGAAAATGTCTTGTGTCCAGTGTTCTCTGGAGGTTTATCATTATCGACTGGCTTCGTCTCGACGGTTTTAATGGTGCACGTTACGGTGCGGTGTGTTTAAGCGTCAGTGAATCATAGCCTTGTAATTCATATTCAGCGCTTGTTCATGGTTAGTAGCTACCTGTGTGTGAAATCCTTGTACATCTAGGCTGTGTGGTCGAAGCAGCACTACAGCCATTCAGATAAGCTCTCTGTTCAGCGCTGCATCGCCGTAAAATATTAAAAAGGAAAACAGCTCCTTATGGGTACAAACACCTGATTATAGCACACGTAGACTGTACACAGCTAACACACAAGCTGCCGTGGGTCTTGGTTTGTGGAAATTTGCTTTTAAAAGATGTAACCAGTCGTAGCAACCACGGGAATAACTTGAATGGATACAGTTGCAAATAGGTTTAAGTATGTGCGCTTTAAGCCGGTAATGTCAAACGATTCTCAAGAAATTTGGGATGTGCAGTTGGTTCTGTCGGTTATGGACTAGATAAACTTCCATATTCCAAATCCTTTGGAAAAGAAAATCACGTTTTACAGAAGTCTGTTAGCTTCAGGAATCATGGGACTGGTTGTGCGGAATGAGAGAGATTGTAAAGTTATGCATGGGATACCTATGCTTGCTGACGTCATGTGGATTTTACCCAGGCAGATTTGCTGTTATTTAATGGAAGACTTTGTGGATTAGTGAGGAAGAGAATACATAAATCCGTACACATGACCTCAGTAGAGGTTTAGCTGCAGCTGAGGGCTCATGACATTTGTGCACTGTTTAAATTATTCTTTAGAATGTTAATTGTCTTAGCTGTCAGTCATAGATGTTGAAGCTGTGATACGTAGTTTAGTAACTCCAGCTTCGTTAGATGCATTGTTGTAGTTCAAGGAAGTAATGGAAAACCAAGTTAGCTTTATCGTAATACATTGCGTAACATTACCATGCATGTCACAGAATTCTTTTCTGAGCACAGTATGGGTAGAGATCATAATTAGCCCTATGTAGCTAAATTTAATTCCAGTATATAAAACACTGAATAAAAATCAGTGTACTCAGTGGGGGTTGCAAAGTTCTTATGGTATTATAGTCTTGTCGATGACACTTTAAGCTTAATGTCAACTAGTTGCCAGTCATGTGATTATGACAGCAACAACATTGAAGAGGAAAACAGGTGAGGAGCCTGGTGATTTTGGGATCTGTATCTCCGCTTTCCTTTCACTGGAAAGGGCACGGCATGCTTTACTACGCTGTGTAGTTTAACTTTGTTCTAACATTTCTCCGCTGACCTGTAGTGTTTTAAAGATTGGATACTGAATGTCTTCGCCTCCGGTTTCCTAAACACTCTAATAAAAAGTCATGTGTCATTGAAGAGGGGCCATATTGCCCTATAATCTTGGAAGGTTTAAAGTCCTGTACTGTTCTTTTTCGCTGTTACAGTGTTCTGAATTTGAATACAAATTCGTGAGATTCTGTGAGCTATATCTCCTGACCTGTGGAGTCTTGCTTCATCACAGATTTTATTTGTGATGTCATCAGTGATTAATTGACGTGAACTCTACTTTTGTCGAGTTATACAACTAGGGGTTGTTGTATTTCTTTTTCTTCCTATAATTATAAATAAATATTATAAATAAAGTGGCCAAATTGGCTATTTAGCTATCTTGCCGTCTGGCTGTTGAGATCTCAGCTGAGGATGGATATAGCTCAAACTTAAATAAACAAACATTACCCGCACCTGCACTTGCCACTGGTGTCAGATGTTTTTTTTCTAAAGAGGTGTTTTTTTAACATGCATTTGTTTCAATTAATGGATGAAATTGCACTTAGTATTATGTTTGTTGTGAGGCAAACAGCTGTGAAAACTACCTGTGTGCAATTTTTATCAGCTAAAATAATTGCAAACTGGGGATTGTGCAATAACTGTAACAAGTCTGGGGTGAATTTCCCAAAAGCTTAGCAACACTAAGTACTTCGTTAACTAGTACTACATGAACTCTCTCGCAAATTAATGAGCAACCTAACCTACTCGTTAGTTACTTCTTGAGTACTTCTTGAAGGGGATTTACCTGCAGTTTAGCACAAAAAAGCTAGAGGCTGAAGTCTGATGGAGGGATGAGGGATCTGCATGTTCTAGAATAATATGTTCTATAATTATAGGAAGAAAAAGAAAAAAAAGAAAAATGTAAATAATAAATACAAAAATTAAATAATCAACACAAATCAATCAACACAAACTTATATCATATGTTTATCCGTTCACTTTAATGTAATCACAGTCCTAACGACAGTATTTATCTCATAGTCTGTAGTCTAATGGGCACATTTAACCAATCAAACTTGCGCGTAAAACAGTCAAATCCGTAAACAGCCCATGGAAAAATTGGCGATTGTGATAGTTCAAACCTCAGTGAAGGTGGCCGCTGTTCAAAGGACACTGTTATTGACTTAGCGTTGCTGTGTGAGACGACTGCTCTATCTATGAAGTAGAAAGTTGGCATCAGTGCTGCAAATCTTCATCCTCTAGTTGTTTTTGTGAAGCTTTTTGGAAAACCCGCACTAAACTTACTCTCCTTTTTCCATGTCCTGCGTTAGTTGATTCATTATTTGCTAAGATTGATCACTTTTGGGAAACTCACCCCTGATCAGTATTGTGAATAGTATCATGATGTTACAGTTTTTCCATATTGCCCACTCCTAATTGATATATGGACAATATGGAGTAGGTAATGATGACATGTTGAGAGCAAATTTTCATTTCGGTGCATCCCTACTTACAAGTGATCGTTCAATTTTGACTGTACACATACTCAATCAAAGCTGAATGGTAACTGGTAAGTAGGGGTGCACCGAAATGAAATTTTTTGGCCAAAGCCAAAACCGAACAAAATGAAATATTTGACCGTAAGCCGAAGACCGAATACTGTACGTGGTCTTTCATAGTGTTTCATTAATTTTGCCACTTTTTCAACACTGCAAAAATTGAATAGACTAAATCCCAGATAGCAAGCAGATGTGAGCCACATCTGGCAAAGATATGGCACTGCTACACAATGTTTGTGTTTCACTGAGAGAGCGAGTGAAAAAGCAAGCACGCAAGAGAGATATAGTGCGAGTGTGTCCGTGTGTGTGTGTGCGTGCACAAACGCACATGGGTGCAGGAGTAATCTGAGAGTAATCTTCTATCATCTCTTAGTATCCACAGTGATCTATATGGGCAGTTCCCAACATAAATGATTTTTTAAAAAAAAAGGATAACAGGTCTTCTGTATTGTCTTATAAAACAAATCAATACTGGCCAAAATGACATTCAGATTGCAGCACTTTATTTCTTTAAAAAAGACTTTATGTGGAGAATGCTTAAAATGAAGAGATGTCAGATGGTAAGAAAACAGCTTTGCTCTTGGTTTTTCTTTGATCACTGGCGAAAGCATATGTAAAGGTTTTAATGACTCTGACAAAGTGAGAATTGTATTCTACTTGGATATTTAAGTTAATGAATAATTCATGTTTAGGTTACCTATGTTCTACATTTATAAAGAATCTATATACAGTTTAGTTTCAACTAACTGTTTTCTAAAATAATCAAACAAACTGTACTGGACATGCACTGTAGTGAGGAGCTGCTGATAAAAAAGGATGTTTGTTATTACCACTGCTTTACTTAAACAGCAATCAATACACAAGTGAAAAAATAGATGAATTCCCTTTGAAAGTGTTCACCATACGGAATGAGAGAATGTTATTATGATACAAAAATTGGAAAAAAACATGAAAAGAAATCACAAAAAGATTAGAAATTAGAAACATACAAAACATTAAATAAAGTCATTTTTTATATATACATTCTTTTTTATTTGATTGTCCCACTTTCTCTAAGGAAAATGTATAACTTGACTTACTAGCACTGCATGCATCATCCTTACAAATCCAAATGTCTAGAGCACCAAACACCCACATGTGACATGTTGGATTTTCATTATATATATTCTGTATATATTCTATTATATATGTTTATGTATATATATATATATATATATATATATATATATATATATATATATACACGTATATGCTATATTGCCAGAAGTATTCACTCTTCTGTCTTCACATGCATATGAACTTGAGTGTCGTCCCGGGTTCGTGAGTGACAGGTATAATATGATTTCGGCCCACCGTTTACAGCTATAACAGCTTCAACTCTTCTGGGAAGGCTTTCCTCAAGGTTTAGGAAAGTGTTTATGGGAATTTTTGACCATTCCTCCAGAACCGCATTTGTGAGGTCAGACACTGAAGGCCTGGCTCACAGTCTCAGCTCTAATTCATCCCAAAGGTGTTCTGTCAGGTTGAGGTCAGGACTCCAGTCAAGTTCTTCCACACCAAACTCACCAAATGTCTTTTTGCACCTTGCTTTGTGCACTGGTGTGCAGTCATGTTGGAACAGGAAGGGGCCATCCCCAAACTGTTTCCACAAAGTTGAGAGTAATGTCAGTGATGGAGGATGAGTCAGTGATGGAGGGTGAGTCAGTGACAGAGGGCTGGCAGTGATGGGGCAAATCAGTGATGGAGGAAGAGTCAATGATGGAGGGCGAGTCAGTGATAGCGAGCTGTCATATCAGTGATGAGGAGCGAGTCATTGATAGAGAGCTGTCATGTCAGTGATGCGGGGCAAGTCATTGATAGAGAGCTGTCAGTGATGGGTCGGATCAGTTTGATGTTTTAATTACACAAACCTATCAGATGAGTAAGAATACATTGTCTGTGTATACGTGTTCTGTTAGACATCTTTGCCATTCTATGTTACGTCTTGCTAATTATACAGTCATTGGTCTAGCGTTGGTCTCCAGTTGCCTAGTCATCATATAAATGTGGATGTGGCATACTTGATATTGATATGATATGATATTGTACATTGTTATTAGGAACTGCAGTTTTTAAATGTGTCACTTTAAAATGCATTTCTTTGTGCTGATCTGCAGTTGGTGCCATCATGTGCTCTGAAAAAAGTAGAACATGTAAACTAAAAAATGCTGAATAGAAAGCTGAATAACTTTGTTTGAACAAGTAATGGAATAATGTTAGAAGACTTGGGTTTAAATCACAATATTATGATTTATAGACAGCTACATGTTAAAGTATGATTCACCTGAATATCCCACTGTTTAATGTCCTAGGGAGAAGTTCCCAGATACGTATGAGAAATGTTAAATGTAAATTGTATTTGCAGGGTAAATGTTAATTGTATTTTAGTACCAGAGTTGTCATTATTAGAATATGTGAGACAAGTAAGGAAAGGATTGGCTGTAGATGATAATGTTGCAATTATGTAATAATAAGACAATAAAAGGCATCAGAGAACCATTTCATTGACTGCATTTTGACTGTTGTCTAAGAAGTGGCAGTTACACATGAGTATAAATTAGACCATGTTCAGTTTGATACAGACATTGTTTGAAACTATTTGACATTGTGGAAACTGTTCAGTTATTGCCTTGTAAATGCATAATTTTGATAAATAGCCCATCAGATCTCAGATGTTGTTGGTACCAGACATCTTGAATACTGCAACGGTGTAGTATCTGACTGGGTGCAACTGTTCTCAGCTACTGTCTGTCAGTCAAAGGTAATGCTTGTATGGCTACCCACTGTTTCATCCCACAAACAAGCCTCCACAGTGAGCCTTGTTAACTTTAGCTACATTTATTTTATACAAAAATATAACTATAACAATTATTATTATAACTATTATATAACAAAAAACCAAATTTGAAGTTGTTTTTTTCTGAGCTAAGGCTAGTTCCACAATAGTGTTGTCACAATACTGAAAATTTCAGTTTGGTAACAAAACTACGAAACATATTGAAATTGAGTATCATTTTCAGTACCAAAGGCAGATAAAATGGAGGGTCTTTTATTTTTTTAGTGAGAGTAAGATTTATCTTGTAAATAACTGTTCTAAAATGAGACGGAGCAGCTTGAGAGACAAATTGAAATCATTTGAGCATTGAAAGCGTTGGATGCTTTCAGGTAATGTAAAGTTAGCGTAGCTGTTGTTAGCATGTATGGATCTTAGGAAAAGAATAACGATGCTGTGTTTTTGAGAATTGATAGTGTGTCACATAACATAACATTGTGATGATAAAGTGTATCAATACTTTCTTACACTCCTAAAGTATCTGCAGGTCTGATCTCATGTTTCAGACATTCATGTTCATGTTGTTCATGTTTCACAGAAACAAAGGTTAGATTGTGTTTAATACAGCCGAAAACCTGATCCATTAAAATAGACCTGCTTGGGTAGAATTATAACTTTGAAGGGAGCCTTATAATTTAGCTCTCCCAAGTCACATAAAACTTAAGTTCTGCCTGCTGTGCTGGCTGAGCAAAGATACTAGGAACCCAAATGAAAAAATGAAACCTTTCTTTTCACTGAAGGTTTCCCCCTCAAATTCAGGGGAATTTCAGCTATTTGTTTGATTTTGAACACACTTGTTGGTGTGTAAGAGACAGTAGGACTCTGATGAGGATAAACTATTATACAGCAATCATGTTGTAGCGTAATGCAACTATGACCATATGGCTTAAAGAATGATCAAATGCATGGCAAGAAATTTGTGTATGACACAAGGATAAGGCTGCAAAGAAAAATCACGTGTCAGAATGCTTACAAAATTTGCGACAAGTAAAAGTTAGTGATTCATGAGTTGATGTAGAATGTTCAGATTAAGTCTTTCAGTGTAGCTGTGACTTTTCAGTGATGCCTTATAACAAAAATTCAGTGGCAGCATAACTGGAGTACTGAGTAAGTGTTACAGGATGAATTAATAGCTACACTCACCATCCACTTCATTACAAACACCGGTAGGTCCACATTGCTGGTGTACAGTTAGTTCCTCACTAGGGTTGGAAATGATGTGATATTATCACAGTACCTGAGCCATAATATGATTCTATTTTCATCTCTCACTCATCTTCTAAATCGCTTTACCCGGTCTCATATCATTCTTAATTGTCAAAGCAATAAAGAGCTGCAAAGTAGACAACATTTAAGAAAACAGTATCCTCACAGATGAAGAAAACTAGCTTGCTACAGAGGGACCGCATGATAAAGCCAAATATTTTGTGGCATATTTTGTTTCTTGCAACTGTGTATATTTAGCTATACGTTTTTTAAGAACTAGTTAAGGCAACTTTCAAAAATGGCTTCCTAAGATTTAACAGATGCTTTAATTTATTTAATTTATTACAGTGGTATCTAGCCGAAGTATACGTGTAGCTATATTATAGTACTGATTCTCATGTTGGTAGGAATTTAAGCCCGCTGTCTTGAGAGGCAGGCAATGGTGTGCTTTCCAACTATTCCTACTTACAGAGCCACCGGTTGAAACACCTTGGTGGTCTCACTAGGCAGGAAAAAAGGGGATAAAGTGCCATCTCAGCACCTTCTTGTGACAAAGTTTTGTGGTATGCTATTAGTCTAATACAGGGTTTAATATTGCGGATATACAGATATGGGAATTGTGGGCTGATCCCAGTGTCAGCATTTTTCATGTACGTATCTGTGGATGCAGTTACATAAACATTTAAAAATGTTGAAACTGGTGCTAGATCCACCTAAATTAACATGACAATGAGAAATGCCTAGGTTCCTGATATTTCATCAGCAGTACCTAGTACTACCTAGAGCTTGCTTTCATGCTGATAAAAGCACCTGCTGAGAGAAGCAACTCCCATAGCGAGAGGAAAAGCCTAAAGTGGAGCTTCAGTGCGTCAGCTAGGCAGAAGAGCCTCCAGAAAGCAATTATTATTTGTAAAATCTTTACTTACTTATATGCATATACACCAGACGCAACCTGTGGTTTTTGGAATTTCGCTGTATTGTTTGTGCCACAAAAAAAGACAGACAAAACAGAGAGGGTCCTTTATTTCTCACAAAATGAAAATACTGTGACGTTGTGCATTTCTACTGTTGAAAAACAAAAAAAAGTTTCTTCACTTCAAACTCTGTGAGTGCTTTGACTTAAAGCTGGAATCTCAGTTGACTTTGAGCTGATTTTGAAGATATAGCTCATCTAAATAAAGCACAAAACAGGCTGAATATCTTTAGATACAAATAAAATCAAATTCTTAATTCATATTTCTAATTCATATTTTTCCAAAATGGACTTTTTATCAAACAGATTTGTTGCATTGCCTTTGAAATCCTGTTGGCAACACGTTTGGAACGCCACAAACCAAAAACATCAGCTGATCCAAGCAGAGTTGAGCAGAGTGCCCCTCTCTGCTGTGCTTCTGCTTGTTGCTGCTCAGACTAGTTTGAGACTTGGTGTAAAGGTCCTGCTATGTTAAATATCACATCCATTTTGTTTAGTCTAAATATTGATTTATTTATTAGACCGAATATTTATTTATTTGGTGAAAATAAATACTTAAATAAATAAGTTGGTGTGAAAATGGCCTTTACTCTGTATGGCAAATGTACGGCATGATTTGAACAGTAAATGTAACAGTTTTGACAAATTTTAAACTGCACTTTGCCATGTTTTCTTGGCAGATGACGTCTTATGTAACAACACACTGATGTGTTGCTAATGTTAGGAAAACTATTTTTGTATTTCTGGAAGAAAAAAAGAATATCAGCTGATATACATTGAATATACATATTTTCATATCCTACAATGTCGAAATTGGTATCAGTCAGAAAAGTCCAATATCGGTCGGGCTCTAATGACAATATAAACATGATTTTTCATTTTGAGTTAATATTAGATGTTTATTACCTAGTTCTGTGGTGAAGCTCTGTGCTCCGTTTTTACTTTAAAGTAGTATAGTACAGTGGTGTAGAGTAATGTGAAGAATGTTGATAATGCGAATAAGTGCTAAATAGAGCCACTGAACTTAGATGGCCACTGCCTAACAAGGCCGCTCTCTGTTCATGTGCCTTTCCTTTTGAATAATTCACATCTCCTACACGAGGTCATTTAGCTGGGCTGAAAAGCAGCATTGGGCAACCATTATGCCAGTCTGGCATTTTCCAAGAGCAGATTATTGTTAGATGGAGGCATACAAAGCACATTTACACTTTATACATCCCAACCCCGCCCCCCCATCTTTTTTTTCCCGATCTGTCTGCTGCTATGAGGCATGCTTTGTATCTTACACTCTCAGCATACTTACGGAGCACTGAAGCAGAAATCATTAACCGTGTAACCTCCAGGGCAGCGGCTATAAGCAAAGCTCATTACAGATAATATTAAGCAGGTTGTTAAGGCCGAATAAAACAACCTTCTTGCAGTTATTTATTAAAACTCATCGGCTAGTTTGTGCTACAGGTCATTGCTGTATGCAGCCAACTGTGACGTAACAAAATGTGACGTATGCATGCATGGAGCTATGAGTGAATATATGACAGAGCATTACCGGTAATCTTACAGCTGTAATAATCATTAAGGCACTGGCCATGTTTACCATTTACTGTGCAATGAAATCCCTTACACCGTATTGTTAATTCCTGTCTACCTTAGTGATCATGACTAATGGGGTTGTTTAAAAAAACAACACATGAAATAATAATATTCATTGGCTTTTTCCCAATTTCTCCCACATTTCAGTTGTGTCCAGTTCCACCCATTAGCTAGATCTCCCCCAATCACACAGTAATACCAGCGCTCGGAGGGTAATGGGTACCCCATGTTTCTTCCAGATCATGTGAGGCTACTCAGTGCATCTTGTTGGACTTACCATTACATGACTGCTAACATGAATTGTTAACACATTATTGCACAGCTGAACTTACACTTGAAGTAACAGAACTGGTGGTCAGTGCTTTCAGCTAGAAGACGTTTGTGCCGACTAGCATGAGTGATCACGGCAAGGCAGGACTATCCTACCCACCCAAGGAGAGGAAGGCCAATTGTGCTTTCTTGGACTCCCAGTCATGCATCACTGGGGATCGAACTTGTGCCACCTTCTGTGCTGCCCCCAATAGAAAAGGGCTGCTGTTGGAGCATCACTGACCACTGGGCAAGTTTTTTTTTTACTGTTGGCTGGGTATAATGTTGATTGAGCAGTGATATTAAAGGCACTGTAGAATGCATTTTTGACCATTTTAAGTTGTTCTCTGATGTCTAATGGTAAGTGACTTTGGTCAGGGTAAAAATGCCCAGATGCAGTTTTACATGTCCATTTAAACCCTTATGATATGGCCCTAGAATGAAACAAGCTATTTTAGCAGATAGCTAACACAGCATTACGGCTACTTACAGGTTGCTGTTGGGGTAGTTATGGTATAATCACAAACCTCTTCCCCTCTCTTTACTATGCAAAGCTTTGATATTTTTGAGAAACTATTTTGAGTCAAATGTGTAGGCAGTGTGAACTATCATCTTGGAAATTGGGTTGACCAAAATCTGCTACAAGTGCTGAATTTGCTTTAGCAGTTGCTTCCTGTTCGCCAGCTTGTTCTGTGATTTTCTATTTTAGATAGATAGATAGATAGATAGATAGATAGATAGATCAATATATTCATTATTACTGCACTGCCTTTTTATCGCCGATAGATAATCGCTGATTATCTATCGATCGATAGATAGATAGATAAAAAATGTAGAAAAAAAACGGAGATAAAAAGGCAGTGCAGTAATAATGAATGTGCAAGGGGCGCAGATATCAGCAGGTAATGACAATACTGAAAAAGATAATGAACATGTGCATATATTGGTATTTAAGTAAGGTAAAGGGTCCAGGAGTGCAAATTGTACAGGATATACAGTAAAGTGTAATAGTGCAGATAAATAAACTTCTGATTTAACATGAGATTCAGTCCTCATCTGTCCTCTTCCCTCTTCTGGCCCCACTGGGAAGAGTTGAAGAGCCCGATGGCTCTTGGGACAAACAATTTCCTGAGTCTGTCTGTGGAGCAGCTCTGTGACAGCAACCTGCCACTGAACTTGCTCCTTTTGTCCATGATGCAGTGGGTGCCCATCATGATCCATAATGGACAGCAGTTTGTGCAGTGTCCTTCTCTCTGCCACCTTCACCACAGAGTCCAGTTCCGCACCAACAACTGACCCTGCTCGTCCGACCAGCTTGTCCAATCGCATCTCGTCTCTCTTCTTAATGCTTCCTCCCCAGCACACCACAGCATAGAAGAGACAGCTGGACACCACAGTCTGATAGAACATCTGCAGGAGCTTCCTACAGCTGTTAAAGCGTCCAAGCCTCCTCAGAAAGTAGAGCCGGCTCTGCCCCTTTCTGTACAGGATGTCGGTGTTGGCTGACCAGTCCAACCTATCATCCAGGTGTAGTTTGAGATACCTGAAGGTCTTAACCCTCTCTGAGGTGTACAGTGTGAAGAGGAAATGGGAAAGTACAGTCCCCTGTGGTGCTCCTGTGCCCCTGACCTCAGTCTCTATTTTATCTTAAATGGTGCTGCAAATACATTATGGCTTCTGTCCAAGTTGTAGCATTGAGTTTAGAATGGTACATTTAATTAGGAAGCCAAAATCAGCCTTGTTTAAAGATGAAAATGCCTGTTAAGAATTCACTGAAAAGGGTATGAAAAGTGCCTACATCTCCTTGATAGCCTGGAAAGTATATTTTTGTGCAGTTACCCACATTTATGGTGTAACGGAACATTACACTGAGAAGCTGGTGAAAAAGGAAGTTAATTATAGCCTTGTTTGAATACCCAATGACAGATGATTGGAAATGGAATGAAAAGTGGCGACATCTTCCTCACAGCTTGGAAGGTACATTTCTACTCATATGATACGCAATTGCTCTCGATCATTCTAGTCGTTTTGGGTGAAGTTAGGACTGTTATATATTTTTCTGACCTCTTTTACAAACACAGGGTTTGTTTTTGGTAGGAGGAACAATAGTGTGTGTAGTTTACTGTATGTTAGTTCTGAATTCTACTTAATTTAACTACGATGATGTAAATACAGCTTTCCGTTCTGCAGCCCATTAAAAATGGTCCACCGTCAGTAGTGGTCCTCTGGTGGTCCTTGATGAATGGCATACAGGGGAGCTAATAAATTATGCACCAACAGATAGGTTACGGTCATTACATCAGCACTTATGATGCTCACCCTTATGATGTTTCAGTTGTTTTTATAAAGGCTGTATGTCCTACAACAATGCTACAAACAAGATAATTATTGACTTATCAAATATTTATATAAGGATATAAGGATATCTAAGCATTTTAAAAACACTGTAGCACCTTGCAGCAAGTATATATAAGATTGTCTAACAGTGTTAAGGGTTCATATGGTTATGGTCCATTAACATCAACACCAAAATGTGCCTGTAAAGCTTGACCATATTGTGGAATTATGAATGTTTCAGCCCACAGCTGTGCTGTCTCCATACTATTAAAACTAATGTAAAGACACATCATGTCCTTACGTGGAAATCTCTGTGGCTTCACTGTTCTTAATGGCATAAGAATTATGGTCAGACTATTCTAAAAGATTTGCTGCTAACAGTTTTGTAGATGGTGAATTGAATTAAGAGTTCCAGCCCCTAAAAGAAAGAGACTGAAAAGAATGAAGCACTAAAGTAAACAAATAAACAACTGGTAAACAGCTACCAATAAGGTATTGATGGATAGTCATCAAGACTGCAAATTAGCAGTAAATATTCATAGCCAGCATGTGTTATTTGTTGACAAAAGCATTCCTCTATTTATAAAAAGTAAAAGCTAAATAAAAAAGCTTTCGTCAAAAGATCATTGAACCACTTTTTCGCCTGTTGTTCACTTGAGCTGCTGCAGTGACAGACGAAGAATAATGTCAAACATTCTGACACAACTTGGTTTAAAGGAGTTTTGTTGAACAGTGATATTCCTTCTTATTTTGGTATAGAGACTAGGCACTTTTATGTTTAACACAATCACTTGTCTTAGAGCAAGATGGCTTAGGAGGGCCAAAATATTGTTGATGTTGTTATGGATATGGTGTTGGATATTGTTGAGAGGAGATTTTGGAGTGGTGAAACTGAAAAGTGAAAGCTGGTGTGATGGTATGATTCAATATATGGATATTGTTGTACCATGGATACTGTGGGCAATATGTTTTGTTACTGTAGTGATACATTTCTGAACATATCATGGATATTGTCAGTACTTACATTGATCAACTTACAAAGACTCACTCTATACCATGGGGAACGTCTTTAATTAATTAAAAATATGACGTTTCGGCACATACTTCAAGGCCTTCATGAGACATTACACTAAACACCTTTAAAAAGCTTTAAATAACAGATTACAAATAGGTGTGCTCCAGTAATAGGTGCAAATGATGGGTCAGATTTCTTTCTCTACCCCATCTACTGGTCTAAGCGCACAAAAAAAATCCCAGAAACAGAAAAAAAACATTAGTTTATCTGTCACTAAAACCCAGTCAAAACCTCAGAAAGTAAAAAGGTCAGTACATTCGAAAATACATTGTATAATTTTTTAAGTTTCAAGTTAAGTCCCCTTGGAGTGAGTATATCCAACTAATGTATCCAGTAGATTATGGAATGTTTCAATATTACCCCCATCTTTTAACCCAACTTTCACTTTACCAATATAAAAAAATTACAGAACGAATGACCCCTGTCTTTAAAATGCTGTGCTACCAGATTGCTGACACCAACTTTCCAAATGGTACTACATTGTTCACAAATCCTAGTTCACAGTTCACTAGAAGCTTCATCCAAATAAAACAAATCATATGGACACTGAATGGTGTATAACACACTACATGAATTGCAATTAATGATGGTTTTGATGTTAAGCACCTGACCAGTTCAAGGACGACAGAAGTTTTTCATTCGTCTAGCATGCTCACATTGAGCACAACTGCCATATTTGTAATTCCCTAATGGGAATTGTATATGCCCTAGTTTGGAACTTCTCTGGCTAATGTCTGATGAAATAACAAGATTATAATGATGAAAATTCTGAATTCTGAAACATGTTTACAAGAGCTGGATTGGACTGTCAATGTGCCAATGCTAATGAAGAATTTGGCACAGTTCTGAACTTTGTGGAATGTAAGTGGTTATGAATTTAATGGAAGGATTGGGTCTCATGTCCTTGGCTTTTGGCATATTTTTTACTTTATTTTCTGCGCCTTCCAACAAATTATCCTATGCAGTTGACTAACTAACTGGGAGACTCTTCTTGAGTGAGGGGAGAAGTTAATTATTAATTATTAATTATTAATTATCTGTCTTTTTTCTAAACAGATCGGAGGAGAGTGGATTTCCTGGAAGTTCTTGTCATATGCCAAATTGCAAATGAAATGAAATGAAATCCCCTTGGAACAACACAAAGATGTCATCAGCAATGAGCAAATGTTAAATGTGTAAAGAGTTGCTGGCTTCATCCAAAATTTTAAACTTCTCAACATACCCCAAATGTAGATTTGCAAAGTTAGGTGTTATCTGGGTACCCATAACTGTTCTGGTGCACTGCATTATAAAGATATGGTCAAATTTAAAAATAATTTGTAGTGAGAACCAGCCTTATCATGTGACAAGAAATCAGGGAGTCAAATCGGATGTTAAATGTACATAATGCTTAATCCCTACTTTATGTGTATAATCATTGAACATCAAATGACACTAAAAAATAAACACTTATCTGAAACCTCAACTCCATTTAAGAGTCTCAAGAAGTCCTCATTGTCTTTCAGAAAAGATGGAAGAGCTGCTACCAAAGTTTTTAAATGATAATCAACATACTAAAGAGCAACCAATATCTAAAACTCTTCCTACTGGGTTATCCAAATTCTTATGGATCTTACAGATCTTGGGTGTAAAAAGAGGAACCTACAAAAAGGTGCAGGTAGTCTTATTGATGATGCTTTCTTGAATAGTCACTGCAAGAGCAATTTCTTTTTGGTCAAAAAAGGTACCTCGGTAGACCTAAAGTAGGAGGTCGGATGGCAATGATCTGAAGAAGTTGCTATGCGAAAGTTATCCCCTGCATTCTGCAACATACTTTGCAGTATCCAGTACAACTATGGCTCCACCCTTATCTGCCCACTGTTTTCCTTGTAGTGATAGTATTGTCTGCTTGCAGCATCCGTAAGGCATCACTGTCTATAGGACTCACATTAGATTTTTTTTACCACTTTAAATTTTCACATCTTGTTTTTACCTCATCCTCAGTTAGACAATAATATGTCTCTACTGAATGATTCCGATGTTTGGGTGGTATGAAGGTACTCCTGGGCTTGAATGTGATGTTATCCTCAAGGTGCTTTAATTAATCTATAGCAGTAAAAATGTCTAAAACATTTTGAGGATCTACAGCAACTAGGTACAACCGACAGGCTACGATTCAAAAAAGAAATTTAATTTGGTTGCAACTCTCTACTAGATAAGTTGATTATTTGGATTTTGGATTTAGACTAAGTTGACTATTGTTGTATCGGCATGGTTTTCCGCTTGCCTCTCCTTGTTCTTTTTCTATCCTTTTCCCCTGATGAAAAGACAGATGCTTTTCTTAAAAAAAAATCTGTTACAGCTGTTCCTTCCAAAATGTCTTTGCTCTCCACTTGATTGAATCCATACGTGCCTGCAGTAGGGGAATGTAAGTCAGTTTTGAAATCCCGCCTCTGATGAATTTTGGGATTTCTTCTTAGTTGAGGTTTAGATTATACACGAGTGGCTACTAAACCACTTTTTCTAGCTGAATCTATCCATGAATACACAAAACCCTCTGAATAATCATGCTGATTGTGGCAAAATGTCTTAAGCTTTTTTCTTGTAGTCTTGAAGTCTTTTTACTCCTTTGTTCTTTGAAGGTGCTAGATAAATGTTGCTCACTTTTGAAATTCTCAGCTAGTTTTTCTTCAGTCATCTCAAGATCACTCTTCAAGGAGGTTTAAATTCAAAATTACAAACGATAAATACAAACAAGCACCTGTCCAAGATTTCCACTCATGTTTTAGTTACCACCTTCAGCTCAAAAATAGGTCCCTTTTAGATTCTCAACCCCCTTGTATCAATTTGAGCAAAAAATGTGAACCCATGCAGATGGCACTTTTCCACATGTAACTTAAGCTCTATCCAGTCAGCCAAGGTAAGTCCTGCCCGTCCTCAAAAAGTGATTCTTATAAAATAGTACTTTCAGATGAGTTGTCACTTCTAAATATCCAGAATCTGCACCAGTGTTGGCCCCTGTGGCCCCAAAATCGGGGAAAAAAGGTGTTTCAACCAACTCCCAAGTGAGGTGCCACCAAAATCAATAACTCAAATAAAAAAATATGTTAACTTTATACTTATGTCACCCGCTTCTACTTTGCACAGAATTTTGCTTAATTAACCTTTTTATGTGAACATAATTCAGAAAAATGCCAGTATGTCAGTCTTGTCATAACTATATAATAATTTGGTCATTATGCTTCTATTGTGATTCTGTATGGGTATGTTATTTATCTAGTTGAATGTCATCTTTCAATGCTTCTCATTAATTGTCTTTTTCCTGCCTTCTTGTCTTTACTCTAAAGCTAAACAGCTTGTAGTTTAAGCTCACAGTGTATTTTTGGGAACCTGCTTGTATCACATTTGTTTGAGTAGTGCCTTCAGGGCAGATATGGAGGTTGGAACTGACTGTTTGTCAACGCTCAAAGAAGCAGATGTTGCGACGTGCTGGCCTTCAGAGCTTTCCTATTAGCACAGGCACTCCCCTTGCGTTTATCAAGCCATTAGCTGTAGATTTTCTGGGAATGAGTGTTAATAAGTGTTAATGAGTGCTAATGAGAATAAAGCAGTACAGATTACTGCCAGCAATGTGACCGTGCTTCATTTTGTGGTTCATCGCTCTGTCCGGGTTAATGTTGGTCTTCCCCAAAATGTATCACATTCATATTTTCGCCCCCTACAGCACAGGTTTGTGGTTGTGGGATATCGATCTAAAAGATCTGAAAATACAGAGGAGCAATTCAGGGGATGCTTAATTTTTCTATATTTTTGTTTTCACTGTACAGTAATGTCAACTGATGACTGTGTGCACTTTCAGGGTTTCAGGTGAGGTCCTAATTTTGAATTATAGTTGGTAATTTGAGCATCAGCATTAAAGTTAGTCCTAGGATGTTTAGCAGATACAAGCTTTGAAACTCAAAATATCTGATCATTAATTGTCTTTTGGAAAACATCCTATTGACACAACATTGAAATTTGCCCTCTAAAATAAATGGGACCCCACGTTTAATCATGTTTGTATGTGTCTTTATTCACCACTGCAATTTTTGGTCACACACTTTCCCTAGTTATTGCTTTTGTGTATACAGTCCGGGGGAGTGTGTGTGCGTTTTGGGGGGGTAGTTGGTTGTTGTTGTGTTGTTGTGTCACTGCCAATGTTGTGACCGAACCTACGCCCTTAATGGAGCTGTCAGCAAGCTTGCACAGAAAAGAGAAAATAAAGTTTCAGGGACAAAGAAAGAGCAATGTTACAGACACAGCGCATAAAAATTATCTTTGATCAACCACTCTGTTGGCATTCTTCTAAATTTAACTACAGTGAATCACAAGTACCTTATATTGCATATTCATGAGCTGTAAGAGCAGCTTGCCCTCAAACAAGGGGTGCAACAGGTCACAAACCAAATCATTTATTTAATGATAAAAAAGGGGGAGACATATATTGCTTTGCTTTCTATTTATTACCTACAGACCTTAAGAAACACTTGGGCACTTTTTTACACATCCAAGATCCCCAATGTTTTAAAGTATTTTAAGTAAAAAAAAAAGTAAATTCGCAATATGAGGCATGATCATACCTTGTTCCCGTGAACAATAGTGAATGAAAAAACACACACCACATCACAAACCAAAGTACAAGCCCAAATCAGAAAAATCTGGCATAGTATGGAAAATGCAAATAAAAAACTACAGTGTTTCTTACATTTATTTTGACTTTTATTTAATTGCAGAC
This sequence comes from Semaprochilodus insignis, assembly GCA_034552555.1. Classification (NCBI taxonomy): domain Eukaryota; kingdom Metazoa; phylum Chordata; class Actinopteri; order Characiformes; family Prochilodontidae; genus Semaprochilodus; species Semaprochilodus insignis. The sequence goes on along the minus strand of CM067483.1, from coordinate 10,453,953 downwards.
AGTATGAACCCAAGATATTAAATTTCTTGCCTGGTCAACTTCATTTCAGTTAATATACATCCACACCTTTTTCAGGTCTGCAATCCATTCCAAAAAGTTGGGATGGGGGCAGTTTATGTCCAATAATGAGGTCGAAAATAAATAATGATGTGATTTAAAACAGGTGATGTCAACAGGTGAAAAAAAATACTGAAATGTTTAAAAATAGTGATTCTCAAAGAAACTTTGGAAAGGATTTTCAGATTTCTCTGTCTACAGTGCATAATATCCTTAAATGATTAAAGGAATCAGGAGGAATTTCAGTACGTAATGGGCAAGACTGCAAGCCTAATCTGAACATGTGTGATCTGCTCAGACAGTACTGCATCAAGAACATTCATCAATAGTTAGTATAACCACATGGGATTACCTTGGCAAACCTTTAGCAGGCATTATGATGCAGAGTTACATTCACAAATGCCATTTAAAGCCTTATGTTAACCATATCCAGAAGCAGCGTCAACTTCTCTGGACTCTCGGATGGACTATCACACAGTGGAAAGAGGTATTGTGGTGAGCTAAATCAGTATTTAAGTATTTTTTTGGAAGAATTGGATGCTGTGTGCTCCAGACCAAGGACCGAAACAACGATTCAAGCTGTTTTCAGCAGCAAGTCCAAAAGCCAGGGTCTGTCATGGTATGGGGTTTTGTTAGTGTGTTAGTCATTGACTTTTCTGTGATGTAGCATTTATGCAGTATATTGAGATCTTAGAGCAACATATGATGCCTTCAAGAAGACATCTTTGCTAGGGACATCCATGCATTTTTCAACAAGATAATGCAAAACCACATGCTGCACACATTATAAGAAGTGTGTAGGGGTACTGGACTTGCCTCCCCGCAGTCCTGACCTGTCCCCAATAGAGAATGTGTGGAGATTTTTAAATAAAATATGAAATAAATAAATATATAAAAAATATGAAATAAATAATATGAAATAAAATATGCAACAACGACTTTCCCGTACCATTGCACACCTTGTTTGGAGGAAGAATGAAACAAAATAACACCTGGAACACTTTGTATTCTCGGTGCCACAATGTCTTTTAAGTGTTATGAGAAGGAATGGGCCCAACTTTTTTTGGAATGGATTGCAGGCCTGAACTTCAACAATGAATGTATATTAATTAATGAAATGAAGTTGACCAGACAAAATATTAAATATCTTGGGTTTGTACTGTCTGCAATTAAATGAAAGTCAAAATAAATGTAAGAAATACAGCATTTTTTATTATTTGTATTTTCTATACTGTCCTGATTTCAGGTTGTAAAAAAATGAAATCACAGGCTGATCCAATTTGCATGAATTTTTTCATCTCGGCAACTCATAATGTGTCTCAGTAGTGTGTATGGCTCCTGACAAGATGGCGGATGGTCTCCTGGGGGATCTTCACATGGAGGTGTGTGGGACTCTCCAATGATGTACCTACCCAGATCATCACTCACCTTTCACTGAACCAATCAGGCTGGATGATGTTGCAGGCAGCATAACATTTACCATGACATGTCTCACATGTGCTCAGTGTGAACCTGCTGTAATTTGTGAAGAGAACAGGGTGCCAATGGTGGACCTGCTAATTCCGGTGTTCTTTGGCGAAAGCCAAACGAACTGCATGGTACTGGGCTGGTGGGCACAATTCCCACTAGAGCATGTCGGGCCCTCATGCCCCCCTCATAGGGTCTGTTTCTGACAGTTTGTTCAGAAACATGCACACCAGTAGCCTATTGGAGGTCAATTTGTAGTGCTCTGATAGTTCTCCTGTTCCTCCTCAAACAAAGGACGAGATACCGGTTCTGCTGCTGAGTTGATTCTACAGCCCTGTCCGGCTCTCCTCTTGGAACAGTCTGTGTTCTGGTATCTCGTCCATGCTAGAGACTCGGCTGGGAAACACTACAGATCATGCGATGGCATGTATGAATGTGACATCCTGGAGGAGCTGTACCTGAATGGGCTGCACATAACACCCTCATGTTACCATTTTTTTTGCTGATGCCTCCCCAGTTCACCTTTTGTCACTTTTAATGAAATGCTTGCTAACTGCCACCCACTCTAGCCACATAAGGCTGGGCATTGTCCAGAAGGAACCCGGGTCCTAATGCATTGATGTATCTGAAGTTTACTTCACTTGGTGTTGTACTATAATGATTAAGTGGTCCCTTATTTTTGAGCAGAGTTCTGTGAGAGAAGGCTTTCTGATCTTCTGCAGTTGCAATTTGAGAGAAACAGTCCAGCTGAGCATTACAAGGTTATTGTCATATAAAAACACATGACCAAAAGAATAATTCTGATATGACTCCTTCACTAACTGTCTCTCTTTATGATTACTAAGCTCACACTTCATAGCTTTTTTATTAACATTATCATGCCTTCCTGTGTGGAAACAGTAGTTACCTGTGTGTTTGTGAAATAAACATTTTGAAGGTTTGTACTTCACTGTGTGTTTTTATCACAGAGGTGTAGTTATACTTATAATCTAGATTGCCAAATAACATACTGTTAATTTTGATTTGATTTCTGATTTGTGGAGTTTACATTTCTCTGCCAAACCACAGAACTTCAAAGATCAGATATACTACAATAAGAAGTCATGTGTACTTTGAGAGAGAGTCCAGCTTGAAATTTGTAGAATTTTTAATGTTTTTAGTGGGAAGTTTTCTTTTGGTTCTAGGAATGTTCTTTCTAAACATTGTAGTTAAAATTGTTATATCTTAGTTAACATTTAACCTTATGGGAACATTATTCAAAATGATAGAAATCTTTAAAACGTTCTTTGAACATTAGTCTAAAACGTTTTCTTTAAAACTTTATTAGAACTTGTAGGTAATGTTAGCCAAAGTTCTGGGAGGATTCACTGCTAGCTGGGAGACAGCATAAGGCCCTGTACTTCTATTTTCTATTTTCTTCTGTTTTTTTATATCATGAGCTCCCAGAGCATTTTAGGTTATGAAATATATATATATTTCATGATGCTCCTGCATATTGTGATGCTTAAAATTGAGCTGGACTACCAAGCTAAATGGAAATGTTCTGATTGTTCATGCATGTTTGTTTTTATAGTAATCATTTCCATATGCTGTCTCCTCTCTAAATCTTTCAAACTTCTTCATGAATATAGGCACTCTGCATATTGTTTTTGCAATGATTTTGTTATATGAGAATTTATTGGAGGTGCTTAGATGGCACATATCTAACCTAAAACAATGTAGGTAGTGTCCATAACAGGTACAGTCCTTTTGTCTTAAGCTGGATTTCTGGATAAGTTGCAATACATTTTGGTGGTGTATCTCCTGCAAAGTCAAATGAATAACACAGTATTTAGATTTGTACGGAATATTTTCTTACCTCACTTGTCCTTCATTCTGTGGGTGAACTGATGTGTGACTCAAGCTGCCATGGTGATGCTTTCATGCTTTCTAAAACATTAATAAAATCTTTAATGTTAGGTTCCTTACAGAATTTGCACAGTTTTACCATGTTAGAACTCAAACCCACAATGCACGTTCCTGCTTTTAGAAACAGGGACCCACTTTATGTCTAATTGTTATGTTGTCCTAATGGAGATTAGTGCTGTACTACAGAGGCTCAGAATGTTTTGGGGCCACTCATAGAAAAGAATCGTGCATTTAATTTTTTTTTCTTATTTTTTAAATTTTCTTTCTCTATAGTGATAATGGTTTGCAGAATCAAATGTAACATTGTGTGTAGTAATGTCAGAAAGCATATTACTGCTCATGACTTTTCAAGACAATGAAAATAGAATGAAAATAGCAGGGGAAGGGGGACAAGACAAAACCAACTGTCGTCTAAAGAGGGCAAATATTCTCCATCATTATTCTTAAACACTGTCCTCATCATCTCTGCCCTTTTACAGAGCATTAGCATGAGAAAAAGAGAGCAGAGTTCTGTATTACAGTGAGTTGCTGTTGCCATTTTCAGCACCGCTGTCTTTTCAGCTTTTGGTCAATTTCAGGAACATTCTAAATGGGTGGTCAGAAAAGATGACATCAGATGAACACAACGTGTCAGATGAAGCCAAGTTAATGGATGAGTGCAGAATGACACTTAACATTTCACATTTCAGCCCACATTCAGTATTCGAGTTGAAATAATTTATGTAGAAAGAAAGTTTATTCAAATAAATTAATTAAGAAAGAGAATTTTATGAAATGTCTTGGTTGGGTGCTGATGCCAACCAGTTGATTGGGATTCTATGTAGAAGTATTTTACTTACTTTGTGTCAGTTTTCAAAATCTGAAATTATTTTCTGGGTGTTTTTGAAATTATGTATTCTAACAATTCAGTGAAACAGCAATTTAATGCTTTGATATAATTGTAAAGTGTTACAGTTTTGGTCACATTCATGGTTTGATTGTCATGGTCCGATCAATATCTTACTCGACTGCAAATAAAACATGGTCCAAATTAACATAGGATGAACTGTTTGAGAATTGGATGTGCTTAGGCTTAGACTGCTCTTCTGCAACATAGTGGTGCTTTCTGCAGTCTAAAATCACTACAGCAAAAAACTCACTTTTTCAGAGGGGAAGAGACATTCTACAGTCATGGCCCTGAATTTTTTTTCCAGAAGATGAAGTATATCTCCCAGAAAATTATTGCAATTACACGTTTTGTTATACACATGTTTATTTCCTTTGTGTGTATTGGAACAACACAAAGAACAGAGAAAAATAAGCCAAAAATGATATAATTTCACGCAAAACTCCAAAAATGGGCCGGACAAAATTAATGGCACCCTCAACTTAATATTTGGTTGCACACCCTTTGGAAAAAATAACTCAAATCAATCGCTTCCTATAAACATCAACAAGCTTCTTACACCTCTCAACTGGAATTTTGGACTACTCTTCTTTTGCAAACTGCTCCAGGTCTCTCATATTTGAAGGGTGCCTTCTCCCAAAAGCAATTTTAAGATCTCTCCACAGGTGTTCAATGGGATTTAGATCCGGACTCATTGCTGGCCGCTTCAGAACTCTCCAGCGCTTTATTTCCATCCATTTCTGGGTGCTTTTTGAAGTATGTTTGGGGTCATTGTCCTGCTGAAAGACCCATGACCTAGGATGCAAACCCAGCTTTCTGACACTGGGCCCTACACTGCAACCCAAAATCCTTTGGTGATCTTCAGATGTCATGATGCCTTGCACACAGTCAAGGCACCCAGTGCCAGAGGCAGCAAAACAACCCCAAAACATCTTTGAACCTCCACCATATTTGACTCTAGGTACTGTGTTCTTTAATTTGCAGGCCTCATTCCGTTTTCGGTAAGCAGTAGAATGATGTGCTTTACCAAAAAGCTCTATCTTGGTCTCATCTGTCCGCAAGATGTTTTCCCAGAAGGATTTTGGCTTACTCACATACATTTTGGCTAACTGCAGTATAGCTTTTTTATGTCTCTGTGTCAGCAGTGGGTCTCCTGCCTCCTGGGTCTCATAACCATAACGTTTCATTTCATTCATATGTCGACGGATAGTTCATGCTGACACTGATGCACCCTGAACCTGCAGGACAGCTTGAATTTCTTTGGAATTTGGTTGGGGCTGCTTATCCACCATCTGGACTGTCCTGCATTGCAACCTTTCAACAATTTTTCTCTTCCGTCCACGTCTAGGCAGATTAGCTACAGTGCCATGGGTTGTAAACTTCTAGATTATGTTGGGCACTGTGGACAAAGGAACATCAAGGTCTCTGGAGATGGACTTGTAACCTTGAGATTGTTGATATTTTTCCACAGTTTTGGTTCTCAAGTCCTCAGGCTCTCAAGTTCTCTTCTCCTCTTTCTGTTCTCCATGCTTAGTGTGGCACACACAGACACACAATGCAAAGATTGAGTCAACTTCTCTACTTTTTATCTGGTTTCAGGTGTGATTTTTATATTGCCCACACCAGTTACTTGCCACAGGTGAGTTTGAACGAGCATCACATGCTTGAAACAAAGTTACTTACCCACAATTTTGAAAAGGTGTCAATAATTTTGTCTGGCCCATTTTTGGAGTTTTGTGTGAAATTCTGTCAATTTTGCCTTTTTTTCTCTGTTTTTGTGTTGTTCCAAAACACACAAAGGAAATAAACATGTGTATAACAAAACATGTGTAATTGCAATAATTTTCTGGGAGAAATACTTCAGGGGTGCCAACACTTTCGGCCATGACTGTATATATGATAAGTAAAATAGCAATAATTAGTGTAGCACCAATACCATATTGGTATTGCCACCATACTGATGATTCTGTGCAGTATGGCTATTGGTATCTTCAATAGACAATACTAATACCATGAAGCAATTTCTGTAGATAGAGCGTAACCAAATCAAGCAACACATCAGCACTGTGGGTTGACAAACAGTACTTTAGAGAACCGGTGGTCTGTTGGATCAATGATTTACCAATTAGCCTGTTACCTGCATGCTAGCGTCAGAAGTTAGTGTGAGACATATGAATGAGAAAGATGACTTGAGAAAATGTGGACATCAGGAAAAGAGCAAAGAGCCAGAGGCCAAAAAAGACACAAAAGTCCCAAGGCAGAGAAATCGAAGATTGGTATCAAAGTCAAAAAAGGTAGCCAAGATCAAAAAAACACAAAGTCAAATGATACAAAGGGGAAAAGGGCTCAGGATTGCAGTGAGACACTAGCATGAGACAAGTGTGAGCCATTGTTAGGGCAGTAATTAATAGACAAGGGAGGAGGACATCAGGTAGACAAGTTGGGAGTTGCAAATTACATCACCAGTGACATCACTTGTACACCTGTGCACCTATTTATTCATGCAATTGTCTAATCATCCAGTCATGCAGCTGTGCAGTGCATAAAATCAGGTGGATACAAAGCCAGCAGTTTCATGTAAAGTTTCAGTTTCATGCCCATACTAAAGTTCACATCAGTATGGGCAACAAATGCAATCAGTATTATTAGCAGTGGCAGGATTACTGGTGCCAGATGGACTGGTTTGAGTATTTCTCAAGACTGCTAATCTCATGGGGTTTTCACGCACAACAGTCTCTGACAGTGTGCTCTGACAAGTCCAATAAAGAAACAACATCAAGCTGCAGTTCTGTGGAAGGAAATGCCTGGTTGATGAGAGAGGTCAGCATTGGTTTGAACTGACCGAAAGATACAGTAACTCAGATAACCATTCAGAATGCACAACACATCTCAGTATGCACAAAATGTCCAACCTTGAGAGGGATGGGCTACAACAGCAAAAGACATGTTGGTTTCCACTTTTGTTTGCCATGAACAGAAAGCTGAGGCTGTAGTGGTCATGAATCCTACTGTGCCTTGTGTCAACAGTCCAGACTGGTGAAAGTGGTGTATTGGTTTAGAGAATGTGTTCTTGGCACACTTTGGGCCCTTTAATACAAAACAGTCGTCACTTGAACTATAGCTATACTCCGAGGCTGATTTGTGAAGTATAAACTTTAGTATAGTAGATATATAGATTCGCAATATAAATCGTCTTACAGTGTACATTAACGGCTGCAGTTATTTTTTTGGTACCCTGAGGTATATGTTAGCAAAGCTGCTGTAGTACAGGTTCTCAGTGATTTTGCTCAGTATTCAGGGACGCAGTATGTTGTTTTGAATAAAACATGTTTATTACTTATTCAGTAAATAATGACACTGTAAAGCTGTGCAGAAGTACTTTTCTGATGTACAGTATACTTCTTTTGACTGCAGTGCTACTTAATCCAAGGTAACAGTTGTAATATAGCTAACTACTGCACAAAAAACCTAATAAAAATACCTATCTGCCAATAGTTGTAAGAGCTGTGGAAACTGGCAAAAAAAAATAATGATCTGTCTCCATTTTTCATTTTAATAATGTTATAATTTGCAGTTTGAAAATAAAATGCTTGTGTAATGATGTACTGATGAAAAAACTGTTTTGCTTTATTGTTATATTTTTCTATCTCTACGTTGTAACATGTGTACCATTGTCTTCCCAAATATTCCCTTAATCTAATGAAAAGAATTTTGTTAATTTCATGTTATTATGGTTTATCATCCAAGAGATCACAATTCTTTGTTTCCATTTAAAAAGGATTAAACCTTTTGAATCGGTAGGGTGCTGAGAAGTGGCAGCATTACTTTTAAAAACTCTTCCTTCCTTTTGAGATTTATGGCGTGGTCTTAAAGAACATTTACAATTGAATTTGGCTATAGAACCTGATTAAAGAACAAGAGGCTCAGTTTCAGTTGTTAACATGTCATGAAAAAGAATTCGAGCAAAGGGACGCAAACTTTGTGGCAGAACAAGGACAGAATATACACTCATTATGAAAAAAAAGTTGAACCCAGAAGGAATTAACTGACATGAATGAAACTTGGTGGGTAGGTTGGACATCGTGAGACATGTGAATGATGCACATAATGTAAGTAACGATGGGCCTTATCCCTGTACCTGACTGGCTATATACAGTCATCCAGTTGCATGTGCTTTCCTTTCTGATTCATGCTGTTGTGTTGGTAGCATCCTTTGCAAGTGAAGTATGCCTCAGAGAAGAGTTCGAGCAATTGGATTAGTTGGAGAGGGGTCGCATGGTAGGACTCCAGGATGCAGGATGATCTTATCGAGGTGTTGCGAGGCATACTCGTGCACACACTACCATAGCACGCTGTTGGTGGCAGTGGATAGCACGCACCAGCAACATGAAGGATCTGGGAGACCTACACAAACCACAGAGAGAGAGAACCGATGTGCATGGAGTGACCCAACAGCCATGATTGTGGATATTCAGCGAGCAGTGATGCTCTTCATAAGATGTTGTGGCGTTAGCAAACATGGTGGGGTGACGCCATACTGAGAGACCGTACATCTGTGTGTGTAGCTCAGTAAATATTGCCCATATCAGTCTAAATCATTGCAATCCAACAATTCCTTCTGGGTGCAACTGTTTTTGATGATGAGTGTATATTGAATAAAGACTGACCCTTGATATAAAGCACTCCAGTAAAGATGATTTTGAAAAACTGTTAGCTTGATTTCTCTTGTTTTAAATGGCATGCATTTGTTTCACTTCTCCAAAAATGAATCATAAGAAATGTTACTATAGGTTATGGTGTATGGATAAAGGGTCTCTTCCCGCACGTGTGAAATTATGATGAGAATTGAGTTGGATTGAAAGGTTTCATGAAATCCAGTGTGACTGTTCAGAGGTCACGTTGTCACATATTGGATGCAAATTGGATTTTACTATCACATATGAAAGAGTCCCAACTTGGCACTGATACTGTTAGATTCAAGGTGTATTTTCGTTCAACAGAACAACTTGACAGAACGTGGACAATAATCTCATTCAACTTGATGAGAATGTATAGCAAGTTTAATATTGAACCACCACATTTGGCAGTTAAAACACCTCGCTCAATGTTATTGTAGCTAATTGAAAGTAGTTGTAGGTTTTAAACACCAAACACCAGAAGGCGGTTGTTAGCTCGATTATATAACATAAATTCTCTCAGATTCATCCTAACCGTGTGGCTTTTTATAACATTTGAAATGAATGATGCCTTCAAAATTTCAGTCTTTGTGACCAAAGCAGAGTTGTGCACTACGATTTGGATGATACAATTTGTATTATCACAACACCTTGAAAACGTCCATTACAACACTAGTGTAGTAGTCGCAGGCCAACACACCTGCTCTGAGATCCTTCGTGAATACGGACTCAGGAGCAAAGAATACAAAGAAGCAGACATGTCATACAACAAACTGTACATGAGTGGTGTTGAAAGGTTCCTGGTTTGATTCAGAGTTGTATCTCAGAGATGTTTACAGATTCCTATGTCCTTCCTTAAGGCATTTCCCTCTGCTGTCATTCGGCATCTGTGAAAACAAGTAAATAAATAAATAAAATGTCGATGCCCCCCCCCCCCCTTTTTTTACAAAGCACATTGTCACAGAGCGCTTTTGGAGCATCTTCCTTCTTTTTGTTTTTTGTCCATCAACAATTACTGAGCGAATTGGGCTTTAAACTTATGGACATGGATGCCTTTCAGTCAATCAGTTTATTTGAATGTTTTTTATACAATGACTACTAATAGACTGTTTCACATACTCAAAAGAGCTAATTAAAAAATATTAATGTTGCCCAAATGCACCCAAATTATAAACTATATTTTCTTAAGGAACTCTCATTTACATTTACATTTACGGCATTTAGCAGACGCTCTTATCCAGAGCGACTTACAACCGTGCTTAGTGTTCCGTTGGATAATATTCCAGCTAGTACAGGAAGTTTAGAGCCTAAAACTCACCCTGAGCTCAGACACTGCCCGAACAGGGGGCCAGTGCTGATACCTAGATAGATCAATACACACATATAGAGCAAAAAGAGCACTACCTGGCAACCCCAGCCCAGTGCTCACACCTATAGAAAAGAAAAGGTCATTATAAGTGCAATATAAGTGCGACACAACACAAGTACATACACAACTTACACCTCTACTAGTGCTTACTCACTTAAGTGCATTATGAAGAGATGGGTCTTTAGTCTGCGTTTGAAGACCGCGAGAGATTCTGCTGTTCGAACGCCCAGTGGGAGTTCATTCCACCATCTGGGAGCCAGGACAGAGAAGAGTCTGGACGCTTGTCTTCCATGAGACTTCAGGGATGGCGGTTCGAGTCTAGCTGTACTTGAAGCGCGAAGGGCTCGAGGTACAGATCGACTCTTCACCATTGCCATAAGGTAGGGAGGGGCTGGTCCGTTCTTGGCTTTGTAGGCGAGCGTCAGAGTTTTGAATCTGATGTGGGCAGCTACAGGAAGCCAGTGAAGGGAGCGCAGCAGTGGAGTCACATGGGTGAACTTCGGAAGATTGAAAATGAGTCGAGCTGCTGCGTTCTGGATCAGTTGCAGGGGCCTGATGGCCCGTAGAGGAAGACCAGCCAGGAGCGAGTTGCAGTAGTCTAGCCTTGAGATGACCAGAGACTGGACCAGCAGCTGGGTGGCCTCCTGGGTGAGGAAGGGTCGGATCCTCCGGATGTTGTAGAGGAGGAATCTGCATGATCGAGTCAGGTTCGCTATATGAGCCGAGAACGATAACTGGTCATCCAGAATCACTCCAAGACTTCTTGCATCCTCAGTCGGGGTGATCAAGGAGTTCCCGAATGAGATGGCAAGATCATGGTGAGGACCCGTAGTGCTGGGGATGAACAGCAGCTCAGTCTTGCTGGGATTGAGCTTGAGGTGGTGAGCTGTCATCCATGAGCTGATGTCGGTCAGGCACGCTGAGATGCGATTGCATACCTGTTTATCAGATGATGGGAAGGAAAGCATGAGTTGAGTATCATCAGCATAACAGTGATAAGAAAAGCCATGAGAAGTAATTACTTCTCCAAGAGAAAGAGTGTAGAGAGAGAAGAGAAGAGGACCCAACACTGAGCCTTGAGGGACACCGGTGGATAGCCTGCATGGAGCAGACGTGGACCCATTCCATGTTACCTGATAGTGGCGGTCCTCCAGGTAGGATTCAAACCACTTCCACGCAGTGCCGGTGATCCCAAGATCAGTGAGCACTGACAGGAGGATCTTGTGGTTCACCGTGTCAAAGGCCGCAGACAGGTCGAGCAGAATCAGAACTGAGGACAGTTTGGCTGATCTCGCTGCATGAAGCCTCTCAGTTACTGCGATGAGAGCGGTTTCCGTGGAATGGGCTGGTTTGAATCCGGACTGGTTGATGTCCAGAAGCTGGTTCTGGGAGAGAAAGAAGGAGAGTTGATTATAGACAGCACGTTCAAGAATTTTAGAGAGAAAGGAAAGAAGAGATACCGGTCTGTAACTGCTGATGTCTGAGGAATCCAGCGAGGGTTTCTTCAGGATGGGAACCACTCTGGCAGTCTTGAAGGCCTGTGGAACGTGGCCTGATGACAGGGAAGAGTTTATAAGGAAGGAGATGAAGGGTAGCAGGTCCAGGGAGATTGACTGGAGCAGTGTGGATGGGATGGGATCCAGTGGGCAGGTCGTTGGGTTGCTGGATTCCAGTAGCTGTAGAACATCGTCTGTAGAGAGAGAAGAAAAACAGGTTAAGGAGTTTGTGGCAAGAGGATGAGGATTAGTGGAAGGAGGAGTGGGGACAGAGGAAAAAGACTGGCGGATTTTATTCACTTTCTCATCAAAGAAGGTGACAAAGTCCTCCGGTGTGAGGGAGGAGGGTGGAGGGGGAGAGGGGGGGGTTGAGGAGGGAGGAGAAAATACTAAAGAGTTTGCGAGGGTCAGACGCAGAGTCTTCCAGTTTCCTCTTGTAGAAAGATGACTTCGCAGTAGTCACTTCCGCTGAGAACCTGGAGAGGATGGTTTGGTAGGTGTGCAGGTCCGAGGCGAGGTGGGATCTCCTCCACTTCCTCTCAGCTTTCCTCAGCTCTCTCCGGTTGCTACGTAGGACGTCTGACAACCAGGGGGCCGGTGGAGAAGATCTTGTTGTCCTGGGGGAGAGAGGACATAGATGGTTAAATGCAGATGAGAGAGAGGAAAGCAAAGTATCTGTAGCAGTGTTCAGGGAGAGAGAGGAAAAGGAGTCAGGGTGGGGGAGGGTAGTGAGGACGGTTGAAGCAAGAGAAAAGGGAGAGATGGAGCGTAGGTTACGCCGAGTGAAGGAAGAATGTGAAGGGGTGGCATGGACAGGAAGAGATGGACAGGTGAGAGAGAAGGATAGAAAGTGATGATCTGAGCAGTGAAGAGGGGTTACTGTGACATCCAGCGCAGGGGTAGGTCTACTGAAGATCAGGTCCAGAGTGTTGCCACCTCGATGAGTTGGAGGGGATGGATTGAGGGTGAGGTTGAAGGAAGACAGTAGTGGTTCCAGGCATGATGACTGCAACTTGTCTGATGGGAGGTTGAAGTCACCGAGGAGAAGAAGCGGGGACCCATCAACAGGGAAGAGACTCAGAAGAGTGTCTAGTTCGTCGATGAAGTTACCTAGAGGACAAGGAGGTCGATAAATGACAATGATATGAAGGTTAGTGGGGGAAGACACTGTGACAGCATGATATTCAAAGGATGAAACTGAAAGGTGAGGAAATGAAAGTGGAGTGAAGTTCCACTTTCTAGACAACAGCAAACCTGTGCCCCCACCTCTGCCAGTCTGTCTCGGAGAATGGGAGAAGTTAAAGGCAGAGGATAGAGCAGCTGGAGTTGACGAGTTCTCAGGGGTGATCCAAGTCTCAGTCAGAGCCAAGACGTGCAGAGAGTGGTGAGATGCTAAGGCAGAGATGAAGTCTGCCTTCTGGACAGCAGATTGACAATTCCAGAGCCCACCTACCACCCTGGTCTCTCTCCCCTCTCCCCTAAATTAAGTACACTCCCATCCCCCTGCCCCAAATTATTATCAAGCCTGTTGAAGTGAAGAGTCAGGACTGAGAGCGTAAGTGAGACGAGGTCAAAAACTAACAAAAAACAAAAAGCCGAAAAACATTTTTAACTTTTTTGTAATTTTTATAGTAATTTTTCTGTCCGAGTCTGAATAAGGAAAGTAGTGATGTGCTTTTCCTGCTGCATGCAGAGTTTTAGACACAAAAATCTTGATGTAGTGATGTTAAGGCTGTTGTGGCAATAGTTTTTCAACACAGCAATGTTTGCATACCACTGCAAATATCCAGTATCTACAGGCCAATATCTTTTCAGGAGCCAATTTAGCATAGAATTTGATTTTCATTTTAATAATTATAAGTATTTAATATATACAAGTAAGCATGTATATATTTCTTTGTTTAATTTTGAAAGCGCGGCTTGCTTGCCTGCAACCATGTGAGCCCTACTATACCATCATTAGTTGGTGAAGGCCAGTGGACGATGGGAAAGCCTTTTAGCAATGCTTTTAATGCTTTTATTATAGTATTTCTTAAAGAAGCCTGAATCACTGAATGGAATCATAGACTCAAATTCAAAGATTCTTATTTTACAAAAGTTACATTTAAATTAAGTAGAGAACCAATCAATTGATAATGTATTTGGTTCATGGCCATCTTAAAGATTCACAGCCCTGCAGCAAAGAGTATTGCAATGCTTAAACAATTGTTGTGTTACACCATCCTTGTACTGATAGTAGGGTTTCTCTTCTGAGACTTTTACAGAAAAATTAAGACGCATGCTGCACTTGGCAGACACATTTTTATTGAAATGACCCAAGTGTACAGGTGAAGCACTGCATTAATAACAGTGGAGATAATATATTTTCCACCTGACCAATTTATTCTCATGTTTGCATTTCCCCCAGCCTGCAGCTGCCCTTTTTGTCAGGGAAGATTAATGGTGTAATCTGGTGGTGTGTCGTCAAGTTTTTTATGCATGAGAGATAATCTGAAATATGCCTGCTGTAGGATTTCCCGTCAGCCTAAATCATTTCTGCCATTCTTTTTCTCCACTTTTTCCGAAGTTGACTTTTTGAATGAAGCGATGTCTCTTTTTCAGCAGTTATGCATTGTCTTTTCCTTCAAGGTTTAGATGGTCATATTATTAAGTTTTGAAATTACACAGGCTTAGAAATTGTTGGAGCTTGACATTGGCTACTGTTCAGCTTGCCTGGTTACATTACAGGAAAAGAAATATCTTTTGTAGAAATACCGTAAAGATTTGAGGCGGGGCCATAAGATAGAGAAGTGCCCCTGGTCAGTGTAGGATTTTTAGAAAGTGCAATCAAACTTCTGTGCATACTCATTACATTTGCTATTCATCCACATGGAAATGCAAAGAGGAGCTACTGTATTACCTTGGTCGGTGTGCTATAAATAGTCAGTGCACATTATGTAAGCAGTAGGTGTGACGTGTGATATGTTGGCAGAGCAGTGTGCTTGGGGGTCATGCACACACTTGTAAGCACACAGCAGCCCATGGTGCGATGAGCCACAGCATGTGAGTCAGACCCAGGATTCAGATATGAAAGGAATGATAAAGTGATGAATGGAGTGAAAGATGAATAAATGGTAGCTACACAAAAAAAGGCCTTTTCTGTCCACTGTGCATCATCAGGACCTCTGGGACCTAGCAGATGGCATCTGTATGCACTGCCCAAGTCCTGCTAGAGAGGAACTCCCATGAGTATGTGCTGATTGTGCTGCCGGGGCCAACTGTACCACCAAGCAGCCTTTTCATCGAAATGCTGACCTAAAGCGAATGGGACCCTGTGCCCTTGTCAGGTTGAAATCAGCTGTGATTAGTGTTGCAGAAGATTTTAAGTGCTCCTGTATTGCTGTCAGTATGGCCTATAGATCAGTTTGGGACATGTTAGATTGAAAATGACATATGGCACCTTGCTTACCTTAATAAAGTTTCATGCACTCAAACACATAGGCTAGGTTAACTTTTGTTTTTTGCATTTAATGTTATTTGAAGACTGATTTAAAAATGATGATGGTATAAAATTATTAGTCTTTCTCTCTTGCGTACACGCTTGCATCCTACACACAAACCACGATTTTACAACAACATGATAAAATCGCAATCAGCATGGAGCAAACATGTCGACTGGGATGTTGTTTTTTGCTAATTTACTTAAGGGTTGACAGCATTTGGGTGGACCTCTCCCAGTAGCAAGAAGCCAAAAGAAGGCAACTCTGCTGTATCTGTGTCAGAAGTGGACCAGATCTGTTTTGGGACAGGTGGGCCAAATGCATGTTGTAAATATGTGGGCCACCTTTGGCTCACAATAGATTTCTTTGCCAGATGTGGCCCACATCCACTTGCTATCTGGGATTTAACCTATTTAATTTATGCAGTGGTGAAGAAGTGGCTAGATTAACTGTAATGAAACTCTGTGAAAAAATGTTTTTGGTATTTGGCCTTCAAAACTTTTAATTTTGGTGCATCCCCACAGATTTCTATTCCAAGTATAAATGGGCAAATAAACACATTCTAGCCATTTATATTTTAGAGTGGCTTTGTGTTGTTGGAGCTCACAGGTGGGGTTGGCTAAGGAAAAATGAACCTTTAAACCACGAAAAACTAACCGTGATGGGGTCTTAGAGACGACTTGGAGCTATACACACCACATAATATGTTAAATTTCCAACTGTAACTGTAACTCTACACGTCATTATACAGTGAACGTGACGGGAAAGAACAACATGAAACTGTGAAATATGGAGTCTTTTTGCTTCAGAACCACAAACATTTTTTCATTTTTTTTTTTTTCCATTTTGCTGTGTTGTTCGCACCAGGTAGAACACTCATCAAAAAGATCCTTTGCTTCTCATGAAACGGGCAAACTGTGGCTTTTTGCAGGTTGCATTCTGAAAGGACGATGGGAAGTTTCTCAGCTTTACCCTGGAGCTAAAACTTGGTGTGCTTTTACAAACAGATACACAAAACTGCAGCTCCACACCAGGCAAAAATAAAAGGGACCAATATCTTCAAGTGCAAATAAGGCTATTTTGCAAAAGTGGAAGTAGCATGGAAGGCTTTGTCACACCATTCAGCAGCTGAAACTTTGTAGCCTTCTTTAAGCCCTGTTTGAGCTGCTTTTGGAGATTCTAATCCTTTTAACGTTTCCAAAAAAAGTTTCATTTTCTGGGACGCAGCTGATCCGTCATCTTGTTTGTTGCCGTGCCAAGCAAGTTAGCGAGTTTTAGTGTGTTTAAGTGCTCATCAGAAGGTTGCATGGTAAGGTTAACTAGTAAACTCTGTTCGGGTGCTTGTTCGAGGATACACCCACAACATGGAAAAAGAAAGCATAGAGGTTTGGAGAATGTAGGCCAGCTTTTTCTTTATGGTGTTAAAAGTACATAAATATAATAGTGGTGTGTCAGTTATGTATAATTTTTTCACATCATTTTTTCACAAGTTTAGCGCTTCACTCATGTAAAAGGTTAAAGGTTTTGTGCTATACTTCACAGATCATGAACTTGTGTATCATTTAGAATGTTGAATTTACCAGCTGTAAATGCTACTTTTTGTTGGTGGTTCGGGCACAGTTTACATGTGGGACAGTTGGTATTTTCCAGTTTCTGACACCACTCAAATGCAACATTTGCTTCATATTCTGTGGTGACCAGAATGGTTGTCATCCCAGCTTAACTAATGCTAACCATTTCCTCTGTCTTAGCTTTCAGCACTGTTATACATTTAGCGATTGTTAGATAGATGGCTTGGAATTTTTTAATTGATGGCTTGGAAATTGTGCACTGTGTTTACTTAGCTGGTGTTTGGTTATCTAGTAAGCAGACTGCTCTTTTGATTTTGCAACCAAGGTAGGATGAGACAGCAAAAAAGAATTTACTACACTACATTCCCTGCCCCACCCAAAACCCCTCTACCAACATGAAGGTAGTATAGAACGAGATACTGCCCAACCCTGGTCTTTATTTATAATATTATTTTTACTGGAATGGTCTTTAGTGTCCTGACTATGTGTTGTTATTATTATTAGTAGTCATATATTTCTGTTTCAGACATTAAAAGCTTAAATCTTAATATAGATTAAGACTGAAATGTGCTTAAATACAGAACATATACATTTCTGTGGTAAGGTACAGCTTGAGATACGGACAAGAAATACAGATCCTGTGATCTGCACATCATATGCTCAGTGTATTTCCAGAAGGCAATGCTTTGAAGATGGTGAATTTGTGCAGACATGCATGAAATCTGCTACCTTCAAGTTCTTAAACTCACTCACCTTTCAGGCATTGCACCTTCCTGACAATCCTTTTTCCCGAATTTCCCATTTCAGTACAGAATTACATATTCTGTTATATAAAAGCATTACATGCACATATATAGTATTGTGCAAAAGTCAGAGACCACCCTTAGTTTATTTAATTTCGTGTTTAAACATATGTTGTTGATTTTGTTAAAAAGGTCATTTTTTTATGTAGGTTTTTTTTTTTTTTTTTTTGCAAATGGCAATAAGCATATAATTTAAGGACTTTTATTATAGCTTCCATTCTATTCAGGAGACATGCTTTCAGATTTTCAAAGTGTCACAAGAAATGGTTCTAACCTCTGACTTGCAATAAGTGCAATAAGTAATGAGCTTTATTATTCAGTGCTTGTTTACAATTCTGTAGCTGACTGGGTATAAATCTAAATCTTGTGAACATGAACCTGGCGGATTTTAATGCTGAACTGAGTAAATATCAACTCCAGTTCTGAAATGTGAAAAGAGAGTGAAGTCTCGTGAGTGAGTTATTTTTGCTTCATAAGTGTTTGGGATGATGGAAGTACAATGTGTATTTTTTTTGTGTAACTAAGACAATCAGTTTTGTTTGTAACTAAGACAATCACTCTTAATATTCATGTGAAATCATTCAGAGATATTAGAATGGCCTTTATTTATAAGTACTGTTAATGAACTTGATACTATTTTTACAGCTCTGTTCAAATCTATAATCTGTGTGTTGCATTTCCATAAAATACTCTGCTTAGATTTGGTCATTTCACTAAATGTGAGCTCAGTGACAGTATTTTTGAGGAAAACCAGCCCACCTATTTCACTGCTGTGGAGCCGTTTGTAGCCCTCGGTTGAACATTTTCCACACTGCATTCATATCAGGCAAAGCACAGTAATGTCAGATATCAAGGGCACAGCTGTCTCTCCTGCATCATATTGTTTCATTTAAATATTTTACAGTTTAGGAAGGGTTTTAAGGTGTGAGTTACAAATTTTCACAAAGGACTTGTGAAACCTTTTTTTTCTGGGTAGACATTTGTGACATCAATGCACTCTTAAGTTGTGTTTATAATCATTTTATTTTACATATTTCTGAATTTCCATTTGACTCTCTTAAGGCTTGTTGACTCCATCATAAAAGATTCCATTATAAACTGGTATCATGGAAACTTTGGGATGGCAAAGTGTTCACTTAGTAAAGTGGAGTTTATTGTACCCTCTTGTTTAACACATAAAAAATAAAATATTTATGAAAAAGAAATTCTTTAATAGTCAATCTGATGTGAACACCTGATATAATAGTCTTTAATAGGCCCTAAAGGAGAATTCCACTGAATTCTGCATTATTAGTTTGTTTAGATGTAAACAAAGTGATTCAGAGCAGTTTGATAGCAGTAGAACAAACAGAAATATTGAACAAACAGTCACAAAAGAAAAATCCATAAAATGTAAACTTGGTTATTTAAAGTGGTTAAAGGGAGACACTGAGGTAGTCATCTTTCTTATTCTTCTCTTTGTGCCCACCTTTCACATTAAGTGAATTCAAGCGACAGCGCTGGTGAATCAGAGCCGTAATCTAATCATCACTTTTCATGTGGACAGCATGCTGCATTAAGGGATTAGCTCTTCTGTAAGCCATAAGCAGCTTTTCTCAATTTCATTACTGGCCCCTTATGATCAGGTGTTGTGTTCAAACAGGTCCGGACAGAGAAGCATTTGATGGCGGTGATGCGAAATCAACGGGGCTTGTTTTGGCGCAGCGGGACGACTTTGTGCCAGTTGTGTGTTTTTGCATTTTGAGGCACCAAAGCCAACTGCGCCTGTAAAGCAGACTTCCATTTATTAGATGTTGTAAACACATCCATGTACACAGAAGCATTCAGTTACAGTGGTGGTTATAGAGGTGGAACTACAGCCCTGTTAGCATGGGATTGTATTTACATGGAGTCCTGGGGTACTTTCCTCTTTTACAGGTGCTGCTCTGTGATTTTATTAACATTTGGATAGGCCAGAGTAGACGTTTAAAGCCAGGCTCCTCCTCAACTGTCTGTCACTGTTAATGTTTTAATGGCAAATGCTGTCTGATATTTACAACTTGAACAAGGTCAGCAGTGTGAGAAGGTGTACTCAATGAGTAATTCAACCAGTCAATCAGATTAGAGCGAGAGGAGTATAGAAAAAATGTGAAGAGATGCACATGCACACTGCGAGGACAGACGGACAATAATATGTTCATAATGTTTGGATCCAGAAGTCCTCAGTCTCTTAAAAGTTTCAGTTTGTAGTGAAATGTTTCTCCAGCTTTGTCTTTGATATATATTTAGTTGACTGCACTGATTAATTACTGTGTCTTCTGCTGGTTAGTTTGTTTGCTGTTCAGAATGAACATAATTCACTCACATGACATTACTGTTTAGGATGCACATGGATGTGCATGGGGGTCGTTTCAGGACAAAGGTTCATTCACATGAATGATAGATCAAGTCAATTACCTACACACATGTTAGGAAGACCGGATCTGCAGGAAACGGCTTTGAGCAATGAGGCTTGTAACGTAAATGTTTCCTTAAATGTACATCCTTAAATAAATTTTATCAGATGGCAGGAAACACCCTGGACAGGACACCAGTCCATCACAGGGCAGACATATTCTCCAGCTCATCTAATAGCATGTCTTTGAACTGTGGGAGGAAACCCACACAAACATGGGGAGAGCATGCAAATTCCCACACAGGAAGGAATGCCCCCAGCCAGGAATCAAACCCAGGTCCTTTTTGCTGTGAGGCAACAGCGCTACCCACTGTGCCACCCTACCACTTAGACATGCCACCTTAAACTTTACTGTAAGCTGATACCTTGACATAGAGTAAAGGCTGCTGTTTAATGCATCTAATACCACGACTGTCTGCAACGAGTTTGGAATTTCACACTGTAGCGTTACGAGCACAAGTAAACATATGTTGTATTAGCGTTTTAAAGAATTGAATGATGACCCGGATTATATGCGGGAGCATGAGCACATGAGGTTTTGCTCATAACTATACCGGAACTCCTTTTGGAGATGTGAATAACGGCAGCACTCATAATGACAGCACTCATAATACAGTTGAACAATCTGTCTTCTGTCTCTCTGTTTCCATTTTAATCATATAGTCGCTGTATGCAGAATCACATTCACCAGCAATTGGCTTATATCTGTTGGGCTATGTAGTTATGGACACTACGGCATCTGGATAGGTCTGGTAGCCTGGGGAATGAGATGGATTATATATGAAAGATAAAAATCTCAGATCGGCCCTGCCAGCTTACCTAAAGCTTGTTCTCATGACAAAAGTTTAAGCAAAAGCCATAGTTTGGTTTTGCAACCAAAGCCAAATGTGCTCTACTTGTTTATCTATTTTTTTATTTTATTTGTCCCATCAGATTATGCGTCCAGAATGACTGCTTAGCTGAACTGAGCTGAAATATGAACTGGGTATAAATACAACAGTGAGAATAATACATTTACTTAAACTGCTTTCATGCTAATAAATGGCCACAACAGATTATCTTAGAGTATATACTGTTTTCATCTCAGGTTTCATTCAAGTAACTCTTCATCAGTTTTCAAAATGATTTTTGCAAAATGAAAAGTTTAAGAAGTCTTCCTATGGTTCAAGCATTTTTTTAAAAAATATAAATTTCTGCATGTAATATTTGAAGTTACACCATGACTTCAAAATGGCTTCACGACAATTTATATAGGCTTTTTGACCCAGTATTCTCTTAAAAGTGACAAAGTTTTACAGATATATTATGGCTCTTTCATGTTTTAAAGGTTTTTGATCATGAGGTATTAAATTAAATTTTTGATCAGGAAATTAAATTTAATGGCCAGCAAGATTACATACTTTGAGATTGTTAAGTGATTCTGTGCATATCTCTGGATCAAGAAATACACAAACTCAAGAATATAGATACAAAAAAGAATATAGATCTTTTGGAGCCTAAAGTTTAATATTTAAATCCAGTGTTTCTTAATCATTTAAAAATGATTTGTTGCATGTATCTTATTTTCATTTTTCATAAAATTCTAAGGCCTAAAACCTTATAGTTTTATTTGAAGCTTCAGTTACAGAAGCAAGGTGTAGCTTCAGCTACTGAATTCAGAAAATAGTAGTTTGCAGATTGCTAGAATTCGGTAGAAAGAATTAAACATTTCTTTTGTATAAATATTAAATGCCAGGTGTTGCAGTTATGCCTGTATATGAAAAAAGCATTGACGAAGGGCTTATTCCTTTCTGAGTGAGGATAGGTGAAATCTCTGTGCAAAGGAAAAGAAAAAACAACTGAATGCCTGTGAATGTCAACCCTTCAGATGGCAGTGCAATAAAAATCGGCATGTTTATATTACTAGATATCACAGCTTGAGCTCTGGAATATCTTGAAAAAACGTTGTCAATAAACACTGTCTGTCTGTCTTTGCATCTACAAATGCTAACTTCTCTGGACTCAAATTTATCTGAAATGAACTGATGCACAGTGGAAACCAGTATTGTGGCCTGGTGACTCAACTTTGCAGATTACGTATGTAAATAATGGACGTAATGTTCTCCAGGCCAAAGAAGATTGTTACCAACATAAAGTTCAAATTTCAGCATTTCAGTCATGGTGTGGGGGTGCATTAGAGGGCAACATGTATGATTCTGTCCCAACGTGTTGTGCGACAGTGTGAGTGTGACAAAATCAGTAAAGTTCATAAGGTAAACCATCAATTATTGTGTTTTGTTGTCATGTAAAAAGTAAGGGTAATTGTAAATCATTTGTACAATGTAGTAAGATTTGATCTTTTGTCCAGCCCTATCACTTAGCAGCTCATCTACCAACTCTTGTCACATTCAAGGTAGTTGCTTTGCTAAGGCAGCACTAGCCTAGCTTATGTCACCAATAACAGTTGCAGTAAGATGATGAGATTTACTCTTTTCCTGTACATACCAAATATTTTTTTTCAGTTGTTGTTTGTTGATGTGTCCCTCTTTTTTAATTTCGAGTTTTTCTCAATTGGCTTCTGTTGCTTGCCGGGCTGCTATTGTAAATATGAATATGTTCTTAAAGACTTGCTTGGTTAAATTAAAGGTCAAATAAAATAGTAAATCTACTACCATGAAGAAATACACACCTAGTGATATGACATAATGGATGTTTGTGGTATTTCTGGCTAGATTTGTTACAGGATTGGATCTTTTTTACCTTTTACATCCAGCACATTCCACCCAGTATCAGATCGGTGCCATCTTTAGCGGAATACCATACAAGCATACAAGCCATAAAACAGGCCACCAGCACAGACTTCAGAGTCAGTTCAAATTTAGCCAATGCAACCCCAGGGACTGAGCATCCTAAAAAAAAGTTCAGAGTTGAGATTGTAGGGTTGTAGGGCACATGACTTGAAGCACAGAGTTTGTGATCTAAAGGTTCTTGTGGAGGCCAATACTTAAAATGTCCTCTGTAGTTTTTGTAGCCTACTCTAATGGGATATACTTGGTGCTGACCACAGTTTTCTGGATGCATCCTGCTTCAGTTTTAGCAAGAGAATGCTAATGGAAGTTTTGATAGACCATCAGTACAAAACCAAACATTAATCACGCTAATTCAGCCAGCACAATAACAGCCAGCACAGTGTCAAAAACAATGAATGTGAATGTAAAGTATATGGATTAAAACATTATCTAAATTAAAATATTTTAATTAAATATTTAGTACTGCGCAACCAGAATTTGGAAGATGTCATAGGAGCTGTGGTAGAAGTGCAGTGAAAAATTCCATTGGTTCTGTTACTGCAGGACTCAGGTTTAGAACCCATCATGGTAAACAAAAGAAATGAGATTACATCAGTAGTTTTCAGTGGCAGGCCTGAAAAACCACATAATGCACATTTGATCATTTTTGCACAGTCCATCGTCCGTCCCCTTTATGAACTGAATCCGGTGTGATAGATCAGAGAAAAATCAAAAATGTGCAGTGCATCAATTCAAGGGATCTGGAAATGAGAACTACTGGACTAAATGCTAGAAAGCTGCAGGCTTTAATATTGCTGCCCTTCAGTACTGTTACTGTACCCTTGAATGAAGTATGGTCTGCTGTGGTTATGTTGAAAAGATATCACCTAAGCTTCTACAATGATGCCTGCCAGTCTGTGAATCTTTTAGAATTCTGTGCATAAATCAGACCTAAAATGTGATCAGCTCTTCTTCTATTCCATAACAATAGATAAAGAGAATTGTACTAGAACAAAGCTGCTGTGTATGTAGAAATTAAGAAAGTACTAAAGGAATCACACGCTTTTTAGCACCACTGTGTTTTAGGTTTAGGGCTTAGAGAACCCCTTACTGTCAGGTAAAATTTATGTTGGTGGTTACCTCGAAACCTCATGGGAAGTGAACAATTCACTTGAGATTCTGAGAACAGTGTTTATCCACTGTAGGCAGATACCCTCTCTCTTTCAGAGGAACTCTTCCATCTTGTGAACGGCTCTTAACAGAGTACTCCTACAGACTAGGTTCCTTGAAGCTGAACAGTCTGTATTCTTTTAAGATCATGGCACATTAATTGTTTTTTTTTTCTCACTTACTTTGTAGGTAGTTGTGTTGACTGAAACCCAGCTTTTGTTGTGCACAATTCATCAGCTACCCTCTATGGTGTCCATAAACAGAACCAGTGCTGACCAGATATTATTTTTGTTGTGTGCCATTCTCGGCACAGCAGTGCAGGGAGGGGTATCATTAGGATTTTTTTGGTAATGATATTGATACTGCTTACTGATCATTTTCAGTACTCTTATTGATAGTACTCTTGGTCCAAAAAAATCAAGGCATCACATTCAAATGTGACAATATATGAAAAGATTCAAAATAAAAAAGATGTGAAAACAGTTAAAAACATTAACAACCAAGAACAACTCAAAATGAGTAACCCATGTTTTTTGCAACAGCTCAGCATTTTTGCAGTGCTAGCTGGTGAATTTTAATTCAGCTTAATATTACTACTTCCCCCCTGAGAAGCAGATTCAGACATCTGGAGATTCTTTTAAACATTTTCTGATTTTTGACTATAAAAGCTTTGTACCTACAGTTTCAACCAGCTTTTTATGTTAATTTTCCTGGTCCACCTTAAATGGTGCAGCAGCTATTTTATTATGCCTGAGACTCTGTCTGTAACTACAGCACTATTTAAGGTGTAATATGAAAATTTGAACAAGAAGCTAGCGAATGGGGAACTGACTTAAACGTTAAAAGGTGATTTAGGCTTACCTAAAGTGTGGGGAATTACTTATAAATATGCGTTATTGTAGGACATTGCAACAAGGTAGCACAAACACTGGAGGGTGTTTGCTAGTAAGCACGCTGCTAGTTACTTTGCTAGTAAGCACACCGCATTATTAGTTAGTTAAATATACACTTACACCTTTGAGCAAAGCCATACATTTGTCCAGTCATTATTCCCCAGCATCCCACAACTTGATAAACCAGTATAAACGATAGGATATTTGAAATAGCATCACCAAGCCACATGCGAATGCCTATATAGCACTTACCGAATTAGTGCCACGCTAATAAAAAGTAATGAGTTGTTTTGTCGTGCGTGCTCAGTTGGGCTCCTCTGCAAATTAAAGGGGAGAGAAATTCCATTGAGCATCGAGCCTGGCAGGCACAGAGAGTCCTGTGCCATCCGGCATAGCACCTTTCCTGCCCTATTAGGCGTCAAACTAAATGCTCAGCCAAATGACAGGCTCAAGACCTTGCTGCTAATTGTTTCTGACTGGACACTCTTTGTCTGTGAGAGCTTGGACTAGGCATGTGTGAAGCTGGGAGAGGTTGCTTTTGTACCATATCCAGCAATTTGGTGCCGATTATTGAATTATAAAAGCGTGATACAATACTGGAACATGCCCTCTCACATCTCCGCCTCCCTGAGGGCCTGTAAAACATGCCACATGATGCAAACGAGCGGGTTGCCAGGTTAGCTGGGGGTTAATCCACATGACAGGAGCTTGCAGACTACTGGACCTCGGGCAACAGCAGTTGTCATGCCATGTGTATCAAAGTGATTATCAGCAGGCCAGCGGCTCACTCCATCCAATCGGGGTTATTATCCTCTTCTGTCCATGTCTGATTAGAGTGATTGAGCAAAAGGGAGCTATACAATAAAAGGGGATTAAAGTCAAACTGGGACCCTCTGTATAAAAGCTCTACTTAACTCCACATCTAAAATAATGTTATCTGTGATGGTAAGCTCTGATGCACTAAGATGGTGATTGTGTCTGGAAAAAAACTTTTTTAATGCAGCGTTTGTACCATCCTGTCACACTAAACATGTTCAAGCAGTTTTTGTTTTTGGTGTGATTGGAAATGGACGGACATCAGTTCTATGTAATGCATTTTATTTTAATCTGTGTTATTAGAGATGGCATTGATCTGATACCAAAAAAAAAAAAGTATCGGTGAATATCAGCACACATCACCTTTCTGTGTGCTATTTTGACTAGGGCTGTACCCGACTCAGAATTTTGTCAGTCGAATCGGATTCGCCCGTCCTGGCCGACGATTCGACTATTCGTTCATGTTTTTTCTCCATATACATTATCTAGTAATCAGTAAATCAATCTGCATACGGTTCAGATCTGATGTCCTCATTTAGAAAGTCAGCAGAGTCACAGGATCATATTACTGAACTAAAAGAGACGTGGCATATGATGAACGATCTGGAGCCTGATTTAATTACAGAATATAGCGTCGGGCAGCAAGCAATGTATTTATGCTAAAAATTAGCGCTTCTAGCCTGTCTTTTTAATTTCACTTTTAACAGCTTCTTCAGTAGGATGACCCTTCGTCTTTCATCTCTCATAAATAATGAACTCCTAAATAAAACCAAATTAGTCAATATTTAAATTATTTTTAGATGAAAAGAAGAATGGTAGACCTGAACCGTTTAATTATTATATCACCTGCGCTGAAATAATTACTTCACGTTTATCGGCAGGCATATTAAGTGACTGTACTTATCTTTAAATAAAAATAATGTTAGCTGTAAACGAATAAATAAAAATATCTGTAATTTAGGTTCTAAAATAATGGAATTATAATAAAACAAACGTCTTCGGTCCGTTTTTCCTTCACCGCAAATCACCATTATGTCTCAAACAAAAGTCAACTCGCTCGTTTGAAGCAGTGTTTCATGTCTGACTAAATGACGAGCAGAATTAGCTTGAATTTCACGTGGATTTAATTTTTTAGCAAGCATGCGTCATAGCCCAGTTAAAACTTAAATATATATATATTATTCCCCTTTTAATAATTATTAAAATGCCTTTTTAAATTCTTAAAGTTCTTGTGCATTTTGTAAGCTTTTGTCTGTTTTACGACAAAAATAAATAAATAAATAAATAAAAAGCCTCGTCACTGTTGTCAGTCGACTTGAAGGTTCTCCGACTGACAATGCGACTTGTCGACTTCTAGAGGGCAGCCCTAATTTTGACCAATTTAAACACCGTGGCAGGCTATTATATGCTCATCGAAAGTGAAGTGCTGTGATTAAAAATAACTCATTTAAAACTTAGAAGTTTTTTAAAGAACCCATGTTCTAATTTTTCTTGCATTTTTTCCCCCTTTAGATCCATTTATGACTACTCTGCTCAAGCTTCAGACCTAGTATCCACTTGTGCCGTTACTTCCTTTACTGAATCTCGGATTTACCTATAGCAAAGAAATATCAGACAGCTAAAGACAGTTGTGTTATGTGCTAAATATCTTAAAGCATCTTGAACAGTATGGTTTAGAAAAGGCTGTTTTTCCTTAAAAATAAAAAAGTACTTCCAAAATAAAGAAAAATAAAAGTACTTCTAATCTTGACCTAATCACAGAGCAAAAATTCTCCCTGGAATTTTTGACACACTAAAGTAGCATGCTAAGCTTTTTTATATTAACCGTAATTGTGAATGTGGAAAGGAATCATGGGCCACAAAGTTGCAACAAATTCAGTTGGCCAGAGCCATGCACATTTTATCTCACAGGCTCTGCTCAATTAGTTTATTGACACCTGTCCATTTATGTAATTACAAAAAGCCCTCATTACTCCCCAGTGTGTCTGCTTGTCATGGATTGACCATCTGTAATCAGGGCAAATGTAGCAGAGGTTAATTGCATTAGTCACTGACCATAAATCTTTTTAATGAAACAGTGAAAAGAAAGAGTGGTGCATATAAATCTGGGTTGATTTTTCTTTTGTTTTTTGGGATGCAAACGGAGAGATTATGATTGAAATCAAAGTGTGTATGATTTTGAAGGGAAATCTGAAAATGTTACAATTTCCTGAGTCACTCCTTTGAACTTGTATACCTGTCTCATGTTTCAGCTTTTGAATCAGCCTCCAGAGCAAATAAGGCAATCACGCCTGCCGGCTTGATTGATCTGGACAGGAAACCACAACTTGCAAGCCAAGAGAGATTTTCTGAGACACCAAACATTCCAGGAAATAAAATGCAAAGTTCAAAATGCTATTTATTCCTGGATAATATTGGAGAATAAACTGAGAATATTAATATAGAACTGTAACAGCAGCATGTTCAATACCAATATGTAAATAGATAAACTGGAATTTGATCAAAATGTTGAAATCTCTATATGCTGTATTTTGATCCTTCACCGATACCCCACTGCCCAACACTTCAACATTATTAAAACATTAGGATGTAACCAAAGGGATTCAGAGTGGTTTGATGTGAAATGATCTTTTCTGGAGACACTTGCTAAATCAACTGGGGCGATAAGAACCAGCTGTCTACATTGATAAGCAAAAGTAATTCAGAGTGGCTTGATGTGAAAAGGTGCACTATCAAGAATCATGCTGACCTCAACTTTTGTACAGTGGTTTTGATACATACCAAAGGGTCAATATGTGTGCATTGCAAATATAGCTGTTTTAATTACCATCAAATATGTAATTTTGATGATGGTATAATGAAAAAAAAGAAGAATTCTTATCAGCCCAGTTGCCCTGGCAAAGTTATTGCATACAGTTATGAAAAAGCACATGCAGATTGTTGTAATGGAAAGTAGTGGCTAAAGAACATACTTTTTTTTTGCACCATCATCAACATTACATAGGCTATAAAAAACTCAGAAGACACATGCAGGTTCTCTGAGTGACTTTGTTTGCGTCCCAATTATAGGGACAGTTAAAAAATAGTAAATTTATATTTTAACCTGTGGCCTGAAGTTATAATTCTAAAAGCATTTTTGCTGTCCCCAAATGACCTAATCTGAACTTTTCTCTAGGTAGTTACCTGTGCAGTGAAGCCATCACTAGTTCTTAATTCTTATTCAGTCATCTGCAGACCCCTATCTATAAGGAGTGACCTTTTTCCTTTTTTTCCTTCTTTTACACCAAATGCCGTCATTGAGCCGATGGTATGTGAAAGTGCTCGCCGCAGCTTCATTAACCAATAATGATCCCAAGACCACCTTTGGCATGGTCCTTTGGGGACACCTGTACAATGGTGTCTGCCTCAGGAAGTCTTCACGTTACAGAGCAGGATATTAGCAGAGTCATAGGGAGGGAGGGGAGGACTGTTTCACTAAAAATAGACAATGTGAAACTAGGCCAGGGCACAGAGCAGGCATCTGGCACATATGAAGCGAACACTTTTTTTTTTTGTTTTCTTGGGTGTTTTTTTTTAGTGTCCACTGGAGACTTGCCACATAATTGTTGTCAGTGATGTTTGTATTTGTTGACCAAATGCTCAACAGTAGCCTGGTGTGCCTTTTCAGATCTTTTCAATGTTGCCATTGCAGGCAGTGTCAGCTCCTGTTACCTATGTTTACTTGCAGAACACAGTTTTTGTAGCCGTTAAACACTGTCCCTGAAACACTTACGTAACTGTTTGCAGGGGACTGGGACAATATGTAGTACTCTGACATTTTCTTAAGGGTTAAGAATACCCCTGAAGTGTAGTGAAGTCTATAGCCTCAGCCACTCATGTGCCATTATACCCTGGCATGTAATGTCAACAGAGGGTCAATGTGAATATTGCAGTTTGCACAACCTTCTGTTTTGCTTACTCCTCACAGAAATGCTTCCTAAATGCAGATCAGTGTTGGAACGTGCTGGAGCTCTGCTCTTGCTCTGTAGGGAAATCAATAATAGAAGAACTCTGCTTCATCAGCTGACTGGGTTCAGCTATATGATGTGAAATAAAATAATGCTTCAATGTGCATGTTTGTGTAGGTAATGTATTTTGGGGGATTTGGAAGTCTCAGATCCTTTTACATGCATGGGGCGAGCCTCTGGTGTAGCGTAAATTACATCTGCCAGTGAGGTGGATGATTGCAACATCTCACTGTAAATTTCATTTGCATTGGATTTTGTGTGGCTGGAACTGATTTTTTTACCCATGTTTTTTCCCCTCTGGTTGGTTGATGACATGAACAACATTAGGATGCACTTTTCGGGACATATCATGGATTTTGTATATATATCTATCAATACCAATACTGTGCTCATTTACCCGTACATCCAATATCACCTTATACCATGTGACATAGGCCAACAAACGAGCCAACCTGGCAGTCCACTTGCATAGTGACTTGTTGCTGACACTGTGGCGGTTACAACTCCTTTGTCATTCTAAACATTCTGCCTTGGCATATTCCCACAAGTCATACACTGTGTAGTTTTTAAATTCTCACAATCACAACCGCTTTTTAAAATACAGGTGGAGATACATAAGCTATCAAAGCTGAGGCAAAAAAGTCAGCATTTGCTTCTGAAGTCTGTATATACCAATTTTATTCTGTTTGACTGAATAAAGTTATAGATATAATTGGACTGAATTGTCCCACCGTGTTGTTCATAGTTAGCAAAGCCATTGGTTGTATTGTCTCCAGTAATATTATAAGAATAATATTGAACATTAATGCCACCTCCTGTTTCTCCTGTTACCACCAAAACTTGTTTTTTCAAAAAAAAATTTTTTAATAAAAAAGTAACCAGTTCATGACAGCTGCCTTATAATGTTAAGTTGTCTTCTCAGACTGGAAAAATGTACAGAAACACCTGTGGATATCTGAAGATCGGAAGCAAGAGTAGAGGCTTTGTTTCTTTAAAAAATCTTTTTAAATTAAATAATGTTTTTGAAACTCTGAAAATTAGTGTCTCTTACTTAATAAGAAATGTAATAAATTAGGGTTGGTCTCTGATCTTTGACAAGAAACGCATTATGATTTCCAATGTTAAAAAAAAACCTACTAGTTTCTGGTAGTCTTTTGTAAATCTGTCAGTACTGTTCAGCAGGTAAGTATAATTTTTTTTTAATACTCCATCTTGTTTACAAACCTCAGATTAGCTAATTAATGTAATAAATATTGCAAAAAATGTTTTTTGTCTGGAATCTTTATTTGACTCTGTGCCCCCCTCCCCCCCCCACTTCTGTCTGGAAAGCTCCTCCGTCTGTTCGCATCGTCCACTCTGGCCACGCGTGCACTGTGGAGGAGGAGCGGTACAGCGAGAGGGTGTATACGATCCGGGAGGGAGAGACGCTGGAGCTGGTCTGCCTGGTCTCAGGGCATCCACGACCACAGGTGAGCCTCTTTTTTTTTTGTTATCAGAGATTTTTTAGATATACAGAGTAGGTCAGGTTTGGATGCTTTCACTGTGCAGTCGCACTGTGATCCCATGCCTAATTTTACTTTTGTACTCTGTTATTTGTCAGAGTACCTTCACAACTCATGGTAAAGTGTTATCCTAGCATGACTGTGCTAGCAGGAGTGACACGGGTCTATTAAAAAATGCTCGATTAAAAAAGCTAATACAAATTTGGCTGTTAAAAATATCAGCCATAAAACATGATGACCATTGCATTTATACAGTAATATACATTGTATAGAAGTATATGGTACAATCTCAAATGAAAAATGCAAAAAAATTAAAATAAATAAAAATAAATAAATGTTTATTTTTTCATTTCAGATAGTATAAACCCAAGATATTTCATATTTTGTCTTGTCAATTTAATTTTATTTGTTAAAATACATCCTTATTTGCAGTTCAGACCTGCAATACATTGTAATATAACGATTCCTTCTCACAGCACCTAAAAGACATTTTGGCGCTGATGATACCAAGTGATGAAATGTTTCTGGTGCTTTTTCATTATATTCTTCCTGCAAACACCTCTTAAGGTGTGCAACGGTGGAGAGCCGTATTGTTCATTTCCAAATTTCTCCACACATTCTCTATTGGGGACAGGTCAAGACTGCAGGCAGATCAGTCCAGTACCTGTATCCTTTTCATATGCATCCATGCCTTTGTAACATGTGCAGCATGTGGTTTTACATTGTCTTGGCGTACCTGGAAAAGATGTCTTCTTGACTTCACAGAAGTGAAAATGACATTTGCCACTGACCCCATACTATGACAGACATAACAGTCTAGAAGATCCTTTTTAAAAAAAAAAAGATCTGGAATACTGATTAATCTGAGCATAGTACACTTTTGCACTGTGTGATGGTACATGCCAGACGCCCCCAAGTCCAGAGAAGTCGACACTGCTTCTGGACATGGTTAACATAGGGCTTCTGTTTTCCACTGTAAAGTTTTAAGTTGCATTTGTGAATGTAACTATGTATTGTAGTGCTTGATAATGCTTTGCCAAAGTAATCCTTCGCCCATGTGGTTAAATTACCTATTGCTGAATGACTGTTCTTTGTGTAGTGCTGCCTGAGAGGTCAAAGATCATGGGTCCTCAGGTTACGCCTGCGCCCCACACTGAAATTACTCCCAATTCCTCGAATCGTTCACATTTCAACGTTTTCTCAGGCATTTGTGTATAAACTGGAGATCCTCTGCTCATCTTTGCTCCTCAGCCTTTCGTGGATACTGCTGTTGTCCCAAATCATAATCATCTTTTGACATCACCTGTTTAAAATATTTTTTTATTTATTTATATTATTTAGTTTTTGTACCTCATTACTAGTCCTGAATTGCCCCCCCCCCCCCCATCCCAACACATTAACGTGGTGGTGGTGTTTTAGTGTATGTTGTGCTGGTGTGAGTGGATCAGAGACAGCAGTGCTGCTGAATTTTAAAAGCCCTCAGTGTCACTGCTGGATTAAGAATAGTCTACAAACCAAAAACATCCACTCAACACTGTCAGGTGGGCAGCATCCTGTGACCACTAATTAAGGACTATAGGATGACCAACACAAACTGTGCAGCAACAGATGAGTCTCTGACTTCACATATACAAGGTGGACCAGCCAGGTGGTAGATTGGACAGTGAGTGGACTCCAGCTGTGTTTGACCCATTTGTACCAGCTCAACACACACTAACACAGCACCACCATGTCAGTGTCACTGCAGTGCTGAGAATGATCCACTACCAAAATAATGCCTGCTTTGTGGTGGTTCTGTGGGGGACCTAACCCTTGAAGAACAAAGAGAAAGAGAAAGGGAGCTAAAAATCTGCAGATGGACTAAAATCTGTAATTGTATAATTACAAAGTGCTCCTATATGGTAACTGGAGTTGAAAAAGTGGCTGATGGGTTTAGTTCCACTGTATACAGTGCCTTAAACAATGTGTGAACAAATATTGAGCAAGAGCTCTAAAATGAAAGAAAACCTCACTGCAGTACTCTCTATTTTACCATTACTTATGTGTTCTTAATATTTAAACTCCCCTCTTCTCCTCATGCCTTGCAGGGAGTTTATCAGTTTCGTTGCCTGCATGCCTTTTTAGATAGGGAGCTCTTTGCATCTTAGTGCATCGTTTGCAGGGTAGTCGCATCATAGAAGAGAAGGAGAAGTGATGGCCACAAGGGAAAACCACTGAATGTGCACAACTGCAGAAGCATGCCATGAATTCCCCAGGAAACTACTGCCAGCACTGTGTGCAAACACTGTAAGATCCTTAAAATCCAAATGTTAGCAAAAAAGTCCCAAGTCAAATAGCATTCCATTCAATGTTCCATTCATTTATATCTTGTGCATATGGCATGCATGCACTCACCAAGGAGTGCCCAACTCGGATGCTGAAGGTTATATCTGCATTTGTTTGTTGGCTTTTTTCTATCTCAAGTAGGTCAAACCCAAAATCACTACATCAGGATGATGTAGCAATCAGTTGGCTTAATATTTTTAATTTCAAAATTCTGTAGTTTGTAGAAGTTATTTTTAGGATTTATTACACAAATATACTTGACCCAGTTCAGATTACGTATTCCCTTGACTTACTGGTGAATTATACAGATTTTCTTTTTATTGTTGCTGTCTCAACAATACCTTGTTTCTCCATGTTCTTTTTCCCAAAGATCTTTTGTATTTTGTGAAAAGTTCATGCCAAGCAGACCAAAGGAATTGGTACAAATGACTTCAAATAAAATATTGCATTAACTTCTAGTGAGAGTTTTGAGGAATGTTTTTACTTCTTCTGTAAAGCTGCTTTTGTGGACATACAAGGTTTTTTTTTCCCAACACTAATAATTTATTTCCACATAACTGAATGGGTATGACTTTAAGAGTGGTTTGATATGAAATGCTCCATTCTAGGAAACCTATTGACTTATTGACAGTGGTGGTAATAAGAGATAAATGTTTAATGCTAGAAAAGCAACATTACATGAATTTAATTAATGACAGTCAATCATTAATGAATTTCAGCATTGGGGTTTACAGTATATACTTTGCATATTATTTAGCTTAGCAGATCTATATATTTTAGCATATATTTAAGAATATTATGGCAAGCCAAACTGGAAATATTTAATTAACTTTGAAATATATACAGTGAACCCTGATATATATATATATATATATATATATATATATTGCTTCCTAAAATAAGTACATAACAATGTACACAACAACACAATTACATTTATATATATATATATATATATATATATATATATATATATATATATATAAAGCTAAGAAATCTAACCTATATATAGAGTTATTAGAAGCAAGTAAACAAAACCACACATAATAAAGACATGGGGAATATACTCATACCAGGAAAACAAAGAAACATATGAATAAATAAGTGAACAAACAAGAAAAACAAAGCATAAACACAAATGCTGGGTAAATAAAATGATGAAAGATAAAATACACATAGAAGAGAAGAACTGTAGTAGAAATGACTGAGGCTGTAAGTCATCTGACTCTGCCTCTATACATTATATAACATTTCCCATTTTGTTTATATGTGTTTATTATTTTACTTAATTTAAATATTTGGATTTTGAAAGTTTCATTTAAAATGTTAAAGTTATTCACTTATTACTATCTGGTAATATTTCCCTAATTTATTTGCATTGATAATGATTTTTTTTCAATATCAAGGTCATATTCTGAACACACCACTAACAATATTCAAAAAAAAAAAAAATACAAATAAATAGGAATAAAGTTATGGTAAACCATTAGCTTGTTTGAATCCATTTATTAATTTTTTTTCCACATTTTGGTCCATTATAGTTCCGTGACGACGATTAACAAAAAGCAAGATAAAAGTCCATTCTTTTTGTAGAAAAGCAGTTTTTTTGCTGCCACTGACACACGAGCATTATGGGAATTTAATTTTTTATTTTTTTTTGGAAGGGAAAAAAAACATCTTTTTTTCATTTAGTTACTTTCCCACCCAGTCTGAGAATTTTCTTCAATTGTGAAAAAAGGAGTTCAGCTCCTCATAAGGTGGCCCGTGCACATCATGAAAGGGCGGGGCATTTTCTGAAGCACCGCCACGAGCTCCCGAGGCACCCCCGTACGGGACGGAGGTGCGCTGGTAATGCATAGAGTAGTGATGATGGTGGTGATGGTGATGGAAGGGCCGTTCTGCGTCCGGAGATACCGCGGCGCCATCCTGACGGAAGGCGAAGTTGCCGTTGACGCAGAGCGTTGGGCTGTGGGGGGCGCCATCATACTCAGGGCTGGCATAGTCCGGCGACGCGGCGTAGTCATACGGTGGGCAGTAGGAGTGGCCGCGGAGAGCGTGGGCAGCTGAGCATGGCGTAGTCGGCAGGGTTGGACCTTGAGTACCCAGCCGGGCGCACTGGTATGGGTACTGGAAGGGCGCCTCTGCATGAAACGCCCGAACACCATCCTGGCCACCTGGCTCGGTCAAGAAGTTGCGGGCGCTCAGCTGCAGGCAGCCAGCCACCAGGTTGGTGGTGGGCTGTGACAGGCCCTTGCACAATGTCTGAACATAGGAGACCACATCGGGCCGCTTGCCATTGCGCAGGATCTCAGACAGAGCCCAGATGTAGTTCTTGGCCAGGCGCAGCGTTTCAATCTTGGACAGCTTCTGGGTCTTGGAGTAACATGGGACGACCTTGCGCAGGTTGTCCAACGCAGAGTTCAGGTCATGCATGCGCGTTCGCTCCCGAGCATTGGCCTTCTGCCGTCGCAGCTTGGAACGCTCAAGCCGTGCCGGAGTCATCTTGCGCTTCTTCGGACCTCGCTTTTTTGGCCGGTCTGAGCTGCCGTCGTCGTCGTCGTCGTTGCCTCCTTCGTCATCGTCGTCGTCGTCGTCCTCCTCGTCACCTGCT
>CM067483.1:10382197-10414473 GCA_034552555.1 Semaprochilodus insignis | reverse complement strand
ATATATATATATATATATATATATATATATATATATATATACACAGCTCTGGAAATAAATAAGAGACCACTCC
Organism: Semaprochilodus insignis; assembly: GCA_034552555.1. Classification (NCBI taxonomy): domain Eukaryota; kingdom Metazoa; phylum Chordata; class Actinopteri; order Characiformes; family Prochilodontidae; genus Semaprochilodus; species Semaprochilodus insignis. The sequence continues at coordinate 10,414,400 of CM067483.1, read as the reverse complement.
AGTTTCTTCTTAAATCAGCATCTTCACATGTACAGCAGGTTCTTAGTGATGAACAGAAGGTTCGGTTCTAGCTTTATCAGCTTTATCAGGTTTGGTTCTAGCTATGTCAGAATCAGAATCAAGCTTTTACTTGAACCAAGTATGTTCACACATACAAGGAATTTGTCTTTGGTTACATTAGCTCACAGTGCACAAAGAGTGACAACATTTCACACAGTACAGACACATACTCCTAGCACACACACACAGTCTGAGTCTGAGACAGTCATTACAGAGGATGGAGTGATGTGTGAAACTGTTACTAAGATAAATAAGATAAATTAAAAGTGCAGAACAGCAAGAACAGGAAGTGATAAAAGTGTCCTGAACATGGATTTTAAAGGTCATTGTAGTGTTCAGCTGTTCATGAGTGTGATGGCATGTGGGAAGAAGCTTCTCTGTAGCCTGGTTGTTTTGAACCTCATTTGGCTAAAGCGCCGGCCTGAGGGAAGACGCTGGAACAGGTGCTGGATCAGTAATGATCTTCTCTGCAGTCTTCCTGGTTCTGGAAGTGTGCAAATCCATCAGTGTGGGTAGTTTGACTCCAGTGGTCTTCTCTGCAGACCTGATGATGCGCTGCAGTCTGTGAGTGTCATGTTTAGTGGCTGAGCTACCCCACCTGGCAGATACAGTGAGCGTCTGGTTCATAAGAACAAGGTCAAGCAGCAAACACACAGAACAACACAGATACAGACTGGCAGAGGGCGAAAACCACTCTGTACTGACCGTGATGAGCGCCACCTCATTCGAATGTCACTTAACCACCGTAAGATGACCTCAAGTGACCTACAGAAAGACTGGCGAGCGGTGGCTGATGCACAGCGAGCATGGTTCAAAAAACAGGTTTCTGGAGACGTCATTAGTCATTTTCTAAAAAAACAGATCTAAAATACAATATTTTATCTGGAATTTGGGAGACTTGTTTCCAGTAGTGTATAGAATAAAACAGAACTTCTCATTTTGGTCAAATGCAAACCCAGAAACTGTAAAACTAGAGACACGGATCATTTTGAGGTGGTCTCTTAAATTTTTGCAGAGCTGTATATATATATAAGTTAATGAAATATCTCCTGTTTGGCTTGAAATATTTCCTGTGTGTAATATATAGTATAGCAGTGTGATTGACAACAGCCATTTAAATGGGTTTTATGACTTGTCAGTTATGCTATGTAGTGGGAACATGCAATGAAATAATCCTTTTCAAGTAAAATGTAATGCTGCTTTATTCATAACAGCATAGGAGCTATTAAGCTAATTGCTTACTTTCTTCCATTGCAGTTTTAAACACAATGACTTGGAAATGACTGGTTGTCGGTTTTAACACTGCTATAGTTTGCCTTTAAAAAGTCAAAAAGTCTTTTGAAAAACTATATATATTATCTCTTTAAAATACAGAAACAAATAATAACCTTGTCAGAATGATCTCTGTGTTCTACACTTAAAAAAGGGATCAGATTGGTTGCTCCTGACCCATATGAGTAAAAATGAATAAGTTGGCAAGTCCGGCAGCCATATATGAATACACATCTATAAGTAAAGTGAATAAGAACGTTACCTACTTTCAGACCTTGCAATATAAAACCTGGATAATGATTTAATGAGACACGGACACTGGATATTTAACACTCGGTTTTATTAGTTTTCTATACAGTTTTTTAGTGTTACTTGGGATACTGTTGAATAACATGCTTGGCACCTGCTTGTGACATTGTGACTGTATAGAGTCTTGAACATGCATGGCCTCTCTATAATGTTATAATGTTATAGAGTTATAACTGTGTTACTGCTGTAGTTGAGTTTTTGACTGCCACAGAAGGACCACAATGCCTTTATTACTGAGACAGCCATTGAGAGCAATGGTCATTAATATAACCTGTTCTACAGAAATGAATCAATGACAGGGTACTAAGACCGATTTAAAGTGTTATTTGTTTTCCAAGACCACATAGGAATGTATTAAACTGGAAAAAATACATCTTCTTTAAAACATGAAGCACATCTGCACTTCCCTTAAAATAGACTGACAAGGTGAATCCAAGTGAAGGATATGATCCCTACTTTCTCTAGTTAAATACCCTTCAGGAGAGGAGACAGGTTAAAAAAGGATTTTATACCCATAGATAGTTGAGACAAGGACTGAGTATGTGAGTTGTAAGGGAGATAAGAAAAGGAAAAAAGATTTAAAGTGCCTCTGAATGGGGATTCATAATGGGTACTTGGCATACTTCTACCATTGCAACTGAGATGGTCCACTGCACAGGTGATATCCAGATAATAGCAGGCCAGTGGCTGAGAACGGCTCATTGAGGTGGAAGATGGCAGACACAAATCAGATCAACAGTCTACAGATAGTCAGCTAACATAACAGTACAACCCTTATGGAGAAAAGACCTATACAAATATGCACATTCCATCACATTGTGGCATGAAAGAGGTGTGATCTCCAGTAGATCTCCAGAAAATTATGAAATGGTGCAGTGGGCAAAAGAACTGAAACCACAATAAAAACACTAGATAGTGGCAGACTGGAAAACATACCCTGTTCTGCTGTATCTCTGCTGTTTCATGTTAGTAGGAAAAGTAGGACAATATTGAAAGACAATGTACCCATCATGCTGGTGGTGGTGTAATGAAGTATGTCAGACATTGGACTCCAGAAATACATGAAACACAGCATTAGATGTCTGCATAGGCTTAAAACTGAAGCCCGAACTCGAGTTGAACTTAGGGGAGACGGATTTGGGGGTGCCTAGTACTGATGAATCTAAAACTAGGGCTGTAAAAACTCAGAATTCTGTCAGTCAAATCGGATTCGCCCCTCCTGGCTGAGAATTCGACTATTCGTTCATGTTTTTTCTCCATATACATTATCTAGTAATCAGTAAATCAATTTGCATACGTTTCAGATCTGATGTCCTCCTCATTTAGAAAGTCGGCAGAATCACAGGAACATATTTTTGAACTAAAAGAGACGTGGCATATGATGAACGATCTGAACTGGAGCCTGATTTAATTACAGAATATAGCGTCGGGCAGCAAGCAACGTATTTATGCTAAAAATTAGCTCTTGTAGCCTGTCTTTTTAATTTCACTTTTAACAGCTTCTTCAGTAGGATGTCCCTTCGTCTTTCATCTCTCATAAATAATGAACTCCTAAATAAAACCAAATTAGTCAATATTTAAATTATTTTTAGATGAAAAGAAGAATGGTAGACCTGAAACCGTTTAATTATTATATCACCTGCGCTGAAATAATTATTTCTCGTTTATCGGCAGGCATATTAAGTGACTGTACTTATCTTTAAATAAAAATAATGTTAGCTGTAAACGAATAAATAAAAATATCTGTAATTTAGGTTCTAAAATAATGGAATTATAATAAAACAAACGTCTTCGGTCCGTTTTTCCTTCACCGCAAACAGCCATTATGTCTAAAACAAAAGTCAACTCACTGGTTTGAAGCAGTGTTTCATGTCTGACTAAGTGAGGAGCAGAATTAGCTTTAATTTGTTCGGACTCTCTTCTTCAAAAGCTCCTCTAGACTTTTTCTGAGACATCGTTCCACCCGTGTTTCTCAGCTTCACAGCTTTAGCTTCCTTCAACGGTGAACCGCCAGCGCACGTTGTCACGTGGATTTAATTTTTTAGCAAGCATGCGTCATAGCCCAGTTAGGACTTAAATATATATTTATTATCCCCCTTTTAATAAATTCTTAAAGTTCGTGTGCATTTTGTAAGCTTTTGTCTGTTTTACGAGAAAAAAAAAACTCATCACTGTTGTCAGTCGACTTGAAGTTTCTCAGTCGACTTGAAGGGTCTCTGACTGACGATTCGACTCGTCGACTTCTAGAGGGCAGCCCTATCTAAAACTTGACCTGAACAAATCTTTGCAAATTTGTGACCATTCAGTCAAAAGAACATTTGTCATTCATTGATGTTTGGTGATCAATGTTCCAGCTCAACCCAAAGATGCTCAGGGTAAGTTCAGGTCTCTATACAGGCCACTGCAGTTCTTTCACACCAAACATGTCAAACCATGTCTTTATGGGCCACACTTCGTGCACACAAGGGCACGGTCATGTTGGACTTGTAAAGGATTTAAAAAGTTAGATACATACAGTATAATTGTGTACAGTTTCTTTATATGCTGTAAGACTAAACTATGTAAAGCAGCCTCAGACCATTATCCCTCCTCCACTAAACTGTACTGCCGGTGGGTAGTGTTCTTCTGGCATCTGCCAAACCTGCACTCCTCTATCAAGCTGCGAGTTAGTGAAACTATGGTAGCTATATGTTTTCCTAAATGTTCTGAAAGTGTATTAATTGCAATTCCAATGAATCTGGCAAATTCTGTCTGTGGAACCAGACGCAGACACAGCAGTTTGAGTTTGTACGATGAGGTGTGCTCCTAATCACTCTATTGTTTAATTAATACCTCCCCCATAAACATAATGCCCCTTTAATTTGAAAACTCCCCCTTTAATTTGACACAAGGTAATGCATTTCTGACATTGGTTACTGTTCTGTCATTAAGTCATTATGTCATTCTGTCATTACACTTTATTTTTTGGTAGCCTTTTCTCATGACGTTACCGTAAATTAATTTAATTGCTAACATTACACGGTTAACGGGGTAGCAAGCTAACTAACATCCTTCAACTAGAAGGTAGGCTATAACTGTGATACTGGGTTGACAAACCAGACACTTGCTGAGGTAAAATCTAACAAGAGTTTAATGCGTTGTCGTGAATGAGTCGATTCAGTGCCAGAAAACAAACAAAATGACAAAACCAGACTGACCAAAACAGACATGGGCAAGGCCAGGCGTAAGTCCAGATACAGGCTAGGGTCCAGGACAACCAGGCGATCAAACAAGAGGGAGAGGCAAAAGACAAAAACCAAAGGGCAGAAGAGGGTCATAAATGAGAATACAGCTAAACAGATAACAATGGGGAAAATGCTTAGTAAGCAACGCTGGGGTCGGCAATACTTTGCAAAGTGTTATTGACAAGGGCAGGTATATATACACAAAAAGTAAATGGAAGACAGGTGAGGTTAATCAGAACTCTGGTGAAGTAGAGCAGGGAAGCTGTTCCTGATTGGTGGCGATAGCACTCGTGGTGTTGTTGTCAAAGAGCGAAAAATCATGGGGAGTGTAATCCCTGGACTCGGCGGAGGCCAAGTCCCGACGCTTGACAATAACGTATTGACTGACCAGGTCCCACAGTCCCGTTTTCCCTGAGGATGGCCTAAAGATTTTGCTCTTTAGGGAAGAGAATAAAATCATAAACTGTGGAAGATGCAACTCACCAGCTTTTAGTCATGGTGCCACTAGCATTTCCACTTTGGCGCTGGAACACCAGCCCACTAACCTGGTTTGTTTTCACCTAGTCCAAGCCACAGCTGCTCCTCCCACACAGAGAGTGTGGCCACACTGTCAAGATTCTGCCAGTTGCGTCCCTGTTGACTGTCTGACGTGTGTTGTTTTAAACTGGTACAACAGGAATCAAAGTTTCGTTGTTCCAGCTACTTTCAGCGTACAAACAGAATACTTCTGTGTTCCCCGAAGGACTGTTTATGTCAAGGACTGTGATTAGTTGTTGTGCATGGCAGTCAGATTTTTCTTGCAATACTACGTGGTTCTTGTCCATGTTAAGTGGTGAAAAGTGCCAGTCCTCTACCTAGAGAGGCCAGCAATGCAACTGGTTTTCACCCAAAAGAGGGCATGATGTTTGGATGGCAGGGCAGTAACTGTGAAGAAAAAGTTTTAAAAATGAATGTTCTAAACATAAACAGTGTATTAATATTTAAAACTGCATTGCGTATGCTTCTCTTGGTCTCATTTGTCATCTTTAGTCTGAAACATTATCAGTGATTATTCAAAAGTTTTAGAAGTTAGGATTTTATTGCAGTTCATTTTGTGTGAGGGTTGGCTCAGCAGGCTTTGGAAAGTTCTTTTTAAAATCACTACAAATAAAGCCCTACATCTGACACTGAGCTCAAACACAATAGTGTTTATTGCGTTTCCAGACATTTTTAAGACATTGCTTATAACGTATTATACAAGCCTGAAAATTTGTATTTTGTTGTACTTGTAGTAAAGACTGATCCTTTGATGACCATGAATTTGTAATATGTAAGTATTTGTGTTATTCCCACAATATTGCTTCAGAATTGCTTTTATAGAGGTTGTCAAGTCTGCCATACGACTTTCTTTTTAGGAGATTCAAGGTGAGACCAGAATCATCACATAATAACAAAAGAGCTTAACACATGGGTAGTTGTAAAGCTAATAGTTCTGAAATAAATTCCAAAACCTTGCTACTATTAGACTTACGCCAAAAAGATGGCTACAAATGTTATCAGTACTAAGTTTCATCTGGAAGACACTAAGAGGAGTTGTATAGAACTTAATAATATAATAATTATTAATATAATCTTGTAATGAATTAAATGACGGTGTTAATTTTTGGAAGTCAACAATATATTACTCCAGACTACATCCCAATTCACACTGATACCTAAATAAGAAAGTTCTTTACCTACAGTGCAACGGTCCCTAGCATATAGTCCTTGGCCGAAATGACTCAGGACACAGGAAGGTTGAGCTACCACTTCAATGGACAATTTCTGGAAACTCCATATGCTAATTCTAATGTACATGAAGTAGGAAAAAGTGTAAAACACCAAGAGGGCAAGTTATAACTGTATAGAGACATATGACAAAGCCTTGTCAACTATGTAAGGTGCTGGAACATTTAAGGGTTCATTGTTGCTGTTTGGTTTAGTGAACCTTCAAAAATGTAAAAGCTAAAATTGTTGAGTTTGCTTTGTGATGTAACCATCAGGTCAACATGCCATAATCAAAACCAAAGTCACTGAACCTCTGCTCCCTGGCTTTCTCTGAGCCTTTAACCGAGTCATTTTACAGATAGCGAGTGGGCCAGAGGAAGTGGAGGCCAGCTCTGCTTTATGACAGACTGAGGAGGCTGGAGGCTATTAATAGTGCTGCGTATGTACACACGCCGCCTGCCTTTGACGTGCTGTTCCGAGCGTCACATCACAACTCCCATCAGTGGCCTGGCTCACACTCTCTGTGGCTCTGATCCGCTCACTGCTGGCAAAGCAATCTGGCAACCTTCAGGGAGGGAGCACTCAGGCAAAGATGTATGCTGAGGAGCTCTTCCTGTAGCACTTTACATTACAGCAACTTAATAAATGTTTGATTATACATTTGCATCTTTGTGTTAAATAGCATTACTTCCACGTCGTTGTTAGTGTGAAAATGCTCTATAAGCCAGTTTCTGATTGATAAAGTAATAGATATGTATAAGGCAGAACTGCAGCCTGAATCTTGGCCCAGTTCACTCCTTTTATTTAGACAATTAAGTCAGAACGTTGGAGCATGACTAAGCCCAGTAATAAGGTTGTTTTTGTTGCAAGTAAATGTGATTGGTGGTGGCCATTTTGCTAAAACTTTTAAACATGGTTAAAGTAACAGAATGTCACACATATGAATGTGGTACTTTGCAAAAGTCAGAGCCCATCCCATTTATTTAATTTTCAGTGAAAACAGACAAAAAGGCAAATAAGTTAAAACAAGTTATTTACTTGTACTGAAGATTAGATACAAGGCTATTTTTCTTGCATAACGAAGAGGGAAAGTCTGTGGAAAATATGTGGAAAGAACAGGAGTTTCCAAAACAAAATTATTTGGTAAACAAAATTACCAAAATTTATCAAAAGGCTCTTAACAACCTGAAATGTATAACTGTCAAATAATCCTTACTGAGAAAATGTTTTTTGAACAGACAATAAAAATTAAAATGTGTAAATCAAACAAAAAAAAAAGCTGCTGGTTTTCTAATACCAATGGTTTGACCACCACAGAGTCCAGACATCAACATCAATGAACGTGTTTGGGATTATGTGGTTTGTGAGAAGCTGAAAGTCTAACTAACTGTTAAGGCTGGACTTTGGAGGTATAGTAAAAAATCTCTCCTGAAAAGAAGGGAAACTGTAATGGAGACGAAGTGTGGACAGTCAAAATACTGGAAGTGTTATTATATTGGCTTGTTGAGGCGTACATGTAATTTCTGTGAAACATTTGTTTTATTTTTTGTGGCTATTTTGGCTCTCATATTTGCACAGTACTGTAGATAGGAACAAGTGTTTTTGTTATTTGTGGTTCTGCCTAAATACAATATACAGTTGCAGTATTTTATTTTGCAATGGGAAACTGAAGGCTTTGGGTATGAAACAGTATTTTTGTTCGTACAGGCCTGGCTTCTTAAGCATTCGCAAGGTGTGCATATTTCAGTCTTTGCACAATGTCATAATGTCAACAAAAACACTTAAACACAATCTGTGGGAAGTTCAAATTTTCATAATTTACAGAAACAAAAGTGTGGATTTTGCCACTTATTTATTAAATAATAAATGTTGCCAAATGGCAGCATGTTGCAGTGGAACTGCAATCTGCTATGCATACCGAGGGAGTAGAAACATTTTTGTCTTTTATTGTGGATCTTGTACATGTTCACGGTGTCCTATGGCAGTATATTTATGTAGTCCAATTGTGTGCGTTGTGGTTCCACTGGCTCATGCTGTTGCCTTACAGCGAAAAATGCAGAATATGCTATATATTTTTTCAAAATGATTTCTGTTAGATAATTGTCATTTTCAGTGTTCAAAAGAAATCATGAAAACTAAAGGGTTCCAGTGTACCATTCTTATTTAAAGCAGCACTGTGTAGGATTGAACATTAAAACTTAAAGAAGTAGCATTACTGACTAAGGAAAAAGCTATTGTGTGTGTGTGCATGCGTGCTGCTGTGAGTCACCATGTAAAGCCTGAAATAGTAATTTAAAAGTCAGAGGTGTCGGGTTGGATTTTGTGGGAGTATTTCAGACCATGTCCTTCATCTCTACACATAAATGTCACATACACAGACTCAAATAGAAGGTCTGCCCCAATGTTGTGCCCCAATAGGTCTCAAATGCTGCATTATGCATTATACTGATGAAGAGCAACAAGAGACAAATCAGGTTGACATTTCCTTAACTTTATGCAAATGAATTATAATGTAGTGAAGCAACATTGTAAACGACTGGCTCCAACAAGTTCTTTGGATCAGTCGTAATAATTCTCAACTGTGTGGTGGTAAACAAGAATGGGAAGCTCACAACCACATTTCTTCTTTTCCTATTTTATATAATGCATCTTCACATATACATTTGAAGAAAAATTAAGCATGGAAGAAAGTAGCTGATGTTGTTGATGTCTCTGGGGAGTTAGGTCAATCATAGCTAGCTAGGTCAGCCAGCATGCTAACCGGCCAATAAAGTTAGCCATGAATGCAAGCGGTTAGGTATCCATACAACTATGTGCTTTTAAAACTAACTAGCTTTTCTGGACCTTGTACATACCCACATGTGACAAACTTACAATAGACAAACAATAGACCCGCCCACAATAGACAAATTTAGGGTGAAGTAAGTGACGTGTCACATGCTAGTGTGAATGCAGGGTTACACAGTGCAGCTGTAAAACCTAGATTTTGGACACAAGGGTGCAGAAACAAGATGTTAAATTTTCAGGTGAATGACGTACTACGTGGAGTGCTGAATTCACTTTCAAAGTGGAGTTTAGTTAAAGTCTAAATCCCTTCTGAGTGTAAAGCCTGTTGCAGTGGCCAGAGTCAAGGAATGAGTCATAAAAAATAATAATGTCATATTGTGTGTAAAAGGATATGATGTAATATAATGTGTATAATATAATCTAATATTATTTATATTCATATTTAAATGATAATGTCAGTAATGGTAATGTATAACATACAACCTTTAAATGTACCTTTTTATGTAACATAAATAACGTTTGTATGACATAAATAACTTTTGCCAAATGTATATTATGCATATTTGTCTTAATCTGACATTCTTTAGGATTTCAAAGATTTCAAGCATTTCAACGGTTAAACGAGAGGGTTTTTTGGTTGAAATCTTTAGTTTAGTTTTGCGAGTGAGAACATCACTCGTATTTTGTACATGATTCATAGGAAACCGCAGCACAAATGTGTGCATGCAAGGCTGCTTCAGTGCAAAAGTGGCACAGCAAAGCCAGCATAGCAGAATTTTTTATTTCTTTTTTAGAAGAGAAAAAAAAGTCCCAGGAGTATATTTTTGTACATAAATCAGACATGAAGGAGCTGTTGGCTATTCATGCTGAGAATGTCACCTCCTGTTTGCTGGGATTCTCGTGGCATCTGTGAATGCATGTATCCCAGTAAAATACTGTTTAAGGGCAGCGGGTGTGAATAGTAACAGTAAAAGTATGGTAATGTCCCAGGTTTTGAGTGTGAAAAAGGACTTTTTTATGTTTCGCTAAATAAAGCAAGCATAAACTTGTTAGACAAACTGTGATTTCTTAATGTATGATTGTCCAAGTATGGCAATACTTAGACTATCATACATTAAGAAATCACAGTAGCATCACATTGTGACAAGTATTGTGATAATATCACATCGTAGGATCGTTCTCATCCCCACTAGGTCTACTCATCAATTGTACTGAATCATAGCCAGTCACTAATGGATTGTGGATGTTTTGCTCTGTGTTCATGTGTTCCATTTTCACCTGAGAAAATAAGAACCCTCATTTGTGCTATGTCTACTGCATCTTAGCCACATACACGCAGGCGCACACGGCAATGCCACTTCTTTTCTTTCACCTCACTTCCTCTCATGGCCTAACAGAGAAAGCTGGTGTATCTAAGCCTCTGAATCCCAATGTGCTGTTATTCTTAACCAACAGCCTATATGTAAACCTGGCTGCCCTTCGTCCTTAGCAAGGCATTGGATTTCATTCTTTCAGTTTCAAAGGTCATGACTCTTTCGGGTTCCTAACAGAGTTACCCTTCGATGTTTCCTCCTCCCGGCACAGTATCACAGGGGGAACACAGACCACATGCCAGCAAATCTGTTCTCTTTTCATACTGAATAGCTGAAATGCCTGTGATTAGTCATACATAGAGGTGTTAATGGTTAGAGTGGACTGAAGGTTTGTCGGCAGTGAGGAAGGACGTGTTATCCCTCCACTCGGCAGAAGGGTTCTGTTTAACTGGGCTCTGGGCTTGAGCTGAGCTGCTCCCACCTCTCTGGGTCTGCAACGTTGGGGATGATGAAGAGGGGTTTTGTTGTAATGTAGGTCACCCACACAGGAAGTCTCACTCAAGGCTCAGAAGGCCAAGCCAGGCCTGAATAGGCAATTTGCTCCACTTGTCTGACTGGTTGCCTGGCCGAGTGTACACACACACATATACACAAACTTACACACACTCTCTCTCTTTTTGTCTTTCTAATCCAGGCTTTCACTCTGTCTGTTGTTCTGTCTGTACTTCTGTCACTGTCATCATCTTATGATCTTTCTCTCTCTCTCTCTTCCTCTCTCCTATATGCTGGAAAATACTTCTCTGTTCTCTGGGTTATGTTAGTTTTCCTAGTTCTCCTGTTTATGATTTCTAATCCATAATTACACAACGTTGATCTTGTTACCTGCCTGCTTGTAGGTTAGGGTAATGCAAATTGAAGTGTGCTCCTGTAATGAACTAGTGCAGTACTGTATGTGTTCGGGGACAGTTATGTTTATTTACACTTAAAAAACACACACACATTTACTTCAAGGTGCTTTCAGCATGCATGCTTAATTGAATACATTTGAACATTAACCCTCACTCATGCTGTGGTACTGTTGCAGTGGTGGGGGAGATTTTTGCTCAGTTCCATGCAGGCTGACCAGTTCGCACCTGTCACTTTTGGCTACCCTGGAACTCTGGTTGATTTCTTACTTTCAATAGAGGGCAGTCTGATTTATTTCTTTATTTCACAGTAACGGAGCAGAAGCTTTAGTAGTTTTCTCTCAAATGATTGCTGTATTCCAAAGTGATGATTTAATAACAAATAATTGAAACATTTTAGTTTATTTTATTTCTTTATTTTTAGGGGTGTGTAGGGGTGCAATTACCTCAGTTTGGAAACAGACTACTCTCTATTCTTTTATACCACTCCTAAACCATCTTAGCTGGAAGATTAAATTTAATCCATGAATGAATTTTAAATTTGAAGTTAAATTTGACCTATAATTACTGTAAATATAGGTAATCCAGGAAAAAAGAAGCTCTTATTATTTATTAAACAAGGTTTATTTAACAAGTCTGGTGCACCTGGCTTTATGATTGTATCTTTATTGCTTGTCTCTGGAGAGCAAACAAGAAAAAATATTGCATTTGACCCAAAACTGTCTATATTATCTCACTACTTGCAGAACAAGCAGTGTGTGTATGTGACTAACAACATACACACAGCAGAGTGTGGCCATATAGGCTAAAACTATAGCTGGCATTAACTAGAATTTCAAACAGGTTTGAAAACAGCTCAACAAAACATAACAGGACATTATCCCCAGAAGAAAATAGCCAAGTCTTCATGATAGCTGCACTGGTAAAATCTAGTGTTAGCACTCACTTGATAGCTGAAACCAGTAGTCACAGGGTCTGTACTAGAATATATCATTTTGATTTGTAATCTAAAATAAACAAGGAAGCTACATGTCTACAGAGTTTGTATATGTGATGCTAATTATATTAAAATAGTGGTAAATCTGATATAATAATATTGTACAGTAATATGTGTTTGAAGCTATTGCTTGCCTGAGATTTCCAAATGATTGTTTCAGACATCAGTCTTATCATATGTTTAACCATTTTTGTGAAATTAGGAACAGTGTCCAAAAGACTCCCTTCTTTGAATAACAAACTATTTGATGTTTCAAAATGTTTACTTCTATGAGATGCTAATATTTTCATTTGTGGTCCTAATTTTACCCTACACAGCTAGCATTATCTACCAGTTTACTGTATTCATCACAAAATTTGTTTGTTTACTGTAATCCATTCATTGTCTTTTACGGATGATCAGATATCAACCTTTGTGCATTTGACTAATTACTGATGATGCAACAAAATTTTATTATTTTATATATATTATTAAATATATTATTTTTATTATTATTATTATTATTATATTATTATTATTATTATTATTATTATTATTATTATTATTATTATTATATGTTATTATATTTTTCTATTGATAAAATGTTAATTCCTTTACGAAAACACTTTTGCATTAAATAACATTGTTGTGATAGACATGTGTGGAACATTTTCACAGGTATATAGCAGACACTCTATGTAGAAACAGCAGATAAACTCCACCATTGCCATCACCGTTGACCGTCCTGCCACCCTGTTGACCAACACTTAATCAACGTGTCACGTCCTGCCTTTCCTTTCTCCCTCAGATACGATGGACCAAGACAGCAGGCAGTGCTTCTGACCGCTTTCAGGACTCCAGCTTGTTTAACGAGACTCTGCGCATATCCCACATCCAGAGGCACCAGGGTGGCCGCTACTACTGCAAGGCAGAGAACGGCCTTGGCTCTCCAGCCATCAAGTCTATCCGAGTGGATGTCTACTGTGAGTTAACGATGCCTACTGCCTGTCAGCCTTGACCACACAAATACACTCTTGACATGCTGTCCCTCACCCCTAAACCACCCCCAATAGAGCGTTAGCTCTGCGCTAGCTTCTCTGCAGACTGATAAGGCTCTCTTCTCAGCTTTTAGTAGGCCTACTCTCTGTTTAAGTGCACTGTTGAGTTGAGGACAGAATGACTCAGAGCCAGAATGCAGTTCACTGACGTCATTATGTAGACACATCGTCATTAATTCAAACTTTAGAATCAAATCTCTGAGCAAAAGATGCTGAAAACACATCCAGTAAAGTCATAATATCACACTATGTTCTAGGACGACTGTCATACTCATTTTGTGGCACAAATTATATCCCAAAATTTTACCAGTGGTTCTATTACTCTGTGATGTCAGTTTTGAGATTTAGGTTATAGACTCTGAAATTGTGAGATTTTCCCAACCCTAGATTGACTGTGTGTCAATAACACTAAGTAATAATAACACTTACTAACAAACAGGTCTCAAAGCAATATTACTGCCAGTCAAAATAAAACTTGCAGGGTGTTCCCCTTATATATTGCCACTCCAAAGTGTGGAATTACTGAACATATTAACCATTTTACAATGGTTAATATTACAACATTAACCATTTTGTTTTACATACAATAATAACTTGAATATATACATGATTCACCAATAATAATTTTAGATGTTTTCTTCAATATTTAAAGTATATTTACCAGTTATTAAAAAGTAATTATCTCTATGCATTGAAGTTTTGTCAAGGTATTCCTTTCCTTTGAAATATTATTAATTCTGGAAGTTATTATAGAGAAAAAATAAAAGGAATCTGGTCCGATTCTGTAACAAATGTAGCCTTAAACACACACTCACATTGTGTGATGTGATGTTAGTTGTGTAAATGTTCCAGTCTACCTTAAGATGCCCGTTATAAATTATGTGTTCATAAATAGCTCATTTGAAACTTGCATTTTTTGTAAAAGTAAAAAACAATATTGGATTGATATGGACTGACAAGTTTTAGTATCAATATCAGTTTCACAATGTCACTGATGCAATGCACCACTCTTATGAATCTTAATTTTTTAATTAAAAAAAGGAAATTAAATTTTTAAGGAAAAAATGGAACAATGGGCCTGTTGTCACTTTTACCATTACTCACATTTAGTCAATGGGCTCAATCTTTCCAATCTTGCAACCATCTCGGTCTTGCAAATCTTTAAAACGCAAGTAAGTAAGTTATGAAACCCTTCAAGAGGTGGATCGGGTATGTGGCAGAAAATTCAGGAAATTGCAAGGTTTTGTGCAGGCTTCTGTTCTATCATTATTGACTTTAAGTTCATACTACATGTTAAAATGTCATGCACTTATGAGAAGCACTTCATTTAAATATAGCTCAGCGTAAGGCTGCAAGATATGGATATACTGTTCAATAATATATTGTGTTAACGATATATGAAGTGACAAATTATTAGTGTAGTAGTGTCTGGATGAGACACAAGTACAGAAATATAATTAACCAAAATGCCCAATTACAAAGCATTATTCGCTATTGTGCAAAACAAATATAAATACTAACAGTTACTTAACATAAGAACTTCAACCACTGTTTTTTATGCCCTGAAAAGCTGAGATTCAGTCAGTAGTGGTGATTTCAAATATTACAATAGATAGGTACAGAAGAACTGGTAAATGTGTTCGTTTGTTTGGTTTTGTTTTTTGTTGTGCAGACTGTGAGAATAATCCTTATGTTTGAAGGGTTTTTAGAGGGTTGTAGTGCACAACTGGGAAGTTTTTGAGCTGTTCACATGTTTGTTTTGTAATCGACTGTTTAGCCTAATAGTTAAGTTACTCGTCTCACATGTGGAAGAGCAGGATTCAGTCCCAGCGCAGAGAAACTCTCATTAGACTTTTGATGGTTTTGCCAGCAGTGTAATCTGGCATGTGCAAGGTGATTTGATCTATTGTATTATTGCAGATCTTAGCAATGTCTTAATTGTTTCAGGGCCTTTTGAATTAGTACTCTTCGTTATTAAATCATACAATCGGCAATGATGGTAAAACTTAGACTCTGATAGATCATCACACGCATGTTTCAATAGTGCATTTTCCAGTGCATTTTTAAACTGGGTCTAATCAAACTTTTCCAAAATTAAACACCATCAACACATACCTCTGCTCAAAACTGCCAGAGTGAGGTTTGGTTGTGTATTCGTATGTCATCATTTTGCGAGCCTGTAAGCTTTTAGTTCTGTGAGGCAGTATTAATTTTACCTGCTGTGCAGTCTCATCATTGTGCTTAATGACTCAGTGTTAGGCTGTAACTGACAGTGGGGAATTTGTCGGGCTGCTGGTAAATGAATGTAATTGAATGAAAGGCTTGTGTTTGAAAAGGTAAGAGAGGAGATAAAACAGGGAATGAAAACGTGGAATGTGCATGGAAATAACTTGTTCTGTTCTTGTTGCTATAAAACTAAAAGGAAATTTAACAAAACAAAAAGGATTTATGCACTGGAAAACTGAAATATACTTTATGAAGAAAATAGTGTAGGCCTAACGTAGGCCAAACGCTTGCAATAACTCCAAACCAATGTTCAAAAACAAATCCCGATAACCTTTCAATGAATTTGTTTTTGGTCTAATGGTATACAATGTTACAAACTTACTTTCACAACAACAAAAAAATAAACTTTTAGAAAATCATCTCTAATATTTTCCTCTTAAATGCTTGGCTAGTTTTATGAAGATTGCAAGCAAGCTGCTTTTCCTTGGGCTTGGACTTGAGCCATCTCCTCCTTTCCACTGAAACTATTCCTGTTCTACTACTTGTGAAGCTTTACTGGTGACTATAAACTGAACTGCATTTCACTAGAAACTTTTTTCAGACTTCTGAGAAGGTGGGTGTCCAATGTCTGTCTGCCTTAATCTTTTTTGCATGTTAATTAAAATGAAAAACAAAAAAATGTGTGATTGGTAGTGACCAAGTTGCACAAGTACTGCACCTATTTGCATATTTGCCTTTTAATTATTTTCAGGTAGCTTGAATAAGTCAGACCAATTTTCAGACACTCAGTTCTTACAGTGTAATAATATAACCAAGTAATACAATTCTATAAATGCATATTAGATGCATTAAATGCTCATAATTGTGTCTGGATTCACCTCTTAAAACATAATGGAGATCTCTTTTTTCTGAACAAGTGTGAGACTGGTGCTGAACTGCTTTATAGGGGAGATGCAAGATAAATAGATGGAGCAATGGACAGTGGCAGGCAGCTTTGCCGCAGGGAGACGGCAAGAAGAGAGAGTCATTAGTCCCGCCTTCCACATCAGCTTCAGCTTATCGTTTTTATCCCAGCTTCATGCTGGACGAGTCGCCGGTGAGCACAAGCTCTTATTGACCAGAGCCATGCTACTCCAGATGCAGTGATCAAAGAGCAGACGCCTGTCATTGATTAAGAAGTCTTGCTCTGCCAATAAACAACACCTCTGTCAAGTCCTGTTTTGTAGACTCTCAGCTCCTGATATTCTAAGCTTTCATTGCATCAGTTTCAGGTGCAAATTGGATGTGTTCCTCTTGTGTGTTTTGAAACTGACACACAAGCCTAAACCTGTAGTTTAAAGGACATATGAATGGAAAATACTAAATCTTCTCTCCTTTGTCCCTCCAGTGCATGCATTTGATGGAGGATCACACAAAACATGTGGAGATATTGTGGCTCATTGCATATTCTGCTCAATTTGCTGAAGTATGAGCAACTATCAGTAGACTAGTTTGTAATGCTCTCAACCAGGTGTAAATTTGTGGTGATGTGTGAGCAAGCTGTCAGGAGACATCCGTTAGCAGAAGCAGACACTGAAGTATTGTGCTGTGGTACTGAGGGCACCTGAAATTATATTGATCAACAATATAACATTATTTCTCAGATTCAGATGTGCCTGTGTGAGAAGACATGTGCAAAATGTGGCCATGATGCAGCCACTGAATTTGTGTAGCCAGCATCATGCCCAAGTTCTTTTTTTTTAACTGGAATATAATTACACAGTAAAACGTTCTTATGTATAACCTCTGGATTACACTACAGAGATAAATGTAGGCCTGTTACAGTTATTACCAGACCGTTAAATGCATTTATTTGAGATGCTCGCAAGTATTAAAGCTGACTGGAGTCATTTTTCACAGTCACGGGAACTATGAAAACATGAGATGTGAAGAACACATAGCTTTGCACAACACTCAATAACTATATATATGTAACTGTAGACTTTTGGTTAATAAGGTCTGCAGTGTTAAGTCATTAGTACAACCAGTGTTGCCAGCAAAGTAACCCTTATTAGTAATTAAAATCTAGTCAGACAATCTGACCACTTTAGGCTTGGATTTTAGTAGTTGCAAAAAGTGACAAGACCTCAATCCTTCATCACTAGCATTTATATGAACCTTACTCAGCAGAAATTCAGGATTGTGACAGCGCTGTTTTTCTGTGATGCAATCCAGGTCCAAGTTTTTAACATAAATAGGTATCAACATATGCAGATATTTAATTGTGCATTGGCCCATAATTCCTGTATTAGTACATCCCCAGTCATTTCAGGCGCATTGCAGGTGCAAACTGTGGTCACACCAGTACACATTTGGTGCTGCGCTCGTACGTGCATCTGGGCCTCAGCGTGATGTGACTGGTTGGTGAAGCCAGTGGACCAGTGAAACTAATGAGCTGATTCAGGTCTCAAGTTATGAGCCTCTTTGTGAAATGTAATCTATGTAGATCTTAAGTTCAGTCTCAAAACCAGATGTGCGCTTTCTTTGTGGCTCGTATATTCATTTCATTGGAGGAAGCAGAACGAAAGCAAGAGTTTGGCTTCAGCTTTTTAAAGGTGGACAGTGTGTGTGTCCAGCGCTTGACTACAGCTCTTTGCAGCAATTATTTAGACCTAATTTGACAGGTTTAAAAGTGCTCTTAATAAAAGTACATAGCTGATTTTTAAGTGGCGCTTAATTGAAAATGTTCTGAAAGCCTGAAAACACAAAAAGTTTTAGCTTGTCAGTCACTTTCAGTGCAGTGTGTAATTGTTCAATAAGTTTTTCATGACATGTTAAATCATTTTATTATTTTTAAGACCAAAATTGCTGTTTGTGCTTGTGCTAGATGTTAGCTGTTGCTGAGTAAAAATATTAAGAAAGACAAACATGAACAGTATTTAGAGTTTTTTATATATATAATTAATATTTAAAGTATAAATACTGCATTATACATTTTATAACCAAAAGGTAGGAGTGGAGACACTCATCATTATTAATAAATATAGGCGGGCCATGGGTTTAATGCCCATGGGTTCCACATACTTTTGGCCATATTATTACTTCTCCCAGACTTAATTTGTGCTGTTGCAGCTTAGTAAGTAAAAAGACAATGACTTGGTCACACTCCCACTTTAATCTAAACAGCAGTTTTGTCTGGCTATGCAAATTAGGCTAGTTGCCTGTGCCGTCGAACACACTGGAATTGCTTTGGATGTAAGAAACAGCAATAAGGGAGGCAAAGAAACCACTTCTTAAAGTTACACAAGTGCAAAGCTAATGATTTGTGCATCAACTTCCTTTCAGATCTGGATGACCCAGTGGTGACAGTACACCAGAGTGTAGGAGAAGCTAAGGAGCAGTTCTACTATGAGAGGACAGTTTTCCTTCGCTGCGCTGCAAACTCCAACCCTCCAGTACGATACAGCTGGAGACGTGGACGTGAGTTTCTATCCCAAGGCTCTGACAAGGGGGTGGAGATCTATGAGCCTTTCTTTACACAGGTAGGCTTTAAAGCCTGACATACACTCATAACTTGTATATATATTTATAGATAGATAGATAGATACACACCTTGAGAATAAAGTTATCACAAAGAAAAATCATAACTAAGAAAAGTAATAGATAATTAACAAAACCAAAACTGGGTAGCTCTGCCTCTAATACTACACTATTTCTATTATGTAATACTGTAAATATCTACTGTTTAATTGAATTTAAGGCATGGGACAAAAGTAAAACTATGGCAAATATATATATATATACATAAAAGGTTTTTGGAATTATATCCCCCTTGAAATTGATCAAACAGTGCCTGGCCTTTTAAAATATGTACGAAGTACAGGTGTGTAGCTCTTTCAGATTAGTTTATATTTCTGCAGACATTTTAGAGCCATTTCGAAATTCTGCTTCCCTCTCACTCAAGAGACTTCACAAGCTTTAGCATGTTTCTGACTTTTTTGTTCGTACTGCAAGTTACACCTGCCTGCAGGAGAATCTCTGTGGGACTTAAGTCAAAATCCTTTGCCTTCACTTCACAGTCTTCATCACTAACAAGAGATGCATGGAGTGAAAAGCGTTTTGACGTCAGGAGTTTTATCTGAACCAGTGGGGAGCACATCGGCTCTGACAGCTTCACAAAGACTGATTTCCAAATGTGGCACTGCTACACTAGATACTGCGGAGGGACCGGGCACTGAGTGGCATTTTAGAAATCCAAAATATGTCTGTGTCAGTAATTAGTTACAGGAAACAGAGCTTTGTTGGACTCAGTCTGCTCTCTATATTCCCCAAGGGATGAAGAAATGCCTAGGACCAGCCAATATGCTTTTGGCAAAAGAGGTTTTGCATGTTGTGTCAGACAAAGCTTTCTCTCACGGTTGTGCGGAAATGTAAGCATGAAAATTGCTTAGCGGCTGTCATTGGCCCATAAAAAAGCCATTTGTTTAAAACAGCATCTCATAACTGAGATGCTAAGTAAGTCTATGAGTAAGCATATGTTACTCATACACTATGCAGTGCTGCATAGTTCAGCGTTTGACAAAAATGTATTAATATGGAAATTCCAGTTGAAGTTGAAATGTTCTCTGAGACATCATAGAGTGAGGGATTGCCAAAGAGAGCCATTTGGCTATCTGAGTTAAGGTTAACGGTGTAAAATAAGAAATAGCTAGACTATGGACTATAGATAAAAGTCCAGTGGCCAGTGGGAATAATAATGAACAACTCTAACTTTGAATTTTCTTTTTATTTAATTAGTTAAGTATATTGGGTCGCAACTGAAGTAGGATCTTACTGAAGTAGTACATCAGAAACGCTTGTGTAAGCAACTAACCACAAGACTAACATCACAGAAAGCATTTATCAGTTCACTGGTTTGAAAAGGTTGATCCCCTAATGATTAACCCACAGACCATGCAGATTTTTGTCCTTTATACAAGCTCTAACTAATTTTAATCTTATCAAATAGATTTTAAAGGCACATATACTTTTATTTTACAGAATAAACTAAGACATATGCTCTGACATACCAAAAGTCATGGGATAGCAACCTGTAAATTGATTGTGAAGTGGCGTTACCTTAGACTTGATCATGAAGTAGAACAACTTGAAAGTGCCCACAAGTAGTGAGGTGTTATCTTGTGAATGACGTTGAACAGAGGCCAGTGTGCTCATGGCAAAGCATCATAAATTATTGGAGGTCAAGTAAGGCATGATATTGGAATTACTCGATGGGGCTCATCTCATGTGAACTTGTAATTCACTTGTAGGAATTTGTTAAAATTCTCTAGAATGCTCCTTAAACCAATTCTGGACAACTTGGGCTCGATGGCATGGTGTATTATCCTGCTGGAATATCCCAGTTTTGTCGGGGTACATGAAGTTCATGAAGGTCTGCAAATGGTCAGCAAGCAGTGAAATGTAGTGGGCACCGGTCAATGGCATGTTTAAGTGGACCAGTGGACCCAACTCATGCCATGAGAACACACCCCACACCAGGGTGGAACCACCACCAGCCTGCACAGTGCTTGTTGACCACTGGGGTCCATGGTTTCCACAGGGTCCAGAGGCTCTCTGGTAGATCTTCTGCTCTCATATCCCATAGAAGCTAAAGAACACTCCACTGACCTGCAGGATATTCGTGTGGGGCCTCCTGCATTGATTGTGGATGTGACTGGATGTGAAGTCACTTGTCTGTTCGCACAAACATTTTTAGCCAGACGTTGCTGGTAACAATCATTAAGTACCCGTGGACGGCCACTGCACTGTTTGTCGTAACGCTTTCTGTGACATATTCCCGTTACATATGTGACACTCTGGATAGAGGCATGTTAAATGCCCACACAACTTCGGAAAAGGAATGTCAAATCCATCTGGGATGCACTATCATCCCTTGCTTGAACTCTGATATGAGCACGCTGGCCAGTGTTCAACCTCACTCACAACTTATACAGGTATTCTCAAGCCATCCCCTGAGGTAGAGCCAATTCATAGTCAGTTTACATACTGCTATCCCATGACTTGATATAAAATGAGTTTGCATTTTGTCTGGGCTACCCGGAAAATGCTGAGCAAAACACCAGTGGATCGCCAGCTTTTCTGTCAGCGGGCCAACAGTGGGCCACTGTCCTCTTGCCATCAGGGATGGCTTGCTCTGCCTTCTGTTCAAGTCTCAGGAACCTAGCAAGCCAAAATGTCTGAGGTTAATTAATCTAGCTATTCCATGTGTGTGCATTCCCTGCATTCTCATCCAGGAGTAACATGGATAAAAGCTTTGCATTCTTGAACATAAAACCTGGATATGTCTTTAGTGCATCATGACACATTGGCATCATCTACAATCGTATTGTAGACGATGTCACTGTGTCATGATGCACTAAATGATGTACAGCCTGTGTAGAGCACATTTCACTGAGGACAGCTATAGCGGTTACGCTAAAACCCTTAGCTTGAAGGCTGGAGCTATACATTTTCTCAGAACACACTCTGAGGCTGCAACGTGAGGAACTAGAATTTCACTGTAATCTGTTATTGAATTCTGCTGGAGAACTAAGAAACACTACCATTCTGTCACCACGGGTTATCTGGTGCTGGAACTTCTGAATGATCTGCAAACTCCTCATATGTAGGCTTGTGCATGTACGACTGTATTATCCCGATTCTACCCTTAAGTACATACTCCAGTATGTACATATATGCACTGCAGGGATCAAAACTACCCCAATAATCCTAATGCATGAACCTGACATGTTAACTTTCACAAGAATGAAAATCATTTGCTTGAGGACTTTACAGTCTTTCTCTCTGAGCTGCAGGGGGAGACAAAGATCCTCAAACTGAAAAACCTTCGACCTCAGGACTACGCCAATTACACCTGTACTGCCTCGGTCCGCAATGTCTGTGGCATCCCCGACAAGAGCGTACTCTTCCAACTCACCAACAGAACAGGTACGTTTTGCCTCCTGACAAACAGCAAAAACCAAGAATTATATCACTTTAGTTTGTCCAGGCTCCCTCTTGTCTTATTCACTTAATGGTTTTCGTTTTGCAGAGCTGTTTGTTTCTAGCGACCTGCTGTGGACTGACCTGATATTTGTGGCATGCTCTGATATTTGTGGCATGAAAACAGGTGTCAGAGGGCATGGTTAGTCAGTTACCAGTTCTTTTCTACTTGCCTGTTGATTGGTTCAGAAGGTTCCTGCAGGCCGCTGTTTCCACCACAGCCTCCACAGTTAATTCAGTCCCTAGAACAGCCATATTCTTAAGTAAATGCCCCTGCAGCTTCCCATACTCTTTATCTGCCCCAGTGGGCTCAACTTTCTTTCGTGACGATGACCTGACCTTTACGGAATCCATTAGAGGCTGGTCAGAGCCGGCAGTCTTTTCCCTCTGGCTCTCTCTCTCTCTCTCTCTCTCTCTCTCTCTCTCTCTGTCTCTCTCTCTCTGTCTGTCTCTCTCTCAGTATCTCTGGCCACACCTAGAGCCTTATGCTGGTAATTGAGGCCAAATCCGGTTCTTTGACTGATTGCTTACACTTACCTCTCACCATGCTAGCTCTCTTATGACAGAAGCATTTACGGGCAGGTTTGATTGTATGTGCCACATGCCAAAGGATTGAAAGCGTCAGTCACAGACGGCAGGCCACGCAAGTCAACCCCTGCAGCATTTGCTGCACCTATTGGGAGGATGAGAGTGGTGTGAATTTATGATGCTTCAGAGCATTTTGTTAGTGCTGCAGAGATTTGATGGAACACTGAAATGATGGAATGGGGGTAGCAATAAGTAAGCACATCATACATTAGAATATATGAGTTTCACACAGCCTGTTTTCAGTGTTCATGAATTCAGCACTTTGAGTGCTGTAACATTTGGTTATAAGGTACGAAACCTTTTTTTTTCAAACACCGATCAACAGTTTAAAAAAATAAAGGATTAAAAATCAAGTTTACACAGTTTTTGCCAAATGTAATTTATTTAGCCATGTTTTGTATCTAAAGTTTGCTATATGCTAGGCCTGGGTGGTGTCCAAATACTAATTAGCACAGTATTTTATTATTAAAAAATCAGAATTATTGCCCTCCAGCCCCTGGCGAGACACAGTGAGTCTATGTTTTTTTTGCTGCTTTTAGCATATGTCTCTAACAGTTCATTTAATGAAAATCTTTAATGAATCACATTTTAAAGGTTATTTTACTTCATTCTTTTATTATCCTTCTTGTGTTAATAATAGCTATTTTGTATCCTATTTCGGAAGTGACTGCAAGCACATGCATGTGTGAATCTCTGCTGGTGTGGCTTCATAGCTATTTCTACTCTTTAAACAATGCTCGCTAAACGAACTTACATGCTAACATTTTACATTGATGGAGAAACTTTAGACTGATAAACATGCACAAATGAAGAAGTAATTTTAGAAGCTACGTCCAACATGCTTTACATGTGTAAAAAAAAAATGTTTGAAATGTAAAGGAAATGTTTTCCTTCCTTTAGGAAGGTTTGCTTCACTAAATAACAGCTGTTCTAAAAGGGAATAAAACATTACATGTACATATTATTTAGAATTATTAGCAATCTGTTTGAAGTGAAATTAGTTCTCTCTAGTCTTCACTCAGTCAGTTCTCTTTCTTAACATGTTGATTACTGCCCACAAAGCATCTTTGAAGCATCTCCAGTGTTCAGTTACATAGCTCAGGCCTTGCCACCTTACCATAGACTATGTACCATTTTTAATAACGTTTGCTCGGATTTTTTTCCCCAGCATCTCCCACAATTAAGCTGCTGGTGGAAGACCCTATAGTGGCTAACCCAGGACAAACAGTGACTCTGGTCTGCATAACATCTGGAGGGGAGCCCACCCCAGCCCTGACGTGGGTACGCAATGCAGAGGGGCTTCCCAAGAAGAGCGTTCTGAATGGTGGGACGCTGACCATCCCTGCCATCAGCACTGAGGAGGCAGGTGTCTATAGTTGTGTGGCCAGCAACAACGTGGGCAACCCTGCCAAGAAGTCCACAAACATCATCGTCAGAGGTTTGTACCTGCCTGTATTTAGGCTGTGCTATTTTCAAATCCACTCATATAGATCATATAGAGTAGCTGTCATGTTCAAGGATCTGCAGGGCCACAAATATGAGTCATTTTAATGTTTCGACGTGGAGGAAAGCTCTCATGGCACCCATAAGTTGCCATAATTTTTCAGAGAATGCTTCGCAATTCGTCAGTGCCCAATGAATTGGAAACGATAGGCAGGACTCGGGGCAAGGATAATAAATGATAAATGTCTCCAACAATGCACTTGGCATACATGCAAATATAAATAATGACATTGCCTTAAGCAGTCACTCTCAATCAATGCATCGGAATGTGCATTAAAGTTATGGGCATGAGACCAAAATGATGTGTAAAAGTGCACTGTTGTGGATACTGTATGGGGCAGTATTAATTCCCAACATCCTACACATTGGTTTTTACTGTCACATGTGAAAATTGCTATCTTCTTATTATTGCTAAATATAGCCTAATTCGTATTATACTAGAAGGATTTAAACTTTTTCAGTGGGAAAAGTCAAGATTATTAGTGTGAAGTATTCATTATGTAGTGTTATACATTTATGGACACTACTGTAGCTCTCTAGACTTAGCAACTAGTTTTAAATCTTACAAACTTTATAAGGATAACAATGATAGTATAGTAGGATAGTAATGTTTTTGGGTATTGATAGCAAAATGGCAATTCTCCCATTGTTACTCGCTGTTACTCAGGCTGGTAAACTATAAGATTAGCCATAAATAGAACCTTTCGAATAGCACAGTTTCCTCTGTCGTTGCCTGAACCACCAAAAGCAATAGCAGTATTGTGATTTCTTTAAATACCCACCATGCGAACACAAATGAACTAAGCCAAATCCAGGAGAGAAAGTGGTTTTGGAGTGTGCTGCTTGCGGTGGGAGTCTAGACTGGAGCAGCTGTTGTAGCTTATTTCATAGTTACCCCCTCTCAAAAGCGATCCCTGGTGTGCAAAGAAAGCTGTTTGCACATCTGGAGGCACTGGTTTTAGTGTGAATGCTTTTCTGGCTGTCAACCCGCCGTTTCTGAGAAGCAGAGTGAAATGGAGCTTGGACTGCTTTAGCATGAGCCTGGATGGAGACTGGGGAACCAGGTGGTTTGCCAAGGCAGAGGATCAGCTGAGTAAAGGAGAAAGAGTGGCCGACACTGAGAGAGAGAGAGAGACTGAGAGAAACAGATGCTAGTCATTCCTGTAGTGCTCATTACATGGCACAGACAGGTAGTACAGAGCATGGTCAGTATTCAGATTGATGTATCCATGCACTGCCCACAAATGGATTTTTTTTAATGTAATTGTTGTGAGGCTAGACAAGAGATATAGAATGCTGACAGAAGTCCCTGTTAACCTATCGTTTTTGTCAAAATGCATTTGCTGGTTCAAATAACTTAATTACGTTGCTGTTCAGTTCTTGATTTATTAGAAGCTTTGTCTTTTATTAAGCCATTTGTAGTCTAATCTAGAACACATCAGTTTTTCGAAGCAACTTTTATTGTTAATAAGCTCACCTGAAAAAAAAATCACCTGTGACTGAAATGTACCTAATAGTGTGTAATATCTCCAGAAGCATGAATAACAGCTGAGCTTCGATGTGGCATGGACTGGAAAAATTTATTGTATGGGCAACATTAGTGTTAAGCCACTCTGCATCAAAGAATTGTGCTGTTCAGCTAGATTTCATGGGAGCCGTCCCTGGCACATATTTCCTATAGACTAGGATTTTTGCCACTGTTGGCATACTTGTATAACTGTATGCTTTGATAAACCTGTAAATTCAGCTACTTCCTTCACATTGTGGCCTTTGGCGTGCCCAAATGCAATCACTCCTTTTTGACAATCATTAACATTGCTTTGGACCCATTTTCCACACACTGAACGAGACATATACTGCACTGTACCACCTCTTCTCAATCAATGAATGCTATATGAATGCTTTCAGACTTTTCTCCTTTCATCAACTGTCGGAATTATCATCTTAAAGAGATTCTTTAAAGACTGACTTGCTAATTCTCATGGTAAACTCTAATTGAAATTTTTGGCATGGAAGAAAAATAGCATATATCCACATGAGCTCTTCAGAAAGTGGCTGATACATGAATGCTTTCAGACTTTCCTCCTTTCCTCCTTTCATGCGTTCTCTTCATAATTTTACATTTTATACCCTGAACTGATCTACAATAAATACTGTGTTCCTTCATTTAACCAAGTATGCACAGAGTAACCTCAGATAACCCCAAGAAATACTTTAGAATTACAGTCCTGTGAACTGCAGCTTCAGCTGAGCTGCCACTTTTAGTGCAGACTTTCAGTGTAATGTCAATGCCAAACGAGACATTCACTGCATTGTACAACATCTTCCCAAACTATGAATCCCGTCACACACCCCACAGGTATTTATAGTCCCATCATACTCATTCAGTGCTGTCTGCTGGGGCCTGAAGTTACTACCACCTTAAACACGCAAGGTGACTAATTTTTTGTCTGGTAAGCTTGTATGGAAAATCGCTTTCCATTGGACCTACAGGAGCAAAAACCGCTTCAATAGACAGAAATATGACAAGGTGAATCGTGTTAAAGTAAGCATAGTGATCTTTATCTGAGCACTGCTTGGTGTTCTACATGCCTGATTTTATTTAATTTGCTCTACAAAACTATTTTATATGCTGTTGCTACCTACTAAATATGTTTTGAACATACCTAAGATTATGGTCATGTCTGCAAAATGTTATTAGGGCTGTGTCACTACAGCATTTATAGTGTGTTATTCATTTTAGATATTTATTTTTTGTATGGACGTGAAGTGTTATACTGTCGGCATAAATAGGTGCAAATTGGTAGCAAATTGTTGTTTCCAACCAACCTGGTTTCGATTAGATAAAATGACAGTTTGTCCTGGTTCCTTAACATTTAAACCTGAAATGTAACATTGTGTAGAGACTCTAAACAAACACTGAAGTGATTTTATGAGTAGCAGCAGTCATTGTGAAGGACCATGAATAGGTCAACAGGCTTTTCTGAGAATTTGTCAAGTTTTTATTCTAAGGAGATTTTTCTAAGAACCAAAATGTATTCACAACAACAAAACTAAAACTAAGGCTCCAACATAACATATTCAGCCAACTTGGGAGTGAAGCAAAAGGGTAAGAGGCTTGGCTGAAATGGTTGGAATGTCAGCGAAAAAGGGGATATGTTTCTTTTACTCTAAATGTGTCATTGCAGAACCATCCCTTAATCCCTTTACAGTGCTACTTGCAGAACACAGCCCAGTTGCAGAAAGTGGCTGATACGTGAATGCTTTCAGACTTTCTTCCTTTCATCAACTGTCTGAATTATCATCTTGAAGAGATTCTTTGAAGGCTGACTTGCTAATTCTTGTGGCAAACTCTGATTAAAATTTTTGGCATGGAAGAAAAATAGCATGGATCCTGGTAATTTCACATTTTATACGCTGAACTGAACTACAGTAATCACAGCCTGCATAAACTGCAGAACGCTGATGAAAACACTGAATTCCTTCAGGAACTAATGTTTTGAGAAAACAGATGTAAATACTGTGTTCGTTCATTTAACCAAGTACGCACAGAGTAACCTGAGATAACCCCAAGAAATACTTTGAAATTACAGTCCTGTGAACGGTAGCTAAAGCTGAGCTGCCACTTTTAGTGCAGAGTTTTAGTGTAATGTTCTTCATGCCCTTTTATTAAGTACTTCATTTTGATTTTCTCATAATCCTCAGATCCTGAACCTCTGACCTATTTTTGCTCTTTTCTTGTACTTTTCGCTTGAGCTTCTCATATTAACATCCGCTCGCCTTTTAATGAAGGCAGTTACTAAAAGCACTGTTTATGCATTAGATGTGCATGATGTGATGTTTTTCCCTGTTTCTTCTCTTTTAGATAAGAGTTGTTTGTGTGCTTAAACGTCCCTAAAGGCTTTTTAACACTGTAGGGCGATTATCAATGTTTATGGGCTACATTCGCTTTATCTGATTCTTTGGGGAAACTTCTCAGCACTAAATGCTTTCTGCATAAAAGAACATCTGCATTTGGGACTGTAATGGAACTTGCCAGAAGTTCGATCCGCCAGCCCCTGGAAAAGCTGCTCGTTTTGAGAGGTGATTAGTTGATTACAACAACTCACAAGCCTGATTTTACCAAGCCCTGCATTCTCTAGTTGCATTTTGCATATGTTTTTTTTTTTTTACACATAACTCACCACAATCGTCCCATTAGACAGATAGTAACAGTGATAGCTTGGTGGATGGAGGGCACTTCTCAGAAGATAAGTCATTCTGACCATCAAGTGGGTTCACGAGTTCACGAGCAACAATGCTTCTCTGCTGCACAGATGGCGGAATCTCATTTGCCAGGAAAAAAATAAGCAAGGGATTGAGTAGAAAATGATATTACATGTGGAGGATTGTGAACTCTGGTAATCTGGCCACACGCTGCTGGCTGCCTGCGCTCAGCTTCGGCACGGGTGGCCATAGCGGTCATCTGAAATACTTATCCCTTGCAGCTGAAAGAACATGGACAGCCATGAATGCATTCATGCACTGCACATCCAAAAGTTTGATACGTGTAGCTTCCAGCTTTTCACAGTTTTAATACAAATAGGCATATTTGCTGTGCCAGATTGAAATAATTGGATTGTTTTTGTGGTGTAGTTTGTTTATTTGATGTAGGAGATTACCTATTTAAACACTTTCTAAAAACATGCTCACTACGAGTATATGGGTACTCATCATCTAAATACCTGCCCTAAATAACGATTGCCCAGTCATAGCTGGAATACCTAGATGAGAGTTACCTCTGTCAAGCTTTCATAACGTTCCACCATGCTATAGTGCTGTGCTGGCGTGCTTGTGAAGTTTTGAGAGGACAATGAAATTTGACCTTTGCTCACCACAAAGTATGTGGCTAAAGCACTGATGCATGTTTAGATTATAATGACTCAGATTACCTGGCACAAAAGGGACAGAAAGCCAAAACTAAAACTGTTATGTGGTGTTTGGATCTGTAGCCCGATTCACTAACTTAATGTTAGCTTAGCAAGCAGGCCATAGATCAAACAGTGCCGTAAACCACTGTAGCATAGAAACCACACCTATTGACCACCTCAAAATGAATTGGTACTTTACTCGCTCAAATGTATGTTTATTAAGAGAAATATATGTGTCAGTTAATAAGTCAATAATTTGACTTTGAAAATTGTTTTTTGATGACATTTGTTTTGCTTTGGGCGTCTCCAAATATTGGCCACTGCTGGTCACTTATTTCTGCTTAAAACTGCATATTGTGTTTATGGTGAGGTTCTTTAAAAATGTTTGAAATAAAATAAGACATCTCATTTACAAAAAAAATGGTTCTTTAAAGAGCCTGAATGTTCATTGACGAGAACTATAGTAGTACTTCTGTGGTCCACTCTAAAGAACCCTTTTTTGGCACTTTTATTTTTTACAGTGTGTGTGGGTAAGTAGTGGATGCACAGTTGCATAGTTAAACAGAAACTAAAGCATTCATGGAAGCAGAGTAACTGGAAGGCTGTTAGGGAGTTTGATAAAGCAATGCTAAAGTACAAGGTGAAGCAGATAGCACACAGTATGTCTTTATTCTTTACTGCCTATTAGTCCACTAAGCCTAAAAACTTTATTCTTCAAATGAAAATGGAAAATCAGTGTATACAGTGTGGACTCGATTTCTGTTTTATAATAAATCCACTTTTATATGATGCATTAAATGTTTCTTTTGGCTGCTTATTGTACATTACTGCCACAGATAAGGACACCCATTGCAAAGGGAGGTGCAAAACGGCAGCACCCAGGTGGGACTAACTGTCCTGGTCAGCTCTGAGTAAGGCTTTTCTGACACACCGCCTACAGGGCAGCTCCATCAATAAAGTACGAGTCCAGCTCGCGGCACTCTGTATTACTCCGTATTGAGCACTGTCAGTAGCTTTTTCAGCAGATTACGCAGCACGTTGCATGGGCTGCTGTGTGGACTCCAGCAAAATAAGCCAGAGTCGTGCGCTCTGTAACTTATTTATAAGTGGAAGGGGGCAGTGATGGTGGGGCTGGGATTTGCTGAGCCTGCACACTGCCATAGAAACACACCTTTTTACTTATTTACAGGGGAGATGTCATCTCCTGGTTAGGGTGCTTTCCACTAGGTAATCATAAAAGGATGTGTCCACCAACAATCCCACCACATCCAATATCCTATTAAGTTTGCTTCCTGCCTGTTTGGAAATTTGCCCTTCACATTAGAACTTCATGATGATGATTTACTCTTTAAAATGCCCTTTTAAAATTTTATTTAAAAATTTCATTATTTTTACTGTTATAGCTCATTAAAACAAACACGAATTCTGTCAAAAGTTTCTGCTAAGTCTAATCTCACACCATAAGTAGGGGAGGAAATATTTTGAGAGCATTCAGGACCTTCAGCAGGCTAAGCTAGAAACTGGAAACTGGAAAGCTACATTTTCTTTCAAAAGCCTGTACTATAACAGGAATCTCTGAAGTTTTAATCACAAATGAGATTTAAACATTGACTGTAATATTATTTTGTTGTTTTTTCAAGTGGAAACAAGTTGACACATCTGCTATAGGGAACATACCTAAATGTGGCATTTTTCTGCAAACTTTAATTTACAGCTATTTGTCTGTTGAGCTTAACATATTGGAAAAAATAACAATAAAATAAATCTTCAAAGACCATAACATTTTCCACTTTTTTATTCATTTATCTTCTAAGCCACTTATCCTTCTGGGTTGCTGCACAGGGTGCTGGAGCTTATCCCAGCACTCATTGGGCAGAAGGCAGGAAAACACCCTGGGCAGACCACTAGTCCATCACAAGGCACACACACAAACATACACACTTACTCCTAGAGGCAATTTGGCATCTCCAGTTCACCTGATGACATGTCATAGGACTATGGGAGGAAACCAGAACACCCAGAGGAAACCCACATAGACACGGGGAGAAAATGCAAACTCCACACAGAAAGGACCCTGAAAGCCAAAGCCAGGAATGAATCCCAGCCCGGAATTAAATTAATTTTGCAGTACAATGTGAGTTCTCTGTGGAGGATGTGTGAGCCTTTCGCTTGACCGGGGCGCCCAAACATTTGCACATGACTGTAAATATGATATATAGACTCCCTGGTTGGACCAAGCATACACTGTTTCTCTCACTGGATATCAGTATATATATATATATATATATATATATATATATATATAT
>CM067483.1:10325804-10377221 GCA_034552555.1 Semaprochilodus insignis | reverse complement strand
GCAAATGTATAAATAAATAAAAATAACTGAAATAAATAAAACACTGAAAATTGGCATGCGCATATGTATTCACCCCCTTTGCTATGAAGCCCCTAAAAAGTTCTGGTGCAACCAATTACCTTCAAAAGTCACATGCTTTTCACAAGTGAATTGAAGTCCACCTGTGTGCAATCTAAGTGTCACATGATCTGTCAGTATATACACACCTTTTCTGAAAGGCCCCAGAGGCTGCAACACCATTAAGCAAGAGGCACCACTAACTAAACAACACCATGAAGACCAAGGAGATCTCCAAACAAGTCAGGAACAAAGTTGTTGAGATGTACAAGTCAGGGTTGGGTTATAAAAATATATCAAAATCTCTGATGGTCCCCTGGAGCACCATCAAATCCATTATCATCAAATGGAAAGAACATGGTACCGCAACAAACCTGCCAAGAGAGGGCCGCCCACCAAAACTCTCAGACTGGGCAAGGATGGTGTTAATCGAGGAGAGGCAGCACAGAGACCAAAGGTAACCCTGAAGGAGCTGCAGAGTTCCCAAGCAGAGACTGGAATATCTGTCCATACGACCACAATAAGCCGTACACTCCATAGAGCTGGGCTTTATGGAAGAGGGGCCAGAAAAAAGTCTTTACTTTCAGACAAAAATAGGAAGGCTCGTTTTGAGTTTGCCAAAAGGCATGTGGGAGAATCCCCAAATGTATGGAGCAAGGTGCTCTGGTCAGATGAGACCAAAATTGAACTTTTCGGGCACACAGGAAAACGCTATGTCTGGCGCTAAAGATTGCTGTTCACCAGTGGCAACCATCTAACTTGAAGGAGCTGGAGCAGTTTTGCCTTGAGGAATGGGCAAAAATCCCAGTGGCAAGATGTGGCAAGCTCATAGAGACTTATCCAAAGTGACTGTGTAATTGCCGCAAAAGGTGTCTCTGCAAAGTACTGACTTTTGGGGGGTGAATAGTTATGCACATGCACACTGAAGTTTTCAGTTATTTTGTCCTATTTGTTGTTTCCTTCACAGTAAAAAAAAATCATCTTCATATATATATTATATATATCTCCATATATGTGTGTATATATATCCATTTATTTATTATTTTCAGACATTTGCATTGAAAAAACTTGGTTTAAAACTAAAGAGAGGCCATTTTGGAGTTCTTGGTATTTTCTGGACATTGTACAAGTAAAAAAATCAAGGGTAGTAACTCATGTTTCAGAAAATGGCGCACAAATGTTTCATGTTTCTGTGCTTTTTAACAGCTGTAGGTAAATTGTTGCTTTTAAGGAAATATCTCAGTATCTTTGTTGTAATGAAAGAGGCTCATGTAAAAAAAAAAGAGCATTGTGAACTGTAGAGCTTTGGAGAAGTCTGACTGCTGTGGTTAGTTCAGTCCACAGCAGGGTGGAAGACACTGCCAAGGCACCATCTAAAGAGTGATGCTAAAGAGAGGCCATGAAATGGCCAGGCCTGGCCTGAAATGGACATTTCCATGGACACAAAAAATCCATGAATAAGTTAGTAAATTAGTTTCATTTTGACATGTTACATTTTTACATGCAAATTTCGCATAATATAGTGGAGTAAAAAAAAGATATTTGAGTTTGAAATGTAGTGCAGTTAAAGTACAGTAAAGTACAGATACATGGAAAAACTACTTAAGTACAGCAGCTAATTACATTTACTTAGTTACTGTCCACCACGGGATGTTATGACACAAAATTTTCAGCAAACTGTAGTGTACAATATCTGTGTATTAGCAATCATATAAAGCAATCATATAATACTTTTCACAGACCATGTTTTATGTTAAAATCAATAATAAACTGCATTTGTGCTTTAAAATTTCCAGAGGTTTGTTCTGTGTAGATGATGTGTTAACCTATTTTCACTTTTTAACTTTTTTTAAATTTAAATCACTATCTGTACTGACCATAAAAGTTCTGTCCAACTTTAAGTCGTTGAAATGAATACTACAACACATACTATGTAAATACTGGATGTCTTTTAATGCCATTTATTTTAGTGAGGAGGTAATGAGACCTGAGTTGTTAGAAAGGTGAACTACTCGATAGAATGGTGAACTACTCGATCTAGGTTGCTTGTTTGAGTTGAAGCACTGGGGAAAAAAGCTGTGTGGCTGACTGCTGGTTCTTCTATTGATCGATTTCAAGTGCTTTTCAGAGGGAATTTTCTTTTTGGAACAAATGGTACCTTGAGTAGCTGGGGTCACAGACAACCTTGTTGATGTATTTCTCTAGCGTGTACAGAACTCTCTATTGCTATTACAGCAGTTGACTTTTTCACCAATATGGCATGTAGTTGTCACTGTTTTCCATTTCTAACAAGAATCTGAAACCCGGTGGTTAGGCTACCACTCATCTTCACAGGCAGTGTCTCAACTAGGACTATCAGAAAGCCTAGAGTGATATTATTTCTCATAAACATGGTCCCATTTAATGAAAATCAAAACGTAAGTAAGCTTGTGGTTCATTTGACACGACCAGCTCCTGAAGATCTTAAATGCAGAAGAGGTAGCATAGCTCTATCTACCACAAGGATACCACAAGTACTAAGACTGACCGCAGCTCAGGCGCAATTCATTAAAACGTTAAAGATATCCCAGAAATCATGATGTCTTTTCTGAAGGCTTATAAGGCTCTGAGGGAGAATTGAGGTGGGAGGGGTTAAATCCTGCTGAAAGGGAGGGATTGGTGGATGGTCAAAAAGTGAAAAAGCAAAGCGGTCCTAAAGTAAGCAAAAAGGTCTTAGGGTAAGATATAAGCCAAAAAGAAAGGTCAAGCGAGCACGAGGTAGCGAGTATGTGGGAAAAACTCTGTGCCACAGCACTTTGTTCTTGCATGACTGGTAACACCATAGGTGCGAATGAGTCGTTGCTCCCCTGTACAGACGTCACCGGATTTGAGTTTTGGGTGATGAGTTTTCTCCGCACGCAGCATATGTGTGACTCTTTGCCACCTCGGCCATGGAACACTGCAGTTGTAGTCTCGAAGTCCCTGTCCTGAGGGCTTCGCAGTTTATTTTCTCAATTTATTTGTGGAGACACTGGGACGGTCTATTTTAAGATCCCGGGACGTTAGCGGAATATGCAGCAGCAGAGCAGAATGACTTAATCAGCTCTGTGTCTGCAAGCCCAGCATAATCCAGGATGTGTTATAAAGTTGTCTGATATTAAATGATAGATGTTAAATAGTAATGTTTTAGATAATAGATATGCTTTGTGACATTTACAGTACTGTGCAAAAGTCAGAGGCCAGCCATTCATTGATTTAATCATTATTCAAAACGACTATTAAGCACAAGACATGCATTTTTTTCAGCACTAGGAAAAATTGCAGAGAACAAATCTTTCAGGGTGTCATCCGTTTTTTCAGAAGGTAACACCACTCCATGGGGTCTTAATTAAATGTCTGTGACATACTTTGGCCAAAATACCACAAGAATGATGCACTACATCTTTTTCCCCCAATTCACCCAGCTCTGTTCAGAATGGACGATGGATGGTCTGTAGCTTTAAATGATAATTAGCCACTGCTCATTCGTTCTCCCTCTTCCATGGGAAGACATCTCATCGCAAGAACGGCTTGGCGCTACTCTCACCATAAAGTCCATCTTGCAGACATTCAAATAAAGACTAAAAGAGGTATGTTGTTATTTTGTTGTTTTGGATCCTGCAGCAAATAACACCAAGAGCTTTCTAGAACGTTAAATCTCTGTTAATGTATTTCTCTTTACAATCAAACTAGTGAAACTGTAAACTTTATTACCTGTCAACTAAGTTATCCTGTACTCTACATCACCAGTCATTATTGTTACATCCTCATTATTAATCGCTTAAGGTCACCAGAAAAAAAAAAGTCTTGTGTGTTTGTTAGAAATTCGGGTCTTCAGGAAGAATCAGGAGTCAGGAGACTGGAGATGAGGTTCAGCGTCATGTTGAGTTTATTGACACATACAGAGATGCACGGATACAGATATCAGCAGTCTTATTCACGTGCATGCAGAGTCATGCACGGGCACCAGGCTTAGGTTGTCGGTCCCGTCCAGTCTGGTCCAGTCTAGCTCAGTCTTATTCAGTCTGACATGGCTTTTAAGAGGTGAGGTTCAGCGGGGAAGAAAAGGAGATGGGAGACAATGGGTCATTTCCATATTAACTGCATAGCCACTCCATAGGTGGGGAGACAATTTACATTTTCTGTAACAACAGAAACCATAGCACTTTCCCACAACAAAAGGCAATTTGCTAGAGCTTAGTTGAGACCATATGAAAAAAGCATAATTTGAGAAGATAACATTAGAAAGGAAAATAACATATGTTGAGGCTATGTTTAAGGTGATAGTATTTTCAGGCTCCTGCAGATGATGTTGTATGAGGATACTGGACTGTAAATACCTGCGGCATGTGCAACAGAATTCATAGATTGAGAAGAGGTGGTACAGTACAGTGAATGTCTCGTTCAATGTGTGGAAAATGGGTCACAAAGCAGATGTTAATGATTGGCAAAAAGAAGCGATTCTGTTTGGTCGTGCCAAAGGGAATTCTTATCAGATTGTGCCATGGAAGACATCCACCAAATCTGAATGCTTAGAACACAACATGACTCATTTTACTTGATTTACTTTTACATGATGGTCTAGCTTACTTGATCATATCAGATTAAATTTCTGATTTTATTGTGATTTTGGCCTGTATCGGGCTGATACAGAATTTAAAGGAACCCTAAATAAAAACATCAGATTTGACAAGTAAATGTGAACTATTTAAACTGTTATTTTAAATTAATTCTGAGGAGAATTCATTCAGGAGAGAAATTAGCATGGCAGCTGAGCTGAGTTTGAGTAGTTGGTTGTGTGAATGTCTTTATAAAGAGGAAGACAAAATCAGTGACTCCTTTAGGGAACAGCTTTTGTTGGGAGAGTGCAGCTGTAACTTGATCAGTTAAAGAGTATGTAAAAGGTGTGCAAAGTAAAGAGTGGACAAATTAAATACCGATAGATGTGATATGTACTTGGTGTTGGAGGCTTTTATATAATGTTCTGTTAAATATTTTAGCCAGTCGGAACTAAATCTAAGTTAACAAAGCCAGGCTTTGTTATGATTTTGAACTCATTCTGTTGGTCCACTCATAATGAAATTGTAACACAATGCAACGGGTAATTGGAATTTTAAATGTATGCAATTAAAAAAAAACTAAAAAAATTACATAGCAGCGACAGTCCCGCTGAATACATGAAAAGGGTGGTCTATGACATTTGCCCAGTACTGTATGTGTTTTGGACTTTTTGATCTGGAGCTGCTTACACTGCAAATGCATTAAATGCTAAATCCTTTAACCAAAGCTTTGCATTGAATGTGCAAAAAGAACCAAACCCATTTTTTTTCCTTTCAACTTTTCTTTATCAGCACTACTGAAGGCCTCACAACAATAACTCATTTTCAAATACAACTGATAAATGGGTGGCATTTCTAATAGTTCAATTTGCAATGGTTCTTTTTCAGCTAAAGCTGTAATTATTGCATGCTTAAAGATATGAGGAGTAAAGTAAGGGCCTGGCTAAGTTTTGTCTTGGCCTGTATTCAGAATGCCCTGCTTGGAGCTGTTTGAAGAAAAGCAGTGAGCCGTCATCAGTACAGTTTTGCTGATCATCATCCAAATATTTGCACATGACCTTTGTAATCATCAATAGTTATTGATTGAAGAGATGTTCTCTCTGTCCTTTCAAAGGAAAACAATCACACTGTAAATCAATGCAAAAATGTAAGATTGCATTAGATGAATGCCACATATGCATATATATTGAAAAATAAGCCAACAGTAGAGAGGGTTTGGCAACATAATGAGGGCCTTTCTTGCTGTCACATTTGTTGCCCATCAAGCTCCACCTCAGTTGGTTTACTGAGCAAACATCCTCAGGCTGGTTTCCTTATGTAGAGTGAGAACCTGAGATTCTGTCCTCGAAACAGCCGCTTACTCAGAATCTTGTGCAGGATTTGATGATCTCACCGACGTTTTCCTTTATTTTCCATCTCATTTTACCCAGCTCTGAAGAAAGGCCGCTTCTGGATCACACCTGACCCTTACCACAATGACGACAATATCCAGATCGGCCGGGAAGTGAAGATCTCCTGCCAGGTGGAAGCCACACCGGCTGAGGAGCTGATGTTCAGCTGGCTGAAGAATGGCCGTCCGCTGCGCAGCTCCGAGCGCATGGTCATCACCCAGACAGACCCTGAGAGTGCTCTGGGAACCACAAACTTGGACATAATTGATCTCAAGTTCACTGATTTCGGCACCTACACCTGTGTGGCATCGCTAAGGAACGGAGGCATACCTGAGATCAGCATAGATGTTAACATCTCATCCACTACTGGTGAGTCCAAATATCTGCGGTTGCTAATAAAAATTACAGTTGTAGAGCTGATGTGTAGCCCCTTTAAAGGTAACCTTGACTCTAACTCTACATGCTTGCTCACTGTTCCTCTACAAGAGACTGAGCAACAAAAATGTGCTAGCAGAGGCGTTTTGTCTATTTTTAATAACAAATAAAGTATTTAACTACAACATTTTAAATAGTATTGTGCAAGGTGTGGGTGTCATAAAGGAATAACAGCCAAAAATCACATCTGTACTAGGGCTGCAACTATTTACGTATTCGATTGAGAAATAATAATGGAACAACACAAGAACTAAATTTGCCATCAGATAATCTCTTTTTTGTAATAGCAGAGCAAAGAAAGCAAAGTTAAATTAAGTAGTTTGTGGGGATAGTAACATCATGTAATCAGATCTGATATTTGAACACACAGTAACAGCCCAGTAATTTGCTATGTCAGACACAAAGTGGCCTAGAGCATGCTCACCACACATGCAACAGCAATAGTCATGCACGCGATGTCAGCTTTTTCAAAAACATCCATCCATGCAAGTTTAAAAATCTCTGTTGCAAAAGCTCAGTTTTTAGTGACCTAAAAGACTGTGCAGACAGAAGGCCAAAATGCTGAATTTTCAAAAGTTATCTGTGTACGTGTGGATGGGCAAGTCTGTGCGCATTAGTGCACAAACAGCCCACAAGCAACTGAGGAGTTTAGATGAAAGTGTAGTTCATCCCTTCAGCCAACATGTTCTGTTTGCTAAACTAAAGCAGAGCTAACTGAAAAGCAAACAAGACATTATTTTTAGTTTTAGTAGTATCTCAGTGTGCTGTGTAAGTTTGTCCTTAAATTTGTTCTTGAGAAAAGTCCTAGAAAAAAGTTTTTATGTCAGATTTATGACATATTCTTAAACTGTAGAATTTGTGTACGCGCAGATTCTGCTCTTAAGAAACATTTAAACTGTGATTAAAAATTGCATATGTGGGTTTTAAGAAGATATTTTAAGAGAAGATATATGCGGCACTGTGTTCTTGATGATTTCAGTTAGTTGTTGCAGCCCTAATTTACAAATTTAGCTCTTTTCCCAAATGTAGCTAATGAGCCAAATTCGATTTCCAAAGTTTGCAGAGTTCCACACTGGAACTATGAGGCTGATCCTGCTAACAAGTAATGACAGTTTGTACCTCAGGTATTAAAATTGAAGTGTGGATGTTGTTTAAGCATTACGACGGCTGCTACTACTTGCTAGTTGTAATAGCTGTGTAACTCCAGGACAACACTAAAGGAACCTTAGATACTAAACATGTCATGACTGAAGAACTACATAAGAGCGAAATTCCTGTTAATGTTGGGAATGTTGGATGGTAACTGCCACTACCAAGTCAAACTGTCCTATTTTTCCTCTGTGATTCCTCTTGGTTTATCATGTTTAAGTAAGTAAGCGTTACCTTAAGGTCAGTTACCTATCAGCTCTCTCTCCCAAGATAAATTAAGACAAATAATTTGAAGAACAAGAGCATTCTGAATAATGCAAATGGGTTGATGTCTTCCAAATATTCTCTGATAGACTCTGCTGCCATGTTTTCTATATCTTGGAAAAATTGTAGAGAAAAATGTAGGAAAATGTAGCTCAGATTTCTGTGTTTTGTTCTGCTCCTTAAGAATGCAGCTGTTCAGTCAGCTATTCAGGCAGATACCCCTTAATATGGGTTTATTAGATTTAAATTGTTATTAATTTGCAACCATCCATGCCCTACTCGGCAAATGAGAAATAATTGCAGTGGATGTAGAAAATAATGGTATGTGGAAAATTGCAGTTGTACAGCAGAACTGTGCCAGTATTTACGGGCAAAAAGTGGTTGTGTTATTATTAAAAAGTGGGTATGGTTATTATGACATTCATTATCATTTTCCCTCTGTACACCATAACTGCTCATAGTTGTTGAAAAAAGCCTTTAGGGCTTTTTTTCCATTATTTTTCAAATTCAGCATAATTAGTGTGATGTCATTGATGCTGTTTTAATGTTAAGTGGTTCTTTACATTGGTGGTGACAGGAATCAGGAGTCACTGATTCCTTATATAGTCATTTTAGTTTAATTATGCATCTTCATTCTTGTCTGAAACCGAAATACAATTAAGGACACACAAAAACAATTATGAAAAACAATAAGTAAAAAAATAATAAGAATTAAAAACTTTAAAAAACAGTCAAGCAATTATTGCTGTATATAGGCAACAGTATGTGCCACCAATCCAGTAGCCTGTCAGGCATCTGGCAACATGCCCAAATCAATTGCATGCAGTGGTTTCCTGTGTGGTAGCTTTTATAGGCATTAAACAATTCAGATGTCTGGTTCCTTTCACCACTGCGTAGAAAAACTTTTGATATGTTTATCTAAATTTTTACAATAAACCACTCTGAATGACTTTCTACCTTAGCCTCATAATTGTGTAAAAATTGCTGTGATTCCCATTTACAGCTTTTCTCCAAATACAACATGGCAAGCTGAATATTCTACCCATTCTCTCCAAAATACACAGGCTGAATGACGTGCTGATTAATCATTCCACCAAAAATCATGGAATTCTGTCTGTGGGGTTTCTGTGTTTTGGCCACTACAGCAGGCACATTTCATCAGTCTGCAGATTCACACAAGATCCTTCTCACACACGGCCTCCAGCGGTTAAAGTATATTCTGCTGATGCCCCCACTCGTCTTCTGTGGCTCTCTTTTCCTTTCTCTTTATCCATCTCTCAACTCCCACTTGTACATTCCTGTCCATTTCCCCTCTTCCCTCCTCTCATTCGTGAACTTCATCAGTGCTGAAAAACGCCCTCCACACTCTCTACCTCCCACCACTCTTTCAGCTCCTGCTCCTGTACATGTACGATTGTGTTCTTTACTGCTTGTCTAGCGCGGTCACTAGTTTAGTCTGCACTAATAAAACACAACAATGAAAGCTCCATGGAGAGCGGTGGCAGAGCTTCCAGTTGACACATCCAGGCATGGCATTAGTCTTGCAGAAGAGATTGTCAAGTCTATATGAATAGGACAGTGTTGCATGGAGGTCTGCTGACTTCATATACAGGTCCTCAGTCTTTAGCAGCAAAGCAGACTAAAGACTCGCACTTAATGGAGGAGGGATCTGCAGTGCACCAGGGGCTATAATTAGACAAACAGGTGCTCCTTAGGTATTGAAGTATTGAAGCTTTAGGAAAGATATTTGATCATCCTGTTGCACAGCGTAAATTAGTGCTGAGTTCTTGCGATAAACACAAGGGCTTCACCATGAGGTGAAATAATTATAGGCCCATATGGATAAACATACCAACCCATATATATATACATGGCAACAATTTTTCTTAATTATATATTTATATCCACCCAGAAGGAAGTGTCGTGATTACAGTGCTATTCAAAAGGAAGATAAAGATTATCAGTAAAAATAAATCATGACATGTTTAGACTGATAGGGGCAATATTTATTGAGCTACAAACAGAAGTAGTGTCAGTATGGCGTCGGGCCGCTAAGATAAAAGCAGAATTCGTCACAGAAGATAACCCGCTGCCATTCTAAATCACTTCATAACAGTCTGGCACAAAACCATTTCAATCTTTGGTGACACCATTGCAATATATATATACACACACACAGTGTTAAAAAAAAACTCCAACAGCACTGCTGTGTCTGATCCACTTCTACCAGCAAAACACATACTAACACACCACCACCACGTCACTGCAGTGCTGAGAATGATCCACCACCCACATAATACCTACTCTGCAGTGGTCCTGTGGTCGCTGTTCGGATTTATATATTCATATTTACATCTATTCTGATATATGAAATCTTAAAAGATTATTTAAATTTCTTTTTTATTCTCTCCTTGATTACAGCTAATCAGTATATTATTTTCACTACTTGGTCTAGCCTGGTTATGGCTAATGAAGGTGAAAGTTTTTAAGTAGCACCTTTGCCCTGATGCCGAGAGGAGAGTATCAGCTTGCTGTGAGGCAGGAGGGCTTATTATATCTCTGTATATCAAGTATCACTTTTTTTGCATCAGGTTGTCTGCCACTAACCTGGTCTTCTTAGGTTTCCACACCACCCACCCAACTATGCATACATCCTAGTGCGTGGGGTGACGTGTGGTCACTCACAACATAATTGCCTGGGCTGCAGAGGATAGTAGAAATAAAGGGCAGATTTTTTCCTTTGTTCAATAAAAGTGTTTAATGTTATATTTAAATGATGTTAGAGTTTTAAAACATATCATTCTGTCTTTCATTCATTCATGCAAACTGTTTTCTGAACTCTTGTTTTGAATGAACTTTTCATCATATTTACATATTAACACCTGTTCAGCCTACAGCAGCAGTTCAGCTCTAAACATTATCAGACTAATTCCCTTGGCCCTTAACACCCACCACCCATCCCACTTTACATACATTATAAAAAATATAGAAAATAGAGAAAGAGAGATGAGAGAAATTGAGGAGAATTATGTAAAATCCTTTATGTTGTTTAGTTTAGTAAGTGAGATACAAAATGTCTGTAAATGTATCAAAAACAGTTGCTAGCATTTATAGAACCTGGTGGTTATTCCTCTGAAAGTATGTGTCCCGGGTTTCACAGCGGGTCTAAGATGTATCATGACCCAATTTTTATGAGATGATGGGTCAGCCCTCTTCCACCTACAGAGGATCATACACCCTTCCAGTAACATGGAAAAAGCTGATTGTTACTTAGATCTTCTGTGAATCTCATTATTAAGACTGTTAGGGAGTTTGGTTCGTAAAAGATTACTATCCAAAAGTCGGGTTCCACTCTTAAGACAAATTAAATCCATATTTGGATATATTCTTGCCCATTTATTTCTGCGTAGATATAGATGTAAGTTGACTGGGGTATTTAGACATTTGCTTACAACTGTAATACTTGGTTTACAGGCACAGTAACGAAATTTTTATGAGATGGTGTAAATATGTAAAAATTAATGCTGATTATTTTGTAAAAAATAAATTCTGACATATGGTGAAAGTGAACCTCAAGAGAAAGAGAAAAAGAAAAGAAAATGTAGAATATAAACATATACAAATACAAATAATACAGAGGAACTCAGATCAAACAGAGAAAAGTGCATGAGATAAGCCCGCGATTGGTGTTTAAAGTCTTTTAAAAACTGTCAGACACAAAGAATGTATAACAT
Source organism: Semaprochilodus insignis (assembly GCA_034552555.1). Lineage (NCBI taxonomy): Eukaryota > Metazoa > Chordata > Actinopteri > Characiformes > Prochilodontidae > Semaprochilodus > Semaprochilodus insignis. The sequence goes on along the minus strand of CM067483.1, from coordinate 10,365,614 downwards.
GAATGTATAACAGAATGAATAACATGTAACTACAATAAGCTGCACTATTTTCTCTCACTTAGTCCCCCCCAGCCTTACGGTTCCCCGAGGGAAGTCTCCTTTGGTGACGCAGGAGGGTGACACAGTGGAGCTTCAATGCCTGGTGTCAGGCAAACCCAAGCCCATCATCCTCTGGTCTCACGCTGACAAGGAGGCGCCCATGCCCGATGGCAACATGCAGACGGAGAGCTACGATGGCATCCTGCGCATCGTTAACGTCTCACGCGAGATGACCGGCACTTACCGCTGCCAGACCAGCCAGTACAATGGCTTCAACGTGAAGCCTCGCGAGGCCATCGTGGAGCTCATCGTGCAGTGTGAGTAGGCGTAGCCGTAGGATGGATTGAGCTTTATGCTTAACCTAATTAGGACATTCTAAATAGAACATACAGTGCCTAAGGTTTCTGTTCAACAAAATCAAAACGTTAATTTTCATGAGGAAATAGATTGGGGATAAAAAAAAAAGTCTGAGGCATTCAGGGGCATCATTTGTTATAATTACCGGCAACCTTGGTGTACATTGCTTGCTGCCACTATCTTTTTACACTTCTGCTCATCATTAAGACTTGCAAATTCAATTAGTGCAGGTGCAGAGGTTAATGCAACGTAATGAATCCCATAGTGTAGTTACGTGGTAAGAATGAGGTGCTTAAGAGGGCTTTAATTCAGTCACATGCAGATGTGAGCGTGAGGGGGGTCAAAGCAGGTGCTGGTGGTAATGACCAGTTCTGGATGCACCCATGGGAAGGTAGCGGCGCTTTGCTGATCACATAGTAATCTATAGAACATAGCAGCTGTCCTCGGATTAATGAGAGGGGCGCGTGGTATCATAGAATCTCTTAATTACAGTGATGATGTCAAATCGTATTGGGATAAAGAATCCAAGGTTAGCTTGTTAGAGACATCTAAGCGGTCTTGATCAGATTGCCTCGTTACTGCAGTGTTGCAGCTCAGTGAAATTAGCAGTCCTTCTTTTAAAGCCATCTGATGGAATAAAATCAGATGGATAACACTAGCAGGCCCTGGCACAGTACACAATTACACAATCCAGTATGATACGACTAACGTCTGATGCAAGTTCAACAGGGAGGATATAAAAGCAAGGGAGAAGTGGTATAAATAATAATATTTTCACTAATATACAAAGACCTGATTCCTCAATGCAGTCTGAAGGAACCAGAATCCTCCAGAAGGCTAGTGTAGATGTTGGTTAGCTGTTTGTTACCTGCTTTAAATATTCATGTTTAGGAAATAAACATAAATAATAAGCTTAAATGGTTTGCTAAGCAGTTGGGTCTAGGACACTCACTTTGAAGTTTGAAGAAGCTCAGTGTTTAGATAATAAACATCTTACTCTTTGTGCTACTTGGATAACATTATAAATAAGAGCTCTTCTTATACTAAAAAACATCTTTGCTAAAAGAAGTAGGCAATCACACATACATAGTTGTGTGTAAAATTTTGGGCATTCCTGGCCAAATCACATTTTTGTTAATGTTTGAAGTTAATGAAACAATGTGACCTTTGCAGCTGTTTTTTAACACAAAATCACACATATCAATATATAACATGAAGCCTGCCTGGTTTTCGATGTAGCATCCTACTTGTAACATTACATCATTACATACATGTACATTACGTACATTTTATCAACTTATACATTCACTATATATTTTGTAGTAATTTCTTCGTGCATGGTAAGCCTGTCATGCCTTATCAGACTTTATTATTGTAGTAGCGACACGGAGAGCATGTTTCAGTTGGTTGCATCTCACTCTATACAATCCCTTTGCCTTGTTTTAAAGTATGCAAAAACCCATCAGTGCTTTAAAATGTTACTTTTATCTCTGAAAAACCACACATCTTTCAACATGTCACCATGCTGACCCACATAAAAGTCTCATGTGCTCTTGTTGTTGAGGTTAGTGCTGAAGACTTTAATGGGAGCTGTAGTTGTTAGTCATGAGTCAGTGCTTTTATTGTTTTATTCTGCAATAACATATTCTCCTTTTTTCTCCTCCACCCTACTATTAATACAAAATGTCCTGCTTGGGTAAATGAAATCATTTTGACCATAACACATTCCATCCAGTATGTGAAATTTAATGATCATGCAATTCATGCTGCATATCCCATGAATCTCCTGAAGCCAATTTCAATGCTGTATTGCTACATATTATTTGACTGCAGTAGATTACTACAATTACAGTATGGATTGCCTGCTTTAGTCACAGCACATAGGAGCTTATTTTTTTTCCTTGCTGTAGCACGTCTGATCCATGTGAGGGATGCGTTTGCAGCACCATAATGAGGACAGACATTTGGGAATAGCTTGTTAAACTTTTGGTGTTGGTTTGAGGTGAATTTTCCCACTAACAAGAGTACCACTCTAAAGCCCACTCTCAAAACTCTTGAAAGTAAATGCTATTGTTACTTAACATTCATCACTGTTCAATCTTCAGTAGCTTTTATGTTAATCAAAAGTGTGCATAAAATTTCCATGAAATTGCAACAGAGACTTTGAAGGCAATAAATCCAGTATTATCCAGTATTTTGATATCTTTGTAATTTTTGGTATTTTTTTAGTTTCCCACACTAGAAATGTGCATTCTGACTAGTTTCCGCCCAAGGCATCATAAACAGATATTTGATTAACTGTAGAGAAAGACAAATAGCCGTGTTTGTTCTCACTCCATCCATATTTTTATGGTTGCTCCTAGATGTTTAATGCATTAAAAATGTTAAATGCAGTAAAAATGCATTTGAATTAAAATTATGTCAATGAAATAAATCCTTTCTTTATGTAAAGATATATCATTTCAAAAATGCCCACTGATGACAGCAGCAGTACAATTCAAGCAATTCAGTAAGCGTCAGTATCCCTTTCTGGGAACATATGTTCTTCTGTTGTGTAGCTGCTCCAAGGGTTTAACATTTCCATATGTATTTAAGTTTTTAAGTCATTTGCGTATGTTTGTGGAAACGCTTGCGTCATGTACTTTAGATTCCGTCCCAAAAAAAATCAGTACAAGGCCCGCAGATCAATACAAGCCGTCCTCTTATGCGGATGAGGACAGTCGTGCGTCCAGACAGGCACAGGTTCTTAAATATAGCTGCCTTTTATCGTGTTTCCAGTCATCACTTTCAAAGGCTGACTAGCATTAGTGTTAGCATTAATGTTAACCGCTCGGAATGGCTGACTGTATCTGATGACTCATTCTGTACCACTCTGTTTACTCCTGTCATCCCTATCCCCTGTGATAAAAAACCCTTCCACCCCTTCTCCGCCACAGCCCCCCACCCCTCCTCGTTCCAAGCCATCATGACTGCTGTACAAGAGGTAATCCTTTGCAGTCATTACATTGTAAAGGGCCCAACTGTATGCTGGTGGATAATGTCTGCTTGCGTCTGTGACAGCTAAGCGGCTCCTGCAGCAAGTGGTACAACTGCGGGGGTGGAGAGAAAATGGAGGGAGGGAAGGATGCAGGAAGGGAGGGCATGTTGGGAAAGCTGGTTAGAGAGGAAGGGAGGGAGAGTGATGAGGGAGAAAAAAACACGGAGAGGGTAGAGGGAGGAAAAGAGACATGTACAGAGAGGGAGGATGTTGTTGTCCACCGGGGAGATTGCCCTGGATTTCGTTCAGCCATAGAGCTTCAAATCGGCATTATGCTGTTATATTGGTAATGAAATGAAAGCCGCACTCTTCCTTCGCTCCAGCTTCCTCTCCAGTACATGTAGTGAAGAGGTTGATATATTTAAAGCCCCATGCTAACCCACCCCTGGTATTTTTCCCCTTTCAGGCACATTGTAAAAACATACACTTTTCCTATAAATCCATCATTCTAAGGATTTAACTGCATCACCAACTCTGGCCCCTGCAGTAAGCCACTCGGGAGAGGAACCAAAGCTGAGCCACTTTATCACACTGGTTGCACCACTGAACTGGAATTAGCCTTCCCTTTCCATTTTGGGAATAGGAAACATGGTTCTAATTCATTATATTTTCTTTCAACAAATCAAATAAGCACCGAAGCATGAAGAGGTTGGATTTGCCACTGTCCATCATGCCCTTTTCCAGTTTTTATGGTGACTACTTAGACTTACTCTGGACTAGGGTTACCACCTTTTCAATAAGGTAAAACAGGACACCCTCTGCCCCAAGACATGAATTTGAAAAAAATTCATTTCCAAATTCTGTTAGACTCTATATTTGACCTTGCCGCTGTCAACAGAGGTTTGTTCTTCAAAACAAGGTTTTAATGAATTGAAAATCAGACATGCTGCTTGTCATTTATCAACAATACCTGAGATAAGAAGCTGCCATGGTGCTTATATCTGTGTTACAGTGATGTTAGTAAAGCAGCTGGGATACGATCTGGTAACGAATTTCACCAGACGTTGATTTGTCAAGAGTGCTACTTCCATGTGTGTCAATCTAAAGTTTAATATTGAAGGAGAAATGACACGTTCCAGAATTTGCAGATGTTGAATCATTTGGAACTTTGGCAGTCCATGCCTTGAGTTAATTTTGAAGACACTCATCTTGGAAAGAGCAATTTTAGGTAGATGCTGTGACTTCTAGTAGCTCTCTGTCATTGACCATTGCATTAAAAACATGAATTATGCTAAATGATAGATAGATAGATAGATAGATAGATAGATAGATAGATAGATAGATAGATAGATAGATAGATAGATAGAGAGAGATACTTTATTGATCCAGAAGGAAATTAGCAGCCAGTAGCAGTTTTCACAATATAGCACAGTAAAACAAAACAAGGAGGGTTGTACAGAATTAACCTAAATAGGTAGGTACCGGCTCAACAAAATGATTAACTATTAAACTACAAACTACAAATAGTCCAGTACACTATAGATAAATATATCTCACTTATTATAATAAGGCAAGAAATATGTACAAGAAAGTCTATCTACAAAAATACAAATATAACTGTAGAAAAAACAATAGAAAAAAATGTGAAAAACCAGAGATAAAAAGGCAATTCTCATGCCGGACAAAGCCAGACTGACGCACGCTGAGCTAAAGTCAAGGCTGGGTTTATTTAACAGATTAGCAGTGAGGTTCAACAACTGAATCCAGGCAATCAAAGTGCAAGGGACAGGCAAAGTCAAATAACAGGAGACAGGCGAGAGTCAAAACACCAAAAAGACAAACAGAGAGGGCAAGACAAGACCAGAGGAAAACCAGAGAAGAGAAAGCCAGAGATCAGAACAGGGTCAGAAAGCCAGAAAGTCAGAGCAGGGTCAACAGAGAATGACCACTCTGTACTCTACAGAAATGTGGCAATACTTTGCAATGGGTCAGTGTGAGAGAGGAGTATTTATACAAACAGACTAAATTGACAACAGGTGTGATCAATACTCGGGAGAGGCCGATCTAGGAAAGGGGACGGGATTGGTGGGTGAGGGACATGTGACTGTGATGTCACCAGGTAGGGGGTTCTGGGAGATGGAGTTCCGGGGTTCGGAGGCAGAGAGGAAACCCGAAAGTGTGACTACAATGTAATAATAATGAATGTGCAAGGGGCGCAGATATCAGTAGATAATGACAATACTGAAAAAGATAATGAATATATTGGTATTTAAGTAAGGTAAAGGGACCAGGAGTGCAGATTGTACAGGATATACAGTAAAGTGTAATAGTGCAGATAAATAAACCTCTGATTTAACATGAGATTCAGTCCTCATCTGTCCTCTTCCCCCTTTGAAGAGCCTGATGGCTCTAGGGACAAAGGATCTCCTGAATCTGTCTGTGGAGCAGGTCTGTGACAGCAACCTGACACTGAACTTGCTCCTGTTGTCCATGATGATGGTGTGCACTGGATGCCCATCATCATCCGTAATGGGCAGCAGTTTGTGCAGTGTCCTCATCTATGCCACCTTCACCACAGAGTCCAGTTCCACACCAACAACTGACCCTACTCGCCTGACCAGCTTGTCCAGTCGCATCTCGTCTCTCTTCTTAATGCTTCCTCCCCAGCACACCACAGCATAAAATAGACAGCTGGACACTACAGTCTGATAGAACATCTGCCTGAGCTCAGACTCAGAACTCAGACTCAGATTGAAGATGTGCTGTAGGGGTCCCCCAAGCTCAGCGGCGCAGGACTTGAGTAGTCTAGGACACACCCTGTCCGGTCCAGCTGCCTTCCTTGTGTGTAGTCTCCTCAGCTCACCTCTAACCTGGTCTAATTAAAATTCAGTCTTCATGTATAAAGAAGTATCCGCACCCTCTAGTGAATTGAAACAACTAATTCATAATAACTAGGCTGAATTATTGAGTCCTGTGCTACGCAATCAAGTCTGTCCACAACAGAGTGATTACCAGCTTACATTGTGGTTTTTGTCATGTTCTGGATATCTGCTTGTGACTATGAAGGTACCTGCAATAACCCCTGCTTTGACCCCTCTGTGTTCATAGCTTTCAGCTTTTGGATTAATTGCTCTATCCAAACCCACAGCTCTTTCTTCGGCACTTATGCTGGCCTGTGCTGACCTCACAAATCTTGCTCACTGGGCTGAGAGTTGGGGCTAAAACGAACACACCAAGGAATTCAAAGCAGCAGGTCGCCGGTTGCCAGCAGCGCATATGTGCCCGTTACAGCCACATCCAAGGTCAAGGGTCATGAGTTAAGCCCTCCCTGCTCATTTCTGGCAATGTCCATCTGGATGATTACATATGCTGCTTCAACTCTAAGCATTGTGACTCATTCAAGAGATGATTTAAAAGAACCGGAAAGTAATAGGGAATCGTTCTCATCTTGCTGTACCATTGTCAGTACCACTGAAACGAAACCCGGACACAATTTTGGCACCTATTATTGTATGAGTCATAGGTTTGAAACATGACAGTGGATAAGCAAGTTACTTCAAGCCGAGACTTGACAGTGCTGATTAGAAATTGTAAAGATAAGACAAGCATCTCAAGTTCAGACCAAGCACCAGTTTAATTGAGTACTCTCAGGTAAGATACTTGAACCCCAATTATCTTCAGGCTCATGCTAAGCGTTCACATGGATGCCCCAACATCCCCGACCTTCACCAGCTAAAGGGGTTAATTGGATTCATTGTCTGGGTGTGTACCAGCTCAAAAAAAAGTAACGAAAGAAAAGAAGCCACACGCTGCTTCAGCTGGATCACCCCACAAGACCTAAGGGGACCGCCGCCAGCTGGCTGACTCTGTGGTAGGATCGGAACCTCATCACGCACATGCCGAAACTTTAGCTGGCTGTAAAGGTCAATTGGCGTACTTTTTGCTGGTCACCTGCCATTTGATGCAGGGCCAGATGAGAGCTAGAGAAAGGGGAAGACACAAGGAGGATGGAGGGTCACTTGAGCGTGCGTTGTCATTTTCTCAAGAACGTTGCTCAGCCGACAGAGGGCCGATAGCTAAGCCTCTCTCATTTAGAACGTGACATTTCCTTTAACACCAGAAACCCTAATCCTTAGCACAGCGCCAGAGAAGCTCAACCACCAGTTCTAGTAACTTCTTTCCACAAGACAGAGTGGATAAAAAATATTTTATTCTGAAAGGATGTGGCAGGAATGTTAATTCTGCCATGAGATTAGATTCTGGAGACATCCTCTTGAAAGAAGACAAATGACAAATATTCTCGACCGACTCACAGCTAGGCCCCTTCACACCTTGGACAAAAGTCATTTTTAATTGCCCCAAAATGCAGCAAAGCCTACTGATTATTAATGACCTAATATAGTTTAATGAAGTGATAATTGCAGTTAAACCCTGACACTAATGACCCTACTTGAACATCCTTCATCTCCGTTTGGACCAGTAGTCCAGCATAGGGAAAATGGAAGTTCTCAAAAGCACTCTTCCTTTGAGAAGTTGCCCTTACTGTTGGTTTTTCCACAGTCTCATTTACAACTGCTATTTCTTGCTCTCTGGGTGAGAAGTAATTACATTCAAGAGAAGTTCTGAGATGGACGTGTGTTCGCTAACTGTGACAACAAAGAGTTTTTAGGAGTTTTGAGGAACACGGATACTTATTCAGAGCAAAAGCATTGGGAAGGGTGCATATGCAAATGTGAGGGTGTCAGTGCAGAATGAAAAAGTGATGTGGACCTTCGTCATGAAGCGATAAAATTGGCATCCTGATTAGCGGAGTGGAACTAGGGATGAGCACTAGAGAATAGAGGAATATTCCTCTCCACAGAAGCCAGCTCGGATGACACAATGCCAGCGCTCCGTGCTCGCTGTTCGCTAAGCATGGCATTCAAAGCTGGCTGCGAGCCTAATTAGCAGTGAGCTAATTTATCCCCACTAGTATTCATTTATGAGAAAAGAGTAAGCTGATGAAATGGGAGGGGGGCAGAAAAAAACTGCTCAGTAAAATTCAAAGTGCCATCACCCATTCATGCTTCATGGCTGGCTTTAGCGGGTCCCTGAGCTCAAGAAGTGAGTTTAGCAGAAAAATTAAAGGCTTGCTCTAGTTAGCAGTGGACACAGGCTTTTGAGGCTTCTCTTGAGGCTCGATGGCACATTAATAGGATTTAACTCTGCTGTTTGCATGTGCGACTGTTGTCATGTGCTGTAATTGCATGTCATATTTTTACACATACACACACACACACAGACTCATGTTAGCGGGCAGTCTTGCGGATCTACTCCCTAGAAGTGTTGTCATCTCAGCTGCGTAATTGACACGTGTAATAATGTCAGAATGAAATACTACAAGACATCCCCTCAAGTACTACCTCAGTTCAGGACAATGAAAAATACATAACCTCCATGTCAGACCTTAACTAAGCAGGTTGATGAAACACATTGTAATTTCATTGTTTGAATACAAAGCCCATGTAACAGACAGCTGTTCTTTTTTAAGTGTCAAAATGAAATGGAAAGACACAGAGTGGCATTAGGTACTCATCACATGAATTGAAATCTTAATTTGCAGATGCTTTCTCTTGCATTTTTAGCATTAGTGGCTCTGTTGTTGTTTTTTTTTAACCAGCTCTTGATTCCGTTTTAAAGCAAGAGTATTTAAATCCAGAAATTCATGGGCTACAGATCTGCAGAGTTTAAAATTAAGCCTTATGGAGGTCACTAACAACAGCTATCGTAATGGTCTAATGTCCCTCATAACCTGTAGCCGGCATCCAACGTTCTCAGGTGGCACTTCAGCTGTTATGTTATCTACTAAAATCGGACAGCGTTCCAATATGCATACAGCCAATGGGAACTAAGAAAGGAAGCTCACATGGTACGTAATTTCTGTTTATTTTACATCCTTAATAACATAATATTTGCATTTCTGAGTTCGGACAATGATTTCAGCATTGGTGGAAGTATGAAGACTAATAGAGGGACTGAAGTTCTTGATGGCTTCTGTGACCGGACCCGCCCTTTTATAACAGTGGAAGGACTGTAACAGGACTGAGAAACAAAAAAGAGATGAGATTTTAAATTGTATTATGATGTTTTATTATTATCTTGTGTTTCAATCATCTCTGCTTTCCAAGGGCTTCATTAACTGTACTGTACTGTAAATGATATATGCATCACTCTACTGGATCATTTCAGAGTTTAACTTTGGAGCCACTTTGACTTTGACTAAAGTTCTTTTGCTCTAAAAGACCCTATTCCCTAATTATGTTTATTTTATTAAAATTATGATTGAGCATTCCTTTTCAGACATAGCACTACTAAAACTTTACCAGATGTTTAGGTAGTAGCGATTTTGTGTTTAATTATTTGCAGTCTCACTTCCTGCTAAAATAAGGTGCCGCATGGTAACCAAAACTGATGATAAAAAAAGTCATGACAAATCTAAATATTTCAACTTCACTTCAAAATAAACTGAAAAGATCTTCTAAGAAACAAAATTATTATTATTTTCTTAATTTTAAGTTTTGATTCCCCAAAATATAGAGGTAGAGTGTTAGGGACTTCCACCTCCCAGTGGAAAGTACCTTATGAATGATGATTTGGTTATTTCTATCTCAATCAGTCTTGGGTTTAAATAGATCATAACATAATTGTTGGTATTTATTTATTTATTTTTCTCTGGGATTACTGCTTGAACTAATTTGGTTGAATTGTCCATATAATTACCAAAAACGAAAGAAAGAAACTTCCTGTTCTTCTTTTTATTTTTACTGTTATTAAGCAAAGTCAACGTTACAGGCTACAATTACATTTACAGTAAGTTGTAGAGGTCTCTCTTTATGACGTCTCCGAGGTGACCCTAAATTTTACTACAATCACTCTCATAGATAAGAATGGTGATGTAACAAAATGGTGCTTTAAATGTTTTGGGAATGGCTGGAGCAGCCACTTATGACTGAGACTGGGGCGCATAACGATGGTGATGGTGGGTTATGACCATCCTAAAGTGCTTTGACAATCATGCTCCAGCTGTATCAAAGAAGGGCAAGGAGGGAAGATCAAGGGGGAAGTCCATGCCCCAACTGACTCTGGCCTTTATCTGGCTTTTACTCTGATCTCTCTGCACATAAGCATCGCATCCAGACAAAGCAGCATCATCAGAACTATGGAGGTCAGGGTTCTCTGTCATTTTCTGGGACCACTACTTCCAATGTTTAATAGTTTAATATTCAATGTTGAATCACACCTAGGTCAGCTCAGGAAAGGTTGTTAATAAGTGGGTAATTGAGTCAGGTGAGGAAGAAGCAGAATAGAGCAAGACTAAAGTAGACGATTCAGCAAGTATGACGTTTCATGCACATCAATGGTTTAATAATAGTCTGACTAAGCTTAGTTGGAAGTGCAGTCTACGGACACGTAAACAGCACAGTTTGATGTAACATGGTCCAACAAAGGCTGACCTCAGCATGGTACAGGCCAGTAGAGATAGCTCCACTGACTCAAGTGTCTTTGCAGCTTTTTCTGTAGTATCCCATGTGTGACAAAAACAAGTGAGAAAAAGTGAAGGCCTGCACATTTATGGGCGGCAAGAGGCATCGCTCATGTTAAACATTTGCTTGCTTTTTTAATTGAAGGAGGAAAAAACAATCACAATATTTTAAGTACAGGAAACTTATATGTGGATGAACTTTGGTTCATTCAAAAAATATCAATGTACATGAGATGAGAACATGTACATGAAAATGGTCTACTCTTTTTTGTTTGGGCCAGGGTCCATGCATCTGAAATTTCATCCTATTCATTTTCAACAGGGAGTAGTACAAAAAAGTGAGAAGAGTTATGGGATATCAAGGGGCAGTTGACAAATTATTCTAAGTGCTGACCAATCAGGCACAAGTAGCTTTCCACTGTCTGTGCACACCAAGGATGTTCTTACATAGTTTCCATCTAAATAAACAGTTAATAGCAGCTGTGTTTGAAAGAACAGGAAAGTTTATAAAAACAGAGTTTATAGGATGCGGAAGCTGCCGCAACCCTCCTATTTTCTTGATACATGGTGTAGCTAATTTAAAGTTTAAAATAGCATATATGAGTGAGAATGGGTGTCATTGTGTGCCACTGTAAATAGAAAATGCCCAAGGATTCCACAACGCTGTGCTACTTTTGAGAAACGGTCAATTCAAATAAACCATTTTAAAACAACCTTCTTGGTGGTGGCCTTCTTGAAAAGAGAATTTATTTGAAATTTATTTGTGACAAGCACTGGGCTTGAAAATCAAAGAAAACTTTTGTTGTCCAAATTGTACAGAAAGATTGACCATTAGAAAAGCTAATTTGGGCAAACCGAACTGAAAAGGCTGATAAGTAGTTTGTTAACTGAAATCATTACATTAAACACTAAATGTGTAGTTTTTTCTTTCTTCTCTCTGTCTTATTCTTTATTCTCATTTTTTTATGCAATGCTTGTTGGGAATGCCGTATCCACTAGCTTTTTTTTTTTTTGCAAATACATGACGCTAATACATATTCATAAGGGAGCTTTAGCACACATTTGTACTTTTGTTGTATCTTAATTTTGGTCTGTCCTTCACCTCATGCCACAAACTTCTATGGAGTTGTTATTCTCTTTTTCTTTCATGCAGGGAGGCATACTCTAATCAATTGGCGCATCACAAACTGCCTCCTTGCACCACTCCCCCAACTCCTTATTGCTGAAAATCGATTTGCAAATACAAAATGTTTCTTGCTCTCTGTCAGCACGAGAGCATGATAACCTCCGTGACTAGTCTATCAAACCCTCTTCCACTGGCTACATGGCAGCCTGGATCAGTTCAATTTAGGAAATTCAGGTGTGAAATTCAGAATGACAAAATGCGCTAGGCTTGGCCTTGCCTCATTGCCCATGTACAGTCAGTGTGGAGATTGAACTGTTGACCTCAACTGTAAGAGATATTGTATTGTTCAGTCCATAATCCACTCACAGTGTGGGGGCCTGTTTGTCATTTAGTGTGAAATAAAACTGTTTAAAGAAGTCTTGCTTTCTCTCTGATGCATCACGTCTCTGTCTCACCCTCTCTTTCTGTCTCTGTCCCTCTTCCCTCCTGCCTCCCCATTCCCTTTTTTCCTCCAGACTCAATGACAAATTGGCAGGCTGCAACAAATGTAGAGTGACTGGGAAGATTTGGAGCTCTTTTCTGATGAATTGTCAGAGTATTGTCAAGTCTTTGCACTAACATGCTTCATTATGTCTAATGTATAAATGCACCTCTGATTGAAGCTTTATTTCTCCTGTGATTAACCAAGAGATATTTTACGATATCTGAGTTAGATGGAGTGGATTAATTATAATCCGTGCACATCAACCTACAATGAGCATTAAGTGCACCCGAGTGAAATTACCTGTCTGGAGTACATAAGAAGTCAGTCAGTAACTGTATATTTTTCTAGCTCTTTATTTAGGTTTGAAAGGCTTAGCTGTTATTAACCATAACAGTTGTGGCTCCTTGCTCTTGTTTGCATTCCATAGTGAGAATATCAAATTTCTTGTTTTCCTGGGTCCTGACTCTGTGGTGGATTGTTGGGGATTAGAAGTTTGTTGGTAGAATTTTAATTGGTTGCATGGTTTTCAGGTCACATCAATTTGCCATGTAGATAGTCAGTTTAACTTCTTTCCATTAAAAAAATAATAATAATAATAAAGTAAGACTAAGACTGCTGGCCTAAATCTGGACTGTATTTGACTAAATACAGTGACTGATATTGCCATAAACCAACACTGCCGCTGGTAAGCAAATATTTGTTCATTCAAAATTGTGTTGTCATTTTGGTATGTGCAAAGGGCCACTTTGAGGAAAAAATGAAAACGGCTTTATTTTAGGTTTTTGACTGATAAGATGTGAGAATGTACGAGGTGAGCTTTAAATTGCAGTCACTGATTGTCTTTATGTAGTAAGAATGTGCAAGATATCACATTCACCGTTGTGTATATTTATCAATTCTTCATTCTTTTTATGGTTAGTACATTAAAAAGGAATAAAATCAAACCTAATTAATTACCAAAATAGTCATATTACTTTTTTGCTAATGTAATCAGTAGTGGCAGCCATACATGATAATAAAATTATTGAAAAATAAAAATTAAAAGTGAAAAAATAAAATGCAAGAAAAATGCCAGAAAAGCCAGACAAAACTGAAGCACTACTCTCAGAAAATGCAGTGCTTAAAGAAGATAAACATAAATTAAGTACTAAAGGGGTAAAACAGTTAGTTTAAAAGGAAAGTGATCTGTACCGTACAAAAACTTTGGCTATATTAGCTGATAACTAAAGCCAAATTACAACTATTGCCACTATTGCTTGTTTCCTATAAACACTGAATGCAGTGCTTAGTTTTTTCCTCCTTACTGATGTTTTTTCTATAATAAAAGTCTCATTATTTGAAGCAGTACTGGACCTGATACCACTGTGAGCTGCAAGGAGAATGGCAATACAGTTATTACTGCTGTTTACCCTCCCTGATTTCTGCCTCCAGGCTGTGGCCGTAATGACTAAGAGAAGTTTTACCAAAGTAGGTGATACCCTGGTTTTTAACACAGTGCCTTTTTCCAAAAGGATAAGTTGGACTGGAATGTCGGTGAATTACTTGGCTTTTGTTACTTAGACAGTTCTCCCCTTAAACAAAAAAAGAGAAAAAGAAAAAAAAAGATCAAACCCTGACACAACACATGACTGCAGTAAAATGAAAGGCAAAATCACACGTCACAGGTTTGGAAACAAACGGATAGATAGACAGCCCTCAAGTTTTGATCATGCTTAGTTTTTCAGTGTTAAGTCTCATGTCCGAACCAAGTCATGAATGAGTTAACCACATGTCATGTAAGTGCAAGTCAGAGTCATGTCACATATCATTTAAGCATGAGTATGAGTCAAGTCGGGAGTCAGAGCAACATGTAACTAGAGTCTGATTTGCTGAGCTGTCTCTGCCTCTACATGAGTAGCTACATGACAGTGCTGTTTAGTTTTGCGTGCTTGTGTTGAATAAAGCATGCGCTATAGAGCTGCAAAGAGAATCTTTGAATTTGAAATAATAAAAACACACCCACAACTCTCAGGGGATGTAACCGGCAGTGCTGTGTGCTACAGTAGCAAGCGCATCCACTGAGCTTTTTTCCAAATTAGACCGAAAAACTGCAAACGTTGGGTCGGCAGAAGTTCCCTACTGAGGACATCAGATTAGTGATCAGCAAACAGAGGACTCTATAGACCACGGTCTTTCTCTGTGCATGCCCTGACAAATGNTACAGTAGCAAACGCATCCACTGAGCTTTTTTCCAAATTAGACCGAAAAACTGCAAACGTTGGGTCGGCAGAAGTTCCCTACTGAGGACATCAGATTAGTGATCAGCAAACAGAGGACTCTATAGACCACAGTCTTTCTCTGTGCATGCCCTGACAAATGTGTTTGCGTATCTTGACTCTCGACCCCTTCGTGATTTACTGCCCAAATCTCTTACATACAGAATGAGTCAGGCATGTTCAGTTTCTGCCACCTTCCAGTTTATCCTTCAGTTTTAACAGCTGTCTCTGCATAGATGCTCCAGTGTGTTTTCGACATTGCTGTCTGAAAAAGCTTTGCCATTCTCCAGATTAGTAGTTTGTAGTATCTGTCGCTGCTTTTTCATATACGCATACATGCCCACATGAACTTCAAAGTGTCAGTAAATTTTGTAATTGCGCTCTGATCTCTTATGGCCTGTTATTGTGTCCCTCATTTGCTCATTTGTCCACGAGTCATTGTGTTAATACAGCAGCAGTCAAATGATTGAATACACCTACTTGTGAATGGGTTTACCTTTATTTTTAATGTTTTTCACAGTGAAGTCATGAAATTTTATTTTTCATTTTTAAAAATTCGCTGATACAATTTATGTTCTAAATGAATCCACCACTCCCCTCCCTGAGAAATTACACTGACATTCAGGTTTTCTGCCATTGCCTCACTGATTGTCCTGATTTCATTTTGCTTTTTTATGTTTTTGCTTCTTTAATGGTGAGAATTCACCCTCTTTTGCTTTGAATTTTTTTTGTGCAAAATAATAAGTACAATACTTTTTATGTTCTTTTTAGAATCTTGAATAAAAATGTGTCCAAGTTGTCTGTACTTCTCTAAATATGCCAATTTTATATCTGTTTTAAAGCTTTCTGTTTTCTACCCAAGCATCAGCAATGAAAGCTTATGCTGTGTTGTTTTCGACAGATCCACCGGCGGTGGAGCCTGTGTACACAGAGATTCGGCAGGGCCTGGGCCGAGCCTTCAGCCTGAGTTGCAGAGTGCTGCGCGCACACCCGTCCCGTGTACTGAAGTACGAGTGGAAGCTCGGCGCGCGGCTGCTGACTGTGGGGCAGTTTGACACTCGCGACGAGACCGAATACCATGTGAGAGCACTGAACCGTGAGGGCTACGGTGCATACACCTGCGACATAACCAACGAGGCCGGCGCTGGCCGCTGCACGTTCCTGGTAACAGGTAAGACAGTTTCATGTCTATTGGATTTGATGTGTTAACTTGGACAGCTCTGTTACCTTACTACCTTTTTACCACAGCTTGCCAGTCCAAAAACCACCCTGGTACAGCCACGACTCCCTTTTCGGTGTTGATTCTATGCTAAGGGATGGCTGGCATGTAGCCGACTCTGGCTCAGATAAAACTCAATCTCCATGTCATCCTGTGCAGTTGCAGACCAGGGAGTGATTTGTCTTTGATTTTGTGCCACCTCGTAAGTGATCTGAGCACACGCCTGGTGCTGTACCAAGGCTCTTCGTTTTAGAAACGAGTGCAACTGCATTTTCTTTCTCTCCTTCTGCTCTACCCTCACTGTTGAATATTCATGGCTGAAATCCCAGCTGGTTGATGAGGCATCCTGGACCAGAGAAGGATGTGAGAAGAGATGAGCTACCTGCTTTCTGATGCATAGGTTATTCTTGGAGATGTTTCACCCCTAATCATTTAATTTGCATTGACAATTTCCTGCTCTGCTCAGCAGGCATAAAAGAGGATTATATCACTCATCCTCTCTCCTTGATTCCATGTGTATCTCTCTTTTTCACACTCTCTTTCTCTCTCTCTCACTCTCTCTCCCTCTCATTCACCAGCTCAACCAATAATGCACTCATCCATCTGGGCAATTCTAGTAGATCTACTCTCTCTCTCTCTCTTCCTGTGTCTCACTGTCTGTCTGTCTGTCTCTCTCTCTCTCTCTCTCTCTCTCTCTCTCTCTCTTGTTCTCCCTCTCCTATTCGTGTGCACCCTCCATCCCGTATTTCATGTGCTTCAGTAGGACGTGCTGAAGGCCATTATTTTGCACAACCCATGCATTGATGATAAGCCTCTGCTGCATCGCGGAAACTCGCTGCATCCTCCTAAGCATTGCACGAACAACCATCAGGATCTGTGTTCCTACACACCTGAGGGCAACGACAAGAATGTGAGAGCAAGAAAATCCAGTGTTGAGCTTGTTTGAATTGGAGCATAAACTTTAGAAAGGTTACATATTCTGGCAAAAGCATTTGCCAACTTTCAGATAACACATCATCTGAAAACGTAAGTGTACAAGTTCTATTTGTTTACTTCTTGTTTAACATACAATATAAAATGCGCCAAAACTTCTGTGCAGGCCATATTTGTATTTTTTTCTTTTTTCCCAAATATGTTAAATTCTGCAAAAATACAGTAATTGTATAATATAATGTGCAGCAGGTTGTTGTCTGTAGAGGTCTTATTAAATGACCAGGGGCAAACTTTTGCATGTGACTGTGCCAGTGATCAAGTAATCTACCATTTATTTTGATGTTAAAAAGACTTTAAGAAACCTTAAGACATTGAGAAACTATTAAACAACTAAGAAGCAAAAACAATCATGTAAATGGGCATATCTGTCAGGGTTCTGCAAGAGAGTCCATTAGTAGAATTTAAAATGTGCATTATCATTAGAGATGACCCAAACCAGTCCAAGCTTATTTTTTTGGATCAGGCATTGGCTGTATAAAGCCCCACCCCTCATGTATTCAGTGATTATGTGTGGAACTACAAACCTAGTTCCCAAATAGTTGAGAAAGTGTGTGAAATGCCAATAAAATCAGATAGCATTGACCTGTATGGTTTTCTGAACATTCAACTATTTGTTGAAAACATTTTTTAAAGAAGTGATGTAATGTCCCAACTTTTTATGAATGTGTTGCAGTCATGAATTTCAGAATGAGTGTATATTTACAAAATACAATGAAGCTGATAAGACATGAAATATCTTACCCATTTATTTCTTTATTTAAATATAGATCAAGGTCATATTTACAAATCAATCATTCTTTTTTTACAAGCATTTCATATACTGTCCTGTTCCCACTTTTGGAATTACCTTTGTATTTTAATGAAACAGTTTTATAGGTACCAATAACAGATAATGGATTAGTAATAGGTAAGTAAAAGACACAAAAAAAATTCTGAACTCACCATCATGTAGGACTGTAAACATGTTTTGATGACAGCAGTTAAGTGGTGTGTCTGCATACAGAGGAATATGTTTTAAATGTTTTTTATTCAAAATAGCAAATGGTTTTCATGTGGGATGAATAAGGAAGGGTTCCTCTTCAGATGAGCGAATGACCAAACAGAACCAACCAGTACAACACTGTATGCTGACTCGTTGCCTTCATACGAGTGGATGATGTTCATCAGAGAAATATACAGGGGTTGGACAATGAAACTGAAACACCTGGTTTTAGACCACAATCATTTATTAGTATGGTGTAGGGCCTCCTTTTGCGGCCAATACAGCGTCAGTTCGTC
The DNA here is from genome assembly GCA_034552555.1 of Semaprochilodus insignis. Lineage (NCBI taxonomy): Eukaryota > Metazoa > Chordata > Actinopteri > Characiformes > Prochilodontidae > Semaprochilodus > Semaprochilodus insignis. Next base: position 10,347,364 of record CM067483.1, on the reverse strand, counting down.
TTGGGAATGACATATACAAGTCCTTTTTTGGATACAGTCTGGGTTAGCACCCGAACATCCCTTTCAGACAGCTTCCTCTTGCGTCCACAGTTAATCCTGTTGGATGTGGTTCGTCCTTCTTGGTGGTATGCTGACATTACCCTGGATACCGTGGCTCTTGATACATCACAAAGACTTGCTGTCTTGGTCACAGATGCGCCAGCAAGACGTGCACCAACAATTTGTCCTCTTTTGAACTCCGGTATGTCACCCATAATGTTGTGTGCATTGCAATATTTTGAGCAAAACGGTGCTCTTACCTGCTAATTGAAACTTCACACTCTGCTCTTACTGGTGCAATGTGCAATTAATGAAGATTGGCCACCAGGCTGGTCCAATTTAGCCATGAAACCTCCCACACTAAAATGACAGGTGTTTCAGTTTCATTGTCCAACCCCTGTATTTTGACTGTTTGTGGACTTTCTGAACCTAGCTAACATTAGTTACAGTAGTTATAGTTACAGTATAGCCACACCAAAGCTGACTGCAAACTCTCTAAATTCTTTGTCACATTCACACTTGTGAACTCACTACATTTTACCGTCCTGTTAAAACAAAAAATCAGCTTTTCACTAAAGTGTTTGTAGATTTTCTGCATGATTCTATGATAAAACATGACAAATCCCCAAATATTGAATTCAGTATTTGAATACTGGCACCTGTGCACATGTGTGCTTTACTGGCTACTTCTGGTTTTAAACTAGCATTCAGAACCCTCTACATTTTCCTCAAAAAATTAAAATTCACCTCAGTGCATACCACAATACACATATAAAGTCGTTTTCCTGCAGAATATTACAGTACGTAGCTAGATAACTGATTAAACAGACTATGCATTAGTTCAGTGTATGCCCTACAAAGCATTTCAGTCCAGGTTGTCTACATTGCATATACTGAAGTGATTTTACTGCAGCATTAAAGATCAGATTGAATTAGTATCGGCCCATACTGAAAATAAAAGTTCTCTGATCTGATCGAGAAGCAAGACAACTAGATCAGGACATCTCTAATTATCATCTTCCAAATTGCCAGTTAATCACTAGCAGTTCATCCAGAACATAAAGTTTAATCAATTTGTTTCTTTTAGTTGTGTAATGGAGTCTAATCGATTAACTCTGACAGCCTTAGCAGGTTTATTGGCATAGAAGCTGAACTAGCAATGGAACAAATTGCTTTAATTAGTCTGAATGTGAAGTAGAAAATGAATGAGCGCATGAACATAAGATGAGCTTTCCCTGAGCTTCCTCCTTAATGGCAGTTCATTTCTGAAGCAGGCATCTTATGCAAGAAGCTGTAAGGAATGCTAATGAAATAGAGGTTAAGTCAGTCGAGGGGAAGCTTTAAGGTACGTTCCGTCTGTTTATAACGGGAGCCCAGTGGTCGTGCATGTTGCTTGTACGACTGTGCTGCGTCAGGTCCTCAACCTGCTGCCCGTCAGGTTGACAGCTGCACATCTCAGAGGAGACGGACATGAAATATTCATGCACTGGGCTTCACTTCAAGCCATGATGGACTCCCTGCAGTGCTGACCTCCGTTACGTGCTCAATGAGAGACACGATTCCACTTCAATTACTCAAGTCTTTTAGCGAGGTAAAGTCAGCTTTCATCACAGAGCTTGTGACATCCATTATACACCAGTGAATGCTTGTATTGCTCTCATGAGCACAGGCACACACACAGACTGCAATATACATGATGACTGAGGCTTGGAAGTGACAGCAGATTTTGAAATTTTAAAAAAGTAAAAACTAGAAACACACTGCCATCTGCAGACAGCTTGCCTTATTTTGAATTTCAGTTAAATTGCTGTTACTACTAGGGTTGGTGGAAAAATTAATACAGCATATTATTGCAATATTTTGCATATCAATATTGTATTGAAACATGCATGCAAAGCATGTAAGCACAGTATTTTATTATTAATATTTTATATTACTATTAATTGCAAATACTAATTAATCTGGTAGTAAAAATTAGGTGCTTTTTCAGTCCACTAGATGTTTTTTTTTTTTTTTTTTGAGGTGACAGGCAGCAAAATACTCTAACACTGCTATGAACACGCGGACTCACTTTACATGACCCCATCTAGAGGTTGCGTTAAGCGATGATGATGTTGCATCAGATTAATTTCAAAATTCCAAATTCACGGTCCACTTTATCAAGTGCTCACATATGCATTCACTGAGCAACAAACAACACTGCATCTGCAGAAAGCAGATTCAAGAAGAATGTACTGCGCTTGGATTATTAATTTGAGGCATAAGACCTTTTGACCCTTTTCACGTTTCAAAGTTTCATGCCCGCGAATGTGCATGCCCGCGATTACGATTTCACCAGGGAAACATGAATATGAGGGGTAACTGAACAATGGCAGACTACTACACCGATTAAGGTGGGATGGGAAAGTTTGAACAGGGCTTTTGCTTGATGGTAAAGCCAGCATTAAATCAGCTCCACTGAAAAACAAACACTGGACACAATTAAGTTGACAAAGCAACACATTCTCCACACTAGAGCAGTACACAAAAGACACAGTGAAGCAGACGTTGCAGAGCCCCTGCAAAATGTAGGACAATAATGAAGCTGCCAAAAATGTCTGTATAGAAAAATGTTTAAAATTGCAGTAATATCTAAACATAACTTAAGTGCCATAATAATATTGTATAACAGAGCCTTCGACAATTCAAATCCCTATTTAATACCTGTTATTACCTTCTGGTTTTTATGTGTAGTTTCTTTATTCAAACATTCAAAAAATGTTTTTTTTCTAGACAAGTATTTCTGTAACCTTTTGGTTTTTGGTTTTGTACATAATGGCTCGAAACAGTTAATATGCAAAAGCATCAAACTTCAGCTCTGCAGGTTTAAAATATATTTACTGCCCTGATTGCAGTTTCATTTTCACGGTCAGCAAGTACTCCTAACAATCAAAAGCTGTGGGTGGGTTATAGGGAGGGACTGTTAAGTGCAGGTTGCTGGGGTATCTTTTAAGAGGAAAAAAAAAACAAAGAGTAAAAACGTTGGTGATACTGGTCCATTAGAATACTCTGTTTGTGGCAGTTAACCTCTCTCCAGCCAGGCTGAGGATAATTCTGTACAAAATGATTCTCTGTTGTGTCACGTTAAAGTGATTCTTGATCGAATAAGAGATGCTAGGTGCATTGTGACTGGCTCCAGACAGAGACTTGCCTTAAAATTTGTATTTGCTAATCAGCAGATATTAGACTGTAATATCACAGTCTTTTAATGAATATATTGCAATCCTAGAGTAGTACTGTCACAATAATTGTCACAAATAGTCACCCATTTTCTAAAATTTAACCTGGTTACTCATTAATGTTACATTATTGACAACCAACAAAAAAATGTACAGTTTTTATTAAAAATGCATATTTTGAAAAGCAGTATATCCCCATACTCTAATTGGCTGTATACATACATATTCTATGACATACACCTACAAGCCATGCATCAGTAGCAGTTGGGCTGTGTAAGTCCTAAAACAGACAATACACAGGAAAACTGCAGTTGAACTGTGGAGGCCATGTGCTGCTTCTGTTCTAGTGTATGTGGTGCTGTGCTTTGGCCGATATTCAAAAAAGTAATCAAGCAAAACCTTGAAGAACATCAAGCTGAACTGACCATCAGATGACCCATGCAAAGGTTTTGTTTTTCACTTTGGCTGATTTAGGAGCAGTGTGATTTTGCTCACCTCCACAAACACATCTTCGCTCTGGCTGTGATTCCCAGCAGGGCTGAATTTATCCCCAAGCATTAAACAGAGTAAACTCGGCGGGCCCATTAGCACTGCCTGTAGATTTTTTCCCTCTTAATAAGCCGAGGATAGAATAAGCGCTGGTGACAGCTCTAATCCCCGACCTGCAGACATCAGCAAAATTTCTCTTTCTCGCACCCCTCTACGCAAAGCTTGACCATGAAGTTTCCTTTGCTGAAATGGTGACTTTTGCATTAAACGCTTCACGCTGGAGTTCTCTGTGTGATGGAGACCCTCTACCTGGTGCTACTTCTGTTCCGATAATGAGTTTGCTTTTTAGTTATGCTTTGAGATGACACATTGGCTTTTAGCTTGACGAGAAATGGACAGGAGATTGTGCTAAGCTGTTTTTTGGAGGATTTTGTTTTGGAGGCTTGTCAGCTTTTCATAGTAGAGAGTTAGTTCCTTATGGCTTTGCCTTTGTGCCTCCTTTGAATGTCTCACAGAGAAGGATTTTATTGTCTATCTCTTTCTGTTCCCTCCCTCCCTCTTTCTGCCTCGCTTCCTTTCTCCCTCCATTCCTCTTGCCGTTATGTAATCTTCTGGCCTTAACATTGCCAAAAATGATTTTATTTATTAAATAATGACCCCTGAATCCAGAATGTAACTGTAGGACTGGTGCATTGTATGATAAATCAAAATAACTGAAAAGGTTTGCAAATTCCAAATTCAGTTTTCAGTGGAAATGTTTCCAATCCATTATCTAGCTAATTCTCCAGTGGAGTAATTGACAACAGGTGTTTTCAAGTTAGTTTGACATAACTCTTCAGGGGCAGATTTCATTAGTGCAGAGTCCTGCTTCATGGGTAGAGGGTAGAAGAAGTACCTTAACAGAAATAGTGTCTGTATGACTCTACAGTAAAATTGTATGAGGACAACAGCATAAAGTGTCTGGTCCAGGTGGTCATGACATAAAAACACACTAGACAGTTTAGGTACCATTGCTGTTGGTACCATTGTTCTTTTGTGATCAATAAGGATGCTGTTCTGTTTCAGGCAAGGCATTTGCTCCGGAGTTCTACTATGACACATACAGCGCCCTGTGGCAGAACAAACCGAACGTGTATGGCTTCAAACTCCAGTGGACGCAGATGAATCCTAATGCAGTGGACCGCATCATGGCTTATCGCCTTGGTATCAAACAGGTTGGTCCGTCTTTCATTTTTCTTCTGTCACTGTTACGATTAGCTCATAGCACCCTTTTTCTGGCAGTCTGGTAGCTGCTCTGAGCTTTATCCTCTGGAATCTAATGTAAAATGTAAACCAAGATGTATGCCCTGATATGTTATGCATTTGGAATCTTATTTATTCCATTTGTTTCTAATCTAAGTAATGTGCAACCACACATATGCTTGATGTGGACATCTGACCATCACGCCTATATGACCTTGTTGGACATTCCATTCTAAAACCTTAGGAATTAATATAGCATTGCTCGCCTTTGCCGTGGAAATCCTTTTTTCAGAGCAGGATTTCCACATGAGTTTGGAGTGTATGTAGCATGTAGCATTCATTGAAACTTGAGAACTAGCCTGAACCCTTGAAGAAGAGCTCCAGATTTGTTCATCAGGCTGCCAGACAATGAAGTGTAATTTATCAATCCAGAGAACATGTTACCAGTGTTCCATTGTCCAGGGGCAGCAAGGTTTACACCAGGGTTTCGTAACCTGTGGCCAGAGTTGCAGATGCCTAGCTTGTTTGGACATATCAAAAAAATCCTTAGTTCTTACCATTTTGGCATGTAATGTCAACTTCACTCATATTCTGTCCTGAAACAAACAGTTGACCGGTGCTCATGCATAAAGCACAGGTCTCGGTCCGCTTCCAAACGAACCACTGCTGGTGGGAAAGCATTTTATGATCAAACAAGGGAATTCATCAATAGAACCATACAAAGTGGGCAGCCAGGATTTTTTGGGCATTAAAAGTCAATCCTTTTGGGCCCCACCATCACAAGCTACGGCAATCCTGAAAATATAACACTTTACAGACATGCATGCAACATTCTGCAAGTAGCTGGTCATTTTAAACAACAGCTTGAGGCTTCAAAATTAGCTAATGTTTGCATGCTAATTCTTTTATGGCTCTCTGGATGTTTTGGTACAAAACAAGAAAAGAAAGAAACTAAGATAATTTAATAATATATACGTAAGGGTATTTTTAGGGCCCCTGTCAATCACAAGCCATTAGTATTAGTAGCTGGTGGGTCTAGGTTCAAAAACTCAAAGCCCCAGAATCTCCAGCGGTAATCAGTACTGACCAGGCGCACCTGTGTAGCACCTTATAAATGCCGAACTCAAACCTCAGCTCACCGTCGCACCTTCCCGAGGGGCCCAAATGCAGAATCTGGCCTCTTCAAGTCTCAAAAGCACCTTAACTCTTTCAGGTTTTGAGTTGAATAAATAAACAACCTTTCATTCTGCATTTGCGTCCACTACCCCCACCAAACCGTAGCATGAGCCACTATGTTTGTGGCCAGCCAATGCTGGAATTGTGCATAGTGATCTTAAGCTATGTGCTACGTGCCTCAGCACTTGCTGTTGTTGCTAGACACTTCACTTTCAGCAGTATTATTACTTTTGACCAGGGCAGAACTAGTGGGGTAGAGACTTCATAATATTGTGGCAAAGTTGGCATTCCATGTTTAAAATCCCCTGCAATCGACTGGCAACCTGTCCAGGGTGGATCCTGCCCTCTGCCCATTGAGCACCGGGATAGGCTCCAGCACCTCCTGCGACCCAGAAGCATTGAGCAGTGTAGAAGATGAGTCAGATGAGTGTTCAAAGTCATTAAGCTCTTCAGGAAGACCCTTTCTACTACCAGGGGTTTCCTGTGGAGACTGCAAGGCTATGTGCTTGATTTCTAACACCTGTAAACAAAGCAAGTCTGATATTTAGATGGGGCATACCATAGATGTTTGCATACCTTTGGACATACATTGCAACTGACTCTTGTTCAAAGGTAGGAATAGTGACATGCAGATTAAGTGATGTCTGCTGTGATTGACTGTTGATTTCTAAATAAATCAATGAAGAGACTTGTGTGTGGGATTAGAAACTAACTAAAGTAACAAGTAGCAAAATTATTTTTTCAGGAAATAATAAGTAAAGAAATTGCATTACAGTTTAAGAGGAGTAATTGACGATTTGTAATGGATTACTTTTTGAGTAGCTGCCCTAACACTATTACTTTGTGGCAAATCCAGTCCACATTTGCAGTAGGTGTATATTATGTATGTATATATTATGTGTAATACCGTTTACAAAATGTTTAGTCATATTGTGATGATTAAACAAACTTGACACAGTGTTTAAAAGCTTCAGCAGCTTGGCTGTGTCTGATCCACTTGTAAGATCCACTTTCTTTATAAAGCCATTTTTAGTTTTACCCTTTAAATTGCCAGGGCCCACCAAAGGGCCCAAAGTGTGTTACCACACATTTGTTTAACCTAAGAATAACCCAGCAAGTTTGTATTTAGTCCTTGTACTAACTAAATAATAATTCTTGAAATGAGTCTGGGACTCATTAAACTGTAAACCTCTTGTGCACTTTTTGTGCAGATCTCTGTTTTTTCCAGGCCTTGTCCACTGCATATATTCTCACAAATGCACTACTTTGCTTTTGAACCAGTATGAACATGTTTAAATCTACTACACACTCAAACTATACTCTTCCTTCCAGACTCTCTCATGTGCATTAACACGTTTAGACTTTTGCTTTGTGTTTAGATTACACATAGATTAGATTAGAATGAATTTGATTCAATTAGGTTTTATATGTCATTAAATATTTTTAATGTCTTTTACTCACAGTCATCATCTGACTTGATTTATACTGATTTATACTATGATATGTTGATTCATACCAAGATATGAAAGATATCTGCTCCTTCAAAAATCCTCTGATGTCAGTTCAGTGAATAATACGATTATTACAGATTATATTTGTCAGTGGGATAATTATACAAACAACCTGATTTTGTGCCTGAAGTTGCCCAATTATTTAATTTTCTGAGACTGATTAGTTGAGGCTGCTTTCAAGATTAGCAAATATGGTGTCTGAAGGCCAACGTTTTAACGTGCGCGCCTTTTTTGGAAAGGAATGAAAGTGAGAAATGCTACTCCCCAAAACTTTATTCTATCTTTTGTGAGGTGCCTGAGCCAGAAACTGTTGACTTTGTTCACATGTGTGGAGCAGAGGTCGTGTTTGTTTGGTGGAGCTAATATTTGCTGAAGGGCTTTAGCGTCCTCCCACTCGCTGTGGTGTTCTGCTTTGGCATCCGCGGACGTTCCCTCCCTGAGCAGTGCGGCTGCTGGTTAGCAGTTACTGCATGGCACCCTGTCACCCTCCTTCACACTTTCACGGCTCAGCTGGAGTGGCGGAGTGCGCGGCCGTTTCTAATGACATCACGCGGGGTGATTTATTCCTTGTCAGGTTCTCCTCATTGCTAGTGGGCCGCCGCCCACCAGTGCTCAAAGTCAACACGAAGTACACAAGTACATTCAGAAATTATTCACAACGTCCTAGACACATACGGTGTCTTTCTCTCTCTCTCTCTCTCCATCTTTATTTTCAGTGTCTCAGAAAGATTTCTACCTTGCATTTATCGTTTGGGACAGTGTGTTTAAAGTGATTTTTACGGGACAATGGGCTGAATCATTGTCCTTAAGTGTTGCAACTCAGGTAATCTTCAAGCATTTGTGTGATATTGTGTGGAAGCCCTTAAAGGAAACGGATTCACACATTTTATTTGTTTCATTTTGACGTGATGAGTTAATTTTGTTTTTCTCAAGATCTTGAGTTATTCATGTCTTTATCATCAAATAACAAGCATACTGTTTCTGAGATAACAGTGTTAATAATTCAAGGTATTGTCAAGATTCAAACATTTTCATTGTTGGCTTTGGAAAGTGATGTTGTTTTTAACTTAAATATAATAAGTATTAAACAGTAGCCTTAATGACGACCTTAAATGATCAGAAATCTGTGATTATTTCAGAGTTACTTCCTTTCTTGTTCTGTGTTGCATGAGTGTACATTCTGGTTTCAACTTTTCAGCATAATGTTTCATCATACATCTCCAATGCTGTGGTGATTTTAGCATGTAGTAATAATTTAGACATTCCATGTTCTTCTTTGGGAAGCCTGAGACTGAAACTAAGGGCTATTGACCCCATTGACAAGCTACTCTACACAGATGTCCTCCCCAACATGTTCTTACAGCTAGTTGTTTAGTTTTTTGAAGGTCTAGTTAGCTATTCAAATAGACTAGTAATGCAACTCCTAGTTTATAAAAGGGGCTGTACTGGTAAGTAGCGCAGCACAACAGCTTTCTCAGAAACAAACTTTGTTGTTTTGTTGGGTTTTTTTTTTTTTTTTGGAAAGTTTACATTCATGGATGCAGAGCACAGCAAAAGTAAAGACAGATGTCTCACACAGGTAAACTGTGGTTAGGGCATCTGCATGATGCCTTGGCCAAAGGTTTGGTTTTTTGTGAAATCTCAAGTGGATTTTGTCTTTATGTTAAGAATACAATGTTTGTTTTTCTCAAGATCTCAAGGACTTTTTTCTGTTGCCTTGGGATAATATTGTTTGCAATGTTGTAAGAATGCTATCAATACCTGTTACTGTCTAGAAAACAGTGATAACAGCTATAAAAGAAAGCTGTTATCACAGCAAACAAAGTAAATGTGTAAATGTAATTATGTGAAAACAGGGGCTTCCATTATACTGTGCTATTGCAGGAGCAGTACCGTGTGTTTATATCTCCACATACCAGCTAGAATGGAACGAGCCTTTGCATAGATTGGTTTGATGGATGAAGTGGATTGGACAGGTATAAAGTAAATGAAATGCTCTGAGATAATGCACAAGTGACTATGAGTCAGTGCTCTGAAGAAAGATGTCCACTGACTGAACTTTTCCTATTGAATTATGAGAGTTTATACTTTGAATACATTGAATACTTTGAATACATTGAATACTTTGAAAAATTACATACTTTGAAAAATTTGAATACATTTTGCACAATGTGGTTTTTAAATACTTAATTAGAAGTGCATGTTGAAGAAACTGCTTGTGGGAAAATCAGATCAGACCAACCCATAATAGGTTCTAGGACAACAACAGTTATCACTTAATGGTCTCATGGTGCTTTTCTGAGATCATTTGTGACTCTTTTAAAGGCACTATGACCAATATAACTTATCCTGACTGTATCCTTCATGACTTAGCAACAAAGAGGACACTTGGTATTACAAAGTCAGAGAGAGAGAGAGAGAGAGAGAGAGAGAGAGAGAGAGAGACTCTAAGTCCAAAACAAGAGTAGGGGCAGAAAACTAATTAACAGCTGTGTCCAGAGGGATGGAACTGCCATAATAAGATAAGGTTTCCAGGAGAACCAAAACTGCTACTCATAGGTTGGCTGTGTGTTTGTGTGTGTGTGTGTGTGTGTGTGTGTGTGTGTGTGTGTGTGTGTGTGTGNTGTGTGTGTGTGTGTGTGTGTGTGTGTGTGTGTGTGTGTGTGTGTGTGTGTGTGGGTGTGTGTGTGTGTGTGTGTGTGTGTGTGTAGAATTGTGTTACATGCCTGGAGTGACTATTAGTCGCCTGTTCTGTTCTGCTTTAACTCCTGCACCTCCCCTCTTCATTAACGGACTGCAGTCTCTGCTAAACAGTGCGCTTTCTACGAGTCCCCTTTCATTAGCCTGCTGCCGTAGTTGTAGCTGATTCGCTTCTTTCCCACTGCACTCATCCATCATTTTGTCTTGGCTGGTCACCTGTCGGCTGCAGCCCAGCAGAGCGTTCCAGGTATGGGCTGTGTGTGTATGGAGGCGCCTCTTCATGGCGTTTGGGGCTTTGTGACATTTCTAGGGCACGACAGGCACGTGTGTTCTCTTCGCAGAGGAAGGGTGTGAAGCCTGCAGGGTGCGATTAGCTAGGGGGGAGACTGCAAACTAAACATATTAGGCAGTGTTACAGTGCCTAAAGCAGGGACACGCAGATTCCTTTCTTGGGGTTTAGTGAGGTTGCAGAGCCCCCAGCGAAGAGGTTGTTAGTTCTCTGTACTTGGTGGGCAATATGTTATTGTTAGCATGTTAAATTACATCATGATATGTTTTCCTTACTCATCATGGGTGCCATTAGTACTGTATTCAAAGGGCCATTTCCCACTGGTTTTATAACCCAAGAATAAACAATGTAACATTTTACATTGTAGTCCTTGTAGTTACTGAATAATAAGTATTAGTAAGTAAGTATGAGTAAGTCTGGGATTTTAAAGGGTTAGATCAGTGAACCTCTGACACAGCTCTCAGGCATAGTTTCAATGTAATACGTCCTGAATCAAGTGAAGGAAAGGCAAATCTGCAACGGCAGTGTCAGTAATTTAGTCTGAATTATTAGTCTAAGAGAGGTTAAGTTGTTACTGAAGAAGATTTGCACACACTGTCCTGACCATCTGAAGTCTTGGAAGTTGGTTTTATTTTCTGCTTCTGCCAAACACGTTCAGTGAGCTTGTAGTCTGGGTTCTGGGGTTAATTCTGAGAGCACACTAGCAGCTTCTTTGTGTGATTTCCTTTTTTTCAGGATCAACTTCTTACCAGACACACATCCTTTCAGACCCACAGCCTTGGACTGTCATCCGATAGTGGAAGGAGATGCTGTGTGAGAAACTGTGGATTGTTTCATATCTGAAGCAAGATTGGAGCTTGATTTGCTCCTCTCTTTCAAAGATGAAAACAGCAGTACTCTTTTCGTGGTGCGTGTTGTCTGATCTAACTTGTTTGTGAGCCTCAGCTTGGTATGGTACATTTGTACTGGGAGCTGAAATAAAGTTTAGACCCTCTGATGGTCCCTGAGGACTAGACTTGAAGATGTTTCAAAACAGTTCAGAATGTCGGCTTTCTGAAAGAAGTATGTTGAATGTTACTTGTTTGCCATAACAATATCACATTGTTCTATATGTTTGGGGGGGTGTTATTTGCATTTATCAAACATCTAACAAGTGTCAGCATACTGTCCCCAAAACTTTGCCTGGGCCCTACGCTGCACAGAATTTACATTGCCCTAGCCTTCACAAGCTACTTTTCAGTTAGAGAGAAACCTTAGATCTTTCTCATGCCAGCAGACTTGTAGTGTGGGCGGATGAAAGACGCTCCAGTGCTGGCTGTTCCGATTATTTTCTGGCCTGTCAGAAATTTCATTTGAGACTGCTCTAGTGTGAGCAGTGCTGCACAGACTACTGTCAGAAGCCAGTGGTAGATGGGTGGGCACTAGCCACAAATCGTCATTCATCTAATCCCGAAATGTCTCTTCATTTGATATTTAATGGTTCACCAAACATCACAGACAGGAACAAGGCTCCCTTTTAGTGTATTGTATGGCTGCAAACACCCCAGTTAACTAAGACTGTTAATTTATCTGTAAAAGAAATTGGGTCTAAATGCACGTTAAACATCCCTTAGTTCAGGTGGCATAATGTGAACAACTTGTGTTGCATGCACTGATTCCGCACGAGACATGCTGTGATGGTAAGCCATGTGCCCCTTGGCTAAAGAATGAATGGAAGTACTCTTGCATTAATCATGAAAACACATGTAGTGTTGACTAGAGCTGCTTTGTAATAATGTCTTGGAATCATATGCCCCAACACCTCTCAAGGCCATGAACTACTCTTGCAGCCTCTTGCATTTCTCTTGGAGACAATTCAGTACATTAATACAGCACTGTCATTCAGCAGTGGCCCAATTACACTTGATATTGAAAATAAACATCTCTGATTAAATTGGTTTCACTTTTCCTTATTTTTTAAACAAAGCCAACAAAAATATTTTTGGGGTTTAAAGACTGTAGATGTCTTTCAAACCAGGAGCAGTTTTTTTTGGATATCTATAAACAAGTTTAAACACATTTATAACTGATGACCTCTTGCACACCAGCTGTGATTTTAAGAATGGCAACATTATTTGTTTGGACTTTTCAGGCTTTCAAACGACAAACGGGGATTCACTCAAGCAATGGAGCATAGCCCGCCTTTAGCAATGTCTTTTTGCATTGACATTTCACTGAATTTGTAATTGGGATTACTTGAATCGTGAGACGTAGAAAATTCAGCAACCATGTAAGACTAACCTTTGGAGACATGGAAAATTTTTCCCTGCAGATTTCTCAAAAAAAACCTGAAGGAAGTCTCCCAAAAAGTCAAAGCTGTAGTAAAGGTTGGCCAGACCAAATACTTAAATATGTGATGCGATACTGGTGATGTATGATATGTATGATCATTTCTTACATTTGTTTGTCCTCTGCTTCCCATGTGCTTCACATGTGGTGTTAGCAACTCCAAAAACAGCTCATACTGAGTTGCAGGCGTCTGAGCTATGTACAAAAGTAGCCTCGCAAGTGTTACCATCTGCCTGTTTTTTGATGTATTTTTTCATTTTAAAACATTCATTCAATCATAACCATTTCTTCATGAAATAAAAACATCAATAAACTTGTCACAGGTTCAGTGCAAATAACCGTGTCTTTGCAATAACATGCAATCATGTTAGGTCAGCACCATCATGTTTGGTTTGAAAAGGTCTTGAGCCCACACAGCCTTCTTCATTTTCATGTTTGGCCGATCTAATTTTCATTGTATATATGTGTTTCTGTTTAACATTTGATCATGCCCCATATGCCATCTGAAATGAAAGTTTGATGTCACTTTGGAAAGGAATTTTGGTCATGTGTGATCTCTTTTCAGTACTGTATCCTTTCTTTGTATAAACAACTCTTTACAGTGTTCACAGTGATTCAAGAGAAACCACATAGCCAGATAAACTGAAGCTAAATTCTGCCTCTCTGGCTCGTTCAGCTTACTGTCTGAGAGCTCACATGATCTACTCTTTCGACGACCCCATTTTCTTTAATATATTAACTCCAGCTTTTTACTTGGGGCCTAATTGTGCCTTCTAACAAGTTGTGAAGGGCTAAAAGATGCTGTAAATGTGGCTCTAACTCAAGTAATTTATGTATATATGGTGAGCCGAGTTACTGCCTTGTATTTATATATTGTTATATTGCACCTTTTAATATTTTAGAACCAATTCATCTTAATTAGGGGGATTTTATAGTTTGCATTAATGGGGATTAAATCTCTTTAATGATATTGTTTATTGGTTATCTTTGGCTTCCAGACTGCTATGACAATGAGAAAAAGAAGCCTGTTTATAAGACAGCAGATTCCATCCTAACCTGACATTGTTTCGACTTACAAGCATGCAAAAGGCATTTGCATACAACGCTTCAAAATCCATGTGTTGGAATCTCAGATCCTCTGAGTTCTTGTTTAAATGTACAAATAAAACAAGGACTTTGGCTCCATATAGGGGAAAAGAAATCTCTTCATAACTCGTGGTGCATGAGACTTTAGGTGTGGAAAATACTTGCATTGTCTCCCTGTTTTCAAAACTTTCATTGTTGTTTTCCCCTGTGCTGGCAAAATCCAATTAGAAGAAGTAATTGGTTTTCAAATGAGCTCATTTCATTTGAGTGTGAACGAATGAAAGTGCTTTTGGCGAGCTCCAATTTTGCTAATTCGGAATTAGGCTTCAATCATAGACATAACTAGTAAATAATTTATTATAACTCATAACTTGGCTTGCTGGTCAGCGGGAAGGTCAGAAGCTCAGTATAAGGGACTGATAGGCCATCAGATTTGGAAGATCAGCCTGTTTTTTTCCCCCGTGAGAAAGTTCTCCATCTCCTTTGAATTGCAATGTTACTGTAACGGTGTCATCATATCTCCGGACTGTTGCAGCAGCGCCATGAGGATCGCTGAATGGGACGAGGGAGCATTCGCATTGATCGTGGTTTCCGTGTTTGGCCTCAGCAGTGCACTGGTTCAGCCTCACTTCCCCTTAATCTTTAGTGTAGCAAATCCCAAGACATGGAGCTGGCCATGCTTGGTTTCTCATTCAGTAACAAATTCCTTTGTATTTACCACTTGAATTAACTCTGATTTACATAACAGATTTTCGTGAAGCATTCAGAGACTTTTGCTTTGTCTGTTTACCTAATTTAAAATATCGTCCTAGAGTAGCTGTGATGTTTAAACATCCATCTTGTGCATAGTTAAAAGGGTCAGCATGTGGAATTGGTGCTTTTCGTGAGGCACTGTATTTTACTAAAGCCAGCATGTGCACACAATCAGAATAGAATTCATGTCATTAAAGTCTTAGTATTATTTTCAGAGTAGCAATATTGCAGTAACTTGCAAAAGCAAGAGACCACCATTCGGTTTATTTCATTTCCAGTTAATACAGCTATTAAGTTTATGTTGTTCTGAGCATCAGGGAAACACAGAATTTTTTTTTTATAAAATTAATTTAGCAGAAAAGTGTGTAACATTACATTTAACACCAAATCTGGCAGTATTTTGGCAGCCTACTTCTGTGCACCCTGCTGCCACTTTAACTCTTTCACACTTTCAATCTTACAACCAAATGTCACAGAGTTTCAACTGTGTCCTCCCAACTAAAGCTGTTCTCAAAGGTGCCACTGACATTATCTACCCCTTCAAACAGATACTAACATTTCACACAAGCCTCAATCCAGAAACACCTGAGTTTTCTCATGTGCAGCAGAAATGTCTAAAAGAGATGTTTCTGAGGAGATACAGTATGATCCACTTGCATATGAAAGTTAAATCCTCATTTTCTGTTCAGTCTTAACCTATAATACAGAAGTATTACTGAGAAAAGGAAATACAAGAGAATCTGCACTATAACACTAAAACTGGACTTCACATTTTATGGACTGATAAGCCTAAACTGGTATATACTATATTGGCAAAAGTATTTGCTCATCTGCCTTCACACGCATATGAACTTCATAATCCATAGGGTTTAATATTGGCACAGTGGAGTCAGACAAGTACCGTTCTCCTGGCAACCACCAAACCCAGACTCGTCCATCAGATTGCCAGGTGGAGAAGCGTGATTTGTCACAGAGAACACGTCTCCACTGCTATAGAGTCCAGCGGCGGCGTGCTTTACACCACTGCATTTTTCAATCTGCATTGCACTTGGTGATGTAAGGCTTGGATGCAGCTGCTTGGCCATGGAAACCCATTCCTTGAAGCTCTCTACGCACTGTTCTTGTGCTAATCTGAAGGCCACATGAAGTTTGGAGGTCTGTAGCGATTGACTCTGCATAGAGTTGGCGACCTCTGCGCACTATGCACCTCAGCATCCGCTGGGCACCTCAGCATCCTCTATCATTTTACATGGCCTACCTCTTTGTGGCTGAGTTTCTGTCATTCCCAATCAATTCCTGTTATAGTCCCACTGACAGTTGACTGTGGAATATTTAGTAGTCAAAAAATTTCACGACACATTCTTTCACTAATGTGTGTAGAAGCAGTCTGCATGCCTAGGTGCTTGGTTTTATACACCTGTGGCCATGGAAGTGACAGGAACACCTGACTTCAATTATTTGAATGGGTGAGTGAATACATTTGTCAATATAGTGTATGTGTATTGTGAACCCTGTATCATTTTGTGAAATTCTACATAAATGTGACCTAAACTGTACTCAGATCTTCATTTAACTCATAACAGTAGAAAAAGATAACCCAATAAAACAAAAAACATAAACAATTCCACAGTATTTCATCCATTTATTTAACTAATTGAACTGACTAAACTAAATATCTTTTTTGGCAAACATATATGTGCATTTCAGTACTGCATTTCAGTAACTGGTGCAATCCCCTTGAGCAGCCATCAACCAAACGGTTCCTATAACTGCTGATCAGCCCTGCACACTAATTTAGAGGAATCTTTTCCACATTCCTATTTACACAGCTGCTTGAGCTCTGTATTGTTGGTAGACTTTCTTGCAGGGGTGTCATTTCTATTGGATCAAGGTCTAGACATTTAACCTTTCCAAAATGCAACATTTCTTTTGCTTTAAACATTATTTGTAGACTAATTGGTGATTTTCAGGCCAATTGGCCTCAGTCACCAATATCTCACTAAGTTTTTTCATAAATTAGTTTTTAAGAAAAGTTCCAAGGAAAAGTCTATATCAGATTTATCATACATTCTAAAACTGCAGAAATCTTTGAACTTTTGTGTGTGTACATGCTGTTTCTATCCCTTAAATAAGAAACATTACATACACCATACACCACACTGATCATTCTAAATAGTAACATGCTTTTGCCAACAAACAATTCTTCTAATTTTGGATCAATAAATAGATGAAAAAATATATGGTCATTTGTGCTATTAGTTCTTAAGTTGGGTGAATGAAAAATTGATCATATTTTAAATCACATTTATGTAATCTCACAAACTGATAAAAGGTTCACATACTTTCAATCACCACTATACAAGGGAGGCCAGTAAGATATATATAATATAATTTTATATATGCATAACGTTGTTTAAATAGATCATTCCTTTCACATTCTGAAAAGAGGAAATAAATCAGTAGGCAGAAATAGACACTTTTTTGCTTCAATATTAAAGGGTTAATTCATCTAAGACTGTGACTAAGAAGAGCTTTCAGTGAGAAGAGAAAATCAGCACCCTTCTGCAGTCTCTACGCAATGGCTTCTGTAGCCTGTGCTTCATTCAGCAGGGTGTGTATTTGGAACTGCCTGGGCGTTGAGGTCTCAAAGGCAGTGCAGCTCTCCGCCCACTCAAAGCCCTCGGGTGCCCTTGCCACACCGCTGCTTCACTGGCGTTCTCAATGGGGGGCTCTTATCTAATCATTCCATCCTCATAGCAACTTCCTCAGCTCGCCTTTGGTTGCATACCCCATACTGTTTACCCTTCTAATTTCCACTCTCTTATGACTTAACCACTGGCTCACTGAGGCGCGCTCATGTGCGCGGTCTCTCTTTGTCGCTCTGAAACAAAGACATGCATATACATATAGAGCCAGGGCTTCACACAGGCTTATCCACACATTTGGGCCAGGAGCATACTGTCACATTCTTATGTTTAGAGGTTTGAATGTAAACATGCATGTTCAGCACATGTAGATATTTGCTCTTAACTTAATAATGTGCTTGATGACTCTTTATAGATTAACAACAGTGGACCCTTTTTACACTTCTGTACTCAGGGTAGCGGAGGTTGTCATAGTAGGGAAAACATTACAGCAGTAGCGGCCTTAAAGAATGAGAATGTAGAGGGCTTACATTTTATTTCCTGGTGGAGCAGTTTTCATTTTCAAAGAACAGCAAGATTGACAAGGTCTAAATTAAAAGGAGAGTTTTGCTTTAGCCTTTGCATAGACGCGTGCTACAGATTTAAAGAATGTAAAAATCTGTGAAGAACCAAAATATATTTAACACTGTGTGCTCGCTGGACAAAAAATTAGTCACCTGTGACTGAACCGTACCTAATAATGTGTTTTACCTCCAGGAGCACGAATAACAGCTCTGATTCATTTTGGCATTAAGTGGACAAGTTTCTGGATGCATGCGACATCAATGTTCAGCCACAAGAATTGTGCAGTTTTGTTGGGTGCTCTCCCTGGCACAGTTCTGAGGAGAATTTCCTGTAGACTGGTATTTTTGCCACTGCTGGAAAACCAGTATGACCGTAGGCTTCCATACACCTGCAAAATCACACATCAAACAAGACATTCACTGCACTGCACCACCTCTTCTGTCTATGAATCTATGAATCCTGTTGTCTCACACCCCGCATGCCCCATTATCCTTGTGCCAAGCCATCTGCGTATATATATATACTACACAACATTAACACTTCTAGTACACATTAACAGCTTACATTAGCTGAGCTTGTTGCGTTACTTATGAAGTCCTTACCTGAGTAATTCTCGAAGAGAAGACTAAGCTTGAACTAAAAAAAAAATTATATAATAGTAAGCATTGACACTGCAGTTTGGTCCATCTACTCTTTAAAGTTTTTTAAACTCATTGTTTTTCTCATACTGTGCCATCTGTATTTACCTTCTGCCTGCAACGCTCTGTAAGAGCCCCTGAGTCCTTGAGCCCCCCTCCTGATAAGCCTAGTGTGCGCTGATTGGTCAGCTCACCCACTTTGTTTTGATTGGTCAACTGACAGAGCAATTCAGCTCCTGCACTGTTTTTAGTTTTTTGCAATAGTTGTTGTGTGTTGTGTGTTGTGTGTTGGCGTGCCAAGCTTACTGGAAGGTGGCCAATAAGGACTATGGTATAAAATGACATAACCTTGTAATAGAAAAAGGGCCGGAGTTTCAACAAGCTGTTTCAGGCAGCTGTGAAAAGTGATTTCTGTGGGAGGGAGATTCTCCCTCTAGGGTGTAACAGGACTTTTATAACTCTGCAGACTTCCGCAAATGGGGGTGGGGGGCAGGAAATCATTATTAGAATTTTTAGTCCCTTTAAATCTGTAAGTTGGGACCTATAATAAAAAAATAAAAACAGATATTCTGTCAAGCGTCAGGTGCTCGAAAGCAGCAAAACTGTCCAATCCTGTTCCTGAAGCTCTGTGACCATGTTGAGTTTAGCTCCAGCCCTTGTCTGGCACATCTGATCCAGGTACTAAAGACTTTCATAAGCTTTAGAATATTACAGTCAATTGTGCTGGATCTGAACTCTCCAGGATGGTAGGTATCCAGGACCCGAATAATATAGTGCTGTGGTAAATATTAATATACTGTTGCCTTTTCCAATCAACAGTGATATATGATTCATAAGAGCACAGTAAACATCTATAACAGTGATTTTGCTGTAACCTTGTTATTGAAATGCCCTTTGGGTTAATGAAAAGTGACACACAACATTGGTGAATGGCCTTATGGCTTGTAAGGATGCTATTTACATCCCACCAGATGAGTCATCTGGAGTTGAAATGTCCTCAGGCCTGCATATGGCATATCATTGTCATAATACCCTACTTACAAACGAATTCTGGGCTCTGTGCCTTATTGGACATTATAATGAAATCAGTCATGTGTAGAGCCTTACTGCTTGCAGGAATAGGCACTGTGATGAAAACTGTGTATTATCCTGTTTGTGGGTGTGTGCGTGTCTAACCGATATGCATAGATTCCTCGCTCTTCATAAATAAGAATTAGCCAACTTTGGTATAGGTAAAAGTTATTTTGTCACAGCAAAAACAAACTCCTCCATGATGGAAATAACTAAAACTAGAGCAAAGAAATGTATGGCAAATAAAATAAAATACTTAAAAGTGGTTATTTTTTATATATAACAAAAGAAAGAATGAACTCTTTATGGCCTAAATAATGCATTTTAGTGCCCTTCCTGTTTGAACACACCCACCTTAGTTCAGTAAAGGGTTGTTATTGAATAGATTTGTTGGATCTGGTGTGCTGGGAGAGGAACAACAGTAATATGTATAGAGCATTAGGCCATCAGGAAGTTGCTTTCCTTCAGGAAGATTGCCTGCCAAACATTAACAACCAAAGTGTGTATGAGGGCAGGTGACTGTCCATCAATAGTCATCCAAAGGCTTTCCGCAGCCGAAATAGAGACCATGTTGTGGTTTAAGATTCAGATTCTTGAACTGAATTATTTCTGTAGATCAGTCGGGGTTTGTTAAGGACCATACAACCAGAGTGGTTGTGTGATACATGTTGGGTATTAAAGTAAGAAGACACTGATGGACATAAACATGAAAACAATACAAAATCATCAGTTCTGTTTTTGAGGCTGAAGGGTGTAGTGCTGCACTACAGAATACTACATAGCATAAATCACATATTAAATGCTAATCTTAGGTCAGAATGCCTCTTTAACAGGTTGCTTGCCTGAGGCGTTCAAATTAGATGTTTAGGTTTTGCCAGCAAAGTCAACTGTTTAAGTGAAAACTGTGTGACAATTAGTTTGAACCTCCCATTCATCCAGCCAAATTGTATAAACTGGATTAACACACAAAGCTCTGTAACAGTATGCTTTCAGCTGGGTTTTTAGTGCTTTAATTGCTGTGTTTTTTGTGAACCAGCACATTTGCTCATAGACGTCTTCTGTCAAATACAAATGATCTTGTTACTTATGCAGAATAAATCATTTCTTTTTTCCTGCATGGATTTGAGGCCCGTTGTATCTCCATATGCTTAGAAAAAGGGCTTAGAGTAGATTTTACATGAGGGCAATTCAGCCCTCGTTTCATTCTTTCTGGTAATATCTCTGTCCCTGCTCTCTCTCACACGCTCTCTCTCTTTCTCCCTCTTTATACAACAAGATTTGCTGAACGATGTCATGAATGAAAAGTGGGCCTGGTTGCCATGGCAACAAGGCTTTTTGCTTCCAACCGGCAACATATATTACACTGCAGAATACAAAAGGCCTGAACAAAATTGGGGGGTGTGGGGTGTACTTGAGTGAGAGCAGAGTTAGTCAGTTGAGAACTTTTCCCTCTATTTGTCCCAGGAAGCGCGGCATTGGCTAAAAATTCTGCACCGTCTTGCACGCCCAGCAGGTCCCAGTGACACAAGAGAGATTATTTGACCCCATTTTTTTGGCAAATAAAAATGTTCATCCAAGGGGAATGTTACAAAAGAAAGAACTTTGGGATGAAAATGCGATTATCTAGGGGCTCTGTCAGTGGCTCTCAATTTCATCCAAGTTGATATCTTTTAATGGACTTTATTTTCCCGCATCCACAGCTGGATTACAGGGTCAGTGCTACATCAAAGGTTAACCAAGCCTCCTGTGTTTGTAATTAACCCTGAATCTTTGAGGGTCATGTCTCCCTGCCTCCTGGACCAAAGTAAGGG
>CM067483.1:10249855-10305895 GCA_034552555.1 Semaprochilodus insignis | reverse complement strand
ATAATAATAATAATAATAAT
The DNA here is from genome assembly GCA_034552555.1 of Semaprochilodus insignis. Lineage (NCBI taxonomy): Eukaryota > Metazoa > Chordata > Actinopteri > Characiformes > Prochilodontidae > Semaprochilodus > Semaprochilodus insignis. The sequence goes on along the minus strand of CM067483.1, from coordinate 10,305,875 downwards.
AATAATAATAATAATAATAATTTCATCTCCATAGGTAAATTCCATTGCAGCTTTGAAGAAGAAGCCATATGTATGTTCACCCAAGACAAGACAGAAGAATTTGACTGGACAAGACAAAGTGCTTCCACTAGGGACACCAAGTATACACCCAACACTGGACCCAGCAATGACCGCAGCGGTTCAAAGCAAGGTACACAGAGTGCTAGAGACCTAAGCTTTATAACATTTTTAAATGTTTTGCTTCTGCAGAAAACCATCATATGCAAACTCAACGCCTTTAAGCAAATTTGGCATTTAAAATGTTTAATATGCTATTTATGTAGGAGACATAGATATAGCATATTATGTATACGGGACATTCAGATAATACTATCAGCATGTAAAACCTGCTCTGTAATTTATTACATTTTTCCATTTATTCTTTAGCAACACAATCAGCTACCATTTCATTTTTGTCTGAAACTGATTTCTGTGGTCTAGAAATTACATAACAAATCAAAACAATGACCATAGTTTAGGCCGTAGAAATAATTACAATAGATGTGGGGTCTTTCATAAACGTTAAACTTTTTACTTTAATGCTGTAAAAACAGATTTAATCATCATAAATAAAACAAAATACCTAGAAAAGAGTACATGGACATGACTTGTACTTGCATTGTTGAACTCAATGAATTGGATGTTAAAATCACAAAAACCTTCTTGTAGGAACAATGCTGGTGGAGCCCACTACAGAGGATTGTTTTTGTAACTTACCACCTTTTTTGCTGCTTGTGAGTTTTCATGTCTGATTTACATAAAGAGCTTGCATAGATTCTATGAACATAAATCATAGTTAAATGCTAATTATTTGGTGGTTCAGGTAAAGCACTGGATTCCCACTGACATTTAATCTATACTACTTTGAAAAGACACTTTAGCTCTCTGTTGGTAGAAATGGTGCAGAGAAATTAATCTATCTAAATCTATCTGAAGAGGAATCCCATCAGCCTTTAGCAAGCACTCTAAATTACTGCCTGTCCCACTAGCTGACAACAACTTGGGTTAATGTCTAATTGACTGGTTCTCAGGAGTTCCACAAGTTCCATTGGCTGCTCTAGAAGGCAAACCCTTCACCTAGTTGTATTTATTAATTCAACAAACTGGCATTGTTGCTAAGATAAAGTATGGACAATATTATACAGTTTCAAAGGGTACAACCTACCCAAGCTGACTTAAGCAGTCATTGAGTACAATGCCAGAACAGTCTATTCAATCTGTCCAATTGTTGGTTATTTATATAACAGTCACAGCACACCAGAACTAAATCAAGGTTGCCCTGTTCAACATGTGTGCTTTTGTTTAATGTTTGAATGCATGTTACCAGTGAAGGTCGAGCCTTCTGAGTTAGTAGCAGTTTAAGTCAGCAGCAGCCTATCACCAAATTTCAAAAGAAAAATATGGGCCTTTTTGGGGCTATTAAGTATTTGCTTTAATGAGCAGGAACATACTGTGGAGTTACTTTAGTTCTGTACTTAGTTATTATTTCAGATATTGTTTAGCATGAGAGTAGTAAAGGGTAAGGTTTGTAGACTGCTCATCTGGGTAATGGGTGCTGCTTGCCTAAGCATTGATGTTCTGCTGAAATATTAAATCAACGCAAAGATTGAACTTCAAAGTGTAGATTTGAAGGAATAGGAGAGTTGTTGGTGCATTATGTGAGTGCAACGAAGCTCTGCAGCATCCCGTAACTGTGAAACTATAAAACTTTTATATGAGCTTCTGTAGACTCAAAACGCCTTAGGGAGTAAATTCTCCACTGGATTTCATGTCAATATAGCCACAGCACATGACTCTTGAGATGGATGTGATCATTTCTCTTTCTTCATCATCAGGCTGCAAGAATATGTCAAGTGCTAGACTAACATATCAAGTTTCGCCAATGCTTTTAGGATTCTTTTGAATTGCCATTTACTTTCATAAAGGAACCAAAAAGACAAAGCATAAATGAGTGGTCATCATTCATCAATGACTAATCGATTGATTGGTGCTTGAAGGAGGCAACTGTAGTACTTCTTTGCCTTTCTATAGTGTTAATAAAATCTGTTAGCATAAGATAATAAATGAAAGACTTTTTATATAAATAAACTATGAGTTCTTTTTTTGTAGCTCTGTACATTTAATAACAAATTTCACAAATCCAGCCTTAATTTTTGTATGTAGTTTTCTACCAGTTTCTATGTATCAGGATGATCTAATGATATTCTAGGCTCTAATGATAAAACCTGTAGAACCTATGATCTATGTTCAGGTTTTTATTAGTTTATATAATTCTGTTCAGTGGGGTATAACAGTTGTAAGCCGACCCCAGATCACTATTCTTACTCTGATAAGTCTGACAAATATGGGCTCATTAACTTGTTTTCCCATGTATGTATGTATGTATGTATGTATGTATGTATGTGTATATGTAAACCTATTAGCCATAATATTAAAACTACCTACTTGTCAGTTTCATCAGTTTCACTTGCCACATAAGTGTACTTTGAACTGCACAATTATAGACTGTATGACCTAGTGACAAAAATGTACGGTGGTCATAACAAGCTAGCTAGCTGTTTTCTCATTTTAGGGCATCTCAGGGCATCCCTGAGCTGGAAAAAAATCCATAACAGTTGTTTAATAAAGTCATGAGCCATGAACACGTGAAGTTAAATGAGTTTATCAATTAGTTTTTAAATAACATTTTTAAAAATGGTAAGCCCCAAAAAGTTGTAGAACCTTTTTATGGTACTATGGTAGAACCAATTTTGATAAGACTGTATGCAAAATAACATGAAATGGTAATATGATGATCAGACAGGGGTCTACTTTGATTTCAGCCCCAGTCCTTTGACCCTACTACAACCTATATACTTGTCTTATTACTTAAGACTGTTTCATGACTTCTGGAAGGGCCACACAGATTTGTGGATTGGTACTGACTGTAGACACCATGTTTTCAGAGACACTGTAGTCATCAGTACTTAGACATCAAAAATGTATTACATTGTACATAGTATGTGTTTATATTAAGGATTATAAGAAGAAATTAACATACTTTGGGTGTTTGGTGTTGCAGTCCTTCATGTGTGTGTTTGTATGTTTTGCTTAGGTTATTACATGTACATTGAAACTTCAAGACCTCGTCAGGAAGGAGACAAGGCAAGATTGTTGACCCCGTTGTTCAATGTTGCTCTGAAAAATCCCTATGGGAATGTGCCCACTAATCCAACCTACTGCTTTAGCTTCTACTACCACATGTATGGGAAGCACATAGGTAAGACGCTGTCTATGAATAATAATAAATGATAGACATTGGATATTTTGATCTCATGTTGTGTAATATATGCACCTTCTCAGTGAATGCATACCGCTAATACATGTTTGCCCATACCTGTAAATTACTCAGATCAGCTGTGCAGCTTATCAAAATTTAGTCCTCAAATCAAACAGCCAAACAGAAGTATAGTGTCAACCCAAAATTGGTTTAAATTACATCACTAAAAGTATTTATACAGTTAAGGATTGTTCACAGGCTAGGGAACCAACTCTTTCTCCAGCAAGTTTGCAGAAATGATCCAAAACACTGTGGATCACTGTTCTCCATAACCCAACTCAAGATGTCCAGACAGATCCACAAGTCTTTTTTGTGCTCCATTCATGCCGAACATGCACTTGCACTTCAAGGATCGTCATGACCTCGCCGACCTGACAGACAAGCTTGTAACTGCAATTTTCTGGTTCGTAAAGCTGTCTGCCCTCTGAATTGGACGTGTCAGGCTAATTCAGCCTCGCTAGGGTGTGCTCTCTCTGGCCTTTTCCACTACAGCCTCACCAGGTGCCTGAGGTTTTACGGAAACAAACACCAAACAGAATCTTCTATCTTGTTGCTCAGCAAAAAGAAAAAAAACTGAATTACCATGCTCAAATCGTTTTGCTCTTCTGATGCGATAGCCTGCATGAGGGGCTGCAATAAGTATGCATTTGTATGGCAGAGCAAAAGAGATAAGGCTTTTTCTTTTTTTCGTATTTTATGTTCCACTCCTGCTTGAAGCATTTTTTCTCTAGGGTACCTTATCCTAGCATGGCTGTACTGTTCTCTTCAGCACATAGGGTGCCTCATTGCCTCCTCATTTGCAACAAAATTAAACATATTTTTCGGCATCATCCTTGACAGATGGGAGCACATTCAGAACTTGCCCACTATTATTTCCTTCATTGCCAGAAATTAGCGTAACAAGTCCTTGCATTTGAAACACCATCAATTTTTGTTCTTTAGGTGTTTCCTAGTAAGTAAGCATGTAATAAAAAATGTAACAAATGCAAACAAAAAAAACAGGAAAAACTTTTCTACAATGCTAGTTTCCAGTACCTGCAACACATCTTACCATTTATCATTGCCGTTAGTAGTTTTCATATTGTGTTGTTGTTCTTCCAAAGGCACCCTAAATGTGTATTTAAGACAGAAGAGTCAGACTGGTCAGGATAGCTCTGTGTGGACCATCAGCGGAAATCAAGGGGACCGCTGGAGGCAAGCTAGAATTGACATCCACCCTACATCCTCATTCCAGGTGAGATACACCACTTCTCTGTTGTGGTCATCTCCAGTACTGTTTGGGGTGGAGCAATAGTTGTATGGGACTTTACAACTACAACAGCTCAGAGTGTCTTATGACCCTATAAATGTATATGGTGTAGTAATTAAAGGAAATATGGAAGGAAATATTGATTTAAAACATAGTAGTAGGTACTACCAGCCAAAATTAAAATGGAATAAATACAGATAAAATAAATAAAGAATAAATCAGTAATAAAACAGTAATAAACAAGAATAAAGCTGCTAGTAGCAAAACGTGGGGTCCTACTCGAGTCTGATAATGTCACTGGGCCCTTTTTATTCATACTGACCTTTTGACCTGGACATACTAAGCTGCAGACTTTGAACAAATAAATCTAAATGCTGGACAGACAGTTCAAATTCTGATTTACTTTTAATTGCAAAGTTGTTCAGCTAAAAAATGCTGGCAGATGGCTTTTTACAAATGTTTTTGTTAATTAATATGTTAATTAATAAAGAGATCATTTTGAGAGATCATTGTGTGCTATAGCACTCCCTGGGGGGCAAAATTTTCTAAAGATTCCAATTTTGCAAGCCTTTTCAGAATCTCAATGATGAGATTAACTATTTTTGCGCTTCAGTATTGCCAAGGCCTAAAGAAGTAATTAAAATGTGACGATTTAGGAAGGCAAGAAGTTATTTTATGATAATTATTTGCCTCTAGCTTATTTCAGTATCAATTTTGAAATGATCGGATCAAAAATCTCCTGAGAATAGTTTAAATAGTGCTGTGACAAATTACAAATACATTTGTAATTTTATCTAATTTTGCAGAGCTGAATTGCATAACCAGTGGCTATTTCTTTTGAAACATCATAAAGTCATTGAGAGTCCTTATATAGTCATACCATTCAAGTGTTATAATGATTGGTTAGCCCTGTCCAGCATGTCAAACGCCTGTGGTAATATGCTTGACAGCCACAGTTTTCCAATTATCGAGTCATCCATATAAACCCTGTTATTAGCCAACTCATAGGTGCAGCACACAAAATTTTATCTTGATTAAATCTATGGATGCTGACAGTTTAGCTCACATTTGTGATTGAAAAGTGCTCAGCTCAAAGATAACTGTTAATTCTCTGGCGTATGTCACCAATGTTTGCTTAAAAACCCTGAGAAACAGATGAAGAGAACCTCTCACCACTGTAGCTTGGTAAGTAATTTTTGCTTTCATATTAAACACGTAAAATTCACATATGCTTTTTTTTTGGAAATTATAGTATTATTAGTGAAAAGGTATTAGATAAGGGCACTAGAGGTGTTCAGCAACAGTCAAGTCAGCAACAAGGTCAAATTAGAGAGAATTAGATTATTAACATTAATTATACATTAAACGATTAGACAAAATATTACTTTACAACAATACAGGAAGACGTCATGAGGTTGACTTGGTATGTATGTATAATTTGCCTTGCTACTCCAAAATTGGAACTGTGGGTGTGTTGGAAAGGAGGCAACTTAGAAGGCAGAGATAGCTTTATCACTAACATGTAACACTAACAAGCTTTAACACTAACAAGGTACTAGGTCCAGAAACAGTGAAAATATATTTCCTTGACATTAATTATGTGTGAAACTAATATGTAATAACATTATCTATTAAGAAGAAAAATCTGGATCATTAGTATCTAGTGTTGTGTCGTCACCTCTGTTAGCTCTTTTGATTCCATTACTCATGAAACAAAAACCTACTGCTCTTGTTGATGTTAAAACCTGTTTTAACCTGTGGAAATCCAGTGTTAAGCTTAAAACCCTACAGTCCTACATTAGTTTTATCCAACGTGTCTGTTTTTTCCATACCTGCAGTTATCTGTTCATTAACCCGTACAGGAACTCCTATATAAAAGTTAGTCAGAACACCCCACTAAAACCTCTTAAATAATAATATGGGAGATGAAAAACATGTTAAATGTATTGTGAAGTTTCCACAAGGAGAGAGGCATGGAACAGGTCATTACTATCACTTTATTCTCCAGCCACATGGTTTAGTGTATAGACAGAAATCCTTCATGTCACCATTGGTTTGCAAGTCTGCCCAAGTTGTGGCTATTCTTCTTGTATTCTGGGATTCTGTTGAAGTTTCTACTGGAAATAGGGCTAGCAGGTTTTTGTTTTAGTTATTACCGATAGTGTCCTATGAACTGGAATAAGGATTTGTGCACATGGGCTGTGTCACTACTTACACATCAGTCAAAAGCACTGTGCTTATCTACTCCTTCTCTGCACCAATACAAAGGCATATTAGAGCCGGACTGGTAGACCTTACTGTGATTTCGCTGGAGGAGAAGGAGATTTTTTTCAGCTTTCTGTCTTCTCTACCGGAATAAGAATCAAGAGCAGCTTCTAACAGCAGGGAGCCTGAATCAATGCATTTTCACTCTTTTTATATGTCTGTGTACCAGTGCAGTTTACATATTATGTACTTATATATAATATAATTTTGTTACTGGGCTTGATGAAGGTACTCTAAGTAAAATGTTTTGCTTAAAAGGATAATTACAATTATGATGATTATGATTATTAATATGATTGTCTCAGTCCAGGTGTAAATCATGTAGTAGGCATGAGAAGTAACTGCCAGTGTCTCATTGCCCAAGACATGGGCATCACCTAAGACATGTTGCTTGTTTAAATTAGCGCTGGAGCTACAAAACGAATGTTGCCAACAAACACTATATATCAGTAGATAAGTAAAAAAGCTCACCGAACAAAAAATTGGTTCTTTAAAGTCATACCGGCTTGTCAGTGTGGTTTAAGGTCACAGTATGATTCTCTCCAAACTATAAATATTGTTTCATTAGAGTCTGCAATGTTTCTAATGTATCAGGTGAACTTTAAAACACAAAATATGAATCTCAAAATTCTTCTGTTAGATTTCACTTACAAGAATATCTAGAGTGCAAATAATTATGGAAAATATAATTTATTTCATAATGAGATTTAGAATTTTTTTATTTCAATCTTTTTACTACTTCAAATAAAGGTTACATTTTTGTTAATATTTTGAATGAGAGCTCAAAAGGATAAGCATTAAAGAATATTTTATACAGTCCATTTTTCTTTACCAGGGATACTAATATTTGTGGAGGGCTCTGTAAACACATGCACAAAAATTTACTGTTTGGTACACAGCAGGCAGCCCTTTTAAACAACAGGTGCTGAATTTTTGACTTATGATGGCATATAGACACAACAGATGACTTTCATCATTTCTGTTGTGTTATTTTATAGATAGCTGTTAAACCTGATTTTTGCTGAAGATATATGTTTATGAGTAGAAAGTAGAAAATGTACACATAATCTAGAGTTTGGCAGATGTGAAAGTGAAGGGGAGTCAGATTCTGCACGATGGTCAGAATTCAGCACAACACTTATTGTCTAAAACAAGCAGCCATTGCATGTAGTTACATGATGAGGCATTTGTCATTATTATATAGTTGTCATACATAGAGTTTTCAGTAAGTCATAATGTGTCATCAACCACATCAACAGGTCTGTGTAACCTTAATGAAGATCTGGATGTGGGTTGAAGATTTTAGTATTTGTTAGCAATGCTAGCCTCATAGCTCCAAATTAAAGGAGAAAAAAAATCGGACACCACACATGTCCTAGCTGATCAACTGATATCTAGGTAGATAGAAAGAATCCTAAAAATTCTGAAGAAAAAAAATGCCAAGCCAGGTATGAAATACAGGGTGTCCTGGGGGATCCAGGGCCTATTAATTACCTCATGGACTGCCTGAAATAATTATTTCCCTGGAAATAATTACATTACACTTTTCACTAAAATATACATGTAGGGAAGAGTAATTATTTAGATGCCTTTCCCAATATCATTGAGCTTCTGTCTTTTGTTTTCTTAACTAACAGTGTTACAGCGCTGGTCTGCTTCAGGATGGTGCTACAGCAGATCGGTTCACCTAATTGGTCCTTAATAGCTTCCATATTTAACTATGCCTTGGATACTTTTGAAAAACTTTACAGTATGGCATAGTATACGGTATTTGTAAATTTAACGCTTGCCCAATTTTCCCAAAAGTTGAAGGTAGAAGACCTGAACTGTCCTGTATTTCTCAAACCGAAGACGAAAGAGGAGACATGTAGGATCTTGTTAAAAGTGTGTGGAAGAGCACATTACCCTGAAAAGAGAACTTCCAAAAGAAGAATTGAACCAAGTATTTTGTTGCCATTAAAGCTAACCACATTGCCACATTGCTGTCGTGAGTCAACCAACGCTGGAATAGCCAGTCAACTTAGGACCCCCAAATACCGGGGTTTATTTTAAACGCATTGTTTAGACTACCATAAGTGGGTTTAATAAATGGGCATTACTAAGAGTCTTTGTTGGTTTTTGTAACGCTCAGGTTAAATCAGGTTTATTGGCAGGGCTGTAGCATCAGACAGTACCGGTTAGTAGCAAGCTAACAAAGATAAACCAGGCGAACATACTGAAGGGAAGAGACGAAAGCGAAGTCGAAATAACAGTCCAAGTAGGTAATGAGATCAGTCCAATTAAGGCAAATGAATCAGAAGGCAAAAGGCAAAAAGGAAAACCAGCAAACGAAAAAAGTCAAACACGGTAAACACGATACAAACAGGTAGAGAACGCTCAGTGCAACAGTTGGCAAAACCTTGCAAAGAGGCAAGGAGACAGAGAGTGTATATATACAAACAGATCTAACAAGACGCAGGTGTGTAATCAATACTCCAGTGATGTGGAGCGTCGGGTTGGTGTGTGGCTGTGACGTCACCAAGCGGTGCACTCTGGGGATTAGAGTCTGGAGGAGGGTTAGAGGCTGGTAGTCTCTTCCCAAACCTCCTCGCTCCTCTGCATTCAATCATCGATCACTAGGACGTCAGAGGGCTCAGCTGACCATGGGATGAGAGGTGGCTGATAACCTAAGATGCATTGAAACGGGGTGAGATGAGTGGAAGAACTAGTGAGACAGTTCTGGGCGGTCTCGGCCCAGGGTAGGTATGTAACCCAGTCGTGCTGGTTGTTAAAGCAACACAGTCTGAGATATTTACCTAACTCTTGGTTAGCTCTTTCACATTGTCTGTTGGATTGCGGGTGGTAACCGGACGACAAACTGACGCAAATTTCCAACTTAGTAGACCAGACTCTGGATGTGAACTGGGGGCCCCTGTCAGGCCATGGGAAGTTGCGCAAAGGGTATAAATTGGACACCTCGAGAGAAACGGTCCACAATGGTCATAATAACCGTGTGACCATGTGACTCAGGTAGGTCCGTGACGAAGTCGATGGCTATGTGGGAGTGTTGGATGTCAGAAATCATGTTATCCCACCAAAATTGGTTGGCTAACAGCTTGTAAGTGCAAGCTTCTCCCGGATGGCTTGACATGAGCAAAGAATGGGCCCATGCCATCAGCCTATCCCTGCACTGAGGAGGCACGAAAAGCTTACCCGGAGGACACTGCAGAGGGGGTTGAGTGTTGTTTTTAATCTGTGCTATCTCCTCACAGATCTCCCACCTGATAGGCCTCGATTTCGTACATACGTGATAAAGCATCAGCTTTAGTGTTCCGTGAGCCTGGGTGGTAAGTCACAGTAAAATCAAATCTGGAGAAAAGCAAGAACCACCGGGCCTGAGGGGAGTTCATCCTCTTAACAGACCTCAAATGTTTGAGGTTTTTGTGGTCTGTTAAGAAAACGAAAGGATGATGAGCACCCTCAGGCCAGTGTCGCCATTCCTCTAGGGCCAACTTCAATTCCAGGTCTCCTATTCCGTAGTTCCTCTCAGCTGATGACAACTTGTGGGAGTAATAGGCGACCGGAAATAGCTTTCGAGGTGAGCCGTGTTACTGCGAGAGCACAGCCTCTACACTAACGTCTGAAGCATCCACTTCAACAGTGAGAGGTTCAGACGGGTCTGGATGTTTCAACAAGGGTGCGGAAGTAAACAATTACTTGAGTTGTGTAAATGCTTGTTCGGCTTGCAGAGTCCATTTTAGTCATTTATCATTACTTTTTAATAGAGACATCAAAGGAGCTGCCATTGTAATTGTGGATAAAACGTCGGTAGAAATTATCGAAACCAAGGAATTGTTGTAACTCCTTTATGAACTGAGGTACGGGCCAATGTGCCGCAGCGTCGATATTGCGGTCGTCCATTACGACCCCTGCAGAACTAATGACGTACCCCAGGAACGAAATCGAAGCCACATGAAATTCACTTTTTTCTGCTTTAATGAATACCTGGTTTTCTAACAAACGTGAGAGGACTTGGTGGACATGAAGTACGTGGGACGCATAATCCGAGGAGTAAATCAAAATGTCGTCTATATATGCTATAACAGACTGACCAAGCATGTCCCGAAGGACGTCGTTAATGAAGCCCTGGGAGACCGAGGGGGCATTACGAAGGCCGAAAGACATAACCAGTTACTCATAGTGCCCCCTGGTGGTGTGAAAAGTGGTCTTCCATTCGTCGCCTTCCTTAACTCTAATTAGATTGTAGGCACTGCGTAAATCGAGTTTTGTAAAAATACTGGCTCCCCTTAGTTGAGTCGATCAAGGCTGGGAAGACATGAGAAGACAATGGGCAGTACAAGGTAACAGGTAGGAGAAATGACTTCAAAACCATGCCCGGAGTGGGGCCACTCACCACATTAGCTTTCCCAGGGATGGCGCCTGAGGTTTGCGCAGACAAGCCCGACAGTCATGTAGAACATGACAAGCTGCTCCGCAGTAGTCTGCAAAGTCTCTCCTCTTGTGTCAGACAGGTGATGTCACACTGCATAAGTTCCTCAGGTGGATTCTCCTCAGGAATGGGCCTGGGAGTCATACTGGGCTTGACCGGCAACCAGAGTACTAGAAAGTGCAGTCTGCCGGGTGGTGGAAGTAGAACTTTGATTCAGATGATCTAGACGAATGGTCAATGAAATGAGTTTTTCCAGAGACAACTCATCATCACGACATGCCAATTCCGTCAAGATGTCTGGGCGTAGACCATTCCAGAACATAACAAGCAAAGCTGGTTCGTTCCACCCACAACCAACTGCAAGGGTTCTAAACTCGAGTGCATACTCTGCTACTGACAGCACCCCCTGTCGCAATTTAACAAGCAACTCCCCCTGGGATCTTCCTTCATGAGGCTTTAAAACTGATCAAGAAACCGAGTATAAGTGCCTCGTTAAGTAGACGGCCAGATGGCGATGGCCCAATCCAACACCTTGTCAGTAAAACGCGAAACAACGAACGCAATACGAGCTAGGGGGAGAATTGGAAAAAAATAGAGAACACTGCAGGAGGAATCCTCTGCAGAGCTCTGGCGAGCCATCGAATTTGTCAGGCTTACTAACGGAGAACGTATTGGATTTCGATGTAGTAGCAGCTGCAGCAGAGGTAGCCTCAGGGAGTATGGGGCTAGTATTTAGCTGGGCCAGTTGGTTTGAGATATCCCTGAGGTTAGCGGAAATCTGTGCAAGCTGAGCATGTTGTTCGGATTGTTGACCAGTCAGTGTGCTAACCGAACTGGTCAGCGATTCGAACAATTGGTTGTGCTCGCCTAGTAGCCTGCCCTGATTGCTAACAGCAACCTGTAACTCTTTAAACTCTGACATCTGTAAGTCGAGGTTTTATGTAACGCTCGAAGGACTAACCAGACGTGTGCAGAGAGTAAAGTTAAATCAGGTTTATTGGCAGGTCTGTAGCAACAGACAGTACCAGTTGGTAGCAAGATAACAAAGATAAACCAGGCGTACATACCAAAGGGAAGAGACAAAAGTGAAGTCGAAATAACAGTCTGAGTAGGTAATGAGATCAGTCCAATCAAGGCAAATCCGAAGGAAAAAGGCAAAGAGCAAAACAAAAAAAGTTAAATTACGGTAAACACGATACAAACAGGTATAGAACACTCAGTCGCAACAGAGTTGGCAAAACCTTGCAAAGAGGCAAGGAGACTGAGAGTGTATATATACAAACAGATCTAACAAGAAGCAGGTGTGTAATCAATACTCCAGTGACGTGGAGCGTGGGGGTGGTGTGTGATTCGCCGATTAGAGGCTGGTAGAGAACCCGGAAGCGTGACAGTTTTGACTGAACTTACTCAGTTATATTGCACATGGCACTTGACTGAAAATGTGGTTCGTGTAGGGGTAGATGAAGAGCTGGTTCATATAGATCTTATTTCCTTTCCCTTTGTGTAGATGGTTTTGGAGGGCATCCGTGGTTCTGGCATTGAAGGGGACATTGCCATAGACGATGTGACCATTGAGGAGGGAGAGTGTCGGGACCCCCCTCCCAATAGCAGTGAGTATGTTGGATGGTCATGAAATAGAGTATAAATCTCTCAGGTATTGATTTCTAAACAGGACTGCAGACTATCAGACTCCCCTTGCCTTAATGTTATAATACTCAATCAATACAGTGTATGAAATATTCACTAGTGATGCAGGCCAGTGGCTTGTCTGGCTGTTTTATTGACTAGCTATTCATAAGGCTGTTTACAACGGAGATTTTAACAGAGACATCTGGAGTAGCTTTTTGAAGTACTTATTATACAATGAAAATAAATAGTACACATTTCAGAAAGTAATTTATGACTGAAATTTGTGTAATGTACTATAGTTTCTACAGAAAATGCAATGTCTTAAAAATAATGAAAAGGAAACCATGATGTATGTTTGAAAATGAGAACAAAAATTCTAAAGCTGGCATCTGTTTTATGTCTTTTCACTTAAATGTAAACTGTACATATATGTATATTCGATGTTTGTATTTGTAGTGTCTTGGAATAAAAAATATTGAGTGCTTAAAATCATGTGTTAATGTGTATGCTTATGTGTTTAATCCCTAGATCTGAGGTCCCTGGCGCCTCCTACAGAAAAGCATATATGGCAGTTGTGTCTTACTCTGCTTTTGGTCTTGGCTGGCCATCGGAGGTGACCGTGTCCTGGAGAGGTTGAATCAGGCTCTGGCACTCCTAGGGGCTTTTGGCAGACAAGGACTGTCCGAATACAACTACCAAAGATTCATCCCGTCTGTAAGAGAGAACCACAGTTAAAAGAACCATCCGGATGGAGTACGGGAGGGAGTCGATCACTAGTTAACAAATAACGATCAGTACATTACAGAAGACCATGCGAGGTCAGGATTTTAAAAGCCCATTAAAGTTAGTGAAGTTCTTAATACGTGAATGGGTGTGCCTGGATTCTTTGACAACAGTGGATTGACCAGGTGAATCTTCTCAAAGCACAAAGACACAACATGTATTTTCCAGAAGGTTTGCTTTGTTCACTGTTTCTCACAGTGTTCATCTTAAAGTCCACATTACTGCAATATGTTGACACATGTGGAAGAACTAGAGCCCCTGATAAATGATAATGAAAAAAATATTGTTTGTCTCGACAAGAATCCATTTCTTATCTTTAATTTTTACTGTTTATACATTAAGTAGCAGACAAATATGAACAATGTTTTCCCATAGATGAACTCATTAAGGCAGTTTTAAAAATGCTTTTTGCTTTCAGTACCCTGTCTTTTTTATCTCCCATAATATGGTCATGCCTATATATGAATAGGTTATGGCATGTTCACATTGAAGTAGCACTTCTTTGAGGTTGTTATTTCCGCTATGTTGTTGCAATGCTATCTTTACATTGTGGTTGTCAGCAGATATTTAGCCCATATCATTTTAATTCATGGATAATTGACAAGTTGAACACGTAAGAATCATTGAGTTGGCCTTTTTTTAATTTTAGAATGACTTCATAAAATGCATTAAAAATGAGGTGCAGGGACCATTTGAATGTCAACCTTTAACTCCTGCATGGGTTGCCCATTTTAATTCCAAAATGTGCCCATCTGAAGCTGTACCAGTCTGCAAGCAGTTGTTTTCTTGAGGTGCAGAAAGATAGCCGTCCTTTCACAAGACCTTTCACCGGAGGACCCTGTTCAATACAGAACACGGAGCTGCTGTCTGCAATGAAATCAAGTGCCTTCAGAACTTAGTGTAACATCATTCTGTTCAAACACCTGGTGGGCTATTGATCTTTGGCACGTTTCATAGCATATCAATAGCAACAAGATGAAGGGCAAGAAGCAAGCACGACAGATGGATGACCTTATAGTGCCACGTCCTGTCCCAAAGCCCCTTCATAGCTCTCTTGGATTCTGCGTACTGTTGGTCATTATTTACTTTGACAGCCATTGCTTTCAAATATACATCATGTCATGCTCCATTCCCCAACTGAGATGGACAAAGAACTATGATGGAATCATTGAAGGAAAGACCTTTAATGATGGACTTCAAATAGGAGTTTCAGAGCCAGAATTCTATGGTCTGGACAAAATACTGTTGGGAGGGTCACTGTGAAGCCCTCCTTCAATCCAATAAAACGTTTGTGCCATTGAAGAAGATGCTTTTAAAATGCTTGAGGACTGAATGGTACAAAAGGAAAAAATCTGATGTCCTCAGCCTTGATGAGCTGGGTCCATCCACTTGGATTCTTACAAATGATATTTTATTACTCTGATGAACAATAACTGCTTTTACACAAACTGTTAAAAAAACTCTGAACTACCTGAGACCATCCGTAACCTTAACCTGCTGGTTTTTGGAAATGTATTGTAAAGTCACTTTTATTGTTCATAAAGATCATTTGTGGGGAAGATTTTCCTCCCTCAGTTTTGTTAGTCCAAAATATGTTGTTCCAGATTTTTTTGCTTAAACATGTTCCATTTTTAAATCCCTTTTCATGATCGTATATTCAACATGATATAATATAAAACTATAGTATGGTATTATGAAATAATGTCAGATATGAGATTATATGCAACTACATTGGATAGGACCTCCTATTCAAGTTTGACATTTTTAAAATACTCATACAAAAAAGCACAAGTAATATCACTATCACAACACAACACTCAATACTTTCCACACATAAGTTGTTTTATTCTTCAATTTGATTAAAGCCACACCTAATAGAAACTACTCCCCAGTAATTACATATGAAAAGGCATAAAGATATTTTACATCTCTGATCAATAAAAAGCTTTCATGGTAAAGGGTGACCTTCTGATTTTTCTTCTTCAGCATTACCAATTTTACCACAAGGTTTACTTGTTCTCACCTCAGGTACTCATAACATACATTGTTGTGATTTGCCTGCCTTACAGGGACTGCATATAAGCACAACATAAAACCTTATGCAATATAACAAGATTTTTCCAACACTTTTCCCAGGTATTTTTCTTTTGATTCATTATAATTTTTTTCACAAAATATTTTAATAACTTTCAAATTACAGCAAGGTCCATTTGAACAGTAAAACATTTTTGGTTATTTCACCTCCACAAATAATTAAAAATAAAGCAGTCATAATGTAACTGAAGTGCAGATTTTCAACTTCAAGGGGTTCAACAAAAATATTGCTTTACCCATTTAGGAACTACAGCCATTACATAGTCCCTTTAAACATTAATATCACATTTATTTTTAAGTTTTTGGTTAAAATCTTAGTATCCAATGAAAAATGATCCTATCAGGATTTTTTTTTTCTGGGTGGTATCTTGGTAGGTTGTTTACCAGAAATGAGGACAATCTCCACGTCCTGGGGTGCGTTTCCTGTACAACGACGGAGGTTAGCACTGAACTAACGTGGTACGATGCATCGTTAAACTAACTAACATCTGAAGTAAGACCGTTTCCCGAAACCATCGTACTTTATTAGTACCACAGTAGATGGAACCATGTTGGTTTGAACCATCATAGTTCAAACCACCATGGTTCCAAATGTGTTTGGTCCGACTTCCACACCGGAAAACGTGCAAAAACTCACAAACCTTGTAATATACGGCCAAAATATGAGAATCAGTATACATAATTAGATAAATATTATATTATATTACAGCAATAAAGTACTATTTAAGGTACTCATATTTATTCGTATTATAAACAAATAACTTTCCACCACCACTACCAGTCATAGTAATAGAACTAATATAACAATAAAATAATTTTAAAAATATATAATAAAATCAACAGTGAAAATAATAACAATAATAATGTTGATATACATTATAAATATTAATCAATAACACTTCTTATAAAAAAAAAAAAAAAACATTTCTCCAAAAACAAAAGAGAAGAACTATTAGCAATATAAGTAGAACAAAAAAAAAAGCCCCATATGCTGTCTGCCAGAGTGGTACAGTCGGATAAACGTGTAAGTGTGATGTAACACGGTGGTGAAGATAGAGTGTCTCATATGGACGTGGGTTCAAAAACGAGGTGACTTGGCTTTAATTTTTTTCCATACTGGTAAGGAAAGCTCTCAGCGATTAAGAACTGATTTATTAAAGCACTGTAACGTTTTTCCACGTTGTCTTTTCTGATATATGTTTGTAATAAAGACTAACTTGGTGACATTTTTTTTCGTAGGC
This sequence comes from Semaprochilodus insignis, assembly GCA_034552555.1. Taxonomy (NCBI): domain Eukaryota; kingdom Metazoa; phylum Chordata; class Actinopteri; order Characiformes; family Prochilodontidae; genus Semaprochilodus; species Semaprochilodus insignis. The sequence continues at coordinate 10,288,827 of CM067483.1, read as the reverse complement.
CTAGGCTAATGTTACACTTTTGACCCACACATGAGTTATCGCGGTCTGATAAATCCAACTGTACTCATAAACACAGATCTATATTAGGACATACATTAAGAACAACATGTTTACAGCATTTGATGTTCTAAATGTTTGTACTAGAAAATAATAAATTATTTTAGCTCAGTGACAGGTGTCTTTCTACTGCATCATCGATGACATCATCACCAGGAACTAAGCTTCTAACCACAGGTCTACAGCTGTAGTTCCAACTACACAAATTAACCACAGTGTTTGCGAACGTTTGGTGAATCTACGGTTTTGGGAAACGCCTGTGTCGCTTAACGATGGTTCGGACTATGTAAGTTACCAATGTAGTTACCTCCGTAGTTCCAACCATGGTTTTGGGAAACACTTGCATCGCAGCTGTATCGGTCCCACTATGTAAGTTCCTACCGCACCCCTGCTTGGGATAAAGCCATCCTTCATACATCACCTGTACAAAAGACAAATCACAGTTTTAACATGTGAACAAATAACGTTACGTTGATACACCACTGTTTTTCTGGTGAAGTCCTCTACCAGTTTGATGTCTCACACATCTATATACCTTCCCATTTGAAAAACTGAAGTTTTTCAGAAAAAAAAGGTGCCAAGATAGCAACGTTCAAGATGGCCACCATGTTGGTGACATTTCCCCTTACCCCATAGTGTCTAAAATTGGATCACCGTCTACCAAACTTTTTTCATTTTATATGGGTGTTCCCTTACTTCTGAAACACCCTGTACTATAAGAACCCCATAAAGGTGCTGACAGAAATTATTTTATATGTTTCCTTCCTGATCCACTGATTAGATCATCAAAGGTTCACACATTGGTCTAATACATAACAGTGAGGAGATCAATCACATATTAAGCAGCTTACAGACATTTGTGGTTTCCTACTATTTGACCCACTGTGTAATTAACAGTAGAGAGCTTTCCATGCTTTTTATTAGTGAAGACGACTGGCTTGTGTTATGTTGGATGTGCATTTTAGGCCACACATTTGTACTATGGTGGCAACAGGTATGATCTGGCAGTAGAGATAATGGGCAAATATTTATATTTAATTATATATTAAATATAAATGTATATATTTTTACAAAAAGATGATGAAGGATGCAAGCAGAATTGTAGAGTTTGTAGTAATTGGTGAAGTTGAATGTCATTCTAGAAAGTGTAGCATTCCATCTTTCTTAATCAAATCATTTTATTTGTTTAAGTATTGTAATTGAAAGACGTGTTTCATTTGCACTGCCAGGCTGCTTTGGTAAATATGTGTGGATGCAGTTCTTAGCTGGTCATAACAGTGACCCGATTTTATGCTTCGTGGTGGTGATAAGGATTTCAGTGAGGACTGTTGGTCTTGCATCAGTGCAGGTATGTGTTGGTGTACTGGGCAACTAAAATTTTAAATAAATATAGGAGATTGGAAAGCTATATTGGAAAGCTTCTTTGGCTGCATAATAATGACCTCTTTCATTTAGGCTTACAAGTGAACATGATTTCCCATCTCATGTGCCACGCCAGACAAAGACAAAGTTGACGCATGCTGGGCTAAAAGCGAAGCAGGGTTTATTTAACAAGTTGACAGTCAAGCTCAAAAACAGAATCCAAGCGAACATAGTACATGGGACAAGCAAAGTCATATATGAAGAGTCAGGCAGAAGTCAAAAACCAAATAAACAATCAGAAGAAGGCAACCAAAACAAGAGGGCTAAAGAGAAGGAACAAACCAGAGATCAAACAGAAAGTCAGAATAAGTATCACAAGGATAGACCGCTCGGTATGCAACAGGAGTTGGCAATACTTCACGAAGACTGAGAGGCTGACCAGGGGTATGTAAGTAAACAGAGTTAATGAGTAACAGGTGTGTAAAATCAGAACTCAGGAGATCTTGATCGAGGAAACGAGACAGGATTGGTGGGCGATGGGCACGTGACAGTGGCGTCATCGGGTGACGGATTCTGGGAGATGGAGTTCCGGGGATCGGAGGCAGAGGCGAAACCTGGAAGTGTGACACGTCAGTTTTGTGTAGATGTGGCATGAAAATGTGAAGGAAGTGTTGCACTGAAGTATCAGAAGTAAACTAGTATCATCTACTAATATCTACTAGTAACAGAAGTAAAGCTAGATATTATGAACTGTGCACTGAATCTTTATTTGAAATTGAATTAGCATTTGTCTGAATCAGTGTGGACTGTTTTTATGCTGCCTGACAGTCACATATTGACCGAAAAAAAAGGTAAAGGTTATTATTGTTGTGTATTGCACATACATGTACAAACCATCCTGCAAAAAGATCTACAATCAGTCTCCAAAAGGATAAATAAAGAAAGTGTAAATACCTGTAGTTAAAAATGACAGCTGATTCACTGTCATTCCATTCCAGTATGAATCATGAATTATGAATACCTGAGTGAAAGATTACATAAAGATCCCACATAAGCAGAAGTGCAACACCTAGACTGACTGCAAATAGTGACTCTATAACAGAAAACAGTTATGAATGTATGGTGTAGATGTAATAGACATTTACATGCCTTGTTGAAACCTTGAAAATTAATTTCAAATGTTATGCTACTTCTGATTCCTTTACAACATGTAGCATTGAGTGTCAGACAAAAGGAGAGAGAAAAAGCTTGTAGTCCTCCAGTTTGAAGCAGTGGGTGCAGACTACAAAAAATGAAATTACAAATAATGATTAGAAATGAAAATTGCTTTTCATCCGTTTCTTTTTCACTATTTTTTTCAAAGGTCAGCATCTTTTTGGGGGAAACTGTGATCAAGAAAAACACTGTTGCATATATAGCAACCTCTTGTATCCAGAGCAACCCAAGTTGCATGTCCACTGCATTAATTTCAAAAGTCAGTCATTTCAAAATTTTAAATTAATTTAAAAGTCGGTAAAAGTGGCTTTATTTGGCCCAAGTGTACAGGTGATCTGTTAAAGTGAGGGGAAATATTTCTACTGGCTTTCTCAACATAATGTCATGACTGCAATAGAGCTACAAGTGTAAAATCACTAATGCGATGTGACTTCTCATTTATAATAAGAAAATAATCAGTGTCTCAAAATAAGCACACAATCATGGCAACCAAATTGTCACTCATTTGCACTAGAAGACCTTTGTTTGGTTGTTTTGGGGTTTTTTGAAAATGTTTTTTGTTTATTTTGTTTGTCACCGAAACGCAAGTCTGCATGTCCAAGTTCTTTAACTTCACCTCCAGAGCGATTGAGGGCCCCATGATTTTAATTTGTGAGAGTGCCAGCAACGTAAATGAATGAGTGATAGAAGCAATGAACCAATGACCCAGACTCCTAAGCACTCACTATACAGTTTGAAATAAACTACCAGCTTGTCAGTGCTTAGCCCTGCTTCAAGCTGCAAATGAGAATGCTATCTCCATTTTCACAACTGCATTCTCAGTTTGCATGTTAGCTAAGATTCTGGTGTGCATAAAAGCACAAATGAGTTTAATCCTACATGGTTAAATTCTACAAAAAATAGAATTTTCCTACAAGCATTTGGCCTGCAGACCTAAACGTTGCATAGAAGCCACAAAATGTTAATTTGGACNTCACAACTGCATTCTCAGTTTGCATGTTAGCTAAGATTCTGGTGTGCATAAAAGCACAAATGAGTTTAATCCTACATGGTTAAATTCTACAAAAAATAGAATTTTCCTACAAGCATTTGGCCTGCAGACCTAAACGTTGCATAGAAGTCACAAAATGTTAATTTGGACTGGTGAATTGGACCAGTTTATTGAAAGAAATTAGTTCCAAAGAAAGCCATTGCTCATTCAATGCTACTGCAAGGCAAAAAGTAAGAAACACCAAGCATTTGAGTTCTTTTAAGGATCTGATTGTCCTTTAACTAAAAGCTACCCAAACATTCCATATTCTTTTATTAGAATAGAATCCAATCAGCGCTGAAGTCACACAGTATCACATGGGTTTCTGATCTGAAAGATCACCAAATTATTACCCAGATCAATGAGGCTCCCAAAAAATTAGTATCTTTTATCAATGCTAAGCTCATGTCACATGTAGGTCTCTATAAACATCACCAAGCAGAAGTAATGGTACATATCTAAGTCACAGAGGTAGGCAAATAAACTGGGAAACAATGTTTTTAGGTCTTCACATAACCCCAATTATCAGTACATTCATGTGAAGTTCTGCCACAGAGCTTATCTGACACCCAGGGTAAGATGTTTAATGGGTTTAAATTCCCATCCTTACTGTACATACATGCATATAATTTTGGACTGTGCAAAAATCTACAATTTCTGGGAGGGGATAGTTGATTCTATCTCCTCTCCGATTAAGATGTACCCTCCCATGGACCCTGAATTTCATTTGCTCAATTATTTAAGACTCTCCATCAAAGGAGGATCTTGTGAAATATGGCTGCCTGGCTTAACTGCAGCAAAAAGTTCATAACCTCATAACCTATTCATACACACTGGCTTTATACCCTGTTGGACAACCTTTACTTGGAATTGTCATCTGCTTGTTTATCAAGAATTAACAATGCAGCCTCTAGAATTGGTCATATATGGACTAAGGGAATATTCAAAGTAAAGTCTTTTATGATTACCTTAATATGTATTGTGTTGAGGATCTTTTTTGTGGGATGCTGTTTGATTTTCTTTAAATGGAAAATAAAAAATCAGTCACAAAAAAGCAATGCGATTTTGTTTTGCTTTTGTTTGGGTTTTTTTGTCACTAGTTAACTCTGCAGGTATGTTTGACTAAAGGCTCTGTGGTCACAGAGGACATGAACTCTTCTGTAAACATGTAATATGTTTTACCCAGTCATATAAATACAATGGCCAGGAAGAGCAAAACAAATGAACAATTTAACAAAATTAAAATAAAATAAAAACTAATTTACAAATGAAAAAAATGCATTCAAGAAACCAAAATTACAAAAGCAAAAACAAATTTACAAGATGTGAAACACTTTTCAGTACCGACAAACTGCGAATTCTGACGGAAAGGGTAGGTCTAACACACAGGAAGTGCTTGTTGCAGACCCTTGTCAATCAATCTGCATGCCAGCAACAAGCACTTCCTGTGTGTTAGACCTACACTTTCCGTCAGTTTTCAAAGTTTGTAAAATTGTTTCGGTACTGGTAAAAGTGTTTCATGACTTGTAATTCTTTTTCTTGAATGTCATTTTTTTCATTTGTAAATTTGTTTTTATTTTTGTAATTTTGTTTTCTGAAATGTTCTGCACTTCTCGGCCACCGAATATTAGTTATGAATATCTGTATAGTCACATTGAGAACTACAAATGCTGTCTCTTTTCAGTTTCTAATCAAATCATCTAGTAAGATGGTAGGCTTATATTCCTTTCCTGAAAGACTGCTATCTAGTAGAACAGCTGCTGTTGTTGAGATGGTTGATGATGTCATCCTTTCAGCAGAGAGGTCTGTCCAACCAGGATGCAGCCCTTGTGCTTAGACGTTGCTTTTTGGTTTGAGGCAATATATTAATATGTATGTCCTCCATCTCTGAACTGTCCACTTTCATGTTGATCTCTCTTTTTCTACAGTTAATCAATTTATCTTTGCTGTTAAAAGGTGCAAGTGGCTAAATAAATATGGTGCCACCAGACTCATAGTCAGATACACTTTTGTGCATTGTTCTGTGATAAGAGAGGATCAGAGAGGGACGGCACAAAGTTATTCAGCTGCAATGTCTGTGGATTCACAAAAAGCTTTTGACAATAACATGTATGAGTCCAACGAAATTCAGCCTGTGGCACTGATCCTGGAAGGTGTCTCAAGGCTCCACAGCTGAAGAGTAATTGGAGAGAAGCTAACTGAATTACAACGTGAGGCCAAACTTGAAGCATTGTGTGTCTTTGTGTGTGTGTGTGCGTGCTAGTATGTATGTGATCTAGAGCTGCTTGAAGAAACTTGCATCAGTATAGAGATTGGAGAGGTTTGGTGATGGATTGGGGTTTCCAGATTTGGACACTGCTGATTCCCTGAACAGGTCTTTATAAGATGGGCCAAGTCCAGTTTCTAACTTGAACCTCACGATTATAGCATTTGTTCAATGATGGTGGTATCACTGTGTCTTTCTCAAAGATAGACCCTTTATGGGCATTTTTGGGAACATGTATAAAAGCATGACAAACACAGCTCCAACCATCATGTCTTGACTCCTATGAAAGTCAAAAAATGCAAAAATACAGCCAAGTTAAATGTGCTAAAGCCCCTGCTCCTTTTTAACAAAGGGCTTCAGAAATCACCTCAGTGGAATCACCCTGGAAATGACAATTCAGTTCAGCAATAGAGGGTCTGCCTCTAATTCCTACAAAAATTCAGCCGCTTGTCCTGTATGCAGAGCCTCACCACGGAGAAGCTAGTAGATGAAGGCCCATCAAAAATAGATTATATTTTTTTTCTCCAACTTAACTTTAAAATGCATTTGATCCTCAAGCCGCACATTCACATTGGCCTTGAATAAAACACACGTCCTTCTTTAAAACAATCTAATAAAATGTTGAGTTTCTTGGAGTTGAGGATTTTCATTGCTATTTAAATCTGATCTGACACACCATTCCTCTGGAGTCAAGCATCAGTCTTGAGGGGTTTGCACCTAATGCCTTTGAGCATACAATGCTGAAGATCCTGAGAGCGTCTCCATTAGGATATGTTGTAAGAGCCCGTATTATTATCTGTAATTTATGGTCTGAAAAGTCCCTGCAAGCAGGCCCATTTGTCACCTGTGACAAGCCATAGGAAAAAAACCCCACACATTTTAATGTACAAATCCAAAGGGCAGCGCTCAACTCTGGCTTCTGAAATTGTAATGTAGAAAGTGATCATAGCCAAATCGCATGCCATTCTTTATGTTTTGCATTACCAACAATTGTAATGATGAGGTTAATTACTGTAATATTAATAATAGCATTGATTTGTATGTAGTGTGCGCACTAAATAGTGTTCTTTGGGCATTGTGTTATTTCAGGATATGAAGGACCAACGAGAACGGATACCCAACCAGAATGAGCCAATCTAGAGATAATGAACTGAGAAAGGTCAACAAAACATATAATAATAGAAAATGGGTACTTTGTCATGCTAAAAAAGTGTTTGCTTAGGTTTAGGTTCAGGGGCGTGCCTAGAACTTTTTGAATGGAATGGCAGGTAAGCTCCAGGGATTTTATTGGGATGGCAGACTGCTAAGAAAGAAAATTAAATAGTGTTAGTGTATTAAAATTACATATTAACTGAAGTTTTGATTTTTATCTGTACACAACTAAATGTGTCTGTCATTTCAATATTATTAAAACTGAAGTTACTGAAAGACAAACTTGGGCAGTGTAACGTGTTGTAGTTATTAATGAGGAAATTATGAGGAAATTAGCTTTTCACAGCAAGACATGCTAATTATTAAATGCAGTGTCATCAGACTCTCATAACAGATTGGTACCTACTCCGAAAGCAGAATCACTCTGATAAAAGAATAAAAGATGATTTATTACTGATGGCTGACTATCTCAGTTTCCAGATTTCATCATTTCAGGGTGTCATTGGCCACCTCTGGCCACCCCTTGGCTACTCCTCTGGTTTTATTCCAAGATGGCTTTCAGCAAGAAAGAATCTCAGTCCATAAATAACTATAGTCCTACTTTAAATAGATGTAATTCCTACACTGCTGAATATCAACACACTAACATGCTGTTCCCCGTTTTGTGCTGCAATCACTATAAAATTGCTTCCTTTTTGGGAAAAAGGAATTTGCCCACTGGTCTACCAGGTGACAAAAATGTTAAAAGTGGGAAACCTCTCATCCATGTTTGCTGCACTTCATGGAAGTCCTTCTACAACCCTAAAGTTTGGACAGTATGGAAAATGGATAAAAAAGTAATAACAATAGTAAAATAAAATGACCTGAAATCATTATTTAGGTGTTTAACTTCAATATTAGCTCAAAATTGCCTTCCTCCAAACTTGTTTGGAATGTGTTGCAGGCCTGAAATGCAGGAATGGATGTATATTAACAACTGAAATTAAGTTGACCATACAAAACATTAAATATCTCGGGTTCCTGCTATCTGCAATGAACATAAGAAACACTGCATTATGTGTTTCCTTAGCATTTTCAATACTGCCCCAACATTCTGATTTTGAGTTGTATAAAGCAACAGCAGTAGCGTGGCCTGTTGAGCTGGTGAAAGGTTTCAATGTATTTAGTGGTCTCATGTCAGGATCAGACTACGCAAATTCAAGCCAAGTTTTACACTATTTTGCCATAGCCAATACATTTCTAGCATCTGGCCAGGGCTGTATTATTTTACATAATCAAAAACATTGATGACGTGTCTGGGATGCCCCATGTCACCCCAATAACAAGGCTAGCATGCCAGATTTTCCTGCCGTGTTTGGCTAATCCTATGATGAGTTCTTTAACATTGACCAATAGGACAGTTTTGATGTTTCCACAAAGAGATAAATGTTGGTGAGAAATAGCGTTTGTAACATCTGTTTACATACAGCTCACCTGGTGGCCAGCAACATTTATGTAATGCTCTTTCCATGTAAATATTTATTATCTCAGATTCTCAATGTAGGATAGACAGCTTATATTGTCCTCTTCGTGACACCCAGTATAGCATTGCACACAGTGCCACTGTAGCCATTGCTGACAATCTGTCAATCCTCCTCCTCCTCGACCTATATGAATTGACACAGGAACGTGAATAATGATTGGTTGACAACAAACATGCAATGTTGCCAGTCTCCCGACCAGAACACAGCAAGAATTTATGGTACTTATCTGACATAGTGACCATGTGCAGATATTTTATTTTACTTCTAGGGCAGGCAATACAGAGGTGCATAGATATGTATGCATAGATGCTGCATTGTCTGCTGTTCTCTATCTCTCTCTGACAATGCATCTGTTCATGAGTTCTCATGAGTACATTGGTAATAGCTTCCTTATTACTCAACTAATCAACTAAATTTGTTTTGTTACAAGCTTCAGACATATATTAACCCTGAGTTGCTCTCATCTCTGTAGCTTTTATTTCTATTTAATAACTGCAGTCTTTCAGGAAAAAGGAGTATTCAGTCTGCATTTGACATTAGAAAAACAAGTTTAGTATGAGCTCCGATACAAACATAATCACACACATTAGCAAGTCTATCAATGTGTGAATCACTCGTCATCTTCATGCATGTGAAAATGCTATACACCCCCCCAAAACACAGTAAAAAAAGTTGCTAATCTATTGTGAGTATCGGGTTACGGAACGCTGTAACTCACCTAGAGTTCATACTCATCATTAACAATCATTATAAATATATTAATGGAAGTACTTTGTATAAAGATCCACAGTACAGGTTATCAAGGAAATTAGCTTAATATAAAACCAGAAAACAATCACCCTGAAGAACTCTCTGTGCTTCACCAACTACACAGTCATGTCTACACAAACATGAACGTTAATTGCTGCTTTCTTTCCATTATGTAACCCATTCAAACATTCAGTGTTGTGGACAGTAACTTCCTTAAACTGTTCTTTGTAATGGCACTGAATGTAGCAGACAGCAATTGACCACCCCAAAATGGTGGCACCGTTGTTGCCTTTGATGAACTTTTGAAACTTAAAAACAAATTCTTCTGCATCGATAAATACCACTCTTTTTGTTTGACAGCATTTTATATCATTTAAAAGTATGTAGTTATGTTTACAATGATAAAGTGAGAGGGACAAGTCTTCTTCCCAGGAAGGAGGGTTTAGGATCCCTTCACCCCCTGCAGATTTCTGGCGATGATAGTGACAAAGACAAAAATATGAAGATATTAAAACAAGACTACATGCTCATTCTTAGATCTAAGGTTGTAAAACAGGTGTTCTCAGCAGTGTTTGTTTTACAATACTTAAATATTGTTTTGAATCATTTAATTTAATAGTGAATTTTTAAAAGCAGAATTTTATTGAGTCTATTTACATGCACACCAAAATATGATTATTATGGGATTTCTATGAACGCCTGATTATTGAAATGGTCATTTAAGCATGCTCTGATTTCTTATTTCATATTAAGGCTGTTTGCAGAGGCCTGGATATTAACTCAATAAATGTTTTTTTCTTTTTCTGTGCATAACCTTATTCTGCTTTCTTTCATTTTTCTTAGTCTGATCATGTGTGAAATCAGAGGGTAGAGCCATCTCTGAAACAACGTTTTACATGGCTCATGCCAAATGGCAACAAACACTTTTGAAACAATGCTGAAACCAACTCCTTGACTAAATTAAGAATTTGAACATTCATTTCCTAGAGCATGTATATTCCAGTATGCCCGTAGTTAGATTTTTCTGTTATGTCCTTAAATTTTATATCACATATTCTTCTTGGCAGTTTTCAAAACAGAAATCCAATTATTGCCTGATGTAGACTCAGAATTGTCCCATTATTTGAAACCCATGGGTATGAAAACATGTTGAATGAATTATTGACAAAATCTGATTAGTTATCCAATTATGCATGTGCATGTAAACAAACATACAAAAATAAATCCAATCGTTATGATCTTTTCAGTCTCCATGCTCTTTGTGTGTTTTCACTCTCTTACCTTCCCAATTGCCCATCAAATGACACCCTAAATCTCTTGATAGATATCAGTTATATTATGTCTTGGCTGTCTAATTGTATGAGCAGTGCAGCAGCAAGGTTAGTCATTTATGCAGCAGGTTTATAAAGAAATGCATTATACTTGAAATCTGCATGCTTTTCTTTTCTGATGCTTTTCTCCTTTTGTTCCAAAGAAACACCTTCTATCATAAAAGTAATCTAATTACTACCTTATGTGGAAAATATGTAAGCTTATGCAACCTGCTGGACATCTTAAATATTTTGACTTTAGTTAATTTTTGTGTTGTACCTGTTTAAAATAAGCAACCTGAGCTAAAGTCCATAATAACAAATCATTGCTGCGTAGAGAGTGTTGCTGTGTCCATCTTTCTACAAACTCTGTTTGTTTTAAAAGTAGGCATTGCAATGTCTTGCCCCATGCAGCATCACAGTAAGCAATCTTGTGAATATTTAATATCATGTCCATGCAATCCTCATAAAATTCAGCCGTTGTATAATAACAGCCAAGCTGACCATTGCGCACCAATCAAAAATAATCAACACAGCACTGCAGGCCCCTCAATATTAGCTCTGGATATTTACACAGATTGCATGCTAGTTTTCTACACTATATGGACAAAAGTATTGGGGCAACTACACAATGGAGTTAGGCAGGTAGCATTCACCTGGCATTTGCCAAACCCAGACTCGTCCATCTGAGTGCCAGATAGAGAAACGTGATTCATTAATCCACAGAACACATTTCCACTGCTCCAGAAACCCATGTCATGAAGTAATTTTTGGTGCTAATGTTAATGCTAGAAGAGCTTTAGAGCTCTGGAGTTTTTGAGTCAGCTGAACATTAGTGACTTTTATGCACTCCGAGCTACTTCTGTGGTTCCTAAACGGTTCCAATTTTCAATATGAAAGTCAACAAACTGACTTATTGCAGTGGTGGTATCCTGTTACAGTACCACACTCAAATTCACTCCATTTACTGTCTGCTGTGTGACGTAATGATGAAAACTGGAAATGAAAACAATCACACCAGTCTGCTAGGACAAAATGATCTAAATGAAAATGTAAATAATAAAAAGTGTTTTTTTCTCTCACATGAACAGGCTCCATTGCTTTAAATGACAATAGTATATTATTACTTTTAATATACTAAAGTTCTTCTCAGAATGTTCTTCAGCAAGTTTCAAGCTGTCTTTCAATTCAGTTCTTTCAGTGTACTTTCAATGTTCAAAAATCACAGATTTCCCAATGAACCAGAAACACGGAGGCTGTGGCTTTTGTCAAGGAACCACATCACAAAAGCACCATTCAGTAAAAGTATTATTGAAAATCTCACAAAGCTAAAGTTAGCGTGTTGTTTACCAGCTTGTTATTTGAAGTTTTCATTCCACTTTAAAACTGTTACTATTTGATGTTCAGTGTAAAATGTAGTTGGCAAATAAGAATCCAGTTTAAGTCTCGTCAAAACTCTGTCTGCAGTGATCATTTTTCACCTTTGATTCTGTGGGCAAGAGTTGATTTAAGGCAAGCTTTGTTCACTTTTTCTTTATCTTTGTTTTTTTAATGCTCATTTAGCTACTGTCATGTGCATCTGCTTTTTAAGAAGTAGAAAAAGTAGACTGTAGAAATAAATGAATGAATTAATTAATGAGCATACTTTTTGCAATTTTGCAAATTTTGGCAATTTGTCAGCACATCAATAGCACGGACACTTCACCTTAGTTGAAATCACCTGCCATTTTCCACCAACAAACACATTTTTGTCACATGAGGGCCACAGATATGTCCGCTGAGTCAATGGTGGGTCTAGCACCCAGCGGACACCGTTCCTCATGTGTGTGCTCAATTTCAAATTTATACATCTGTTGTGAGTTTCCCAAAAGCTTTGTAATGCTAGGTATTTGTTAACTAGTACTTAAGATTGTTACTAAGTGTTATTAAGTGTTTCCCAAAACCTTACATAACTAAAGTATTACTTGAACTCACAAATTAACAAGTAACCCGACCTACTTGTTTTTCACTTCTTGAAGCAGATTTTGCCTGCAGTTCAGCACCTTAAAGCCAGAGGCCGCCAATCTGAGAGAGGGGGGAAGGGATCTGCATGTTGTAGAATAATAATGTTCTATATTAATAAATAATAATAATAATAATAATAATAATAATAATAATAATAATGACAATGATAAAAATAACATTATCATTATTACTGTTGTTGATTATATTATATTTTACAGTAAAACAACCCACCGGAAGACTGGCGATTGTGACAGCTCAAAACTCACTGAACCTCAGTGAAGATGATGGCCATTCAAACATATTTTATTGAGAGCATTACGGAGCACAATAGGTCTCCTAAAGATCCTTGAAATAACTTAACTAAGATACATACTATAACATAAATAAATATATATAAGCATAACAAACATATATATGTACTGAGTCATGTCGCTTTCCACTCAAATCAAAATATATTGCCTTTTAGTGAGAGAGATTGTGAGAGAGGTATTTTTGGGCCTGTATTTACTAAGCTGAGATTTGTGACAATCCAGGTCCAGTGTTTGTTAGGATCTTTAGCCTAGCAGGTCCCACAGTGAACTGAAGAAGTAGACTTCAGATACCAAACATGTGTTGGCTGATCAACTGTATTTCACATAAGGGGTATAACATGTTAGTTAGATTTTTCTTGCCCATCCTAAAGTCATTATTACATTGCTTCATCTGTTGCATCTTTGATGTAATACCGAATTTGTAAGACATCTTGTAATTTTAGGAGGCTGTAAATAATAATTACCAACAAGCTTAGACACTACAAAAAACATGATTCAATATAAATGCAGCATTTATACATTTAAATCCGGAGTTGGTATAAAGAGTTTACACTGTTATTCCTGTAGAAGAGTAGTAGTAGTAGTAGTGCAGTATAAAGGTAGATTCTGACAACTCTTTTAAGATTTTTTCACCTTGTAGATTCTGTGTTTTAATTTGACTCTGATCCTGCGATTTTTGTGCGTGTGGTCTGTGAAGTCTGCAGCAGCTGCACCGTGGGGGCCACAAACTCGTGTGAAGTCTTTGCTTTCACAAGCTAACAATGGCTTGACAGACAGCCGCGCTCTGACAACAAACCTGTGCCTTTTGTTGTGCTCTCCTGCGGATTAATCCACATACTTTGAAAGCTGAGCTTAATCCAACACAACCTGTCAGGAATTATTACAGTGTGGCAACAGGTCCATATTTTCTAAGTCTTAGCATGAATACACAAAGACTCCAAAACGTAATTAGACACTTTACCTGTTTCACCATTGAAAAAGTTATTGTGCTTGTTACAGCGTTTAACCAAATGATATTTGTTTTAAGAAAAAACACCTTTAGCACAACAATAGAACGGATGATTTTTGCTTGTAGAAGGTATGGAGAAGACTGCAATAAGAGCAGAGGTGGAAATGTCAAAGAAGGGCTATTTTTCTTACAGTGCTGTCAGTGAGCTAGTGTTCATTGATGGGACCATGAACACAAAAGTGTACAAATACGTTTTATATTAGGCCTGGGTCTTGCTAGACAGTTTATTTTACTAGTATTAAGTCATTTTCTCCCTGATTGTTTTTTCTTGTATTTTTGTTCATTCTATTTTTGCATTTTGTGTACATTATAGGCAAATAAAACAAACACTCAGCACAGGATGTTCGTTATGGGGACTGCAGTTTATTGAATACCTTCAAATCAGAATGCCACATGATGTCATCATCAAACATGTGGCAGCACATGATCTTCAGGTAAACCATCCTGCAGCCTGTGCAGTTAGAAGTTTATTACCAACTGAACATTTTCATTCTCTGTGGTTTGGAACCACCCTTAAAATGTCAGAATACTCTTTGTAGTATACTTCCCAGAGAACTACTAAAGCGACGGGGTCATTCAATGTCAGAACAAACCGCAATCTCATCATGTCACAAAGATTCTTCCCAGGCTTCTGAGTAGAGAAAGAGGGGTCTAAGTTTTCTCGGCACGTTTCACTTGTGATTACACCTCACAGACGATCATGTCCATCTCCCCTGAAGGTAAGCTCTGAGAGAAAAGGAGTTTGTTTTAGTAGTCTTCACACACAAACATGAAGCACTGAAATACAGCTCTGGAAAAATTTAAGAGACCACCTCAAAATGATCAGTTTCTCTAGTTTTACAGTTTATGGGTTTGTGTTTGACCAAAACGAGCAGTTCTGTTTTATTCTATACACTACTGGAAACATGCCTCCCAAATTCCAGATAAAATAATGTATTTTACATCTGTTTATTTAGAAAATGACTAATGATGCCTCCAGAAGCCTGTTTTTTGAACTATGCATGCTCATCACGGTCAGCAGAAAGTGGTTTTCGCCCTCTGCCAGTCTGTAGCTGTGTGGTCCTGTGCGTTTGCTGCTTGACCTTGTTCTTATGATCCAGACGCTCACTGTATCTGCCAGTAAAGCTAGAACCAAACCTTCTGTTCCTCACTAAGAACCTGCTGTACATGTGGAGATACTGATTTAAGAAGAAACTGGAGTGGTCTCTTATTTTTTTCCAGAGCTGTGTATGAAAATAACCCTGCAAACCACTATTCTCTCTGCATTGGACTAGCTCTTAGATCTAGTTACTGTGGTTGATCCAATAGCCAGATGACAGCTGTCACTCTTGATTAAAACGGCTATGACTGAGAGAGATGTTTATCGCAGTCTGCTGAAAACTCATTGTGACACGTGGAGCCTGGAGAGCAAATAAGAAGTATTGATTTCATTTTCAAAGCTCTGTCAAATTCTTTTACACCATTAGTTTCACTTGACATGATTCGCAGCAAGTTATTGTGTTGATTAAACTGATATGATTGAACTCTGAGATCACAGGTGGAAAAGCTTGTAACAAGGTTACTGACTTGAGTGTTGACTATGTGGAAAATAGATGATTGATAATCAGCAAAGTTTATCACTCTGTGAACAAAGCTGGACAAAACTTCAGAGTTCAGAGCGTGTAATTGAGGAGTGGTCACAATCCTGATCACATTTTGAAAGGCTCAGTGTACGTCCAACCTTTGCCCATCTCCTAAATGATGAGGCAATTCTGAAAATGCATTTAATTGGATTCCTTCAAGCTTGCCCTGAGGGTACCGGGAATGGAAATTGCATTGTTAAAAATGCATAGGTGTGTAGGGGGGTCAGGCTGCCTCATGTGATTACTGTGCACACAACCTGCTCAGAAGAACTTAATGGCCTCCCTGCAATTCCTGCCAACTAAAAATACAACTTTTTAATTGAGGGAGTTTTATTACACTGTTTTTGTTGCACTGCAGGTCCTGAGTAGTTCTTGACTTGGGGTAATATATATTTATTAATTAATGTGAGGGTTTTTTAAACCATAGAAAGTTATCCATACTTGCACATCTCACATCTCGATAACTATTTACAACAGTGATTTATAAATTGTGTTTTGTGTGTATTCAACTAAAACAGTACAAAACACAAAACTTGATTTTGTAACTTTTTGTTAAATGTACACTCATTCCAAATATAACGCCTATGACATGTTCCAAGAAAAAAAGGAACGTGTTTACCACTGTGTTACATCACCTTTCATTATAACAACACTTCATAATTGTTTGTGGACTGAAGACACAAACTGATCCAGTTCTGAAAGTGGAATTTTTTTTGCCTGTTATTTGCAAGTGATCAGATAATGTTTTATTAGCATTTCACATGCATTACTTTCACCTAATGCAGCACTAATATCAAATATTTTACTTTCAGCTTGCACAATACATTGAAGGTGTGTGATAAATTTAAATGTGTTTGTTGGATGTGACAGATTGAAAGTCACTCGGTAAGAAGGATGGAAGGATTCAAATGGCAGCGTCACACTTGTTCTGTTCAGCGGCTTAGGAGCCAGGTTTGTAATGCAGGGAGCAGAACTATTCTTCTCCAAAACTGCTATGCCGAGACCTCTTGATCATTTGTCTGACAGAGAGGTGAAGGTATATGGCTAAGGTTATGACATCTATTCTGCAGAGTAAGCTTGCAGAATAAGGAGGAAAGAATAAAAATATACAGACACTATTTACTACCTTACAAGATCATAATATCAAGAAGAACACACTTTTAGACCAGCGCCATCAGCTTAGGTGTCTCTTGTACATGTTACATGCCCTTGCAATTTGCTTTTGTACTCTGCATGAAATGTTTTTCACAAAAGACTGGAGGGTGTGGGGGGGATGGATGGAGGTCAGTGATGAACACACATACACACACACATTTTGCTCAATGATACAGTCCTTGACCTGGGGATGCATCTCGCTGTATCGGTGCGGCGGCCAGGCAGATAAGAAATGATGAATGCAGATTGTTCTGTGGCTGACACTATCATTAGTCTGTAGTGTCTTAGTGGCGGCGAGAGCCTCTCTCTCTGCCGCTCTGCACTCAGAGCAGTGAGTCTCTGTGAGTGATAGCTAGTGCCCAACAGTTCCTGGGCCACACAACACAACCCTGTTACTCTACTGTAGTGTCTTAGTGCTGGCGAGAACCTCTCTCTCTGCTGCTCTCTGCACTCAGAGCAGTGAGTCTCTGTGAGTGACAGCTAGTGCCCAACAGTTCCTGGGCCACAGAGCAACAAATGCTATGCATGAAAAGCAAACACTAGCGCCTACTGCCTATTAAACACCTCCAGCTCCAGCACTTCTCTATGTGTTGATGCCAGAGGCATGTGCATCAGTATGACACTTTTTAGAGACATCAGCATCCCGATTGCGATTTCTCACTGAACATTTCTCCTAAAATGTTTTTCACTTATCACACACAGAATATTGGCAGCTATGCTAAATTAAAATTCTTTGTTTTAGGTAATGCTGTCTGAAAACCTAGAAACTCTTCCTCAGCACAATGATCTTTATCCATTTTTTTATATCAAGAAACGAGATGAGTAGAGATGAGTAGAGTTTTCCCCAAATAGGCTGCGCTAGTCATAACCATCTCCATCAATAAAGGATTGGCAATGGATAATATGTGTAAGTGAAATATATAGTGTGTTTCAAATGCATCGCACAAGTCACTAACTGCTCAATGCTGTATATAGATAGCCTGTGCTGCACTATATCTTAGAATAAGGTGGATGCACAACACAAATCATATCTTGGCAAGTTAAATCATCTTAAATCTAGACAATATACATAATATTTCTCTTTATGAGATTGCTGTAAGAACATTTTAATTATACTTGTTTTTATACATTTTTTAAAATATCATTTTATTGGCACATCATTTTTAATGTTTAAAGCAAGAAAAAATAGCTGCAAGTGAAATAAGAATTGCACAAGAAGCTAAAATGACCTTGTAGACCTTGTAACATGTTTGTTCTTACAGCATATCAAATTGAGAAAAATATTTTAAATATTTACTTGTTTTTTCTGTAATGCTAATCAAGGTAGATTTAGCCCCTATTTCTACATTTTCTAAATGTGTATACAATGCAGCCCAAAGGTTTTAAGCACCTGAGAAAAGGTATATTTAAACTTCAACTGGGCAGTGAGCATGTGTTTCCAACCAAATACGCCATAGCCTGTATGTTTGCTGCTTTGTGACAATGACTGTAAAAAGCCCTCTATAAATAAAATTCAATTACAGTGTTTTCCCAGCCATGTTATGTCTTTATGACAACCCTTGGACATTACTAGGGACATTGACTCAAATGATATTACCGTGGTATCACAATTCTTCCTGTATCATTACCCTCAGGCTATGAGGTACAACCAAGATGTTTAAACATCAGTTAACCGTTTCTTATTTTCCTCTAATATGCTTGAGCCCAGACATACTGAAGAGGGCCAGGACGAACAAACACTTTTTGGCAATGGTTTCACCTATCAAATTCCAGAGGTAAAGTGGCCTCAGCCCGAGCTGTATATTGATGACTAGGCAGCTAAACACTGAATGTAAGGCCCAGATGATCACGCATTACCTTTTAGAAGAGTTTAATGCTGGGTACCATGTAAATGAGCTGCAGATATTGTGTGAATCTGTAGTAAACTCCATCAGATTCATAAATGATGTGTAAACAAAGCATTACATTATAGATTCTCTCTGTTTGGAGTATTCTGAGGGCAAAAGCATACAAGATGAACAAAAGTAGCATCTCATGGCTTAGCTGTACTGTATTACAACAGTGCATTTGGGTTGTTGGTAGATGGCCTGAAGAATTTTAATTGGATGGAGTTTGAATGCTCTGGGATCCTTGCATCAGTGCATTCTACTACATAAGAAATTCAAGAATTTAGTTCCACACTCTGCCTTTCATAATCAGGATTTGAATCACACTCATCTGCCCTGATGGCTGGCCTGTGCTCAATACGCAGACTGAGAGACAAATTTTATGTGCATAGTTAAAAGCAGAAAAAGGCCAAGATGGTTGTGTATCTACCTAAAGAATTGAAAGTAAGTACATTTTGGCATTCCCATCATGCATTCAACTGCCCATAAGATTTCTTATTTAAATGCATGGACAGAGACTAGAATGTTGAGTGCTGGCTAGAATGTTGAGTACATCTTTTTGAAAGTTGTATTGTCAAATGACCTATTTTATATAAATGCTTCGGTACTGTTATATTTATTTTTGTTTTGTATTTATTGTTAGAACCCACAACTACTATTGTAGGTGCTTTACTGCTTGACTATACTATTTAATTTTTTCCCCCTTCTTTAACAAGTGAAACATAACATAACAGAAGGGCAAGACTAAATCAAGTTCTTGATTTACTCTCTCACACTGACCATTGGACTGGAGATGATAGCCAGAGGTAAGACTGACAGTGATACTTAGCCTCTCCATGAATGACACAATGTCTTCGGGTATACCGAAAAAACAGAAAACATGATTAAACAGGGTCTCAGCAGTCTGGAACACAGTTGGTAACTGTGGGAAGGGGATAAACCTGACACCTCGAGAAAACCGATTAACTTTCGAATGAAACAACTACAAAAGTTAGCAAAACCCAGGAACCTCTCGAGATCTCGACTTAGGGGTAGGCCAATTCACAACTGCGTCGACCTTACGGTCGTCCATAACTACACCCTCTGGACTAATAACATAACCAAGGAATAATGTAGAGTTTAAATGAAATTCGCATTTTTCACCCTTGACAAAGAGCTGGTGTTCAAGGAGACGAGCAAGTATACGTCACTCGGGGAGCGGGACGAGCTCTAAATGTTGCCATGGGGACACGTGGGGCTGACTGGGGTGTGTGGATGAAAGAGGTATGACGGGGAACAGGGGAAAACCCTTGCTTTAAGTGGTCCAACCGAATGGATAGAGCTATTAGTTCGTCCAAGGATAAGCCGTCATCTTTGCAAACAAAATTCTTTGAGGATATCGGGATTGAGCCCGTTGCGAAAAACGGGTTAGCAACGCGGGCTCATTCCAGAGTTGGGCTATCTGAGAGGAGATATTTCTAAGGTTGGCAGAAATCTGAGATAGCTTGGAGTGTTGTTTCGCTTGTTGCTGTGCCAGACTACCAACCGAACAAGTCAGGGAATCAAACAACTGGCTGTGTTGACCAAGCAGCTGACCCTGATTACCAACAGCCTGATGAAGGTCTTTTAGTTTTTTCCGATTGTGACGAGCGCTGAGCTAAAAGCAAGGCGAGGTTTATTTAACAGATTTGTAATCAACCACAGCAGCAACAAAAGCAAGGCGGACATAACAGAAGGGCAAGACAGGGTCAGAGTCAAGAAACAAGTGGACGTCAAAAACCAGGCAAATAATCAGAACAGCAAAGGTACCAAAAGGGCAAAGACAAAAGAGTAGATCAGTAAGACAGAACAACGCCAGAACCAGAGTAGCAGACAAGAGTAATCACAGAGAGAACCGCTCGGTACACAAAGAGTAGCAATACTTCGCAATGGGTCATTGGGAGAGAGGAGTATATATACAAACAGACTAAATTAACAACAGGTGTGATCAATACTCGGGAGACTCAGATCTAGAAAACGGAACGGGATTGGGAGATGGTGGACATGTGAAAGTGACGTCATCGGGTGGTGTGTTATGGGAAATGGAGTCCGGGAGATCAGGCTTGAGAAGAGACCCAGCAGGCGTGACATAAACTCAGAAACAAATTAGTTAAATAAATAAAGAAAAACACTTCGAAATTCATTTAGCTTAATTTGATCATTTGGGTAACAGGGTTGCACTGGTTAGAGTGACATACTCAATCAAGGCTAAAAAGATTGGAAAAGTATGAAAGATAGAAGAGAGGGTGTACTTTTGGTCCCCCCATCGTGTTATAATTGCTTAATAATGCCATTTTTCTTAATGATGCCATTTTTTGCTCTGTTTTTTCTGTTCTTCTGCTATGCTAAATAGGTTTTGGTAATAGGGTTGTGTGGATGTTATGGGACACAACTTCAGTGCATAATTCTGATTATTTAAAATATGCTGATGATTAAACAAATTGTCTTAACAATAACAAAAGACATACACAGTATTGCCAAAAGTATTTGCTCGTCTGCCTTTACACATATTTTAACTTGAGTGACGTTCCATTCTTAACCCATAGGGTTTAATATGATGTCGGCCCACCCTTTGCAGCTGTAACAGTTTCAACTCTTCTGGGAAGGCTTGCCACAAGGTTTAGGAATTTTTGACCATTCTTCCAGAACCGCATTTGTGAAGTCAGACACTGATGTTGGACGAGAAGGCCTGGCTCACAGTCTCCTATCTAATTCATTCCAAAAGTGTTCTATCGGGTTGAGGTCAGGACTCTGTGCAGGCCAGGCAAGTTCTTCCACACCAAACTCGCTCATCCATGTCTTTATGGACCTTGTTTTGTGCATTGGTGCGCAGTCATGTTGGAACAGGAAGGGGCCATCCCCAAACTGTTCCCACAAAGTTGGTAGCCTGAAATTGTCCAGAATCTCTTGGTATGCTGAAGAATTAGAAGTTTGTTTCACTGGAACTAAGGGGCCAAGCCCAACTCCTGAAAAACAATCCCACACCATAATCCCCTCTCCACCAAACTTTACACTTGGCACAATGCAGTTATACAAGTACCATTCTCCTGGCAACCACCAAACCCAGACTCGTCCATCTGATTGCCAGACAGAGAAGCATGATTTGTCACTCCAGGGAACACGTCTCCACTGCTCTAGAGTCCAGTGGTGGCGTGTTTTGCACCACTGCATTCAAGGCTTTGCATTGCGCTTGGTGATGTAAGGCTTGGATGCAGCTGCTTGGCCATGGAAACCCATTTCATGAAGCTCTCTATGCACCATTCTCTGTCATTTTACGTGGCCTACCAATTTGTGGCTCAGTTGCTGACATTCCCAATCGCTTCCACTTTGTTATAATACCTCTGACAGTTGACTGTGGAATATTTAGTAGTGAGGAAATTTCATGACTGGACTTGTTGCACAGGTGGCATCCTATCACGGTACTACGCTGGAATTCACTGAGCTCCTGAGAGCGACTCATTCTTTCACAGATGTTTGTAGAAGCAGTCTGCATGTCTAGGTGCTTAGTTTTATACACCTGTGGCCATGGAGGTAATTGGAACATCTGAATTCAATGATTTGGGTGAGTGAGTGAATAATTTTGGCAATATAGTGTACATCAACAAAACCATACCAAAAAGGTAGATTTAAAACTAACTTTTACTCTATCTTTGATATCAAAGTTGTTTTTTAGGGTGGGGGAGCTATTTGCCACTTTAAATAATATTTTGGAATAATATTTTCTACAGTTTTCTCAGGACAAGTAAAATTTAAAAGAAGTGCATGTCTTGAAATGCAATGGGTGGGACTGAAAATGTCCTCAAATACTGGAATGTCCCATATAGCATAAACTCCCCAGACAAAAAAATTAGTCACCTTGCATTGCATGAGGATGACCTGGTAAAATACCTGCAGAATTCATATATTAAGAGGTGGTGGAAAAGTGCAATGAATGTTTTGTTTGATGTGTGGAAAATGGATCGTAAAGCAGATGTTAATGATTGGCAAAAAGGAGTGATTACATTTGGGTGTGAACTAGTGTGAAGAAAGTAGCTGAGTTTGCAGGTGTATGGAAGTGTATGGTCATATGGGTCTACCAGCAGTGGCTAAAATCCCAGTCTACAGGAAATTCTACTCTGAACTGTGCAGAGAAGGCATCCACCAAATCAGGACAAACCGCGCAATGCAAGAGTGGCTAAACATCGATGTGGCTTACATCCAGAAATTTGTCCAGTCCATGCCAAATTTATCATAGCTGTTATTCATGCTCATGGAGGTATTGCACACTATTAGGTATGTCTTAGAGTTTAGACTGGCTGAATCATCTGCAGTTGCGGATTTACTGAAAGGCTGTTCTTTGCCTCTTAAATTATGAATGACTGTTCCTTGCTATTTGTATTGGTATTATAATTATGTGTCTGCCCTTTGCTCATTACATACAAATTCATTTACAAATTGTGCAGCTCTCCCACCAGTTGATTTATTAAAGACAAACTCCCTTTTATCTCATTCTTTTAAAATTACAGTGTAAGAAAAGCTCCACAAAATCCCTGATCATTTTATAAATTAGATATTAATTTATTGATGACTTCATTGTATTTGAAGTATTGGTCTCAGACCGTTGATTTTATTTATGAATAAGGCAGCCATTAAATCTGGTTCTTTCTCCTCTGTCTCCCTGTGGGGCATGCTATCAATAGTTCAGACAAGAAGTATTTATTCATTGATTGTATGTCAACACCTTGAATGACTTATGAAATATACAAGTTCTTGTGACACCCAGCTAGTCTGCCGACTCTTTAAGTAAATTCCTAACATTATTTTAGTGATTTAAGACTGAAATGCACAAAGTACTGTGTAGTAAAGGAAATGTCCACAGACATAGTGTGACGCTGGATTGACCAGCCAGACGCTCACGGAGGTAAAATGTAACAAGACTTTAATGTGAGGTCGTGAGTGAGTTGATTCAGCAAACAAACAGAATGGCAAAACCAGAGCAACCAAAACAGACATGGGTAAGATGAGGCGTAAATTCAGATACAGGCTAGGGTCAAAACCAGGACAATAAGAAATCAGGCAATCAAACAAGAGGGAGAGGCAAAAGACGAAAACCATAGGGCAGAAGAGGGTCATACACGGGAATACAGATAGCAATAGAAAACCACTCAGTAAGCAACACTAGGGTCAGCAATACTTCACAAAGTGTTGTTGACAAAGGCAGGTATATATACACAACAAGTAAATGGAAGACAGGTGAGGCTAATCAGAACTCTGGTGACGTAGGAAGCTGTTGTGCTAATTGGTGGAGATAGCACTCGTGGTGGTGTAGTCAAGGAGCAGGGAATTATGGGGAGTGTAGTCCCTGGACTCGGTGGAGGCAGAGGAAGAATCCCGACGCGTGACACATAGATTTAATCTCAGTGAGGTTCTGATTAATATGTTCACTTCACATCTAAAATGCAAAAAAATCATTTGACCTTATTGCTTGAAATTATGTCCTAGTTTAGTTACGTCACTTTGGAGGTTTAAATGGTAAATCTTGGTTTTGAGTGCATGTTAAACTGACTAGTGCAATTTTAGGCCTAGTTTACAGTAAGATTAACACTAAAAAAACACATTTCAGACTTTTAACTGATTTGCTCTTTAGACTGGAACCTTTTGCTTTGAGTGACCATATATCTTACATGTGCAAGATTTAGGGGGGGCTATTAGCAGAAATGTAATATAACGTACAAAATGTTTTTATTACTGTATAATTAGCTGTAACTACAAATTGTAGTATTTTTGTTAGCTAAGAATGCAGCGTTGCTACAGTAACCCAGAATGGACAAACCACACCCTAGCTGTGGAGAGTGATTCTGTTTGAAATAGCAAACTGTATACTACACACTGCTCCAGTTTATACTGTATACTGCATGCTACCCTTCATCAATAATTTACTGTACAGTCCCAAGAATACAACACAAACCATGTACCGTACTGCAGGACAGGAGCGTGACTAGTCTGCCAACATCATGACGGAGCCAATCAGCCACTCTCAAAACCTGGCACATTTTCCTCACTCCTCCAATCACTGCTTAGCATGTGTTGCTATCAGGTTTACACACTTCTCCTTTAATTATGTTTATATTATTTAAACAAAAGCAAGACTTCAGAGTTGTCCATCAATCACACTTCACAAAAGTTTGGTTTTATCTAATTTCAGGTGGTATGCTGACATGGATTTTCCTTTGTGTGTGTGTGTGTGTGTGTGTGTGTGTGTGTGTGTGTGTGTGTGTGCCCATGCTCTCATATTACAGGAGTATCAAAGGTCTGTCATGGGTAGGCGGTCACATGGAAACAAACAGAGTGCAGTGATCAAATTAGTGTGGTGCAATGCATAATCAGCCAAGGTTTCTAACATGCTAATTCACAACACCTGTGTAGGAGAAGATCAGAGAGACCTCAGTGAACCCATATTTATCTCATGCTAACCAGTTCAGTCATAATGCAGGCGTGGCAATGCCTTGGCTTCAGCACTGCGCAAAGTGACATTCAAGTTACCCTTCTTGCCGCTACAATGTCATGTGAAATGCTAAATTAAACAACACCAACATTTTGTCAGCCACAACATAAAAGCATTGTTGATAATATACTCTGTTTCACGTGCGACATTACTGTAAGAATACTAATGCAAACTATGTTCTAATCCACTCCCTTTAGTACTAGTATCTTTCACACACACCCATCCCCCCACCATTCACCCCTTTCACAGCTATTTCCCATTTTAATGTGTGGTGGGCTTGGTTGCTCATTTAGCAAAGTGGAAGGTTGCCAGATTGATTACACCTAGTCGCCAATTTGATGTCCAGCAGTAAAGATATGATTTCCCCAAGGCTCCTTTGCCTAATGACTTCTTTGGAAATGTTTAGATCAGGGCTTTTTCACTCCCTCTAGTTCTTAGTTTTCAAAGAGGAACCAACTCTCAAACCACTTATGGGGAAGAATGCACCCACAATGCTTCCACCTGTGTTACCTGTTCACACCGTATTTAGGCCTTGAGACTCAAAACACTCATTGTTGTCTTCTTATGAAACAAATGAAGATGTCTCTAGTGCTAGAACAACATTCTTTTCTATTTTACGCATGCTTATTTCTGCCTCTTTGTTGCTAGTCTAGTGCCTTAACCCATAGACCACAGCATTCCACCACCTCTCTTCATTTCCTTGCTCTGTTCAGCCAGTCTTCTTATCTCACCTAGTTTCATTACTCTAGCAAACCTGGTAGTTCCACTTATCAGCCCAAAACATCTGCACCACAGAAGAAGGAGAGCCTCGAGAGAGCACTGTGAAATAATGTATCTTGAATTACAGGACACCATGTTATTAATCAGTGCCCCCCACCCTTCATCTCCCCCATTTCCTTTAGGAGTGGAACTGATATCCTTTTTTTTTTTTTATTTGGCCATTCCACCAAGCTTGCTTTTTGGACATTTTTGTACACCTTGAGACAGGACACTTTACTTACAGTAGATAAGATGAAAATAAAGACAGATAGCAATGCTGTGTCTTGTACAGGTATTTTCTGGAAAACAACACATATATAAATACTAAATGACTTTTTGTCAGCTGTTTCCTGACAAGCTGCATCACTGGCTGGTATGGCAGTGCCACCGTTGCCAAACGCAATATCCTGCAGAGGGTGGTAAAAACTGCACAGCACATCATTGCAGCTGCCCTCCCACCCACACAGGACGTATACAGGAGATGTCTGAGGAAAGCCGTCAACATATCATCTGACCCCACATACCTCAGCTATCCCCCATTCCAGCCTCTGCCATCCAGAAAGAGGTACCAAAACATCGGAGGCAAAACCACCAGGTTCAAGAACAGTTTTTACCCAAGAGCTGTCAAACTGGTCACACCAGCAAGAGTTTGTAGGCAACAACACATAGACTGTTAGATTTTGCCCCTACCACGCTAGCAACTACACACTGGGCTCCAAGCTCACAGGACTGTATGCACTTGCACTTACCCAGACTGCTATACTTAAGCATCAGTTCTATATATTCTATATAATGTCTCTACTATAAGTTGTATGGCTGTTTTAACTGTTTACCTGAACATTGCACCACTATTCTCACTACCAGCACTGTACCACTATTATATTTACAACCACATACTTACTTGTACACCCGGCAACCTCAACATACTGTACTTTCCAATATGTACACTTAACGCTAATATGTACACTAACCGCTAATTTTGCTCTTCTACATATGCTAAGTGCTTTTTGCCCCTAAGTTCTAGTATTATAATATGTTCGGAAGCACGGTTATTGCTCCTGCATATTTTGGATTATTACTTTTTATCTATTTTTTTTAATTACTGCACTGTAGAAGTAGCCTGATATTGTTTTGTTATACTGTACAATCCTGTATTGGTAGAATGGCAATACAGTTGAATTGAACTGAATCAATGTATGGCTGTCATCTGCCATGTTTGTTTAGAGTCTTGTTAGTTAGTTTAAAGTCTTGTTCAGGGCAGATCATGTAGTGGTGAGCCTAAGAACAATCAAGGGCAATAAAACATGGTGAAAAATGTTATGTGTTGCGTCTCTTAATGTTTTCAGCATTTCAAATGTGCAAGCCAGTGCAAGCCAGGCATAAGGCATCAAAAATATGTCAACGATTAAACCTGTACAACTGACAGGTCCCAGGAAGGAGAATGAGGTGAGAGGGCAAAGTGAACTCCTTGAACACCACTATTTTGTGACAAGGGGATGCTTCCCCAGTGTGTACCCACCCGCATCATAAAAAAATCAATCATAAAATGCAGATATAGCCACCACATACACTCTAATGGTAACAGTTAAATGGTAATAGCTAAATTAGGGGCAACCACACTTCTAGACCTGTCAGATTGGGGTATGCGCACTTGTGACAAGAGGTCCGACTTCTGTGGAAGGATCAGTGACGTGCCCTGTAATAATCAGAGCTGGATAGAAAACCATGCCTGGCCTGGCCATTAGGAACACCATGTGCCTGGTTGAAGGATATGAAGAGTGGGAGAGTGGGTTAGTGGGAAGGGTGAAAAACACATTCGCCCAGTAACTTGTTGCATACAGCAAGGTATCCCAGCATCCTTCCCAAGCCTATCAGGGTAGACGTGCATTGTCTCTGGAGAGGCAAACAGGTCTACCAGAGCTATAGTAAACTCTAAGGAAATCTGAGCCACCATCTCTGGGTGAAGAAGTCCTTACCTTGGGAGAGGTCCTGTCCTGGAGAGCAGCCTGGTTCATAATCCCTGGCACATTGCTGCCAGAGTGGCCAGTCATGGATAAACCAAGGGGGACCCCATTGTTTACCATCAGCACTCCAATCGCTGAGGGAGGCACTTATCATTATTACTGGCCACATAAAAGGAAGGCCCCCTCAAAGAGACTGCCTGCTTCTCCAGACATAAGATGGCACTGCTCCAACCTGCCAAATTTTGTGTGAAGTTGGAATGAATAGTACCATCTGAGAATGGGGCGGTCTCATAGCCAATTATGTACCACAGCTGCAGCAATTATACCTAGAAGCCTCTGTTATTGTCTTGGTTGAAAATGGGCCGGGAAACTCAGAAACCTCTCCGCCATACTTTAAGACCCGGGTGTGGTACATAGGCCAGGACACGTAGACCTCTCATTAGAATGAAAAGCCTAAGGTTTAAGTAGGTTGAAGTTGGTTTAGACTGTAAGCATAGAGAGGGGTCAGTTCTTTTTGAAACAATTTGGGGACTTCCATATGGGTCAGGGTGGTTTAAAAGAAACCCTTACTGTGTTAGGGATGCTTTCGCCTCACTTCTTTCTTGTACTTTGCAGAGGGGCTGTAATTCTTGGCTAGGTGAACTGAATGGGAGTTGGAGGGAGAGGAAGTCCAAGGGGGTTGGATCAAGGACATGTTGAGATGTGCTTGGGGAAGGGCAGATTCCATTAGGGTTCCTGCCTTTTTGTTTTCTGCTATTTCCTCTATTGTTTTTGTTATCCCCAAAGCCACTCAGTATCAGTAGGAGATGTTCAAGGCCAGCCGCATAAGTGAAGAACAATTGGCTGCCTTATGCCTTAGCTACATTGGAATATCTTCTTTTTGTTCAGACATAGGGGAGACAACATAGAAAGGACTTTGTGCTAAATAGCAAGGAGCAGCAACAAATTTTTTTTTAAAAGAGTCCTGAGTCCTGGGAATTTTATGTGATTCATAAGGAAATCAGCAATGATACATAAGTGGAGCAGGAACTATGGTAGGAATCTAAAAGAGGGTTGTGAGGTCTTATTTTCTTTTGGGCTGTGGAGGAGTAACAGTATGTAATGAACATATTTTCAGCTGGAGGTTTTGGCATTTGGAGCGAAGAATCCTTAGGTGCTGTGCAAGAGGTGCAGCAATGTGAAATTTTCTTTCTCATGTTTCCCGACCAAAGCTTTCAGGTTTATAAGAACAAGTTTTAGTGTCTTCATGATGTTTGAAGTGTGAGAGGCATATAGTGCTTAAGAGACATTCTATCTTTGGAAGTGGGACTATACAGGTCTTC
The DNA here is from genome assembly GCA_034552555.1 of Semaprochilodus insignis. NCBI lineage: Eukaryota > Metazoa > Chordata > Actinopteri > Characiformes > Prochilodontidae > Semaprochilodus > Semaprochilodus insignis. The sequence continues at coordinate 10,259,628 of CM067483.1, read as the reverse complement.
CAGAGCTAGATCATTTTATGCCTTCTCAAGAACAAGTACTCTAGGACTCCCCAGAGCTGGCTGGTACAGGTTATTAGCACCATGTGGCAGATTCCATCAGGCTCGACAGCCTGTCGGTGTTTATTCAACATGTCCTTCAGCTTGTTTGTGATCCACATTAGGCATTCATCGTTCATTCCTTCAATCTTTGTTTAAACTCGGAAATTTACAATATAGCAGAGTAAAACAAAGTAAACATAAAAATGTAATGAAAACATATGTAAGGCATATATTGTAAAAATGTAAGGCATATATGTAAGGCATATATTACAAATAAAATTGCTTACTTAGCAATAGTAATTATGAGTAAAATAACAAAACAACCAATTGGAAAATAATTAAAAAATGTGAAAAGGTTAAAAAATCATTATTAAATTCACAATTTAAAGTACACTAAGAATAAAAGCTTAGATTGTTTTACCTGTTTTTCCAGGTTATGTGCCCAGTAAAAGTGGATTTTACAAACTCTGTCATAATAAAATCATGTGAGTGCAAGTAATGAAAGTAAAAGTCTTACAAACAAATAATACACAATGTTCACATGCCTTACAATTAGGAAGAAAAGGACTACCCAACTTTAACATACAGCCTACAATGCAATGATAGAGAGTCAAAGCATGCATGTATAGTCACCCTAATCCAAGATAGAAGGGAAAGCCGCCCTAATAAGCATCCTTGTACTATACAGAGAGAAGCATGTTTATTCCTATAAAAGAAACATTTTTTTATTTGTTCACAAGATTAGTGAATATGATATGGTAATATCTTCTCATTTATCTATATTCCGAAATACTTGATACGGTAGAGATGATGAGCTTATCATAGTCAATATCCTATCCTGAATTTACTTTTATCTGCATTAAGAACAAACCTGTAAATCAATAAATCATAGCTGAAGGGATTTAACACCAGAATGTACAATTTAACAGTAGAACAGAGAATATATCACTATAAAGACCCACATTATACCCAGTTACAGAAGAAAAAATATTATCAATATAAAACATAAACATGCCCCAAAATAGAGCCTTGTGGGACACCTATGGTATTCTGCACAAATTCAGAATTAACCTATCTGATTACCTATCTTGACCTCCCACAGTCACGGACTGTTGTTAGTCCATGATGTAATGTGCTGGATTTGATTGTAACGCCACCATTTCAGATTTTCTGAAGTTGTGATGAAGGTTGAGGTGACATTGACTAATCTTTGATGATGTCATGAATAAAATGTTACTTTGCAACAAGTGATTTTTGAAATCAGATATTCTGTGAATTCACTCTAAAGGAGTTAAAAGATGAGCTAATTCAACAATAGCTGAGGAGAAGGCAGAAGATTTATACACTCCCATCACAATAAAAAGAAATATTTTGTTTAATACATACTTTCAGGGCCAAAAATTAAACATTTCCAATGAGACAGTTTCTCTACAATGGACAGAAAAAAACACTCAGAATGACTTCTCAGTGATTGATTTATGTGGAAATTTTGAAATATAAATTGTTATTCCTATTTGAAGCATCATCATCATCCCATAAAATAACTTTCAGTCCAGCACTTATTAATCCAATGGTGTTTGCTCATTAGTCTCACAGAACTATTGAAGCTCAGGGAATTCTTGAGGAAACACTCTTTACGTTACTCACGGGTCATATTGGGAATCTGAGCCAATTAGCTTTTATACTTTAGCAAGTCTACTATGTTTTGTCAGCAGTGTGCTTAATGACAATGTCACATTGAAAACTAAATGTCCTTAAGTTTTAGTTTTTTTCCTTTCTGGCAAAAAGCAACAAAACTTTCTGTTTTGTTCTAACTCCATTTTGTACCAATACACCATCATTCCATCCTCCCAAGTGGCCCATTACAAAATGCATCTTATTTTTTATTGTAAGGCTGTTGAAACATCTAAGTGACCTTGGGTATGAAAAAGGCTGCATTTGAACAAAACATATTATTTATTATTATTACTGTGGATGAGTTTTTTCCCCACATACTGTGTCTACAGTAGCAAACAAGACTACTCTGCATGCAGGACATTGATGTTCACTGCAATCATTTGCAAGGTTAATTCACTGAAGACAACATGATCGCATGGAGTATAATTTAAGAGATTTCTGCTCAAAGAGACTGTGATACTTGCTGTGCTCAAAACCTGGCAAAGTGCTCTACAGAAGATATTTAGAAGGACCATAGAGGAAAGTGAAGTGTTCTGGAGAGAAGCAAAAAAGGCAAGGAAGGTGCATCGTCTGTAGAGTAGTTATTATAAACACTGTCTGGAGAGCTCTTTTGAGTCAAGAACACTCTTAAGTCATTTTCACTCCCAGCATGTAGGCTCATCTTCACTGGGCTCTCAGAATTATGTGCTCCAATATCATCACCTCATAGAGTTTAATACGGTACACAGGAAAGCACTTTGCTATGTGTATAAATAGGCTAGCCCAAACCTTACAACCTTACGTTTTATAGACGTATTGTGCGCAATAACAGTAGTGTGGATACTACCATAGCATGCTGTTAGAACGAGGCATGCACCAGCGACATGAAGGATCTGGGAGACCTACACGAACCACGGAGAGGGAGAACCGACAAATTGTCCAACATGCGCAGAAGGACCTAACAACCAAGATTGCTGACATTCAGCAAGCAGTGATGCCCTCCATGAGTCATCCTGTCAGCCATGGTTTCTACTTATGCTAACATGGACATACGGGGGGCTTCCTGCAATGGGCAGACCTGCTTTCTCAGCTGAACGGGCAAAAGTGGCATCAGCAGCCGGAGAAGCTTTGATGGTTAAGATGCTTAAGATTATGAGGCAGCTTTGGCATGCCACCTGGTAATGACTGATAGACTTTCTTTGGGCTCCCAAAAACTGGTAACTTCATCTTGTTTACTTAGATGTCCACTCTGGGACCTTCTATTGGTGTTGGAAGCTCTTTGTGAGGTGTCCTTCAAGCCTATGGGGCAGGTGGATCTTAAAAGGGTCTACTCGAAGACGGTCTTCTTGCTCACTGTCTGAATAACAAAGCAGAGATGTAAACTACACACACTTTCTGTAACCCCACTCTGTATGCAGTAGAGCTTAATGTCTTCAGTGTTACACTACGACCAAACATAGCTGTCCTGCCGTTGTAAACCAAACCATCAAGCTCCTCGCTCCACCGGTCTAAACCCAGGCGACTCACATTGTGTTTTGTTCAGGCCTGAGGGCCTACGTCTCAGCCACAAGTTGTCACTATGCACCTTTTCTCTTTACTACTGTTTGAATTTTGTAGCCATTGAGGGATGGAAGACAGTTGTCTTTTCTTGGGTCATGGGCTAAGTACTCATGATACACTTTTAGCACCACCCTGGTGGTCGCGAGACATTAAATATTTTGAGGCTGTAATTAGAGGGTGACTTCAGCCTCGTAGTTCCAGTTAACCAAAGAAGCCAAATTGTGACACTTGTGTCTGAGCTAACTGACTTCATCTAGAGGAAGTAAAAAAATATATATTTTTTGCCAAACTAGTCATGAATAATGGATAACGCATAAGGGACTTTCCTTCTGTGCCATGATTTCCGAGTAAAATTTCCAATCTCTTGAGCGTTTGACTGGATCATATTTGAGGGACGGGAAGGTAACGCATTATACTATTTAACAGTTAATATTCCCGTCTCGTGGTGCATTCGGATGTAATCAAAATGTGCAGATGTGCAAGTCACTATACTTTGATCAAAGATTATTAGAAAACAAGATTTTTTGGCGTTTAAGAGGTTTGCTATGATAAATCATACTTTACAAGACGCATGAACAAACAAAAATAAGTCTTTTAACTGATGACAGTTTGTATACATTTAACAAATAGGAATGCTCTACTGACATTTCGATTTGCTGCCAGATCAATGTTCGAGATCTTCAAGATTGATTTTCCTCACAGTCTTGACAAGATATTTGCATAAGGTTTAACTTAAATGTCTTAACATATTTCTACACAGTTATTTTTATTTTTCCTTCAGTAAAAGCTAAAGCAGTAAAGACACATTGCCCTTGTCCCATCTCTTTTGATGAATGCTCTGACCTTGGCTAAGCTTTCTCATAGCTTCAATAGAACCATAAAAGTCTCTACGGAGGTTACATCATCTCATATACAGTACAACCTTAAGTCCAGGCATGTGCTTTATGATATTTCTGTCTGATCTAGTATGGCTTAATTTTTTTTTCTTTATATGTTATAATCATTATTATGTCATTGTTTTCTGATTAGTTAGTGGTTAGTTGTTTCCTGTTCCACAGTTTTACATTTCTCTACATGGTGTCAGAGACAAATCAGATCATGGCAGAGGCTCTGCAGAGTCATCCAGCAAATGCTCAACCACTAGCTTGACATGCTAGTGACAAAAAATATTTGAATTTTACTATCAGCTGCTGTCCTTCAAAAACAAATACACATTCCTAAACATTGATTCTAAGTGTTAGCAAAGGGAAATAATTACACTCCTAGTTAAGAACAAAGCACTGCTAACAGCTTGTTCTTCATGGTGATGGCAACACCAATATGAACTTGTAGGCAACTCAGGAAGTTATTCAATAATTATTTTTATTCCTTTGCAATGATTAGTATCAAATCATTTCAAGAGAATTGAGAATGCATTCTAAGTACAGAACCAGTATTTCTGCACTAGCAGCTGACAACCCAGATTAAATGAATCAAGATCATTATCATTAGAGGCCCTCTGGGGATGCTACCAACAGGCTTGTGCCACAGCCTTGTACCACTTCTACCTGAAGGACTGCAAGGACTATAACGTCACATTCTCCTGATGCTTTTCTTAGTATGACTACAGTGGCACCTAGTGGAGGTGTGCAGCCATGGAATAAAGCTACATATTTAAAACACAAACCAAACATATTTGGTTTCTTCTACAAAGCCAATGTACAGAGTCAATGATTAAGAATTTATTGTCCAAGTTACACTGCAGTACAGTCCCAACCTCATAAGTGATATGCACAAAGACAGGCATTCTGGTCTTTTGGTTGTGAGGAATAAATCACATGGACTCTGTAGTTGGTCTGTATATTTAGTTTGTCTCTTAGAGAAGAATTGGAGCTCAAATTGGGTGGATCCAGAACCACTAAGCACTTAAGCCTTCTCATCAAAGTTGAGGTGTCTAAAAGAACAAAAGCATACCAAAATTGAACCATTACATAACATAAGACAGCTTTGAATTCTATTAGCCATGACTGAAGATGGATCGCTGACCTCATTTTCAGGCTCTGCAGCTTAGGGAAGAGCTGAGGAACCACTGCAATAAAGCTTGGTCTTTCGTGCCAGCACAGGTCCAGGTGAAGGCAAAAGAGATTAGGTACTTGTTGGGCCATCTCCCAGAAAGCCTTCAGCTCTGCCACCACTCCTCTAAGTGACAAGTTCTGCACTGTTCCAGGCATTGAGTTAGCATAGTCACCAAGCTGAAACCCCACTGGAAAACAAAATGCAGGAAATGCAAAAGAAAAATTGGACTGTAAAAGAGCCTCTATTGTTAGTTAGCTTCTTAAAGTAAGAAGACACATTCAAGCGACTCTCTTTCATCTCAAATGAATTTTATGCTTAATAGGATACTTACTAAAGATTGTATCACTCCTTTCTACTCCAACGGGCCTACAGCTCTCCTCAGCAAGTCAACCAAACGAAATAGGCTCGGAGACTTACTTCTCTATTGGCTCTTAGAAAATACATTTTCTCTCTCTCCCCTTCTAAACCACTTTATTTCATCTGGGTTGTGGGGGCAGGGGAAAGGAGGGGGTGCTGTGTCTATCCCAGCATTCAACAGGTGGAAGGCAGGAAACACCCTGGACAAGTTGCCAGTCCATTGCAGGGTAGATGGAGATGGAGACACACACACACACATACCTAAGAGCAATATAGCATCCCCAATTCACCTGATTGTGTCTTTAGACTGTGGAAGGAAGCTGGAACACCAAGAGAAAAACCACGCAGACATAGGAAGAACATGCACACTCCACACAGAAAGGACCCCGGATGACCCAGCCAGGAATCGAACACAGGCCTTTTTCACTGTGACCATGCCACTCTCTCTCTCTTTTTTTTTTTTAATAATTATTTTTTCTATTATAATCTCTGAGTAACAACTATGTTTTTTAAGGAAATTCTCCAAGTGGACCATTTTCTGTTGGCACATGGAAACTGTGTCTAAAAAGCAGTGAAGTGAATTAGGTTTGTATGGTTCACTTACCACAGAGGTACACATTTATATTTCACAATAATAGATCCAGCCAACAGCATCCTATAGCCGGACAACCGACCACTGATAAGGCACTACACCAATTCCAGTGAGCTACTTACCTGCAGAGTTTACCTCTAACCCCAATACCCACCTGATCCAGGTGATGAAGGCATTCAGTGGCATCTGAATACTAGACTCTAAACTAACACAAACTGAACAGTAACAGATGAGCTACAAGGTGTACAAGGTAGACCAACAATGTAGGACTATCTAATTGAGGCGATGGTGAGTATGAAGTGTTTAAAAACTGAGTAACACTGCTGTCTGATCCATTTGCAGAAGCAAGACACATTATCATACCACTACCTTGTCAGTGTCACTGCACCAACCAAATAATGCTCAGTGGTTGTCTCGTGAGGGTCCTAACCATTGACAAACAGGGTGAAGAAAGGGCTACAAACTACACAAAGAAACATATGCACTTGAATCTATAAAACTACTAACTGTAGGGGTGTAAAAAAATAGGGCTATGTTGGCAAGAACCTGACAAGACGATATGCATCATGATATGGTTTGAGATTGCAATATTTGAAGCAAGACAAGATTTTTTTGAAGATGTTTTGTAATGTTGTATCAAACCACAAAAAACACATTTTTTTAACTGATTCTTTACATTTAAAGACTTGTGGGATGCAGTCGTTTGTTTTGTGTTGTGTTTAACTCTTCATGTGTGAAATAGCAGTGTTGAAGTCCATCCTCAGCCATTACTCTTCCACTCTTCCCACAGGTACCGTAAGGACACACTGCTAACATTAGCAAACCTCTGCATAAGGTGGTGTGTTTTCATACTGACAAAACCTTTAGCTCCGCCACCACTTCTTTTATGTGACAAGTTCTGCACTGATACTGTCTACAGTATCACAAATTATTGTGATGCGTAAGGTATTGCCAGGTTTTTGTGATCAATATTTTATTTTATTAGCAAGTAAGCGTTTGGAACACCAGAACTAGCTGGAGATGTGCCCGTAGGGTTATTCACAACAGGCATAGCACAGATTCAGTAGTTATAGTTAGATATTAGGATATTAATAATTACACTATTGATGGTCAGTGTTACACATACAGGGGGAGGAAATACATGTCGCTGTAAAACAGGGTCATACGAAAAAATAAAATGAAATAATGAAATTAAAATTAAGTAATTAAATAATTAGATAAACTACAATTTACACTGACACCAGTTAACAATGTCACTAAGAAATGTAGGGTCATGTTCATTTGGAGCATATACAGACATCAGAGCATATTTTGTACTATTCCAAGTACCAAGAATATAATACAACCTTCACCATCGCCACCAGAAAAGTGCAATTTTCTCGCAAAAAGTATTAGCCCCCCTTTAGTTTTATTCATAGCCGAAGACAAAGCTACCACCTTAAAAAGTCTATTTTGAAAACACTGAACATCTATACTTTAAATGAGATTGTTGTATAAGAGCAACCGGTACCCCTCTGTATTTTAAGTAATCAACACATTTAGTCCGTTTAACGGCACCATTTAGTCCATTAACGTTCCAAGAAATTAACTTCATAGACATAATGCAACCCCAACATATCTGATAAAAAAGGAACAACAAAACCTTCCCACTGTCCATACATTATGGCTAAGATATGAAAGAACAAACTCACAATTTACGTGGGTAATCCTGGGCATAAAGGTCAAAATGAAAGAACAGGAAAGAAGAAGAGAAAGAAAATAAACATGAAGGCAATATGCAAAGAGCTGGAACATGCTCTTCTTTTTGCCTTTAAAGTAAATTCGTTAGGATACGTGGCCAAAACGGCATGGGGTCGCCTCTGTCAGTCATCCAATCCGGTCTTTATCTTAACGAAGTAAACCATTGTTACGGAGATTTTAGTTTTAACTAACACGGTTTGGTTTCCCAGCAGGACAGGGTTTACATTAAAAGATGAATTACAAAAAGCCGGACAGGAGTCACAGAGCTAGGCAGCCATCGCTGTCGAAGGTCACGTGATCTCCCGTATCGCCAGGTTTTTGCCAATTCACAGCCCTCATGGTAAGAGGACCTGATAAAAGTGGACAGTAAGTTTATCACCCCAACGATTTTGTCTTTCAGCCTCCTAGCTCCAGTAAAAAAAACTTAAGGTACCAAATGTCTTGCTGAACTGACTGTTTGTTGAATACTGTCTTATTTAACAAACATACTGTGTTTTACAAACCTCAAAACCTATTTTGAATGCTTGTGTTTGTCCTAATACTCACTAGAAATGCTGAGCTCCGAGAGGAGGGGCAGCGTTGACAGCCATGTTTTGAGATGACAAGGGCGGGAATCTTTAACCCAGTCACTATACTGCACAGTCAAACTTCTGAGGGAGGGAATGCCTTGGAGGGCTACAGGAGAGAGTATGGGGTCCATGTAGCTCAGCAACTCCAGACTCGTCAGGCCCCGAGCCCCACACATTGGCTCACCTGTGGTCAGAGGAACACAGTCAGAATCGTATCACATCAGGCATCATAAACGCCTTAACCATTGCTGAACAATACCGTTTATAACTCGTACCTACCCCGTATGTGATTTGCCTCTGCAGGACAGAAATAATCACTAGGCAGAGGAATCTGGTGTGCTTCCATTTTTAAAGACAGGTGTTTTAGGTTTGGTAGGCGTAGCAGGATGCTGTGAAGACCTGCCTTAGGAAGAGTTTTATTTTCATGGTAGTGAAGTGATATGAGATTAGTAAGCTGGGAAACACCATTAATAATGATGTCCGTTCTGGGCGCGACCTCACATAAGCTGATATGTGTCAGCTGGAGCAGTGATTTTAGTGAAGCCATGAGGTTTGGACAGCGGCACTGCCGAATTTCAAGCCTCTTCAGCTCCTTGAAACTACTGAGTGTCTCGAGCGCCTCGGGATCACGGCACAGCTGTATAGTGAGTGAGGCAAGCCAGGGTAAGCGGCATGCTAGCTCCCTCCACTCCTTCACCCCGCCCGCCTTTAACACCACAACCGAGCTGATCTTCCTCTTACAGAGAGTCCTCCAGAAATGAGACTTGTATGAAGTTATTTTTTCTAGGTAAACCGTGCTATTTCTCCACAAGACAGGACGGTCTATCACTCTCTTAAAAAGCTTGCAGCTCGAGCGAACGCTCAGCTTGTCAGGCGGAGAGAGAAACTCAAACACATGATGCCACACTTCCTCCGGTAGCCCAACGACTGTCATGGTTCCCTCCAGCTCTTTATTCACAGCTGCTTAAACATGCCGATTTCTTCGTATGACTACATTCCAAATGTGCTTTAAACTATGATCAAGCTCCCCGACGAGGTACACGACCTACACACGCACACTTCACAAACAGCCATGCGACTCGTTAACGATTCGTTCTTTTGAATCGGTTCTTTTCAACAAATCCATCCAATCGATTCACATGTTCCTGTCTGCTCAGTCTTGCGATAACGGCTTCGCTCCGCCCCCGTCTCCCGGGGCAACAGCT
>CM067483.1:10227766-10249355 GCA_034552555.1 Semaprochilodus insignis | reverse complement strand
TTTGAGTACAAGACAGTACTTATATCGTACCTCTGTTTTTTAGTGTGCAGACCGCATTTCTAATGAGTTTAAGCACCCAAAGAAAATGGGGATTGGTCCTTTCCTGGCACTAATGACATGGGAAATCAAACTGTATTCTCTCCATCCATTAGATGTCATCTCTGTGTTCACAGATACTCATGCCAGATGAGATTGAAACTATGGAGGAATATTATGAGAAATAGCTAGAGAAGTTGAAATCTCTAAGAGCAGGGCAGGATTGTAATATGGAGTTGCTCACAGTGCTTCGGAACAGTGTTGGGTCTACTGTTTGCTGTAAGAAAAATTGTTGAGTGTCATCAGGGGAGAAATGAACCTGTGAGGCAGTACACACAGATGTTTGCTGAGGTGTTTCTGCTCCATGTGGGACGTTCAGAGTTTAATTCAGTAGCAGATGTGCTGAATTCTCTGGTCTCTGTAGTCCAGGGGGCTGACGGTTTAACTCAGAGCATGAGGAAAGTTTTGCCTTTTTTGAAGTTTGCCTGGTGAACTAGTACACTTTCTGAGTTGTCTGGGTGCCTAACAGTATATGACAAACTCTGCTAGTCACTACTTTAAGGTTTAGTTTAATTAAAGAACTTGGAAATCTCTATAAAGGGAGCATTATGATTTTGGTTATGTCTGGCAAGAGTTGCGTGAGGGTTACAGCTGTTTAGGGTGATATGTTTTTGTGTCTGGCCACATCTCAGAGTGTGTGTCCGGATTGTTTAGAGGTTGTTAAGGTAAAATGCATGTAGTCGTGCCAAAAAGACCTCAGGGAAGTTACCTTTTTTTGGATTCAAAAACTATCACTGAACCCTAAGGCTGATAAACCTGATTGCGTTACTGTCTTTGCTGAGGTGCGCAATATGCGAATGTGCCAGATCAATAGGAGACACCAGAATTCACACAGCTAGTCCACTGGAAGCTATGTGAAAAGGATCACTCCATATACTTAAAGTTACAGACAAAGCAGTACTGGGTCAAAGTCCGCAGAATTAGACAGATTTCAAATTGCAAAGTGGTGTTGCTACCTTAAATAGAGGAAAGTGCGGGTGAGTGAGAGGAGAGCTCTGGGAAGAACTGTTAGTTTTAGATGCTAGCAGGGGTCAACCCCAGAGTGAAGATTTCCCTTTCCCCATCACATGGCTAGCATTCCACACTCCTCTTAATCAACTAGGACCCGTGGGTTAGGTAGGGAAAGATGTAGCCCCACATGTAATATGTTGTCATTCAGAAGTCAGAATAATTCAATTCTGTATTCATCTGTATACTTGTCAGATGCTGCTGCTGTTGTCTGTTTGGTTATGTGTGTTACAGGAAAGCTAAAGCAGAGAGGGAGGTGCTGCAGGTTTCCTCAAAGGCCCATTCAACTGGACATCACCTGATCTCAAGAAATGCAGCTGGAGTGAGAGACATCTGAATGTCCTACGTTAAAGCATCTATTCATCCTTGTCACCAAGTTATCAAGGACTAAGATGTCATCATGTTGAGAGGGACTCTAGAGTTCACAAAATGTCTGCATACCTCACCCAGTCAATGTATCCGCTGTGAACTCCAGAATGGTGTCTTACCAGAGGTTGGATGAACTATGGGTTGCTGATCCCAAGATTTTATTCAACCTGCACCAAACGGGAATGTAAGGATCTATACCCGAAGGCTTCAACTTTGAAGAAGCCATCCGGTCATCATTCAAATACTGCAGACAGAAAAAACAACTGCTACTGCAAAGATCAACATGCAGCATATTTCTGATGTTATGATTCTGTTTCTGTTTTCGTGCCAACAAGCAAAACAAACATATACAGACAGCACACGTTGGCGTAGAACAGATAATGTTAACCAGTCCTAGAACGTCCAATTACATTTGACGTTCGAGTTCTATACACTGAAACTCTACAGAAGGAGGTAACATGTCTTGTTTTGTTTCTTAGTGTTAGTAGTAAAATGAATACCCTTTTTTAGGGCATCCAAAAGGGGGGAGTTGTTGGATATCAGTGTTTTTGTATAAGTGTGTATGTATACAAGTGTGTATAAGGTTACCATGTGGGGAACAGCTGCATTACTAGAATAGAATTTTATGCATTTACGACGGGGTCGGAGTCCCTGGGAGAATGTTGCCATCAGGGTTCTACAGGTTATAGGTCAAACACCATTTGAAGGAGAGCTGACCATCTGGTAAAACCAGACAAGGACACATTCTTTTTGTACATTAAGGGTGTGGTGAAGCGGTCTATAAAAACCCTGTGACAAGTTTCTGTCTTTGGACTGGACTGGACTGGACAAGAGCTGTGAGCGAACTGCGATTGCCTTGAAATAAACTACTCCAACATCTCCAGCCTTCAGTCACCTGACTCTACCCTTCTGCGCAAGCAAGAAAAGAAACAACAACATTTGGGAGAAGTTTGTCTGCCAATACACCTCTCCCTATCCAGGCCCAAAACCCTCCGTTATATAGGCTGCGTGTTTTCCTACAACATATAGAACATCTGGTCCTTATATGGAAATGATCTCATCTGCTTAGAGCTCAGAGCTCTTCTTAGACATATACCATATCCATATAAAATATGTGAAACTCCAGATACCTCATACCTAAACATTGCATAGAGTGTAAAACCTATGTATGTAGAGGCCCAGATACTACACCTCAGGCAGCACCTTCATAACCATTTCCTGTTATAACTGTAAAACCCTGTCAGTTACTGTTCAGAGGCTTTAAACACTTTAGATGTCTGTTTTAGCAGTTTAATCCTGTAAAACCATATGTAGAGGCCCAGATACTAAATAGTTGCCCCCTAAGACACTTCACAGAGTCTCGAAAAATAAAAGAATAGCACAAACATGTTGGCAGTTGTAACAGAATAACAATTCCTCCTATACTTAGCAATTGCAACTTTATGGAGCGTGAGAGCAAAAAGCTGTCAGGCAACTATCATTCCTGAAATGTCCATCGAACAATCTAGACATGAAAAAATCTCTCACGGTCCCTCTGCCTTAGGCGACCACAAATAGTACTCCACACCGATTGAAAAAGGAGGAATTTTGACAATTTGTATAGAGACATGACTTAAGCAAATACATATGGAAACTTCAGAAAATAAAATCAAAACAATGTCCAAATTCAGGCTGGTCGACCCATCTGACTGTCCAATGGACCTGTCCCTGCCTAACACCACTATCCCTAAAAAAACAAAAAACATCATTCTCCAAATGACTAAAACATGTGTTATACATTTGAACACCACACATGTAATACAAAACTCAAACACTAATTCATGCTATTATGTCTTACTGAGACTATCACTACCCTGTAAACATCCACTATCAATATCACAGATTACAATATAATGAAACAAAATCCAATACTATGCAAATATATATAAGAAAAAACATAAAAATGTATCACACTGCAGCTCCTCAGCAGCGTCGACTTCTCAATGTAGTGTCGATGATGTGTTGAATCCAGGTATTTTATCACAGTGTCCTTGTTCAGAGTCCTCCAGTCCATTCTTATTGTCTGTAAATGTATGAACCCCTTCAGCATACCAGGGTCCCTGAACAACCAACCACCCTTGCAGTGGTCTTCCCCAATATCATTCTATAAGGAAGGAAAGAAAACACCAACCAGTATCTATGGCAAAAACAATAGATGCAATTTGTTTAAAAGATTAAATGCAGATAAACACCTTATAAGTAAATGTGAAATTCACAGTATCATACTTTCACATTACTCCAAGTTATAAGTCACCTCTTCCATTTCCACCTACAATCATACTACTCTATAGTAAAAGACAACTAAATGACAAAATAATAACGAAAATAAATGATAATCATACGCTCTGGACCCTTTCAACTTGTACGCAAACAAGGCGTTGGTATCCATCTTCCTGTAACCAACTCGTGAAGTGTCATATGCAAATCATACAGCTCACTCAAGCGACACACCATTGACGTGCTGCTATCCAATTTAAACCTGTGTGCTGGCAGATTTTAACAATGCGATTTTTCAGAACACTGTTGAGTTTTTCACAAATCCCTTGGCTTTGCGGGTGATAAACTGCACCGAGATGCTGTTTAATTCCCAATTTATGCAAAATCAATTTCACCGTCTTATCCACAGACTCTTTCCCATTATCTGAGGATATCCGATCTGGGACCACCTGCTTATGACCTCTCTACACAAGAACTTGGCAACAGACTGAGCGTCCTTCCACTTGGTTGGACAAGCCTCAGGCCATCGCGAAAATCTATCCACAACAACGAGCATATATCTTTTACCTTCAACTGGTTTTATCATGTCAACAAAGTCCACAAAAAACTCACGCATAGGACCCCCTCAGAGTTATTTTTCAGACAAATAGTGCACCCTGCCTATAACATAATCAATCTGTTCAAACAGGCATGGTGTCCAAAGACCATACTCCTTTGTGATCTTTCTCCTAACTTGCCACATGAGCTAACCCTGAGCTGTGCCTCATGAATCATCAGACCTAACAGGTCTGGAGGTGCTACTATCCTCATGATTTCTCCAAAGACCAGTAGTGTGTGGCCCCTCGGTCTAGCCACAACTGTTTATCCATTTCAGGAACAGATTCCTGCATTAAAATCATATCCCTAAGCGTGATTTTGTCTTCCAAGTTCACTTCATGAGTGACCAGAAAAACTTTACCCAATTTATCTGCTCCTGTAACTGCTTTTGCAGCTTCATCAGCCGCTTAATTCCCTTGCGTGGCCTTCGACACATCCATTTTATGTGCTGCACATTTAGCTATCGCTGTTTCTTTAGGCTTTATCATAGCATGCAGCAATGTCATTATTTGAGCATGATGCTGTATTGGAGAACAATCTCTTTTCTTAAACCCTCGGTTCTCCCACACCGATCCAAACAAGTGACACACATTATGTGCACAAGCGGAGTCAGTCCATATTGTCACTTGCTTACCTTCCGCCAACAAACACACTACTTCTACGACTTCAGCCTTCTCAACAACAAATCCAGTTCCTTGGGTTTTTACTACTGCATAGCCAGCACTCAATTTATCTCCCACACGATAACAAGACACGTCAGACCAATAATCCAGATCTGCCTCACGCAGTGGAAGGGCTTGCAAAATCTGATCATCTCAAATGCTAAAAGGCCATCCTGTGTCCAGGAAAGATTACAATGGAGTTGGACGTTCCCAGTATCTTTAATCATAGTTCTCAAAGGTCCTGTTAAACCAGCATAATCCTCTTCCCATGCTGAGGAATAGCCAGCAATACCAAGAAATGTCATCATCTCTCTGACTGTTCCGGGCTTTGGAGCCTTGCGAACAGCTTCTAACTGACTATCAGAAATACTTCTGTGTCCCTGCATTATTGTCTGACCCAAATAAACTACCTTCTCCTGACAATACTGCAGCTTTTTCAGAGAGGCCTTATGCCCCTTTTCGGCCAGTATCTGTAGCAAATTAATTGAGTCCTTATGAGATGTTTCCTCATCTGGTGAACAAATAATAATGTCATCCACATATTGGACAACAGTGTTGTTATACTCATAGAACTGTCCATTGTATGTAAACCCAAATAAACCCTGACTTTCTATACTAAGTGGAACACTTAAAAATGCACCACACAAATCTAACACTGTGAAATGTGTCGCATATGGAGGAATTTGGGCTAACAGAGTATGCGGATCCAACACTTCTGCTGGAAAATCAGCTGCTACTTCCTCGCTCTCAAATCACCGTACCAGGCGACAAGAATCATCTGGCTTCTTCACAGGCAACAAAGGCGTGTTACTCTGAGGGTTCTATGTTATCTTCAAAAACGTCTGCTTTCAAAAGTCCTTCAATTTGTGGTTCAATCCCTCGGATTGCCTCTTCTTTCAATGGATATTGGTTCTTCCAAGGAAGTTTGATTCCTGGTCGGAGCTCAACTTTCACTGGTTGGACTGACTTCACAAGTCCAACATCGGTACTATGCCACAAGAGACCACATACATTCTGGAACTTGAACATTCTGGGCCGAATACAGGTGAAAGCAGCTCCGCTATCCGCTATCACTTCCAGTGGTTGATTATTTATTTTCACCTCTATTGTTGGATCTCTCTCCGGCCCTGATGCTACCAGCTGACACCCCTCTTTCGGGTCCTCTGGGCACCCCTAAAATCCTGGTTCTGGGCCCCTGTAGGGGTTCACCGGTCCCCCGGGATGGCCTTGGTTGGCCCCTGAATCCTCCTCTGTAATTTCCTCTGAAGTTTCCTCCTGGCATGTTGCACTCACAGGCAAAGTGGCCAAACTGTCCACAATTATCACCAATGATGGCTGGAATGATTGAGGCTGAACCTGACTTGGCTGCGGTTGTGATAATGGTTGATTTAGTGGAGACTGACTCTGTATAACCAGAGCCTGCTTCTTCTCCTTCTTCTTACTATCCACCAGTTGTATTTGTTTAAGTTTTCTGAGGGTCTCTTGGTCCTGTTCTTTCTGACCATGTTCCTTTTTCCTATATAGCCTCACTTGATGGGCTATATGATCCGTATAAACACCTTTACCCATGCTTCCAAGACCAACCACCTCTGCCAGTTTGCTCCTCACTGGTAGGGGCAGCTCCTTCTGTATTTCGGCTTGCAAAATGGACTGCTCCATTTGATTCAAGTCTGGGTCATTTCCTGTGACAGTTCTCCACACTTGATGGGTTCTTGACATATAAGCCCTCGGGTTTTCTTCCTGTCCTGGTGGCTCAATAAGAATATTATCAGGATGTACATTTGTCGGAAATGTATCTCTCAGCACTCTCCACACTCGACCTCCAGTTGCAGAAAACAGCTCTGGATCATTTACAGCAGTCCTCACATATCGATTAAGTCCAGCTTTCTGTAGAATCTCTTCCATAGCTGGAACCCCAAGAAGGTTAGCCAAAAGTCTCTTAATATCTCCTATGGCAGGCTGCGTTCCAAACATAATCTCCTCCAACTTCGAAATCCAAGGATGTGCTCCATTTTGAAGAGTAGGTAACTTCTCAAGTATATCTGACATATCTGTATTCTGCCATGGCTTGCACTCCAAACTCTGTCCTCGGATAACCACTGGACACATCTTCTAGGGTGTCTTCCCTTTCCTTGAGCGCAATAAATTTTTTATGTCCGATTTTTGGGAACTTTCTTTCTACAACTCTTTCTTCTGTATCTGCAGCTCCTTTAATTGATTCTCCAGTGCTTTTTGGCTTTCTGAGCTAGTCGATTTATCCAAGTACGAAAGGCATTGGTCTATACTTCTTTCAAGCTCTCTTAAAGCCCTCTGTCTGTCCTCTTCAATTCTGGTACTGGATGTCGCAGGAAGAAACCCTCTCAAAGACAAAGGACCCTTACTCTCCGAATCTCCATCGCTTTCTCCATTCTCACTTTCGTTAGAGCTGTCATCTCTTGAGTCCTCTTGCCTCCTTGTTTTATCCCCTCTCTTTTCCGCTTTAGCCAACATCTGCCTGACTGCAGGGTCAAATCCACCCATGATCCCCTCCAGATCACTTTGATCATCATCTCCAAATTCATCATCTCCAAATTTCATCCTCCTGATCCTCAGTTCTTGCTTAGTTTTCAGACTTGTCGTTTCCTTCTTACTTTTGGAACTTGGGTACATCTTTATAGTTGTTTCCGCTTGTCCCATTTCTATTATTCGGTCATCCTCATCTCTAATGGGATAGTTACCCTCCTGACTGATCACTGGGAGATGGGGATAAATTTCCTCAAACTTCACCTCCTTCTTATAAGGTAGGGGTCTCTTCACTGGGTCCATATATGAGAAAGGTACATTAATTTCTGCCATTTGTTTTGCATTTTTCCTATTTCTTCTGCACGTCTATCTCTCTTATCTTTTGCAGCTTTTATCAGTTTCTGTCCTTCATTTTCAAACAACTGGAGAATGCCAAACTCCACTTGTCTCTTTTCTTTACGTTTTTTGCCCTTTTTACCCTCCTTTTGATCTTCCTTATACGTGGACACAAGTACCTCCATTATTTTAATTACATCTGGGTTAAAAGTCCCCTCCTCTGGCCACGGTTGGTCACTTTTAGGCCAGCGTCTCCAATATCTTTGTGATGCCTTTAACTAAAAAAATGATTCTTCTGTCAACAAGAGTAATCACTTTCGAAATTGTAATGTCCTTTTCCCACATTGTAATGGCTCCCTTATGTTCCCTTATTGTAAATTAAGACTAATTACTAAGACTAAGACTACTTAAAGCTATTTAGATTACTTCTCCCTCTCTTTTTCTTTTTCTATAAACCACTATTTCACCACAGTCCGTAAAAATGAAATGAATTTGCCAACTTCAAAGGAATCAAAAACCTATTAATGCAAGTCACAACACTAAGTCCTAATAAATCGTGCACAGGCAATAAAACTCACATTTGCAACCCTCAACAGAGTTTAAACCAAAGAAGTGTATGCCATTAATGAATCAACTGGTCAGTCTGTTGCCAAGCCTCTCTTTTAAAGGACTACAGCATGTAGTATCTTACATACACGTAAACATATGGATGTAGTCGATTAACCCTAAATTGAGAATAGCCTATAAGTGAAAGAAGACCAAATGTGTATCAACAATAATGACTATAAATGAGTATACATACATTTATATATATATATATATTTAGAATGCAGGTATTTGGTAGAAAGAGTTTGTGGATAAAAACCTCAGTTCGCATAGCGTACTGGCCAGCTGCCCGCTCGTCTGCGGCACCCCCTCCTTTTTCATTTTCTCCTCTCACTCTTGTCTCTCCTCCCTAACTGTCATACACCATAAATGGATAAAGGAAGAAACAGACAGGAATTTAACATCTTATGAAGCCAGTGGGTCCTTTTAACAACCCAATAAGCAATTCGATATAATTTACGCACATTATCTGCCAGGTCATTTTTATCTATAACAAATGTTTTCCTCCTCTAAACACCAAGTTATGATTTCATCATCAATAAAGAAATTCTTAGTTTATTTCATTCTAATGACATCTTAAATCTTTCAATAATATATCATCACCCACAGGCTATATTTCCTTGGGGGCTCATACAATTTAACCACTACGTAAACGTGCCCTCGAAAGAGGCTCATAGATCTTACTCAAAAGTAAAGTCCTCTTATCTTAGGCTCATATTTGTTTTTAACAAATACGAAAATGTCCCCCCAAAAAGGCTCAGAAATTTTAACAGTATAAGACACAATATCTGTCCTCATGAATTACTAAATTTCCTGTTTTCAAGCACAACCTATATATACCTATTCAATATAAACATTTAGGCCTGGTGAATTCACAGAAAGTGATTTCACACACAGAGCACAGATTTCTTATTCCCTGCCTCTAAACATTAATTCAAGTATATTGTATCCTAACTCTGCCCTCTAGTGGTGAATAATCCTTACTGATTCCTTGACCTGGTATATCAACATAAGAGTCCTGTTTAAAGTATGTAACCAAACATTACAGGAGTAACACTCCAACATCAACACAGTCATGTGAGAAATGCTCACCGTATTTGCCGGCTTGGTGCGGGAGTAGGTGCGCTGAAGCTGTCAGCGACGCCACAGGTCACAACACATCCGGAGTTCTTGTTATTTATTAAATATCTGTTAGACACTCAGAAAAACAAGAAGGGAGGGGCCTCTTCTTAAACATATACCATATCCATAAAAAGTTAAATATGTGGAACTCCAGATACCAGCAGTGGAACAGTCACGTTCAGTCGGCATGCAAAGCAGATGCAGTAAAGCAGCTGGGTTGGGTTGCCATGTAGTGCACTTATGCTATATATGTCTGTGTATTATTCTCTCTAGATAGCAGCACTGGCCCTTGTTCACAAATAAGGACGTTTTCAGTTTAGTACTGCCACGTTGAAGAATTAACTTCTGCTGTATCCTGCCATCCCTAGAAAAGTCAACGTCTCAAATACGGTTGTTGGTTTGGGTGCACTTCGAACTGTTTTGATGTGTGAGGGCATTATTGCCCTTTCATTGCTTCATTTGGCACAGTTCTTCGTTAAACGTGGCTATTACGTCTCTGCTTTGGTTGTCATTTTGCTCCATCGTTTCATGCACTCTGAAGGTGCACCCTGACCAAAGTGCAGTAGGCAGCGAGCCTACTGAAGGGAAGTGAGGCAAATGGCCTGGAGAAAAGAGCTCCAGGGAGCATAGGCCACTTATGCAGGGAGCATGTGAGCGTCCCCAGGTGATAAGGCCTTAAAAAAAATGGCGAAGTCCCTTAAATTTGGGTAGGTGGCACCTCCAGGCAACATAATCCGAAGGTGCACCCTGACCAAAGTGCACTTTGGGTGGGCAGTGAGCCTCCTGAAGGAGTGTGAGGTGAATGGGCTGGGAAAAAAGAGCTCCAGGGAGCATAGGCCACTTATACAGCAAACATGTGAATGTCCCCAGTTGAAAAGGGCTAAAAAAAGGGCAAAGTCTCTTAAATTTGGGTAGGTGGCACCTCTGGGCAACATAATCTGAAGGTGCACCCTGACCTGAGTGCACTTTGGGCAGGAGATGAGCCTCCTGAAGCTGGCCTGGGTGAAAATGGGTTTAAAAATGTCAAAGTCCTATGGTCTCCCAGTGGGAGAAAAAAGTTGGAAAAAAGTTCTAAAATTCAGGATAATGTCACCTCCAGGGCCAAGCCCAACAAAGTGCACCTTCCAGATTCCACTTCCAGATTCCACCGCAGTATGGATGTACAGTGGGGTGGCGTGGTGTTTTGAAAAAAACATTTCTAAGTCGAAAAGAGTCTAAAAATTTCTGGATGGTTTGCAGAGATCCAGAATAAGGTACCGGATGAGCTTTGGCTGGGAATTTGGAGTGTTGGAACATCACATTAATGCAGCACATTATAGGTTGGATGCACAGGTCCTGGGCTCTACCAGTGGGTGGGCTGAAAAGGTTATTTTGCAGCTCCCTTATGTGAAAGGCTTCATCAAGTTCGGGCAGCGCTGTGTAGAAGTGGTCGGCGGTGACAACGTCATGGCACATGCTGTCACATATTACCCTCCACTCCTCGGCAGACGGGTGTTTCTTCACCTGAAAAAGAAGACCATGGCATTTAATTAAAACACAGCTCCAATGTGGACATGCTTCTGGGGCTACGGCACACGTTTTCTGGGTAAAATATCCATTACCTGGCTGGCAACGGATGATGTTATTAAGCCGAAGGTGATTTCCCCAGACATGCCAGCATCTCGCCACGCCTTCCGCAGTGGAGTACCAAAGTGTTGAGCTATACAAATCTTGGAGTACCAAAGTGTCCAGCAATAGAAAACCAGGAGTACCAAAGCGTCCAGAGCATCAAAACACAATTTGGAGAGTACAAAAGTGTCTGGCAATACAAATCCTGTAGTACCAAAATGTCAGCCATAAAAACCAGGGGCACCAAAGTACCCAAATGGCAAACAAAGGTGTGACACTCAATTCAGAGAGTACCAAAGTGTCCATCAATAAAAAAAAAAAACAGGAGCCCCAAATTGAAGTGTCTAACAACAGCCATCCTGGAGTACCAAAGTGTCAAGCAATACAAATCCTGCAGTACCAAAGTGTCCAGCAAAAGAAATTCTGGAGTATTAAAGTATCAAGAGGATACAAAGCCAAATCCTTAGGTCAAATAGGTTAAGGATTTGACATGTGACCCCAGAGACACCTGTCAGCAGCAGCTCGACTCATCTTCGATCTTCCAAAGTTCACCCATGTGACTCCACTGCTGCGCTCCCTTTATTGGCTTCCTGTAGCTGCCCGCATCAGATTTAAAACTCTGACGCTCGCCTACAAAGCCAAGAACGGATCAGCCCCTCCCTACCTTATGGCAATGATGAAGAGTCGATCTGTACCTCAAGCCCTTCGAGCTTCAAGTACAGCTAGACTCGAACCGCCATCCCTGAAGTCTCATGGAAGACAAGCGCCCAGACTCTTCTCTTCTCTGATGGTGGAATGAACTCCCACTGGGTGTTCGAACAGCAGAGTCTCTTGCGGTCTTCAAACGCAGACTAAAGACCCATCTCTTCATAATGCACTTAAGTGAGTAAGCACTAGTAGAGGTGTAAGTTGTGTATGTACTTGTGTTGTGTTGCACCTATAATGCACTTATAATGACCTTTTCTTTTCTTTTCTATAGGTGTGAGCACTGGGCTGGGGTTGCCAGGTAGTGCTCTTTTTGCTCTATATGTGTGTATTGATCTATCTAGGTATCAGCACTGGCCCCCTGTTCGGGCAGTGTCTGAGCTCATGGTGAGTTTTAGGCTCTGAACTTCCTGTACTAGCTGGAATATTATCCAATGGAACACTAAGCACGGTTGTAAGTCGCTCTGGATAAGAGCGTCTGCTAAATGCCTTAAATGTAAAACGTAAATGTAAAATGTATATTGGGTGACATTATATTATTATGCTTGACCAGTATTTTTTAAAGTAAGGGCGTTAAGGGGAAATTTGTCACCAAATTTGAATATGGTTTTCAGACTAGAGTGACAATATGTGCAAGATTGGTAGCTACCCTGCCCTATCAAGCCCTTGTACAATACATTCTAGCCAGTAAAGGCCTAGGTCCAAATTCACATTTGCCATATGGATAAGGCCATAACTGCAAGACCTTTGACCCTATGCCCACCAAACTCGGATATGGTTATCAGGTTTGGGTGATGACAACATGTGCCAAGTTCGGTAACTCTAGGACCTTCCCTGCACTTGCTAGGCCTTGTACGATTTGTTTTTCCTAGTGGGTGCCCAAGGCCAAGTTCAAATTTGCTGTAACTCCATGACTTTACAATAATCAAACTCAGATATGGTTATCAGACAGAGATACTGACACAATGTGCCAAGTCTGGTAGCTCTGGGACCCTCATTTATGAGTATCAAATGTTTATATTGATCTGCGACCAAAAGCACACAGAAATGTGCAGTAAGTGGTGTGGGGGGTGTCACTGCTGAGTAGGGAAAATGTAGGACATGTTTTGCAGTGGCTCCACCCAAATGTGACATTTTTACATTAATTACTTGCTCTAAACCATTTTTTCTGATAATACTGAAATGATTTAGAGTTCTTTTGGTATTTTCAGTACAAGAGTCTATTCACAGTAACTGATTACTGCTGCCAAAAAAACAACAGTACACGAGAAAAATAGTAATTGTCGCATTATAAAATGAAAAAATGCTTTCAAACACAGACCATGTCAATCTTGTGATCTTAGATCTGCGTATACTGGCCTTCTGCAAGTATCTTCTGTAAAACACAGAAAACATGGAAAGACCCCTTTCTGTTATTCTGCTTCCAAACTGTGGAACTCAAGTCGGCTTCTATTAGACAGTGGAGCACATTTAAATACTTATATCTTTAACTCAGCATAACTCAGTGGTATTTATAAATTCGATTTGTTTCTTTAGCTCATTTTTTTAGCTTTCATTAGACTGATTTATAGTTTGAGTTGATGAGTTTAGCCATAGAACATAGGCCTTTCAACATGTGCCTCAGAAAGGGACTACATTAGAGAACTTACAGTTTACAGCCTATTGGTTGGCAGATTTTTAAATCTGTACTCCATTAGGAAGTATATGAAGGTTTGATATATGGTATAAATCAGTGTTTTACAACCCTGGGGGAACCCTGTCCTGCACATTTCAGTGCTTTCCTTCTCCCAGCACACCTGATTCAAATGTTCAGATCATTAACAAGCTCTTTTGGAGTTGCAGTGGCTGTGTTAAATTAAGCAATCCAGTAAAATGTGCGGGGCAGGTGCCTCCAGGACCAGTTTTAAGAAAAACTAGTAGAACTAGTATAGCACTTTCTGTCCAACTTTAAATTGCCTTCATGTGTGGTTTTGTTTCTCAAATCAATAAATAAGACAGAAACAATACAGATCTTTAATTTAAAAAATGCTTCTCACTTTTTATTTTATAAGTACTGAGATTTTCTGGAACGGGGCTGATGTACACAGTTAAATAATAATAATAATAATAATAATAATAATAATAAAAACCTTTTATTTACCAGTTATTTCAAGTCCATCAACAATATTCATTAAATATTCTTTAACATTCTAATTTTGTCACTATATACTAAGTGATTGGGTGCGTTTGGTACATTCCAATTCCAACTGAATTTAATATTCACATCTTATCGCCTAAAACTGAAATTAATAAAATTAAAAACACAAAAGGTGCTGGGTCATAAGCTACAATGCCATCCTCACTATGATGTTCTTGATTAAACCACTAAACCATCTAAAAAGCAAAAATTATGCATTGATATTTCTGGGATACTGGGGGAGCAAAATCAAAACAAACAAAAACATATGACACAAATTCTAACAATTGCTGTTCCTTAAAGATGTGATCATAAAAAAAACATGCTCAGTTTGGTTATTTTAAAAGGGGGGCCCAGTTGTCAGTAAATTGTCAGCCACCCATTAAATAAGGCAACACAGCTGCTTTAGAGAACCTCTTCGGTACATTTTAATTTGCATATATTTTTTAAATTCAACATTTTGGGGAAAATGTAATATAAAATGCAGCCTACGCAGGAATTGGAACTGTAGTACAGAACATAAGAAACATTTACACATTGGTAGTCCAAAGTTCTGAGCTTGTTCTTTAAATATTGTTTCCAGAGTTTTGCATACCAGCCCAGAACTATTATAGTCCAATCTCAAATTCTTGGATTCCAAGCACAGCGAAAAAAAGAAGCTGTTTAACTCCCCATTGCCGACTTACAAAGGCAGTGATCAATCTAGAGTGCTAATTACAAAAGTAAAAAAGTATACGGGTATAAAGACAGAATAAGGAGTTACAGTATATCAATTTCATCCTTATTCCTACAGAAAAATGTAAGATATTAACAAAACTATTTATAGTCAAATAATGTAGAACATCTATATGAAATGACGTATTCAATTAATTTACTTAATTCAATAAAGGCAAAAAACAACAACATATAAAGAGAACACAGGGAAAGCCATAGAAAACACATCATCCTAACCCAAAATGTTCCTCTCTCATTTATCGGGGGCACGGACATACACCAAGGATGACAGGAGCAGTAGCTCTGGTGGCTTGTTTAGTAAGATTAGGTTGTCGCTCCGAAGACCATCGTAGTGCATCCAGTAACCATCAATTTGGAAGGCTGCTGAGTAGTGATGTTCCTCCCTGTTGAAAAGTGTGGCACCTTCTAATGAGTACCTATGGAAACACAGAATCACAGTGTGAGATTTTGTCAAAGGATTGTATCTTAGATCTATTTTTTTTTTTTTAAATGTTTAAAAAAGATGGAAAGAACCAAATAAATATACCTGTGATCTGACAAAGCCAGATAGTAAGGTACGTAGGAGAGATGTTCAGATTTCCACATCTGCATGTTAAGGATGATGAAAGGAGGGGGGCCATGGCAAAACTCTCTCTGTGAGAACTCTCTCAGCCCATTACATCTGAAACAATAATAGCAGATTGGTAGTTGAATGAATCCATATTAATACGTGTTGGATATCAATGTTTTTGGATAAGTGTGTATGTATACAAGTGTGTATAAGGTTACCATGTGGGAACGTTCCCAGAACAGAACTTGAATTTTATGCATTTACGACGGGGTCAGAGTCCCTGGGAGAGCGTTGCCATCAGGGTTCTACAGGTTATAGGTCAAACACCATTTGGAGGAGAGTTGACCATCTGGTAAAACCAGATAAGGACACATCCTCTTTGTACATTAAGGGTGTGGTGAAACGGTCTATAAAAACCCTGGACCAGATACTCTTTTCGGACATGACAGAGCTGCGAGTGAACTGTGTTCGCCTTGAAATAAACTACTCCAACATCTTCAGCCTTCAGTCTCCTGATTCTTACTCCTTTGGTGCGAAAACAAGAAAAGAAACATTACTGTTCCCTCCCTGAGAATTAATGTTGTTAAAGTTGGCATTACTGGCACTGACAGAGCAGGTTCTACTTCAGACAACGTAGATTTGAGTTTTAGCCAGTGGCCCATGCTTGCAAGCTTAAGTTCATGTCACTGAACATATGTATATGTATAGTGTGTATGTGTTAGCGAGAGACACTACAACAGCAGAGTTTGGTCGTAGCCTTAAAACCAGAAAGAAAACACACCGAGTCTGTTGGCCAGTGTAGATGTCAGACACTATATGCAATGAAGTGCATGTGCAGCAAAGAGATCTGAGAGGTCCTTGTTTAGGAGGCTGACGGCTTGGCGAAGAAGCTGTGGAGGTGATAATTAGTCTGAGTCTAAGGCTCACGCTCTTGGTCTCCATTGAGATGGAAACTGCTAAAAATGGACAGTGACCGAAATGTAAATCCATTTGATAAAGGATTTTCCCGCCCTCTTCTGCATCCTAGATGAGTAAAAGTCATCAGCCGTGTGAAGCTGCAAGGAGCTGCAAATTATTTTCTCTGCACATCGCACCATTCACTGCAGCTTAAGCTTGGTTTGTGAAGATGCGGTGGAGAACCAGACGGAGAGGGAGGATGTGATGATGGATTCTGATACAGAAGTGTAGAACTGGACTAGAAGTGCTAGAAGAAGCCCAAATTTCTTAAGGGGATGCTGTAAGTACAAGTGCTGCTGGACCTTCTTCATGACTGCAGTGTGTGTTTAGCTCTAGGTGGCTGAGATCAGATCGACCAGAATGGGTCATCTACGAACTTGATAAGTTTAACAGAGTCACTGTCAGAGGTACAGTCATTGATATGAGAGTAGAGCAGTGGAGAGAGCATCGTACAGAAGTGCTGAGGCAGAAAGGGACTAAACTGTGTTCCCTGTTAGAGCTGTGGGTCTAATAGCAGACGGTGGGTGGGACATTTCCGTTTACATTTAAGGGATTTACATCCTACAGGAGAGATTATTTTTATATATGAGCTTAAAACAGAACCTTTGAAACATTTATCATACGAAACAGACCAGCAGATTATTCAGCTTGATAACATCCATGTTACATCTCCAATCCTAAAATTTGTTAAGATTGTCTCCATTTCGTAATCAGAATATGATACTGGGCCCTACAGTAAATTGTGAGGACAGCTGAGATGACCATCAGGTTGTTTTTACCCACCATCAACACCTCCTATCATAAAGGACAAACAACAATGAATAAAGAAAAATAACTCTTGTGGTGCAGACAGACACAAACAGAACATTCTATTACATAAAGAGTGAACACAATAATTAAAGTCTGATTGGATAAGTCGCAGTCAAAGCACTTATAAAATCATAACATTAACCCATGTCACCGAAAGGGGGGGGGGGTACTAACATGGTCTTTGCTGTGTTTTTCATAAGTCATACGCTCAGGACAAAATCAGCAAACCCACCTTGATAACTTACCATACTAAAAACGCAGCGAATACAAAATAATGTAGCAAATGAATCATTTTGTACTGGGCATGCTCCTGGTGAATAAAGCAACCATGTTTGCAAACAGAAAATACAAAAAACCCTATCTGCCACACCCACACAACACGTTTCACAATTTTAGGCCTTCAATGAAAACAGTTGCAGTTATTGAGATCATCAATGATGCATAAAAAACAGTTCCTGGGTTGGACAGGCTTCTCATATTACAATTCAGAATGACACAGATAAGACAAACACTTTGTGCCTCACCCAACTTCTTTGCAGAATACAATCTTTGAGCAGAAGAACTCATCCACTGCAGACTGAATTGGATCTCTGTCAGGAAGCTCATGTGGAGGACTGTGGAGAAAGTCAAAATATTCATGTATACATTTGAAAATGCAAATTCTATTTAGTATCAAAGCTATCATGCTACACTTCTGAACGCAACGTCAAAGACAATAGAGAGAGCGCGATCATGTACAGTTCTTTGAAAAGTCTAGATATCCCTGGCAGCAAACAATACAACTGTCTTTTCCTGTAAATGTTAATGCACATTTAGAAATTTTATAAATTCCATTTTTTTTTACTACATCAGTCCAGAATTGTTCTGAGGTTCTAGATAAAGTACCCTCTGATGGCTCTTCCACGCAAATCATGCTTGTGCAAGCAGCACTGCACAGCAGAATGGTGTATACCCACTCCTGTGTCCACTAGATTTTCCTGCATGCGCTTTTGCCTTTCTGGCCACAAGCCAAACCCAAATATGGCAAATATGGCATGAACACATATATAAATGGAATATTTAATATTTCATATTCCAGAATTTCTCTCTCTCTCTCTCTCTCTCTCTCTCTCTCTCACACACACACACACACACACACACACACACTTACTAACATTGTGTTAACACAGTATTAACTATTAATGACCACATAAACATTAGAGTTATTTTGGGAAAGACATTGCACTTTTTCCTGTGCATGCATCAATACCAATACTGTTACTGGCCCAGCAAGGAACTCATTTACTCGTACTTGGCCTCATAAAAATCACCAATATTACCATCTGATACCAGCTGATACCTTGTGATATACGCTCAGTGTACACGGCCACCCTAAGGAGGAACGCAAGCTGGCAGTGAACAAGGCTCTACTCACACAGAGAGGTGTTACTGACTACTATAGTGGTTAGACACAAAGCTGGTGGTCACTTCAAACATTGCACCATGGTATATTCCCACCAGATACACACTGTATAACAATACTAGTCCATTTTTAAACACTCACAACCACAACCACTTCCGTAATACAGATGGAGACACCAAGGCTAGTCAAATGGAAGCAAAACTTTGACATTTGCTACCAAGGTACATGCTGAATATAATAACAATGTCCACTCATCAACGAAAGAACAGCTGCACCCAGAAGGAAGTGTGGGATTGCAGTGCTATTGGGAAGGAAGATAAAGGTTACCAGGAACAATAAATGATGATAGACTGATATGGGTAATATTTATTGAGCTACACATACAGAAGTATTGTCTGTCAGTATGGCGTCGGGCCACCATATTTGCTAACCCAACATGCCAGAAGTCTCGGCATGGAGGCATCTAGTGTAAACCCATTTCAAAGGAGTAGAGACAGTAACTGCAGCAGAGGAGAACACCTTTTTAGCAGTTTTAATTTTGAAAGAGACACTGGATGAGCAGGTATGCGGGCTCAGTTGTGGTTCAACCACATTTTTATGAGATGACTCCATAAGCAGAAGGATGGGCTGCTCTAAACAGCTCAAAAACTTAAATCTTCAGCCAATTTAAACATTTACAGATCTGAAGTCTGATCCTTGAAGCATTATGAGCGGGACTTTGCCTAAAACTATTCAGTCCCGTACAGAAATCTGATATTTAGGCATATACGCACATATTAAAAAGCTCAACTCATGCGTTTCAAAATATATACGTACAAGTTTTAAATATTTATTGTACACACATAATATATGGATGACACCTGCCCATTTACAGAGCGTGAAATACTCAACTTTAAGACCACAGTGTTTCCAGTTCAGCAACATCCAAACATTTCAAACTACTGTTTTTAATAAAGGTACGGGAAACGGCACGAGTGGACATGCGCCACACAGGAATATTGCCTCCACACATGACGCTCGCATTTTTTCGGCTGTTTCTGTGTGTAAATAAAGGTGAATCCATCATTTACGGTAGATGACATCACCGTCAGTCTTTTAGATAAGCAGAGCTCAGTAATGTTACAGTCCGGTCTTCCTTAGCTCACTGGTAAAGTAGTAAACTGATGTCAAGCATGATAAACGGAGGTCAAACTTTCACCAGTGAAAGAACGAAATATGGTGATGACGGCAATGAGCTTCACACCGCAGCAGGCAATACATAAGTGCAGTATTGGGGTAATGCGGTTATTCTCACAGCCCTACCAGCAACCTCTGAGAAACACTTACAAATGCTTCTAGAAACCTGAAGCAGTGCAGCATACAGCGGTGCAGCCTCCTGGTTTTGTGTTACCTTGATGGAACGTCTTGCCGTGGTGCATATTTATAGGTCTATACATAAAACTCTGGGTAGGATCATTTAATAGCCTATTAAAATGCTACCAGCATCAACACTACACTGCTGAAGTCAGTTCGCTCTGTGCTAAATGGTGAGGAATCAATAGTGAGGTTTCAAAAGATCGGTCATATTGGGACAAAGAGGTCACATAGTATATTTTGTAACCATTTTAAGATCAAAATACAGGTAACACACATCTCAACACCCATCTTCTAGAAATGGGGTCAGAATGTGTTCCATGTAATACAGAACATGTTATTGAGGCATTACAACTGTTAAATCGGCTTACAACCGATCTTTTACATAAACAAAGCAAGCCTTTGAAATGAGCTGGCTTTGTGTCATGCACTAACCAATCACACTGCCATCTTGTAAAGTATACAAATACACAAACTGTCATGTGACTGCATCCAGGATGTTCAGTGTAGGTCACTTAGCGTTTCCATGAGGAACTTGACAGACTTTGTAAGGGCTTTTGACACATGGGCTCTGCTGGGTTAAATGGTGCAGCATTTACATGCTAATATTAATAACTGCTGCACCATTTGAGGTCGAATTGGAAAATTCCAACAGTAAGTTGGTGGATAAGAAGCCTCCTTTAATATCTACAGGTAGGATAGGTAGCTGGTCATGGTAGCGTTTCCAGCATGAAGGCCTCACACCGAGTCCACCAACTTCGGAAGAACAACACAATACATATTAATACCAAAACTGTCAGACAGCGACACAGCATAAAAATTTAGGGCTGTACTAATTTCTGAGTTAAATTAAGGCTGACCAATCAGAGCTCTGTTGTCATGGTTGCAGCCCAAACAGATGTATGTCAGGATGGTGGGAGAACAGTTAACCACAAAGCAAAGCACAAAAGCTTTCCGGCGATAAGCAACACACTGACCATAAACGTATAGAGTAAAGAAAACACAGAGGAGCAGAACTGAAAGGCTGTGAATAATGGTGAGTAGCGCTGCAGTGGCTGTACATACCTGCAGTTCATTCACTCCTTTATAACAAGAGAAACAGAACCTCCAATTCTCCCACTCACGTAGTAGTATCAATAAGAGTATCCCTAAGAATCAGGATCAATAAGCAGTATCCTATCGATACCCATCATTAGCAGTGTTTCCTACTAGTGCTCGTACATGTGAGAAACAAAGACGATGCATAAGAACATTACACACCATGAAGCTAGCATATATGAGCAACATGTATCCCTCTGTATATGGTATTAATGAGGTTTTTTAACATATGCTATTAAATATATCCGTTACACGTATATATTTGTATATGTTGATATATGAGTGAAATGTGTACCACATTTGAAAATACAGTGGTGTGAAAAAGTGTTTGCCCCTTCATGATTTCTTATTTTTTTGCATGTTTGTCACTCTTAAATGTTTCAGATCATCAAACACATTTAAATATTAGTCAAAGACAACACAAGTAAACATAAAATGCAGTTTTTAAATGAAGGTTTTTATTATTAAGGGAGAAAAAAATCCAAACCTACATGGCCCTGTGTGAAAAAGTGTTTGCCCCCCAGTTAAAACATAACTGTGGTTTATCACACCTGAGTTCAATTTCTCTAGCCACACCCAGGCCTGATTACTGCCACACCTGTTCTCAATCAAGAAATCACTTAAATAGGACCTGCCTGACA
>CM067483.1:10194827-10227605 GCA_034552555.1 Semaprochilodus insignis | reverse complement strand
AAGACTTTGGAGTGGCCTAGTCAAAGTCCTGACCTGAATCCTATTGAGATGCTGTGGCATGACCTTAAAAAGGCAGTTCATGCTCGAAAACCCTCCAATGTGGCTGAATTATAACAATTCTGCAAAGATGAGTGGGCCAAAATTCCTCCACAGCGCTGTGAAAGACTCATTGCAAGTTACTGCAAACATTTGATTGCAGTTGTTGCTGCTAAGGGTGGCCCAACCAGTTATTAGGTTTAGGGGGCAAACACTTTTTCACACAGGGCCAGTTTTTAACCTTCATTTAAAAACTGCATTTTACGTTTACTTGTGTTGTCTTTGACTAATATTTAAATGTGTTTGAGGATCTGAAACATTTAAGAGTGACAAACATGCACAAAGAAAAAGAAATCATGAAGGGGGCAAACACTTTTTCACACCACTTTATATTTGTTACATATATGCCCCTATGTGCCAAAAATAAGTTATATAAGGGAAATGAGAGATATAAGTACAATCCATAGATGATAAGATATGGCAGATGATAAGATTTGCCATCAGATTTGTTTACGGGGCGCCCAGTTATTTAACCACAGATAACATTCAGTGTTCGAAATGGCAATTATCTCATCCTTACTTGATATTTATGGTCTTCTGTAGGAGTTCCTGGAAACGGGACGGACAGCCCCAGTTGGTGCAAAGGCTCTCTTGGACAGTAGACATCAAGTTTTCCAAGTTCTTGGTGAAATTCTCATGCTCATTACCAAAAAGGTCAATCTCCAGAGCAGCTTGATTGATCACTGAGCGGTACTGACGCTTAGACATCCTGTCCCAGATCCACAGCATCTTGACCGTGGTGTAATCATAAGAGTCCATCAGATACAGAAAGTGTTCCACAAACTGTTTACCCAGGAATAAGCCCACTTCCCGGCAGAAGGTGTGATTGTCCCGGAGGATGATATACAAGAGCATGAGGAATCCATCAATTGTACAGGTGTTCTTGAGACTGATTTTAACATACAGGGGGATGCAGGAGATTGCTTTCTGACCAGCCCTGATTGTGTACACGCCTCCCCAAGGTAGGACAGGTCTCCAAAAGGAACAATCCTCATCACTGTTGTTCTTGATTAAAGCACGAATCTCTTCAAATAGTGTTTTGGTCCTGTTAGGAAACATTAAATGCATGAAACATACAGGT
The DNA here is from genome assembly GCA_034552555.1 of Semaprochilodus insignis. Lineage (NCBI taxonomy): Eukaryota > Metazoa > Chordata > Actinopteri > Characiformes > Prochilodontidae > Semaprochilodus > Semaprochilodus insignis. Next base: position 10,226,428 of record CM067483.1, on the reverse strand, counting down.
CAAATTACTAACGCAGCAAGAAACCTTCACTGTTACTACTGACTTGGGGTCGACTGATTAGTCAGGTACAGACTAAACACTTTATACTAGGCTTTATACGGCGTTTAGTCTGTATTTAGGCTTTATATGGCATTTAGTCTGTATCTAGGCTTTATACGGCATTTAGACTGCATTTAATCCATATCTAGGTTTTACACGGCGCTTAGTCTGTGTTTAGTCCATATCTAGGCTTTAGAAGCCGTTTAGTCTGTATTTAGGCTTTATGTGGCGTTTAGTCTGTGTTTGTCTGTATTCAAGATTCAAACATTTATTGTCATATGCACATATATTTATTGTCATATCTAAGCTTTATATAGCGTTAAGTCTGTATTTTTATAAAACCTAGATATACCCTAGTTTTTATACAGTGTTTAGTCTGTGTGTAGGTTTTCTACAGTGTTTAGTCTGTGTGTAGGTTTTATACAGTGTTTAGTCTGTATCTAGGCTTTATACAGTGTTTAGTCTGTGTGTAGGTTTTATACAGTGTTTAGTCTGTGTGTAGGTTTTATACAGTGTTTAGTCTGTATTTAGTTTGTATGTAGATTTTATACAATGTTTAGTCTGTATTTAGTCTGTATGTAGATTTTATACAATGTTTAGTCTGTATTTAGTCTGTATGTAGATTTTACACAGTGTTTAGTCTGTATCTAGGCTTTATACAGTGTTTAGTCTGTATGTAGGTTTTACATGGTGTTTAGAAGATCTTTGAGCTTCATTTCTCTAACTAACCTAGATTATCTAGCAATCATCACTGAGATCTGTCCAGGTTTGATTTGATTTGAAGTTTGATCTGTCCGAGTTGATTTGATCTGTTTTCAGGTTCCTTTAAAATGTCCCAGTTGCAGCCTCCACTGTCTAAAGATAAAAGCAAACATAAAACTGATGGCCAATGAATGTCAGCCACAAATATTGGTTATTGGTCTTCTTGATTACTAGTAACTGGTATCGAGATCAGCACTGAAATATTACATTGACTGACCCCTGTTAGTGACAGAATAAGTAATAATCTTTAAAGAAATCTGTAAACAGAGTATAATCCAGAAAGTCACGTTAGCTAAAGAGTCCTGCAGTTGCATTTAAGTTTGATATTCAAGCCTAGAAACTTTATGAAGCTCGATTTTGCAACAAATGAGTGTTTACGTGCTTTAACACGAACTAAAGTACGTAGTTAGTGCCACCTTTTACCAGCAGGACCTATAAATACTATGATTTAGATTCTGTTTTCCATAATGTGTTCCACTAAACAGGACTACATACACTTTTCATGGGTTCAGCTGAGGAGGTATTCTATGATGGTTTGTTGACTTGCAGCTGATGCCACTTTAAGAACAAAGCTGCTTTCTCATGTTGTAGGAAACTAAAGCAAAACTAGACATATTGCCCAACATGGGACAGTTTGGGGGGTCTTTAGTTGCCTTAGAGATCAATCCAGGTTAAGATGATGTGAAGGGGATGTTGGTCAAATTTAGAACTGGCCACCAATTATCTTGAATTTGGTAGCTTAAACAATAACTAGGTCTTTTTAAAATACAATCTGAAAAGTATCATCAGCCAGACATGGTGTTTTAGAACATCAACTTTATTACATCTACCAATGAGCTTACACACGCGGTCAGCCAGCTCTGACTGGTGCCTTGGCCAGGAGGAGAACTACAGCATCATTAGATAAGCGTGTTGATAAAAAGTGTATGTGGTTTCCACAGGGATAGTTACACAATATTTTGCTGCAATACCTTAAAATATGGAAAAGCTGATGCAAAATAAAGCAGCAACTTATCACATAATCACACTTACACAACTGTATCCTAAAAATGCAACTTCTGCTGTGATGTCATGACGACTGATGGCACTACTAGTGGTTGTAGCTGTGTAATGTACCTCTGCCTATTGTTGACCCTGTATTTTACATCCTTAAGTCATTCGACACACACAGACACACAGACACACACACACACACACACATATAACCAGCAAGAAGTTTTGGGGTTATTCTGAAAATACTGGAACCTGACTTTAAAACAACTTAATGTAAAGGAAAACTGTTTTCTTTTCCAGATATATAAACCACGATGACCAAATGAATAAATAAAAGTAACAGAGAGACAAAACTGAAGCTGACGTTTAATTTCTTGCTCTACCCTAAATGATGTGGTATTCCGACACCTGTACTATCATCCAACTGCAGGACTTTTTACAGGCATTATGTTTTGGAGTTTAGAGACTCCTTTCCAGCTCAGCTGTGTAAATCTGGCCACGATATCATCTAATCTAGTACTTGCAGATTAAAGGCAGTGCTCTACAGAGTTTACTGCATTTGCTTAAAGTCTTCAGTTCATTAACTAGCGCACCAGGGTTAAATCTGAAGCTCCAGTCGCCTTTAAAATCTAACCGAGGGACGTTTAAAAGTATTTCACTTAAAGGATGTCCTTTCCTCCCTGTCCAAAGACAAAAACAACACATGTTAAAGAAAACACTGCCTCCATTGGTCTTCTGTGAATCTGCCACAGGCTTTTAGAAATGTCAAGCAAGCGTCTAACGTTACTCCAACGTCTTTACTACTACAGTATAGATCAACATGTTCAACGCCTGCTGTCTCAATATGCTTCTGCCTACTATGACTAGGGTTAGGTTTTAAGTTTGCTGTGCTGCCTTTCCTCATCGTCACACAGAAGCTGTTTGGGTTTTACCTCCACAATGCTTTTATTTGGGTCTGCTGTAACCTACATTTCTGGCTTCAAATAGTGTTAAGTTTGTTAAACATATATTTTTTAAAAGTTGAAAAGTTTGTACATCTATAACTCCGTAGGTCTACCCTTGTACATCTCAGTTTTTCGATTTTAATTCGGTCTTGACTTCTTCTCTGGACAGAAACTGCCTCTTTAAGATCGACTGCTATTGTTGTATATCAGGTTTACTGGAGTAGTTGGACTGGTCTGCACCATGTAACTCCTAAGTAATTAGTAACCAGGCACAATTACTTGTACAATGACAATAACGACTCCTTTAATAATGAACAATTAATGACTCACTACTTCATTATTTACTCTCTAATTTGCAATCATTCATTATTGGAAAACAGAACACACCAATTATACTGATCCTATGGATAGCGTTGTTAGGATTTATGATATATTATTTTTAAATATGCCGATAAAAACCACAATAATTGTGAATTATACTGTTTAGCATACTGTTTGAACTGTTACTTTCATTATAAACAACTTGTGCTTTTCTTATAGTGTAAGATACTACATCATTTCAGTGCTGCTTCAATGATTCGAGATGTGATGTTTAATTATATGCATTTTATGCTTTTATTTGCAGTTTATGATTTTATACAGTATGTACTTTGTCACCCAATTTACCATATATAGACAAAGTCAGGTCATTTATTGAATCGAGAAGTTTGTCTGGTGACTGTGAAGGGAATTGAGCGATATCTGAAGACACAAAGCTGTGTCCTGGGGAATCTGGAGTAGGTATTATATTAGCTCGGTCCATACTAAAACCAGGCTTTCCTTATGGTGGTAGACTGCAAATATCTGGGATATGACCTTGCTAATGACTAACCAAACAAACAAACCAGAAGCTGTTAAGAAAAAGCAAACTTCAGCTCATCTAGCACTGTTCATCCAAAGACAGCGCATTATACTGCCGCCTGCTCGGGGGTTGGAGTGCTGGAGCCTGAAGCTGTTCCAGAATGACTTTCATAGAAGTCTTCAACGCTGATAGCGAGGACTCGGGGACTCGTATAAATGTGATCTCAGCTTTAAAAAACACAGTTACCTGTAACTGCTCCATCCTCAGTTGGCAGAATTAAGACTTGCTTGTTTCCTCTTTTACTCGTTTATGAAACTACATTTTCTGTAGATGAGGATGGAGCTTGCAAGTGCTTACTACTGACTGGTTTCTCAGCCAAGCCCCAAATTCAGAAGACCACTGTGTTTGGACAGTGATTACACTGTGACAAGAACTCCACACTGTCTGGGCTGAAATATAATGGCTGTACTGTGTTTGGCTTTGGCTGGTTTAAAGCACCACACAGTGAAATGAAAGATTTAGTTTTCTGTGTGATTTGTATTCAATTATGACAAATTCAGCATTTACTTCCTGTAAGTGTAAAATGACACAAACTGTTCTTCTGGTCCACCAATGTTAAATCAATGTAATGGACTGTAGTCCGCATGTCACGCCTGTTTAAACATGAAGTATGAATGTATATAAGTAAATTATACTGGGAGAGGAGAGGCAGGTACTAACCGCATATACACCAGTCATTGCTTAGGAGCCACAGCAGCTCAAAGATTGTCCAATGTCAGTCTGGAGTCAGAGGAGATTACGTCTGTTACTGGACACTGCTAATAGGAAACACGTGTGTTTAGTTATCTTAAAGTGAGCTTAAACTAGCTCTGAACAGGGTTACTGACTACAGACTGGAAAGCGCAGTTTAGTGAAAGTTGTGGCTGCAGTTTGTTTTCAATTCAGACAGAACACAGGTCAGGATTTCAAAACCTACACATGCATATGAATGCGTCTCTGAAGCTGACTGATGCCGCATAAAGCTTTAAACGGAGCTCGTTGTTAATGCTGTCAGTTTCAATCTTTTACTGCTGGTTGAAGACATTTTTGTACCTGCGCTCTAACAGTGACAAAAAGGGCATTAATCAAACTGAAGGGCAAAACCAGTGTGTTAAAAAACCCCATCCTTTTTCTGAAGAGCTGGTTGTAATTACAAACACGCAGTTGTAACTTATTTAACACAGTAACACCTGAAACACTTCATCGGCTGGCGTCCCCGATGCCAAACATCTTTTAAGTGTTGTGAGAAGGAACAGGAACGTTACACAGTGGTTAAAAACTACACACGTTTTGGGTTCATACTGTCTGAGTCAAAGTAAATGTAAGAAACTCACACAGCGTTTTCCATACTGTCCCACCTCCCTCCGTGTGAAACATGGGAAACAACAGAGCTGATACACAGAATAAATAAGTGCACCAAGAGGAAGGTGAGGAGCTGGTGGCAGTTGCTTGTAATCCTGCAGTTTAGATTATTTAGTTTTTTGTATATGAAAACATTCACGTAATCAATAACCAGATTTCTGCACTGTTGAGATCAGGGTCCATGCACAGTTTGGAAGTACATGAAACTAATGTAGTTCACTTCTACTTCATTCCATTACACTGTACACTTAGCTTAAGCTTAACCTAAAGAGGTATGCAATCTAATTAACTTGAATCTATGCTGTAATACTGAACTTGTAATTATAAGTAAACAGATGAACAATCTGTATTTACAATAACTTTTATTATTTGAAGTTTAACAAACTCAACATTTAAGATTAACCTGGTTACTCTCTCTTAGGTTACTTACTGCACACTGGAATAAGACTGAGGGGTACAACCAGTGCAGTGAAATCCACCAAGCTGTACAGTATTCCTAAACAAGCAGTATTCGTAAATGAGCATGTAAGTGAACTCCATTAAGTTCACTTACAGGTAGTAAACAGCGGTGCAGCAGGAGAGACTTTTATTTTGAAATGTAGTCTTAGGAATCTGCACTGAGGTAGTAGGAGAGAAAAGGGGCGTGTTGTCTCCTTCAAATCACCATATGCCGAATAGGAGTTCTGATTAGTAAGAAATCAGTTTTTGATCTGAAACTGAATTTATAACTAGTCAGAAGACCAACGTGGCTACACCTAATAATCTATCACGACATGTTACAAAGGACATCTGTAATGTTTACTGTGAGCAGTATAAAGGTAAATATTGATATCTGTAATTAGATTAAAGGGAACTGTAGTTCAGGTTTTACCAGTAAGAATGCGGTTTACACCAGTGATGACATACACTCACAGTTATGACCCGTATGGGATGGTGTGACTGTAGACTAACCCGGATTACCAGATAATGAACAGCCCGCTTGTGTGAGGCAAACCGTGTGAGGTAACCCTAACCCTAACCATCAGACCGGTACAGGACATGACCGAGTGGTACCGTGCCGTACCTAAATCAGCTTCATCGCTAGTCTGTGACAAGCGTTCTGTGTAGGACTTACTTTACACTCGACACCTGACCGAACCACCAATAGCATCTAGCGGGACGGTCATCTGGCCTCCGTACCTTGAAAGGCAACACGTGCATTGGTCACTAATGTTCCCGCCCACTTTAGACTGTTTACACAGCCAACAACTCAGCTCGGCTTAGACTCCGTTATTCAGTCCGATACGTAGTTAATCACCCACACGGGCTTTTCTAAAGTTCGGTTCGGCTCCAGCGTTTTCGCACACTCGACAGATACTTCCACTCGGATTACCAGCCACTACTGCTCTGCTAAAGCGGTATCAGGGAGAGTGAGGAATACCTGTGGATACGACATTCACCTGAACGCGCAAAACGAAGGTGCTAACAGAGCTAATCTGAGCTCCTCTTCTAGCCGTGCTGGCTGTACAACCAGTCCTTATGCAGCTGTGCGGTTAGCTTTGGGCAGCTAATTGCTGTGCATTTCACCGATTACAGGTTCCGCTCACCTGTCAATCTGCACACGGTGCCTGGGGTTTAGTACCAAACTCTCCAGGTCCTCTGCGTCTGTCACACAGCGCACATCGCTCTCCATCGTCCTCTGGCTTTCATGTCTCTTAAACGACCCAAACTCATTTCCTCTGCTGTCACTACAACACAGCACGCAAACATGGCATCTCCACTTTCACAACATCCTGCAAGCGCGCACGCAGCGATGACGTCACCCCGTAGATTCGCTGAGTGGGCGATGCCTGTAAGGGCAATATCAGAGAAAATAAAATTGCCCCGGGACTCTAAAGTTCCTGTTATTCCCCCTTACACTGTCAGAGTTCCACAAACGCACAGACACATCCTCTCTATGACAGATCCCTGATATGGAATAATAAAGATTACAATAAGAACTTTTCTTACGTAAACGTTTTTTTATAAGAGGCTCGTTTGTTTTTTCTAAATTACCCAGAATGTATAGAGAAACACAAACGTTCACTTCACACTGTAGCATGTTTAATGTTCGCATGCTAGTTTAAGGTTCTGTCTTCCGCAGCATTGATTCAGGGTTATCTGGTTTTTAAGTCTGACATTAATAGCCATTTCCAGGGCTAGACGCACTCACAGACCTCCAAAACAAGTGATAGTCACAGAACTTATTCAGAACCTTTTCAGCCACTTCCTTGTTTATTCAGCACCACTGTGAGTTAAAAAGGGTCTAAACTCTTTCAGCTCCAGTCTGCTTGTTAGCACGTCCTGGTCTGAGCCTCTACTGAGGTTCTGTCTTTCCAGCATGCGGCAGTTCTGTGTTCCTTGGTGTTTGAGTAGATAAGCCTCTCAGAGACTTTTAAAGAGGCAGTCTCTCAGAAGCAAAGATGGGCAGAGGTTCAGCAATCTGCAAAAAAAAAAAAAAAAAAAAAAAAAAATGTTTAAAAACAATTTCAGGAAAATCTTCCTCAACATAAACTGTGAGGACTTTGGATCTCCCATCATCTATAGTACATAGGATCATCAATAGATGGGCTCAGGAATACTTCCAGAAAGCTCTATCTTGCAAAGAAGCTGCATGTCAACACCATCCAGAAGCGCTGCCATCTTCTCTGGGCCACGTCTCTTTCAGGGAAGGCCTTGGATGTTCCAGCAGGACAACGCTAAACCACATACTGCATCCATCACAACAGCATGGCTCAGCAGGAGGAGAGTCCAGGTGCTGAACTGGCCTGCCTGCAGTCCAGACCTTTCACCAACAGGACATCTGGAGCATCATGAAATGAAGAATCTGGCAAAGACGACCCAGGACTCAGACAAGAACGGGACAACATTCCTCTCCCAGAACTCTAGCAGCTGGTCTCCTCACGTCCCAGATGTTTAGACTATTAAAGAAAAGGGGATGCTACACTGCGGTAGACATGGCCCTGTCCCAAATGTTCTGAGATGTGCTGCTGCTATTAAGTTCAAAATGAGTTCCTAATGTTCAGGATAGTAAAATGTCTCAATTTCAACATCTGATAGAGTTCTATGCCCTACTGTGAATATAAAATGGGTCTATGAGATTTGTAAATCACTGCATTCTGTTTTTATTTACATTTATTTATATTTTAAACAGGGTCCAACTGTTTTTGAACCGGCATTGTAATAATAATATTAATAATAATAATAGTAACAGTTCTCAAGTTCTGAAAACAGCTATGGTTTCCATCATTTACAGTTGCTCAAATGATCTAACCAATAAGCTACTAGGAGCTTTTATCTAGCACCAAAAGTTGTTGTTCATAGGAAACCAAGCAAAAAAATACTAGAGAATAAGAAACCAACTAACACAGTGAGAAAAGAACAAGTCAGTTCGGCAAGGATTTCTCAAAGAGCTTCACAAAGTCAAACTTAAACAGCCCGAAGAACGTCTTTGTTGACTCTCAGACAAGGTGCTCAGTCGAACCTCAAACATGGATTTAACTCTTACTTCTTAGATGTAGTAAAGTACTCCTAAACACTTATATGACCACATAAAATAACCATACCTGCATTAATGCTACACTATTCAAACAGGTAAACATTTATTACAGACAGAACTATCACACAACCAACATAAAGAAAGATGAAGAAAACACATTTCTAATAATCAAACCTGCCTGGTGAAGCCCCTCTCCCCTCTCCAGGCAGTTTTCCTCTGTGTCCTTTTTATCAGCCGGAAGGCAAATCCGTGCTTTGTAACATGGTGCACTCCGCACTGACAGCGCGCAGCCATCAGATTTTACTGTAGATGTGAATGCCGGCCTGGTGGAAGTGTGATACAGGTGTGTGCATGGTGCAGTAACACTGTGGTGACAGAATGCACAGAATTGACAACAGCCTTGCTAACACCATGGCCAATGCCAACTGTCTGCAGGAGTCCACCTGTGGCATAGAACCAGAGGGCTGTGAGGAGATGCAAGGTGGGACTGAGGGCAGAATTCCTGTCAGCTCCTCCTGTACCAAACCATGTAGGGTAATTATTTCACCCCTGGGCAGCCTGTATGTTTCTATTGGCCCATTATTGCCAAGATGAACTGGAGGATTGACATTTGAACACAAAGCAGCATCGATGCCAACCGCTCTACCTCGTGTACAGCGCTGTCGACAGTGGTTTAATAACAGTACCCTCTGAATGGCCCCACCATCACTGAGGTTTGAGCCATCTCCATCGCCAGTCTTCCAGTGGCCTGTTTATGGACTCGACTGATTTATGCACAAGTTTGGTTGGTTAAACGTGCACAACTGGACTACGGACTACAGACTACAGAGAAATACCGTCATTAGGACTAAGATGAAGGTGAAGCGAACGGATGAATATAGAATTAAGTATCAACATTGTGTTATTTTTATTTAATATTATTATAAAACATCCTTCCGCCTGCCCCCAGGATGGCAATCTCTGGCTTTTAGGTGCTGAATTGCAGGTAAAATCCACTGTTAGAAGTTCTTAGTGAATAACGAGAGGTCGTACTTCAGTTACATAAGGCTTTAGGAAACACACCATAATTAAAGATCAATTAGATGAAAAAAAAAGGAAGAAGAAGAACCAGTTAATGAAGTACTTCGTCTCATGAAGCTTTTAGTCAGTACAAGGCTGAAATCAGCTTCAGATGTCAAAGTTGACACAAAAACCAGGGTGAACAGTTACACAGAAGAAAACCGGACGCGAGTCAAGGACTTTCATTTGTTTCCGTCAGCAGTTGCTTATATCTACCGCCCAGCAGACAAGTCCTAATGATCACGCTTGATACATGCTGCGACTTTCTGTTTATATCTTTCTCTTATGTCATCTGAACTAGCAGAGTTTAGGTCCATTCTGCATTTAATTTCCTGCCCTCCATCTGGGTTTTGCATGTTGAACTACCCAGTGCTTCAAATTCAATGTAATGTAACTGCAAATTCTCTGAAGATTCTCTACATCTTCTGAAGCGTTTTTAAACACGCTACCTGGCCAAACAAATGCCACTTGGACAAACCGTTGACCCTCCGGTCGCGAGGCTGGTTCCCTAAGCCCCAGCCCACGACTGATTAGATAACTACTTCAGTGATTAATGTTTCATCTGACAATTCTGATGCAGTAACTTCTCAATTAGGTTAGCAACTGTCCGAAGCATTATTAAAAATGTGGCAGAACAGTCGTGACCCGTCAACTTCACGAAAGAAATGTGGACAGAAAAACGCTGAACGACTGTGACTAGAAATCCCTTAACCACTTAGTGAAGTTAAACGGTAATGGTACTCCCCATAATGTGTGCATTTTCACACATTAACCCGGCCACCACTGAGTCCTGACCTTAAGCCCAATAAACGTCTTGGGGATGTGCTGGAGAAGACTCTACAGAGAAGTGTGACTCTCGGGCGTCTTAACCAAAACTAAACCTGGACGGAGGTAAATGACAGTGCATAAGGTTAATGAAACAATCCCACAGTGAATGTGTACCATCCAGCTAATGGCGATCCAACACAATACTAGAGTGCGACTCAACTCTTTTTTGGCCAGGAAGTAGTTTCCATCTCAGGTTTTGTTTTTGGTCAGGGTGCTCAGATTTTGGTATAACTGTACATTACACGATTTTGAAAATTATCATACCTGAAACAGATTGTATGGTTATTTTTTTTTTACTTTTTAAAAATCATTGTTGAGGATGACTCATGTCTCAAGGTACAACAAAGTCACTACCACTTCTTTTTACCTGAAATTGAGAGCAGGTCTGATTCATGATGCTAACTTTATTAATGTGGTCAAAACCAAACAGAAACCAGACTGAAACTAACAATTTCCAGAATTTTCTACAGTTTAGTTTCAAAGGAACACAGGGTGGGAATGTGAATGTTAACCCAAGTTAACCCATAGACACCCAAACACAGAGTTAATGTCACCTCAACTCTAGCAGGACTTGAGGAGAGAGGCTCATAGGAACGGTCAATGCACTTTCATCAAGTTAGAACTGAAAGGGCGCTTAATTTACTCATGGCTGTGTAATACAGTAACATTCTTCATGGTATGATTGCATGACCAAGGCTTCCTTAGAAATAACAATCTGCACAAGTTACTCCGTAAATAAGAATAGTGCTTTACACTTACACACCGAGTGCAAAGGTCACTAGGCTGTTGCATTTACATCCCCACATGTCCATTTCCTCCATCAGGCTTTATTTCTTGATCTTGGTGGTGATGCAATGTTACAGTTCATTTCGATTAAAAGTCCTGAGATCTTTATGCTTCTTTACGCTAATCTTCCGCCTTAGCCTCCATCTCCTCCGCGTCATCGTCCCCGTCCACCTCTGCATTTTCCCTCTCCAACCTCTCCAGCTGCCGGGCCAGCTCAGTCTCATCCGTGTCGGTCACGACCTTTGGCTGAAGAGCAATGACATACACTGGACAATGAGCTCTGACATAGCGCAGTGCAACTACACCAGAAACAGTGAAGGAGTCTGAATTAAGGGTTCAATTTGTTCTCTAACCACAAACTAGTTGACTTTTGCTTAAAGGAGGAATTCGGAAAATGACACAAACCTGGGAAATTCACACTCTAAACTATTTTAGCACTACTTTTGTTTGCTGCTGGATGGTTTTGTTACCGGGACTGTTTACTGTTCCTGTTAGTGGCCGATTGTCCTTAAAGGGTCGAACTGGAGCAGTACCTTCAACATAATTCTGGTCTTTTATAAGACAGGTACAGCCTGGTACACAACAGTATCATCACCACTTCAACTCGGTTTCTCACTTCATTAAGCAGTTCTGTAACCCCTCCCACCCGCAGCCTCGTTATCACATTTCAATGTGGCCACAGGTGTGAAATGAGCCCGTTAGTTTAGTTAGATTGTGTTTGTCTATAATTATCAGAACAATCAGGTCACAGTTATTAGTGCAAAATGCCCAGTAAAAGGGTTCACTTAGTTTTTCTTGCCACTGTATGTATGTATTTGTACCTACAGACACAATAAAATATATTCAAATTCTACACAATTATATAAAAGCTCCGTCTGGTGATGCAAGTTTGTAGTAATTACTACTTTACAAACAGCACCGATATTATGTACTATCTGCATATGTATGCTTTGTAGCCTAGGGTCTAAGTCACTTGCTCTACAAACAGAAGACCTGCACAGGGTTTGAGTCTGACTCATGGGAGCATGTCACTACTTAATACTACATGCTGCTCTTTAACGGTGTTCAAACCTACACTGCAACAACTAAAAATAATACACTTCACCGTCCAGCTCTGAACATGCAACTCATCAGCTCCTTAACAAGCTCTTTCAGAGTTGCAGGGAGGTGTTAAAGCAGGGAGTCCACTAGCATGTACCGAGAGCCTCCAGAACCCTGACCTAAATTTTCAGATTCAAAATGATAAGAATTCTTCCATTTCTAGAGGTGGAAAAAAAATCTTCTGATTTTACACATTTCCAGAAGCATAAAATCATGTGCAACTTCTTCCACTAAAAGACTGAACTGATATGAGCCCAGGATCCCAAATTCTGCCTAGCAAGCTCAACAGACAGCTATCAGCCCTCACCTCCATTTGAATGTTAAAGACTCCTCTCTTCTCTTCGATCTTCTCCTTAATGGCAACCATGGCCTGGCTGAGCACAGAAAGGCCTTCTGTCCGCTCCAGCGTGGTTGTGGTCATTACATACTGAGGGGGGGCAATCAGGTTGATCTGCAACGACCGTTACGTGTCATAAGCATTCACCACAGGAGATGCGCCACTGCTAACTAGTGAGTCACAGAGGCTTCATTTAACTGTAGTTACTGATGTTCCAAGTGAAAGTGTGTGCACATCCTCTGCAGAGCGCACGCTTCTGTATCGGCTCAATTACTCTTTATTTACGCAATTGAACATTAGGCAAAAACTAAATGTGGACTGAGCAAAAGTTATAGCACATTTTTTATATATATATATATATATATATATATATATATATATATATATATATACANAGCTATCAGCCCTCACCTCCATTTGAATGTTAAAGACTCCTCTCTTCTCTTCGATCTTCTCCTTAATGGCAACCATGGCCTGGCTGAGCACAGAAAGGCCTTCTGTCCGCTCCAGCGTGGTTGTGGTCATTACATACTGAGGGGGGGCAATCAGGTTGATCTGCAACGACCGTTACGTGTCATAAGCATTCACCACAGGAGATGCGCCACTGCTAACTAGTGAGTCACAGAGGCTTCATTTAACTGTAGTTACTGATGTTCCAAGTGAAAGTGTGTGCACATCCTCTGCAGAGCGCACGCTTCTGTATCGGCTCAATTACTCTTTATTTACGCAATTGAACATTAGGCAAAAACTAAATGTGGACTGAGCAAAAGTTATAGCACATTTTTTATATATATATATATATACACATACATATTGGTGCATTCAAATCGGTAGAACAATACCACAGATAAGTTTGTTCACAGAAAGGATGTGTTAAACTTACATTTATTCAGAAAATCAAGAAAACAGAAAAAAAAATCATTTGACCAGGAAGACCAAACTTCTGCCATCTGTATCTCGTGAGGAATGAAGGTGTTGTGTGAACAACTCACTTTAATAGGCATCGCCTCAGTCGAACAGTTCAAACCCGCCCGCAAGGCATCTTTAACTGCGTCAATTCCCTCATAGCCATAACAAGCAACTTCAATATCTGAGGAAAAGAATACAAATAACATTCAAACATTAAGAAGTGTGCAATATGGCAAAAATGTAACACAATGATACTCCAACACACTGTCATGATATCTGACATGTATCTAAACATAAAAACATAGTTTAATAAGTTTAGTAAGTTGAAAATATGAAAAATGATAAAAGTTCTGCACAAAATTCCATCAAAAAACTAGAAATACAACATTTATTTCAATGTGCAGCTGCACCAAATACAACTAAACAGGACTAATTATATTTTCTCTGTAATAAAACATGCTGTGGGTCGATGCTCATTAGGTAATCCGTGACATACCCAGAAAAGCATATAGCAACATGATTTTCACAACAACGGTAAATAGAGCCACACTGCCCATCCATAACAGCACAAATAATAAACCCCTTTATTTTAACTAAAGATAATGAAGAATAAAAGGAATAATAATAATAATAATAATAATAAAAAGAACACCTGCTCTGATTTTGACTGCTTGTGGAGTCAGTCGTCTGTTGATGTTGTCAATTAAAACAGTCCTTTCCTCCTCAGTCAAATCTAAGATATCTAAAATGGATGGGTCCCTGCGATCAAAAAAAGTGACAAATAATTACATTACAAACTGAAACAGGTGCAAGGATTCAAACTGTGTCAGGAGTAACAGACCGCTGATCAGATTGCCGATCTCTAAAAGGTTGCAGATTATCATTAGCCTGTAATGTTGCATACTGGGTGAAACGGGCTTTAGAGAAAAACACATACGCCACAGCTTGCTTGAACACATCATATGCGCCATATCCAGGTCGCTTGTACTTCTCGTCAAACACCCAGGCTGTACGCTGATACAAACTCTCCAGCTGCTCGTCTTTGGTATACTCTAGAACCTCGGCCACGTGCCTTAAGATGCTATACACCTGCAAAGAGCATGCACACAGGGGAAACCAAATAAGCCAGGGTTCCGCCAACCACAGATAAGGCTTTAGGGTGAATGCCTACTCACTCACTCACACACAGACAGATAGACAGACACACAGACACACAGACAGACACACAGACAGACACACAGACAGACACACAGACAGACACACAGACAGACACACAGACAGACACACACTTTGATTTAGCATACTAAGCTTAAGGTCTGTTTACAGTCTTAGATTTGGTGAACTTGTCCTCGCATTTTATAGCTTCTTCTGGTGACACTCTTCTTTTGGATAAATCAATGTAGCCTGGAGATTGGAACAGGAACACCATGATTAGACAGGTCGGTCACAACACTACACAATCACCTGACATCAATTAGGCAAGCCAAGCACACAGTTGTTAGCATTCACAACACTAGGTTTACAGCGCAAGAAGCAAAGTCCAAATTGGGTGCATTTTCATCTGTTGTGCTGGAAATAAAGAAAACGTAAATGAAAATAAATTCAATGTAAACAAAGAAAGCATACATTCGTTCTAACACATAACGGTTCCAACAACAACAAAAGCTAGAACTTTTGAACTTTGGTGCTTTAATATGTGTAGCCAGGACTGGTGAGTAAAGCTCGTGCTTTAGTTCAAAACTACAAGGTATTAGGGTTAGGTATTAGCATCTCAGCCATGTTGTGCACTTTAGACTTTCATGTTACTTTCATGTTCATAGTACCGTACAATAAAAATCATCATTGTGATTATTAACCTGGACATGTCCTTGTGTACATACATTTGGGTATCTGGAGTGATTACCAACCCGCAAACTGTGAAGTAAGATAACCCAGACAGTTTGGTGTCCTGCCTCGATCCGAAATGCAACAACCCGGGATGCAACAAGCCGCTCAGATTTGGCTCCCCTTGGCGTGTAAAACTGGAGACTTAATTACAATAAGGCAATGAAGTAACTGCTACACCATTTAAGATGAAACAAGAAGCTGCTTCGTGTTACCAATTAGCTCTAGCTAAAGCTAACAGCTTTGGTAATATGTTAATGAAGATGCAATGCTCCAGAAGGTTCTTGGTGCAGGATCCACAATAACGTCAATGCTGTTAGTCTGTTAGTCAAGTGTCCCGGAAATGGATGGTCTTGTGAAGCCATTCTGCGACAGACACTCAAACTGGCTGTTCTGAACCATACTGTTTAGACAGGGGGAGGAAGGTGCTGGGGTGCTTCATCTTTGTGCTATTTAGACCAAATCATGTCACAGACGTTTCATTAATGGAACTGTGTTAAAGAGATATGATGTGTCAGCTTCAATACAGCAATTCCAATGTTAGATCAGGTTACTGCAAGGCTGGAAAAGAACTCGAAGGAGTATCCTGTCCCTACCTTTCTCCTTGTCCACGCGAATGACCACAACACACTCGTTACGGCCTATACGGATGAGTTTGTTGATGGAGCGAATACGTCGTCTAGAGAGTTCGCTCAGCAGAATCATGCCTTCGATGTTGTTGTACTCCAGCAGACTCACATAGGCGCCCATCTCAGCAATGGAGCGCACGTTGACCATCACCACATCCTCCACTTCTGGAAATTTGTGCTGGTAGAACCTACAGCTGAGGGCAGGCATCACGCTGCCATCGGGTCACAGGAGAGAAACGATCAAATCAGTGAGATTAGGCACAGCTTTCAAATACAACGGGATCAGAGTTATACAGACTCTAAATACACCGCATTTTAGTCCATTTTGTGTTGCAGTTTCTCAAGAATTTATACGCCTGTATTATATCACAGCAGAGCTCCGGTTTCTGAAGGTCCCTCTGTCGTGAATCAGCGCTGTATTGAACGTCAGCGTGGCTGTTTCGGTTTATTACAGGTCTGAAGGCCTTCCCAGTGAAACTGCAGTGCTGTCCCAGCACAGAGCTGACACCAAGCTACTTAGGGGAAACCATATACATGATGGCCATAAGGACCAACGTCCAAATAACTTGGGAGTCACGGAGAATCGATAAGGGATATCAATTATTTTTTGAGGGGTTTATTTTTGATTACGAAGGTAAATTGTGTACTGGTTTTCTGTACTGTACTTAGCTAGCTGGTTAACTGAGCTAAGTTACTGTCAACAGGCAGGATGAGAAATTCAGCAATTCCTCAGACTGAGTGATTATCGTATATGTGTCTGGTTAAGATGTGAATAAACGCTCTCTAACATTTATTATTGTGTTACACGATTTCCTCTGCTCAGTGTCCAATGTTGTAGGTAAAGAGATCCACGCAACAGCTCGGTGTTACAGGTCTCTAAAGAAAACCAAGGAGCCACACCGACTATAGGTCCAATGACTTCAACAAAGTTCTTAACAAGCTCAAGACGTAAGGGAAGGTTTTTATCCAAGACGGAAATTCTGAAAATGTATAATAATTCACATATAACTGCGACCTAAAACCACAATAAGGATGCTTTATGTTTATTTATCGTTCTGTTTTTCTTCCTAGAATATTAATATTATGATAATATCTCTAACCATCATGTCAGGCTAGTCAACCACCGTGATACTGGATTGTATTAGCAATTCAGTAAATGAAGACTTCACTATAAGCTCCAGAACCCTTTAACAACCAGTCTGTTCTGTTCTGTCGCCATATGGAACTGTGAAGAGTTCTCAGGCTCCAGTGATGTGCCATCTAGACCTACCATCTTCCCTGCAAACATAAACAGCTTCCTGTTGATAATCCGGTAAATACCGGTTACCGGCCCGGCAGGCGTGTTCTTAATGACACTCCGAAAACAGATTTAACACCTTTAGTAGACCGGAAATTAATCTTCGTGTACCGGTTGTTACCTATTCAGGTGGTGTATTCCGCTAACTCAGCTCGCCGGTCTGAATGAGTCCTGCCGTTTAGGGTAGATCACTCTCCTCCCGGTCACCCCAGCACACACCAAACACGGGCCTAGTTGTTCACTCTGCACATACAGATAGACTAGGGTTAGGGTCAGTACTGTCGTTCCTCCAATAACAAACTGTATTACAGTCAGAGAAACAGGTTACTCTACCCGTCCTGCAGTCCAGTCCAGCAGCGTGGGGAACCTCAACCGGAAACAGACTAACGGTTCGTCCAAAAACCTGAGAACAGCGCCATCTGCTGTACCGGCATGAACACTCACCAGCCAGTAATCCAGTTCTCAGCAGGAGCAGTAGAATTCCCTTAGAAGAGCAGTAAAATTCCCTTTATCGAGTTCAAACGACCTTTTATCCTTTTTTTCATTTCATTTTAATTTCAGAAAATACATTTTTTTATTGGGTCATCATCCTGAACAAGCTGTGAGCCTGTCACCAATACCACTGCACTCTGATACTTTATTATTATTATTATTATTATTATTATTATTATTATTATTATTAATATATTACCGCTATGGACAATATCACTGAGTCACTTTAAACAATTATATATATTATATAAAGATAGATCTCCGTTCTCTCTCAGACTATCCTTGTCTAATAATGTATGCATCAGAGAATTCCCACAGACCCCTCCTGTCTTTGTATATTCTGTGTTTTGTGTATATTTTGTATTTATTTAATATATCTCTTTTATATATCTTTATTTAATATGTTTAGTTAGTAGGTATATAATGTTGCCCTGCCGTAGAGTATTATTAACCTGAGCCTCACCACAAGCATTTCAACGCATACATGTCCTAACATGTTGTGCAAATGACAAATAAACCTGAAACTTGAACTTGAAACGTGAAGATGCGCTACCGGCTTGTTTCGAGCCATGTGACAGAAAGACTAGAGAATAGAATAGAATCGAATAGAATAGAATCTACCTGCTTCTGAAAGTAAGGTCATGTTGTTTCACGGTTTCCTGTTTGCAGTAGTAACACTGTAAAACTCGGTCAGTAGGGGGAGCACTGCATTCTCATTACTTGTCCTCAAACTCCGCCTACGAACACTTTCATTGGCCCACAAGCCGCTGCCGTTTTATTGGCTACCGGAATATCAGTATGAATTATAGAAAGCTTTATGTAAATGATATGTAAATGAGATACGGTGGGCACGTGCTTTGAGCACACTGAAGCTGGTTGGTTCATCTGCACCGAAGTCTTTGCTCGGTGCCATGCGTCCTTCGGGTCAAATCTGCGCTTCACTTCACGCAGGCTTAAATCTGCAGAGCCTGAAGACATCTAGTCTGTTCTGGTGCAACTAAGAAAAGGAGGAAGAGACCATGAGGGACCACCTTCTACAAGGCCCAGGCTGGAATGGGCCACAACCAAAACCTCAGTAAACCCACTTGTACTTAAATCCACTTCCACCTAGATAAACATTTTTCACCTTCTCGATAACCCCCCCCCCCCCCCCATCCGAACAGCTCACAGGAACCAGACGTCTACAGAGTTAATGCCTTGGAAGCTCATAGAAGTTGTTCCATTTTTCACCATTCATGGTGAAGGAGATCATCGACTACGAAAGACGAAGAAAATCCAAGAAAAATATTTTATCTGAAGTGTCTGTAGAACTGCCGTTTCACATCGAATTAGCGGATCTCAATGAAAGTAAGCAGTAACTGTGGTGGAACCCCCCTTTAATCTTTGGATGGTGAATTGATCTAATTGATTTTTACTGATGATTGATTGACTGATCCTGTAAGTTGTTTTACCAGAGTATCGGCCTTTCGTTGGGGGTGTGGTTTGTACACATATTCAGATCAGAGTGTATGTATGTAAATATGCTAATGTGGAGCACAAAAACAGTCATTAATTATTGTATTAAAGCATTTTAATAAAGATAAATAGGCAAAACTCACCTGTCGTCATGTTTACACACAGCACGTTTAGGTTCTGTAATAGCGTTAAAGTGACAGCGCAATCAGGGTTAAAACCTGAAGCCATGACGTTTATATTTGATGTTGCAAAATTGAAAATCTGCATCGTTTTATCTTTCACACTGAACATACAGACACAACACTGACACAACACTGTCACAACGTTACGACAATACAAACCAACTCAGCCTTGAATGTACTTAGGCGTCAACAACATTCATATGTACAACTACATCGCTCGTGAGCGTTCATTCTTTCTTTCTTTCACTGCAGTACCAGGCATGCAATTCAACTCGGAGTTCTTTAAACTGGAAAATCTCCCCCTACAGACACTATGGCATCACTGTAGGATGTGAGCGATCATGTTCACAGCCGACCCAGAATAGGCGCTTTTTGCACGCACGGAGGAGGGGTCAAGTTCTGGGTGGAGGTTCTGTGTAAACCTATTTCGGGTTCTACGCCGCTCCGCTACGAACATGGCTGTATTTTGTTATTAATCATCTTTGACCTAACTCCCATGCTTTAGACAGGATGATGCGGCCAGGATTGTCGAAGAACTATTCAGGATCAAACGTACGAAACTCGATAAGGGATATCAATTTCTTTTGAGCGCTTTATTTTTGATTACGAAGCTAAGCTGTGCACTGATTCCCTGTACTGTACTTAGCTAGCTGGTTAACTGAGCTAAGTTATTGTCACAGGCAGGATGAGAAACGTTGATTTCTGCATTCCTCAGATTGAGTGATTATCGAATATGTGTCCGGTTAAGATGTGAATAAACGCTCTCTAACATTTATTATTGTGTCACACGATTTCCTCTGATCAGCGTCCAATGTTGTAGGTAAGGAGATCCACGTAAGAGCTTGGTGTTACAGGTCTCTAAAGAAAACCGAGGAACCACACCGACTATAGGTCCAACGACTTCAAAAAAAGTTCTTAACAAGTTCATTCAGTTTGCTGATACCACACTGCAGTTTACGCACCCATTTTAATTGGCACACTTGTATTTATTATTCTGTATGCTAATACTCTATTAGGTTTATATGTAGCACCCCTTTCCAGGAACCGCATGCCATCACCTGGGTTGCAGATGTTCACTGATGCTTGTCCCAAGGGTCTTGAGCGCTAGCCATGTTTTTGGACCACAACACACGTAGACAGGGAGAACATGAAAACTCAACACATATATGACAGTTGGCATGTAGTATTAAGCAAAAAGCAATAATAAATACAAGTGTCAATAAATTCAAATGAGAGCGGACTACGGTGGTTTAGGATTTTGAGGGCATTTTATTATAAAATCATTTCACATATACAAAAGGTTAGTAACCTGGTTGTCTGAAAAGTTCATCTTCAAATAATAAATTGCCAATGCCATAGATGTTATTGATCTGTTAACTCACTATTAGAAGTCAACCAGGTCAATTACCCGCTAACTAACTACTTATTATATATATGTATTTCTATAATGTGTATGTATTTCTAATACATAAGCTTGTGTGAGGGCCCTATGGCGTCATCCGGGGTCTCTCACAAGTTTCGTTTTTAAAGCTCCGCGGCGCCATTTACTGTGTGGCTGTCTTCAGCCATGTTTTCCCATTTGGTGTAACATCCATGTCCAAGGGTTTGAAATGTGCACTGCTTACATATGTGCTTACATATGTTTCTAATTACTTCAAAAATGGGCCCCTCACTTCTGATTGCGATGATTCATTTCTTCCTGAGCGCCTCAGCAGACGGAAATGAATGAAAACTCATATACAGCTATTTTTTTGGTTTAATTAGTGCACAGAGGTACGCTGCAAAAACACTTACTGCTGACTTGCGCCATTGCAAGAGAACGAATGCTTTATCCGGTGTCACACTTCTGGGTTTTCCCCGGCTCCTCCGCTCCCCCGGACTCAACTTCCCAGAGGGCATCGCTCAATGACGTCACACACACATGTCCCCAGCCGTCCAATCAGCCCCGCTCGAGGTCTCCTGAGTTTTAGCCCAGCTGTATCTAATTAGCTCCAGTATATATGCCTATCACAAACACTTCCTCATTGCAAAGTTTTGCCAAACCTAGTTTGCGATTCTGAGCGGCCCTTCTCTGTGTATTCTGATTCTGGCTTTTGACTACCTTTGTTTTTTGACCTCCTGTTTTGCTTATCCCTTGTCAGCTTTCTCTTTTACCTACTCTCTGGCTATCGACCTCTCTCTCTCCCGTTTCTTTGACCATTCTCTTGTCTAGCCCTTCCACTTTGGTTACCTCGCTGCCTGTCTACCTTGGTTTTGACCACTGCCTGTCCTTTGACTTCGATCTTGCCTTCTCCGTCAATGTTTGTTCGTGTATTGTTGCTGGGCTCATTTACTCGCTTGTTTAATAAAGTCCATCTGGCTTTTAGCTCTGCACACGTCGGTCCTGGTTCTTTGTTCCTGACATCCGGAAATGATTTTACACAGTACTGCTGGAACCGGAAATCCCGGAAATGAGGGAAAGGCCTATTAAATATTTAATTTTAACTCCTTTAAGCATCATCCCTATCAGAGAGCGTTCAGAATCGGAACTGAACAGAAAGTCTAGATCCGAATACATCACTGACTTTCCTCAACAACAGGACAACTAATGCAATCCATCATTATAGATGCCTCTCATCCAGCTTATCAAACCATCAAAGCCCCACAGGATAGTCACCTCAAAACAGCTTCTTCTTCACAAACACCTTCCTGACTCCTAACAGCACACACTGACTGTGCAATGCTTGTCTCTACCTCATTCACTGGACCCTTACATGGGGAACACTGACTTCACTGCTAGTATATATAGCATTGGAAGCTGTATATATATATTTAACCCAAATATAGTATCTTATGCTGCATTATTCTGCACATCATATCATGCTATGCTGTGTTATTACACTGTAATAGACTACTCTGGAAGGAACACAGCACAAGAACTGTGCTCGCAAGGCCAAGCAGCTGAACACAAGCCTAAGATCCCCAGCATCGGTTCGGTAGTTTGCAGTACATTACCCTCGCTAGAGCTTTACAAACTTCTTCCTTAATGGCCATGGTTTTCATCATTCCAAAACAGGCTCATATAGGTGTAAGAGGTGTCTAAATACATTGGCCAAATAGCGTAGATAGATGTCTATTATACTGCATATATAAATAAAATATTTGCTCTAATAAAATGGACAATGAAATGTAGGACAGTAGGCATACATAATAAAGTAATCGGTATGTATGTTATGCAGTATATATATATACACATACATGCTTTCTGTCTGTGACCATTTGTGGCAATCAAATTTTGTGTTTCTCAAAATTCTATCATTCGTTTTGTATGAAAACCGTACATGTGATACACATACACTAATCAGCCATAACATTAAAACCACCTCCCTGTATCTACAGTCACTGTCCATGTTATCAGCTCCACTGACCATATAGGAGCACTCTGTAGTTGTACAGTTCCAGACTGTAGTCCATCTGTTTCTCTGTATACTCTATTACCCTGTTTTTTGTCCTTTAATGGTCAGGACCCCCACAGGACCACCACAGAGCAGGTATTATGTGGGTGGTGGATCATTCTCAGCACTGCAGTGACACTGACGTCGTGGCGGTGTTAGTGTGTGTTGGGCTGGTGTGAGTGGATCAGACACAGCAGTGCTGCTGGAGCAGTGCTGGTGTCCACTCACTGTCCACTCTATTAGACACTCTTACCTTGCTGGACCACCTTGTAGATGAACAGTCAGAGACGATAGCTCATCTGCTGCTGCACAGTGCAGTGCTAGCCATCCTCTAGTCCTTCATAAGTGGTCACAAGACGCTGCTCACAGGACGCTGTTGGGCTGGACAGTTTTGGTTGGGGGAACGATTCTCAGTCCCGCAATGATACCGAGGTGTCCAGCAGCACTACTGTGCCTGATCCACTCACACCACCACCACGTCAGTGTCACCGCAGTGCTGAGAATGATCTACCACCTACATGATACCATACATCAGTCAAGGCCACAAGTGCACTGATCCTGTTCTATCATCATCCAAAGTTTTGTAAGTCCATGCTCCAACTGTAAAACTGTACAAAGGGAAGCATAAGATCAAGCCTACCTGCTGTCAAATAGGGAAAGTAGCTTGATAAGCAATAAGGGTTTCTTCTCTTCGAGATGTTTGTATTGCACAACATGAATTTCACAGTACAATCTAATACATATACTATCATCATCAGAACAACAGCAGTACAAATAGTTGCACCCAGAAGGAACCAACCACAGGAATGAAACTTGGCGTGTAGGTTTGACATCGTGAGACATGCTAATGATTCAAGTTTCATGCTCGGCTGCACATGTGACGTAAGCAAGGACGGGCCTTATCTCTGTACCTGACTGACCCAACAGCCACGATTGCAGACATTCAGCGAGCAGTGATGCCCTCCATGAGTCATCCTGTTAGTGCCAGCACCATTGGCAGACGGCTGCACCACGCAGGACTACATGCACGCAAACCGTTACGACGATTGCCCTTAACACCACATCAATGTCACCAAAGACTGCAATGGTGTTGTGTCAGACTGTCACGGAGTGACTCAGAATGGTGGCGGGTCATCTTCAGCGAAGAGTCCCGCTTTTGTCTTGGTGGAGACGACCAACGAATCCGTGTGTGGAGGCACTGTGGTCATCGTCAAGATGAAAGGTTTGTTGTCACACGTCACACGTCCAGCAGGCCTGGTGTCACTCCACCTCCACCCCTACCGCACCATGTGCAGGAACTGTGTGAGAATATTCAAGCTGCAGGAGATGGATTATCACAGGATGCCATTAGGAACCTCTACAACTCCATGCCGAGACGTCTGGCATGTTGGGTTAGCAAACATGGCAGCCCGGCGCCATACTGAGACACTACTTCTGTATGTGTAGCCCAATAAATATTGTCCATATCAGTCTAAATGTATCATCATTTATTGTTCCTGGTAACCTTTATCTTCCTTCCCAATAGCACTGCCTTCTGGGTTCAGCTGTTCCTCTGATGATGAGTGTGTTTTATGCACCAAATGTTCCTCGCACAAAACAACACAAAAGCTCTATTAATCATGTTTTTAATAAATCACATGTATAATTCATACAAAAAAAAGTTTCTCAGAAAGAAAAGTGAATTTATTTTTACATTCATTAGTTCTATTTCCAGTTAACTGACAGGTAACTAGATTACTGGCTGCAGTCCGGCCAGAACCAGTACAAAACATGAACTGATATTCCAGAGAAAAGCTAGGGCTAAAGTGGGTATTTTCTGTGGATGATCTATTTCATACATAAAAATATATAGTCTGCTTTCAAAATACATAGTGATTATTAATACAAATCAATAAAGC
Source organism: Semaprochilodus insignis (assembly GCA_034552555.1). Classification (NCBI taxonomy): domain Eukaryota; kingdom Metazoa; phylum Chordata; class Actinopteri; order Characiformes; family Prochilodontidae; genus Semaprochilodus; species Semaprochilodus insignis. Next base: position 10,201,640 of record CM067483.1, on the reverse strand, counting down.
CGTTTCCAGTGTGTGCTTAAGTCATAGGATATAACACTTCCGCATTCTACATTTCCGAGTGAGTATTTCCTTCAAACAAGCTTCATTTATAAACTGTTACAAATATAAACAATCAACATTCTGCTGATAATGATCAAATTTAGGATTTCCAGAAATCGGACATCTCTCTTGACGTCTCACAGGAAGATAAACAGGTCACACGTACACATCAGTGTTTGGTCGACCGAGTACAAGTTTCTGAACCCCCGACTCTCCACAGAGAGAAAACAACAAGACAACCAGATTCCTACACGTCACAGAACGCGTACTGCCATTCTGCTTCGACTCACTTAGAGACAGTTTTAAATTACGTACAGTCTAAGACTAGGATAGTTACACTCAGCAGGTGAACTTCACTGTATTGCTGTCGAATACTGTTTACAATACTGGTCACACTTCTGGAAGTTCTGGAAGTGTATCTGAATACTGAGACAGAAAGCACTGAACACACACACACACACACACACACACGCATGAGAAAAACATCAATGTAGCAAACGTGGTTAACCTGACACTAATCACACAGTCTAGTCAGTCGCAATCACAGTGTTGGGTGTCATAGGAATGCAAGGCTGAGCCACTTGGGATGTTGGAGGCATTAGGATTTTGCCACTTCAATCTTCATTCTTTTCTGTATGGAAGCTTCAGAGTTAGTGTTCTTCAGGTGGGATGTAGCTACCAAGTCTACCTAGGGTCTACCAAGTGAGCTAGGAATCACGTGAGGGCAAGGACGACAGTCCCTCTTCTTCATCTGCATCAAGATAAAGTGATTCACTTGTAGATGTCTTCATTGTTTTCCTCAATAGTCAATCACAGAGTTTCAGACCATCTGCAAGACGGGCTCCTCTGAAAGAGCTCTACTTCGAACGGTTCCCTTTATAGGGAATAAACGGGACACTACGAATTAAAACGAGCGGTCAGGCACCAGATCAGGAGGATACGACTTACTGAACCGGTCAATGGGAGCCTTTGTTTGGTGCAAAACCACAAACACAAGCCTAAGTCATTACATCCAGGAGACTCAGGTTCTGCTCAGGTTCCACCGTACTATAATGTGACGTAGATTAGGTTACTGTCAGCTCTTGGTAAATTCTTCATCTGACTGACTAACTGCAAATCCTCAAGAGACCAGGTCGGCAAAAAGATCCTAATGCTCTCCTGTGTCCACAGTTCAGAAATCTTCCCTTGACAAGGTTTAAAAATGGCATATTTACACATATAAATAGAGATCAAAAGCAGTACAGAAGCTCTGGAACTCTACTGCCGCGGTCAAGTGCAGGTTTTCATACAGAGCTCAGGGGCAGTTCATTTAGTGTGAGAAATACCCTGGGTGAACTGGGGCGGGCGGGGGGAGAAGGAATATCCTCTCTGTAGTTGGCAGAAGCTCAGTCCTGTCCAGCATTTGCGATATGAGTGTTCAGATCGTGGTTAAGTGTAGATGCGTAGCGACGTCCAGTCTTGCAGTCGGCCAAACCACACAACAATGACCGTACGCAGCCTGCTCAACTCCATCTAACGCAGCCAGGAAGAAGGAACCCACTGAGGCTCAGTGTCCAATTTATTGATCAGCCGCAGCAGCTCCTGATAGGCCTTGTCGTGGTCAGTGTTCACTATGGCAGCGTCAAACAAATGGCCAAAGTTCTGCTCCATCTCCCTGGCTTTCTCTATGATGTCCCTCAGCTCCTCAGGCTTTATAAAGAGGAAGACAGCAGAAGACAGCATTACAGCAAGACTATACTGAATTTACTGTGAAGTACTAAAAACAGCTTTTCACATGACTAACCACTAAAGGCGGAGACACAAAACCCATTGCTCAAAAGTAAAGGTTCCTAAAATGTTCTTAGCTTGGATGTATGGGTCAAAAACAACTGGTGTATTGATCCTACAACGAAGTTAAATGTCCTGCCCACAACACGACGAGTTATACCCAGTGAGGTGTGAACCCATTCTGGTTTCTGGTTGGGGACTCACCTTTTGTTCGACTAGGCAGCAAGTTAGGCTTGGGTTGTTTATATAGGAGGATGTTTATATATACACACACACACACACATCATCAATAGAGTAGCTGAACCCAGAAGGAAGTGTGGGATTGCAGTGCTATTGGGAAACTTGAATCATTAGCATGTCTCAGGATGTCAGACCCACCCACCAAGTTTCATTCCTGTCGGCTGATTCCTTCTGGGCATAGCCGTTCTTCTGATGATGAGTGTATGTTCATGCTATACGTTCTACCCACAGGAGGAACTTCAGGATTAACCCCATGAAAGCTAATATTATGCTGTACAGCATGAGTACAGTTTTGTCTCTTTGGTGATTTAACTTAGGCACTTAGGGTGACGAAGGGCTGGTATCGGTCAGTTTCTGAGGGAATTTTAAGCTCATCTAAACGACGACATGATTCGGGTCATGTGGGGTTCACACAAAATTCTGTCGAGTTCGCTCGGGTTTGGGTTGCATTCGAAACATGGTTAACACGGTTGGGTTCAGGCCTGCTTAAAGCTCTGACTCTCGTTAACAAAAAATGTTCTTTAAAGAACCACCCACCGAAAGGTTCTTTAGGGAACCAGATGGGGTTCTCATATTCTCATATGCCAATGCTTCTGGCATTATTATTATCATCATCATTATTAACACTATTATTATTATTATGACAGGAAATGGTCTTTCGATTACCTTTGGGTTCTTGGTTTCTTTAGCCAAGAGGGCACGCAGTCGTTCCTGGGAGGGGGGTGCGATGAAGATAACGTAGGGCTTGAGATCTGAGCTGCGCAATACCTTCAGAGACTAGGGAGAACATATAAGAACATATACAGTCACTAATGAGCTTAGGCTACCTTATGAGAAGTTCAGTATCCGTGTCCTTTCTGTATCCATTCTATCCATTCTTTTACCTGAGTGTGCAAACATAAGAGGCAGATTTTGCCGCTATTGATGAGCTGTCGCACTGAATCTGTGCTGGTACCATAGAGGTTCTTCTCAAACTCTCCAGATTCAATGAACTTCCCTGCCGCAGCGTCCGTCTCGAAAGCTTGGCGAGACACGAAGTGGTACTCGCGCCCGTTGACCTCTCCGTCCCTCCGGTTCCGCGTGGTGTCTGTTAGGAGAGCAGTCTGTTACTGGGGCCGTTAGAGACAGAAACAAAGCTGGATACTGCTTTCAACTCAACTGCTGATTAAATAATGGGCAGCTTTAACCTATGTGAGTAAATAAAAGTAGACAAACAAGGAAAACCAAACACGTGTACATTTATATACACGACCATTATGATCTCTGAAACACTCGCACTACATGGTATTTACTGCGAGTGAGCTGTTGTGATCATCTTTTGCTTCAAGAGATCTGTGGTGAAATAGCCAGAGGCCACCCTTTCACTTATTACATTTCCAGTCCAAACACTAATGAAGAAAGAAGAAGCAAAATAACCACCAAGTAGTTACAGCTGTATCCTTTCCACAAAAGGTGTCACTCAAAAGTCACGCTTCAGTTAAACGCTAACATTTACACAAGCAACTATCCAAACACACCTTAACTGCCGAACATGGCTAAAGGAGATACTTCTGAGGAGACCAGACAAGGTAATCCAACTGCGTAAGGATGGGAAATCAAAAGAACATGACTGATTTGTGAGAAGCAGAAAATCCAACCCACTTCCAACACTGAACTGTATAGGTGAGGAAAAGTATCCCTGCGATTCCTCTGAAGAACTGAAAGCAAGTCTTCTGAACTGAACCGAAACTGTAATAAAGGCGAGGGGAGGGCACACTAATAAACAAGTCTCAAATCTTTTCCGACAGATAAATCTGCGCCTAACACTGACAGTGCGCTTGAAAGTCATCTACAGTCAGTACTCACGAGGTACAGCGCCTCCAAACCTCTCAGGGTCACTAGATAGGAGTCTTTGTCTTAGCTCATTCTGGCCACAGTTTGGAGGACCGATGAGAGCAATGGGCCGCTTCCGATTGGCTGGCTGGTGGTATAGTGCCATCTCCTCATAGGTGAGTATCTCCTCGTTGTCATAGTCTGAGAGATAGAGAGAGAGGTTAAGACAGATGTATATGTGTTAATATCTTGATTTGCATTTAATAGAGCACATTTTAAACAATGAAGGAAAGGTATTAAAGATGCTGCTTTTTAGGCAGCAAATACCTCGGGGATGCAAATTAACCCAGGTAGATGTACACATGTGGACACAATTATTGGTACCCTTCACTGGTCACTAAACTACTGAAATAACTCGAAACAGACAAATATAATACTAAATACATGTACTGAAATTCAACTAATGAAATCAGACACTGCTTTTGAATTGTGGTTCAACAGAATCACTTTAAAACACAGACTAATGAAATTGGCCTGGACTAAAATGATGGAACCCTAAACTTAGTATGTTGTTGTACAACCTTTTGAGGCAATCACTGCAATCAAGAGAGTTCTGTAACTCTCTGTGAGACTTCGGCACCGGTCCACAGGTATTCTGGCCCACTGCTCGTGAGCAAACTGCTCTAGCTGTCTCCGATTTGACGGGTGCCTTCTCCAGACTGCCTGTTTCAGCTCCTTCCGCAGATGTTCAGTAGGACTTAGATCAGGGCTCATAGAAGGCCACTTCAGGACAGTCCAGTGCTTTGCTCTGAGCCATTCTGGGATGTTTTTAGCTGTGTGTTTTGGGTCATTATCCCGTTGGAAGAGTCGTGACCTGCGACTGAGACCAAGCTTTCTAACACTGGGCAGCACACACGTCGCTCCAGAATGCCTTGATTGTCCTGAGATTTCGTTGTACCCTGCATAGATTTAGGACACCCTGTGCCAGACAGAGCAAAGCAGCCCCAACTGAGCCTCCTCCACGTTCCATAGCAGGTACAGCGTTCTCTTCTCTGTGTGCTTAATTTTTGTGTCTGTGAACACAGAGCTGATGCGACTTCCCAAAAAGCTCAATTTTTGTCTCATCTGTCCAAAGGACATTCTTCCAGAAGCCTTGTGGCTCGTCAGCATGCATGTGGGTAAACTCTAGTCTTTCTTTTTTATGGTTTGTGTTCAGCAGTGGTTTCCTCCTTGGTCCTCTTCTATTAAAGTGACGGATGGTGCAATCTGACACTGATGTAACTTGACCTTGGAGTTCACCTCTAATCTCTTTGGGAGTTGTTCTGGGCTCTTTGGTTACATTCGTATCTGTCTGTCAACAGCATTCCTCTTGTGGTCACGGCCACGGAGGCTGTCTACAGTCCTGTAGACCTTAAACTCCTAAGTAATATGTGCAGCTGTAGTAACAGGAACATCAGGTTGCTTCAAATGGTCTTCTAGCCTTGACCTCTAACATGTCTGTCTATAATGTTCTCTCTGATCTCCTGAGACAGCTCTCCTTAGCTTCCTGTGCTCCATGTTCAGCGTGGTACACCATGATACCAAACAGCACAGTGACTACTCTGCACCCTGTAAACTGACTGAGTACAGGTATAAAAGACACCTGTGCTGCTAATTACAGGACAAACCTTAGTTTGACATGTCCCTATGGTCAGATTATCTTCAGTCTTTTCTAGTGGACCATCGTTTCTGTCCAGGCCAGTTTCATTAGTCTGTGTTTAAAATGACTTTGTAGAACAACAAAGTCAAAAGCATTATTTGATTTTCAGTACATTTTTATTATCAATACTTTTATCAGTTTCAGGTTATTTCAGTGACCAGTGTGGGCTTTCCTTTCTTTTACTGAAGAGGATCAACAATTTCGTCCATGTGTGTAGATCCTATACTAAGAGGGTCTGTACCCTTATACCCAACCACCTAGACCTTGCTGATGTACACCTGAGCAATGCTCCTAACAAAAGGGGGGTGGGGGTTACAAAATGCTACCACTAATTCTAATCACCAATGACTTTAACACAAACAAAAGCTGAAAGGAAAAAGACAAAAACGTGTGTAAGGGTCAAGACAGGTTGCACTTTGGATTTTCACAAGCTCATCGATTAAACAATCAAAGTGATGAGAAAAGCCACCTGAGCGAACTTACCATCATTTTTGTTCGCGTTATAGAGCAGCTTCTTCCGCTTCTTCTTGTTCTTCTTTGCACACCACAGCTTTCCTAATGAATTGATCAGTTGGAAGTCAGGAAAGTCTATAGTAATCAGAACCAAACCATTGTGACTGTTCGGAGCGTGCGTGTGTGTGTGTGCAGCAGCGCTAACCTGATTTCTCAGGCTCTTTATCCTCCTCTATTGTTTGTTTCATGGCTTCTCTTTGCTGCTGGAAGCTCTTGCCTAAACAAAGATAACAGATGTGTCATTGTAAGTGCTGCGCCAGACTTTTAACTTCAATACAAAGTAAATGATGTATTTATCTTTACTGATTCTTAACACATATATACCAAACCAGGTGCATTACCAGGGTCCTATGGTCACGATGCATAAATATATTCTCTCTTACCTGGTACTAGGCCTGCCAGAGGCTGGTTCTCCTCATCTCCGTCTCTGTAGGCTTGCCACCAGTTGGGGTCATCCTGGCTGATGATGTGGAGTATGTCACCCTTTTGAAAGCAAAGACCCAGCTCTCGGCACGGTATATACGGGTCATCAGAAGGATCGTAGTCAAAATGGGCCTTCACATGGACCTGGGTGTAAAACGCGCAGAGGAAAAAGTAGAAAATGGGGACTGGTATTCAAATAGCCCAGGAACCACAGAAACATTTGACTTAAGTTTCAGTACGAGTTATCTATGTTAAGCGTTGAAATACAGAACTTACCACAGTCTCTTTAATGGGAGAAAATTTAGTCTGTGGGCTAGGGA
>CM067483.1:10108182-10157646 GCA_034552555.1 Semaprochilodus insignis | reverse complement strand
CATCATTCCATTTAAGACAAACTTCTTGTGATGTGTTTCACCCATGAAAACTAACTTACTTCCAAATAGGTGACCCAAAGCATTTCTAATCCCTAATTTGTATGCACAGGAATTTCCTTTCCCTAATACCAGCACCATTGGCAGACGGCTGCACCACACAGACCATTACAACGACTGCCCTTAACACCACGTCAACGTTACCAAAGACTGCAATGGTGACGTGCCAGACTGTCATGGAGTGACTAAGATGAACAGTTTGTTGTCATGCGTCACACGTCCAGAAGGCCTGGTGTCACATGTACCAAATGTGTAGCTCCCATATCAGTCTAAATTTCTCATTCATTGTTCCAGGTAACCTTTATCTTCCTTCCCAACAGCACTGCCATCCCACACTTCCTTCTGGGAGCAGCTGTTCTTCTGATGATGAGTGTATATTCGCTACCCTGTAGTCTCTTTGTAAATGGTTTTGCTGCTACCTTTGCTGAATCTTTGATGCCGCCTATCTGCGCTGTTAAACCCCTGCCTGTCTGGATTGTCAGGCTGTCTTTAAAAAGGCCACTCTGCACATGAAGCCTGCCTTAGCTCCAACATTACAGAGGACTTTGTCGATCAAGGCTGCAGCATGTGGTGCACTAGCCCTGACCAGCAACAAGCCACTTCTTCTGTGGAGAGTCGTAGCTGTGGAGGGACTGAGCATCTGATGTTTTCTGTTGTGTCCATCTTCTCTGTACCTGGATAAACCAGGTTACTTTAATAAAGCCACTCTGCACATGCAACCTGACTTGTCCCAACATTCCAAAGTTAGACATGAATGCCAATCTGGAACAGGTTTCTCTTGGCTTCCACTAACTACCGTCAAAGAGCTGGATGGAATGTCTGGCCCTGGCGATACTTATTGGAAAGATAGCAACTTTTCCTGGATCTGTGCCGGGAAGGACTTGTCGGGGGCCACCTGCTTTTTCCCCAGTCACAATGTTCGAGTCTCTGCTTCTTGTTAGGCTCCCATTGCGGTGCCTTTATTTCATACCCATGTTACTCATATCACTTGCTGCATCCTCCGCATTCTCAAACATTTGAGTGCCGCTTTCCCAGAAAACTTTTCCCAGAGCCTGGAGCAGTGCTTCTCTCATGTCTGGATTCACCTTGGCAACACAACCTTCCACTGCAACTCGAGCAATGGCTAACGTTCGGGTTAATGTCTTACTTCAAGGCGCTGAACTCCTGTCTTAGATCTGACTGAACCAGACTGAAACTAGCAGTGGTATTTCTAAGTGAACAGCTCTTTCCTGAAACGAGCACACTTTTGCGCAGTGACGTTTGAGCATTAGCCTCTGGACTAGGCTCCCGGGCTTCATTTTCAGTGCATTCCCCTGGCCCTCGTCTTTATCTCTCCTTCAAGCTGAATTTCCTCTGGTCTTTTTTGTGTTCCTCCATATTTGGCTTCAATTGCAAATAGACATATGGAATTCTTAAATTGTGGGGGAATTTCGACCAAGCTTACAGGGCAATCGGTTCTTCTGCAGCCGTGCCTTTTGGTGCCATCCTGAAGGTCCTCAGCTATATCGTAATATGTCTCGTAGCATAACTACAGCAAACTGCGAACACCAGACATGTCTGGCTGGTCAGCCAGATCCGGGCTAAAGCGGGAGCTCTGTTTTCCTGTTAAGCCCTGTGCTTACCCTGGCTTTGATGATAGTGGGCCTTGGGTCCAGTATGCCCTGCATCTTTCTTAATGCAGGGATGACGAAGAGGTTACAGGTGACGACAGCCGACACCGGGTTGCCTGTAGTGAGAGTCAGAATGAAAGAAAGAAAGTTGGTGAGCTAGAGGTTAGAGGGAAAGTTGCTGCTTGTTTTTTCTTTGGGAGGGGCAGTAACCTGGTAAAAGGGAAGTAATCTGGGAGCAGAATGTCATGCCATCTGTGGTTATCTAAGACTGTGTACTGATTTGGGGGCTAGGGAAGCACTTATTGAGGGCCCAAAGGGCAGCCCCAGCTATGCAAGCCACTATGAGCTTCAGGACTGCCCTCACACAAGGCAGAGACCACCTGCCCACACTGCTTCTACCAAACTAGGCAGGAGAGTGTGTCAACAAAAGCTGAGAGGAGACAGGAGGGAGGAGATCAGAGGAGCGCTCCAGACACACATGAAATTAACTTTAAAAAAAAAACGGAGATGGATTTCAAACCACTCAATGACACGCCACAGCATTAGACATGTACAGCGGGGCTGAGAGAGCAACACAAGACTCAAACGCAACTAAACCAACGACGACATGACCACACAAAGCCACAGACCTGCTAACAAAACTTCAAAAATGCTAACAAAACTTCAGAAAACAGAAGAGAAAAATATCACAAATGTCTAAACGTCTAACCGTTACGTCACTTCTGTCACACTTGTTTGACATGGCTTCTTCTTACACAGTTAACTGACAGGGAATCTACTTTGCTAGGCTTGAACATGTTTAACCACCTAAACCAGTGCACTATCCCATGTCACTTTAGCTCAAATGTTCTCAGTTTTAATGTTCACTGTATTTTCATTTTAGCTTGTTTGGTTACATTCTGCTCATTTTTTGATCTAGTTTCCAATATTCAGATTTCAGTGTCCAATACATTTCCGTTTTCTGAGCTTAGGCTGAAGATGGCAAGTTCCTTACTTCCGCGCAGGGGAGGAGACACAGGCAGCCTGCTGGCCTCGCTGTCGCTCATGGGCACGGCCTCGAGGAGAGTTGCCCCTGTGTCTCTGTAGGTGAAATTACCTTTAAAAAGGGGGGGATATAGAAAGATCCACTGTCACCACTGCCTCGGCTGGCCTGCCTCAGTTGGGGCACGAGTTGGGCATTGGGTTTGGGCACGGGAGAAATCAGGGCAGGGGCCAGAGGGGGCGGGTACCAAATGGGTGAGGGAGACTAATGCCAGGCAGGAAGAGGTGGATAAGGGCTAGCACAGTCTCATAGTGTGGGGAGGAGCCTGTTCGTTTGAAAATTTGAGTTAGGAGTTTCAGGGTCAAATCTGGGAATATTTTCCTGTATGGGATAAAACCGTGAATATTTCTAAATGTCGTTTAAGCACCTGTGTGTATGTCTGTATGTGTTCTTGGAAGAGTTACTTTACAAATCATTTGTGCTGATTTTGGAAAGAAATATGTCACATTCAAAACATAATTGGAGGCTAAATGAGATCGGTCACCATTAAGGAATTTAACACCATGCCAAAATATCACTTAAGAGACACATAAGTCTCTTTTAATTCCAGTACGCAGAGGCATACCTGGCAGGGCAAAGATCAGCTTCCGGGTGCCGTCGATGTCTAAGGTGGCAAAGGTGGTGGGAAGACTGCAATTGAAGAACAGAATTCGGTCATAATTGAGATTTGATCAGTTTTCTTTTCTGCTGTTTAAGGTCACAGGGGCTGCACTCACCCTGGCTTCATAAACACCCGACCAAAATGAATCTGGGCATGGAGGTCAATGTCCAGAACCTGCTTCAAATAGTCCTGACGGTAAAAAGAAAGAAAAGAAAGATACTGAGAAAGATACATGTCGATTATGATGAGGGGTATGGTTACTCTGTCAGAGACAGCCCCACAGTAAGATCACACCATAACAGAAATGAACAAAGTGAAAGAGGAGAATCAGCACTTTCACACTGAAACCAAGTACAGCATACCAAAGCTCAATACCATCGTTGGAGAAGGTTTACTGCATTGAACCCCCCCCCAAAAAAATATTCAGATTGTTCAATTTTAGCTTTAAACAAACTTAATGTTCTTTGATTTTCATAAATACAACACAAGTCAAACCAGCCTGCACATTATTCAGAAACAGCCGGCTGCTCGTAGCGGAGCGGTAAACCCCTTTAAATCCTAAATCATGTCACATCAAGTGTTTAACTGTTTATATGTTTCATATTTTAAATAAACTGTTTATTTTTTACACATAGTTGTATATGTACTCCTGTCAACTCTCGTATTCCTGTTATTAGAATAGCTTTCAAGCTCTAAGCTGCTACATCACGCTCCGCAAATCCAGCCGGTGGTGCTGAGGATTCACCACATATACCAGACTCGTACTGAAACAAGCCGTCCCAGAGGAGTCAACTACTAAAGTTCACTGGATTTTTAATGTTGTACTATGCCTATAGACTGTCCTGGTTACATCCACCCTAGCTTACCAACCACTCCGCCTCAGGCTTCTGCTTCTAATCAGTTAACTAGCAGCACACCCAAGTAAATCGGTTTCATCTTGTTATTATAAAACACACAGACTGACAAATACAACACTTCTTGACTGCTACAACTGAAGAATCTCAGTCAACTGATGGAGGGCCCTGTATTCAAGCTTATGCAGCTTTTCCCCCGCAAAGTACAGACCGACATGACTCACATTTGGTATCAGCTCCTTTGCTTTCCACAGCAGATATAGCACCACCTCAGTGCTACTGGTTGTTATTGTGACACCGCATGAAACTGCCATGGCGTCAAGCAGACAAGTTTTGTTCAGCAGAGGCTGATGGCAGCAAGACAAACGGCCGCCGAATAAAACTACATCGGAGTTCAGAGTTCAGCTTTTCTTAATGCCGACTCCAGGAAAGGCCGCTCTTTTACCTTCTCTCCCATTGACACTCCTCCAGACGTGATGATGACGTCTGCACGGCTGATGCCTTCATTTAGGGCGTTCAGCAGGTCGTCCGGGCTGCAGGAGGAAACAAGAATGGAAGGGCATTCTTGACGAGACTAGGTTCTTCTCTTCCACTTATTCCCATTGTGACTAAAAACTAAAGGCTACACTGCCGTTTCTCTTCTAGCAGAGCGCCAGCACGGTACAGCACTACTACAGTTCTATGCTAACTACTCAAATAAAGGTCTAGAATACAGAACTTTACTTAGTACTTAGTATTACATTATTTATACTAAAACAATAAATAAAAAAAATCAGCTGGTATTTGTGTTAATGGGCTACAGAAAGTACACCAGCCTCAACCATCAAGAATCTGTACTGTGTGATTTTACAGGGATCATTTCTACAGGTTCGACTGGCGCAGATATGAAACGGTACTGGGGTTTATGCCTCTGACTCAGCTGTGGTTGTAGTCGTTTAAAAATGGGTGTAGCTCTATGTACTTGTCTCCGACGATGCCGAGGTTAATAGTAGGATAGCCGTGTTCCTGGATGGTGGCCAGCAATGTGGAGCGGTTACTGTCCCTGATCTTCCCCGGGTGGAGGTCATCTTCGGGGTTCAACAACTGTACGCACAGATACAGACGGAAGCAGAGTAAGGCATACAGAAATAGGTACTTGTGTGCATGTGATGTCAAAACAACAGGAATCGGTCTCCGTACAGTAATACTTACTTCGTTGCCAGTAGACATGACTGCAACAACAGGGAACTTATGCACCTCCACCTCTGTGACACCCACAGTGGCCAGCAGGCCGATTTCTGAAGGACCCATGTGTGTACCTTTCGCCAGCACACACTCCCCACGCTTTATATCATGACCTATAGGCCTGTGTTAGCAAAATGATATGATCGTTAAACTGACGTTGAGTTTAACAGGGTAAATATGGTGAGTAAGCACGTCGGTACACGGAAACGGACACAGTGAGAAAGTTCCACTGACCTGATGTCCTGGCCTGGACGTGCCTGCACCAGAATCCGGACCTCTAATTCTTCTGTGCCCTGAAACACACAGCCCTGTAAGTGCATGTATGTATCCGTGTGCAACGGAAGTCTCTGAAATGATAAGCTTGTTGGTATGAAAGCATGTGGAATCTGAGCTGTGTATCACTGTATACAATAAGCACAATAGCTGCTTGCTCTAAACGACTGACCTGTAATAGTTTGGAAAGTGAACAAAATAAATATCAGCAGTACATAAAACGATCCCTACATGCACTCTCAAACATAAAGGTGCCAAAAATGTAATAGAACAGAACAGAACGAAGGAGCCATCTTTAGAACCATGAGATGAATGTGTAAAGGAATTTTCACATTACTACCAGAGTAGATTATGAGGCAGAAATAGCTGCTTTGACTCAGGATTAAAAGGATGGTACAGCAACCAGACTCACATCTTCAGATTCTCGCAGGAGCTCTGTGTCCTCTACTTGCACAACAGCATCTGCTCCGCATGGAATGGGAGCGCCCGTCGTAACCCTCATCACTTGGCCTGGCATCACTGTGTGAGTGGGCTACACAAACAGACACAGACACAGACACAGACACACACACACACACACACACAGAATTATCTGGTCACTATTTTACTCTGCTGTATTAATATAATTTGAGAAGTTCTGGTGATATTGATAGTGGTCAGTAAATGGCTACACATCATACACACTACTGGTTAAAGGTTTCAAATCGCTTATGTTACTCATGTTACTCATATAAACCATCTTTGCTATTATACAGTCCAAGTTCTGTTGAGCTTCCGGGCCATCAGTCCACCTCAATAGGTGTTCAAGCTAGCACGTAGCATGTGTGTTTGTGTGTGTGTGTGTGTGTGTGTTTTACCTGTTCCCCAGCCTGGGATTCCCCGATGATGAAGCGATCTCCTGGGCCGTCAGCAGCTGAGACAGAGAGACAACGCCGAAATCACACAGTCTGTTTCACGTTTTACAGCGATAGAAAGAGCTGCTCGTGTACAGCGCCTGCCCTGACGTTATCACAAGCTAACTGGACATGTCTATCACAACTTGATCCTGCTGGGGTTACTGCTGCACCCCGAATACACACTTCCCACAGACTTAGTACAGTAAATAAAACGCACACAGAAGCCGTGATCTGTAAACACCTTTCATATGTCATTTTAACCAAAAGCACAAAGAGAGGATGTTTGATATTTCACCTAATCAGCAGGATTCAGCCTCGCTAATATATGCTAATTCCAAATGTCATGCCTGAAACACATTTCAAATGTTGGGATGGGGCAAAGTAAGACTGGCAAAGAGATACGGAGAGAGAGTACGTATGAAGAGCAAAGCCAAACCCAGTACTGAATGCCTGTGACGTTTGACCCCTCAGACAGCACTGCATTAAAAATCAACATGTTTTAGTAATGAATATTTCCACATGGGCTTATAAACACACTTTGTTATCTACAAATCAAAACAGACAGAGCAAGTCATACGTCAACATCCAGAAACACTGCTGTCTTTTCTGGTCTAAAGCCATGGGGTACATTAGAACCAATAGCATGAGCACTTCTGTGAAGGCACCATCAACCATAAGGGGTACATAATGCACTTTGGAGCAACATCTACACTACTAATCTAGATCATGTCTTTCTCCTTCTTTGGACAATGCCCAGTCACTGTGTGTGTTATAAAAGTGTGGCTTTGTCCACTAATCCAGTCATGCTCAAATGAACGCACTCAGTCATATAGCTTGTCCACAAGTCACACTATGTGGAAATTATAAAAAGTCGCTTGAGATATTTTTACTGCTACACCTTTTACAAAGCTACACTGGAGGAGACCAAAATAAAACAGGGAGTTCGAAAGGGACAGCTCTACCTTATACTAGGTTCAAACTCATACGATAAATCAGGATCATGAAACACTGAAAAGTCTTACTCCTCAAACGAATAATCCAATCAGCATCAAACCACATCCTTATTTAAGCTTTCACTTTCTGTAGACACTGAGTTGTACGGAGCTGATTTATGCTCGGTGAATGTGACTCCCGAGGACCTGATTCATGAAGGAACACCTTAGGTCTTAGGAAGATGGTGTAGTCATGCCGCAGCAGTAATGTGGAAGGTCACTTGTATATACAGGCCGTGTTGACGAGTTATGCACATCAACATAACGTTGGCCTTTCTCTCAAGCATGCAGTGCTGCAAGTTTATCTGCCTGTCTGTCAGCTGAGTGTGACATGAGCTTGTGTTGGAAAAGCTAGCTGTGATGTGCTCCTTTTCCCCAGAGCTTCATAACCGAGCCATTTCTCTGGGGAAGGATACTCTGGCGTTGGTTTCTCCTCTTTAAGTGGAGGTTTTTAATTCACCACTTTCGATCACGGACGCAGCGCAGCAGGTCTTCTTCTTTGGAAGGCAGTGGACATGCGTTTTATGGTGCACACAGATTGTTTGGTTTTGTGTTTGTAACACTGTGGTTCAAGATAAATACCCTCTAACTGAGTACTGTATTGCCGTACCTTCACTATCCCTGCGGTCTTGATCTACGTCAGTGGATCAGCTCTGACAAAGCAAACAAAGGTGACTAAAACGACAGATTAAATACAGCTTTGCACAGCGATCAGAACTACAGGGGAGGGCATATGGCATGCACTTATCCAGAGAGATGGTCTAATCCTGTTTCAGCAGAAACACAGTGTCAGGATTATCCCCCAAAGAGTCTCCTGTAGTTTGGTCTGCTTTAATACGCTCCACACATATTCAGATTGGCGCCAAACATCTGAACCGTGGACCGGTACTGGTACATTTACAGTGGCTTGAATGTAACTGCTGGAACGGAACACTGAATAAGAAATCAACTTTACCTTCATCTAACGTCACCTGTCTCATGCATGCTTCCCCCACGCTTCCCACAGTCACACATTGTTTGAATTCAGAAATCATCCCAGTTATTCACACTCCAGAACCAGCTGGTCCACGGCTTGTTGCACAGAGAAGGCGCGGAGACTTTGTCTGACGCAGCTGAGGCTCCTCAGCCAGGCCTCTTTAATCCGGTGACTGGCCATTACTTGATGTCCGCTGCTTCAAAAACCAGTGAAACTTCAGATGAAACGCACCTAGAGCTGAAATTACTTTGGAAGGACACAGATACGATATATACCCTGGGGATACTACTGCATCATCCACAGACAGTGTTAACCATTGATGATGTTCCATCTGACTCAGTTCCCCCTCAAACTCCCCTTCACGCACCTTGTCCTCTGGAGCCGTATTCACTGGAAAGAATCATTAACAAACAACACTGCATCTACAAGAGGTAGAAAGGGTCGCAAAGGGTTTCACAGCATTTGGATTATTAATTCAAGGCTTTTTGACTCTTAATTCAGACTTTTGACTCTCTCTGCTTTTTGCAGCGTTCCAATGCTGCGTGAATGAGCGACTGTATCGGGGGTTATTGTTCAAATGGTTGTACCTTAAATGGTTCAGGTGCCAGAAACTAATTTGAAGCTCACAGTTGAGCAATCTTTGAGTACAGCAGAAAGGACCGCACTCACCTGGGATGAATGGATGAATGTCAGAAGCAGTGGATTCCTATGCGACTACAACAGCACATTATTTCAGAGAGGGTTGGTGACCGCTGTCTGTCCAAACTAGAGCACTGTGCTTTCTCCTATTCTGTCCCTCCCTGAATCTTCCATCCCTAATCCAGGTTCCCTCTCTGTTTATAGATGTAAACAAACTCTTAACAATTACAGGAATTACCACAGCCTAGTTATTTTACAGTGACAGTTATAACTATGTAACAACAACCTAACTGCACTTGTGTGTGACTCAGCATGTGACTCAGTCTAAAGTAGTGGATTTGTTGGGGTGTGTGTGAAAGAAGTACCAGCATGTTGCTGCAGCCACAGAAAAGTGTATGCCGTAAGCAGTCACTTAAGTCAGCCATAATGTGTGTAGATGAGCTTAGGTTTCAGTACCACAGTCACTGAAAGGCCTGCTGTTTATCTGCCCCCTCTGGTTTGTTTCCTTTGTAAAGTAAGTTCACTGAATGAACTCCCCCTTGTGTGTTTAAGGTGGTAGTAACTTCAGGCTCCTGTAGATGGTGCTGCACGAGGACAACATGGATATAAATACCTGTGGGGTGCGAGTGACCACATAGATTGAGAAGAGGTGGTACAGTGCAGTGAATGTCTCATTCCATGTGTGGAAAACGGCTCCAAAGCAGATGTTAATGATTGGCTAAAGGTCGTGACAGCATTTGGGCGTGCCAAAGGCCATAGTGTGAAGGAAGTAGCTGTTACATGGAAGCGTATGGTCATATGGGTCTACCAGCAGTGGCTAAAATCCCAGTCTACATGGAATTCTCCTCGGAACTGTGCCAGGGAAGGCATCTACCAAATCTGGACCAACTGCGCAATTCTTTGATGTAAAAGTGTCTGAACGTTGATATGGCCTACATCCAGAACCTTGTCCAGTACCTTACCTAAGTAAGTCTTATTTATGAAGTAAGACGCTCTATAAGCATCTGCTAAACGTAATATTGTCAAGAACAGGTGCAATGCTAGCAGAGCTAGCTTGACAAGTGAGCTTTATTGTACAAACCAAAGGCTTTACACAACAGCGGAGACCTAGTCAGCAAAGCAAAGGGGCAATACCTGGTCATGAGTAAACAGGCGAGGGTCGAAATCCAGGAAGGCAGACAAGAAGGCAGACTGAACCAGAGGGGAAAGCCAAGCGAAGTCAAAGGGACAAAAATAGGGTAAAAAAAAACAGAGAGGCAAACGACAGGCAAACAATACCAAAGGGGAGAAACGAGAGGAGAGGTCAAAAGGAAAACGAGGTCGAAGTCAGAGATCAAAGATAAGGTAGGTAGGATGCTCCGTGATGCTAACAAGAGTTTGGCAAAACTTCGCAATGTGTGAGTATTTGTGTGTGGCTTAAATGGAGACAGGAAATGACTGCTTACAGCTGGGGCTAAAACTCAGGTGACCTAGAGCGTAGCTGATTGGACGGTTGGGTACATGTGGGTGTGACGTCATCGGGCTGTGCACTCTGGAAAGTGGAGTTTGGAGGACCAGCGGAGTCAGGCAGAACCGCTGCTGTGACAAATATAGACTGTTGGTTCCATTAACCAACTGAATTCCATAATACGCTCGGCTTCCTGAGTAAGTCACCAATGAGCTGTATTAGATGATTTATTTATTTGTTTGTTTGTTTGTTTGTTTGTTTTGTTTTTGTTGCTGTGGAACTCCGGGGAATTTTTTACCACTGTTTTCTAAGGCAGGGGAAACGCTGAAAAAGGACCAGTGGTTATGTTGGGTATAGAACACGTGTGATCCGATATCTCACCTCGAACAGCGTAGCCATCTTTAACTGAGGCAGGAAAAGGGGGCAGGTTGTCTTTGGCATAGACGTCCTGAGCCAGGACTCGACCCATTCCATCTACGGAAAGCACAAGGAGAGAGTGTAAAAGGTCATCGACAAAAACAACATATAACCTCCAACATGATACATAAAACACAGAACGATGAATAACATAAGGCCACACAGTACAACCTGGTACACGCCATACTACTCCACAAAGACAACTTCCCATAACACACACGTCAGCAGGAGCTACTGGAGTTAGCAAAAGGCAAGCATGCTAACTCTTCAACAAGGCATGTATGAACAGAGGGATCATAACTAGAGCAGAGGGAGGAGAGCGATATACGAGGAGCCGTGATGATGAGGGGGCGCGGTGGGTGATTCCGTGTTCCACACAAACTCGGACACGCATTTGTAAGCAATCCACTGAGAAATGTTTCACTGTAAGCACATGAACAGGAGAAGAATGCAGGAGAGAAGTGTAATAAACGAGAAAGGAAAATGAAGAGACCCACACAGACAGAAGGACAGCTGGACTAGAAAAGAGCTAGTAAATGAATGAATGATTCATTGAATGAAAATAAAATGATTAAAATTGATGTTCTTAAATACTGAACAGTTATGATTTGGCAGTGTGAATGATGACAACACATATTTTAAAACACAAACAGTTAAAGCTGTGACCACCGAGGTTGAACAAAGCACAAGCATATATATGTATACATACAGGGGTTGGACAATGAAACTGAAACACCTGGTTTTAGACCACAATCATTTATTAGTATGGTGTAGGGCCTCCTTTTGCGGCCAATACAGCATCAGTTCGTCTTGCGAATGACATATACAAGTCCTGCACAGTGGTCAGAGGGATTTTAAGCCATTCTTCTTGCAGGATAGTGGCCAGGTCACTACGTGATGCTGGTGGAGGAAAACGTCCTTCTTGGTGGTATGCTGACATTACCCTGGATACCGTGGCTCTTGATACATCACAAAGACTTGCTGTCTTGGTCACAGATGCGCCAGTAAGACGTTCACCAACAACTTCTCCTCTTTTGAACTCTGGTATGTCACCCATAATGTTGTGTGCATTGCAATATTTTGAGCAAAACTGTGCTCTTACCTGCTAATTGAACCTTCACACTCTGCTCTTACTGGTGCAATGTGCAATTAATGAAGATTGGCCACCAGGCTGGTCCAATTCAGCCATGAAACCTCCCACACTAAAATGACAGGTGTTTCAGTTTCATTGTCCAACCCCTGTATATTATATACCTACATTTATATAAATCTCTAGTTTTTGAAATGTACACAAACATTTCATTGCAAAAGTGTCTGCAGTATCGCATGCATTTCAGAGAATGACAACATAACTGCACACAAACATAAACTCTGTCATAAAGGAAGAATATCACCACTATCTTATAGATGAATTGTATAATGGTGAACTGTGTGCCGATGGGCCGGATGGTCCCTCTCCTCTTTAGCCTGGAGGATGTGATGTCTTGATTTCCAAAAAGGATTTTAAATCCGATTTTTTGGACCACAAAACACTTTTTCTGCTGGGCTCAGAACACCCTGATGAGCTCGGGCCCAGAGAGGATGAAGGTGTTTCAGGACCCTGTTTATATGTAGTTCTTCTCCACACAGTGGAGTTTAAGCTGCATTTGTGGAGCAATGATGAACCGTGTTCACAGACAATGATGAACCGTGTTCTGCAGAACCGGGTCTTGGTTTTAAGGCAGTGCTGCCTGAAGATCAGAGCCGTGCGGTACTGGTTTTCAACCTCTGGATCCTCTGATGAGATTATGTAGCATAGATGATGCACCCAAATTCTCGGCTAGTTAGTGTTGAGGAACATTATTACTGAACTGCTGATCTATATACCCGCAGTGGTGACTCCTCCCCATCTTTACCTCTGAAAGACTCCGCCTCTCTGGGAGGCTCTTTTTATATCCTCATATGTTACTAAAGGACCAAATTAGTTCTGAGATGTTCCACCAGGTCGTTGTTTTCCCTGTGCCAACGTTTTTTGAAACATGTCGCATTTATTCTTCAGAAAGCACTCAAACGTCAGTGTCACCATCTGATATTTTATCATTGCACCAGTTTCGGTTAAATACAGGGTTTAAACGGTGCGTTCTGTCTTTAATTACGTTTTGGAAACCGGGCCTATAAGACTGCATGAGACAGGGATGAATCAGAGGGAAAAGAGGGATCTGGAACAATCCAGTCATCATTCCCTCCATCTTTAGACTGAGAAGACAGCACTACAGGTCTGAGAGAATATTTAGCTGTCAGTAAGCTAAGAACAGGAGCTGCTGGTGACCTCAGAACAATGGACTTAACACCCCAGAGCCCAGACCTCAACATCAGTGAATGTGTCTGGGATTACTTTGCTGGTGAGAAGCAGAACTTGAAGATCTCTGACTTCTGCTCAGGATTGTATATACTGATCCAAAACATCACGCAGCCACGAGCTCCCTTACATACTAACTGTCCACACAACTTCACAACTCTCCCTCTCTTCAGGTAATGAAATGAGCGGTTTCTCTAAGAATGCGCTGATTCTTCGAACCTTTCGTTCAGGTGATCAGCTGATGAGAAGCAGTCGGAGGGGACCAACAGCAGCTCTACTTGGCTGTGTGAGCAGTTTCTTTAGGCAGTGTCTGAGGGAAAGCAGTGCTGTGAATAGAGCTTGTATAACTCGCTGATACTGAAACAGAAAAACAAGGTTTAGTCTGCTTGGCGTGAAGGACAAACATGCACCTCCATCATGGCACCTTTACCAGAGATGGCAAAAAGGGCTTTTACCCTTAAAGCAGGTCTGTGCAAACAGACCTCACTATTCCCAGAAATTCTGAAGCCTTTCTATTGGTCACGACATTCATCACAGCATTTTCATTTTGAAAACGAAAATCCACAAAAATGGAGATCCTTTATGTAGACTGTGACGATACACTGAAGCTTCAGCGGTCCCAGGAGGAGGTGCAATAACAGACTCTGAGTTTAGTGACATGTTACACGCCGTAGAAAACACTGTTCAGCAGCGTTTCTACTGTTCAGGAAGGCCTGTTACTCCTACAGCCACTATTCCTGACAGACCTGTGTTCATTCAGCAGGGCTCATATTTTACCTACTTTTCTAAATCAAGGAGCTTCAAGTAAGAGATTCACGACCCAATGCATACAGTCGATATACGGAAACTGGGCAGCAAAACCAGCCCGGTCTGAATTCACTGCTTCTGTGATGTCACAACGACGAACACATTTACATATGTGCATATCCAGCTATTCTGCCTACAGGAGTTTGGTCCCACCCATTGTTTCAGAATGAGGGCAGACAATCACACACAACTCATTCACTGTATGCCTTAAAGGGGAATTCCACCAAATATTACAAACATTTCAAATTAATTCAGAGTGGTTTCCATATGCGACGACAAGAGTAAAACTCAGCCAATCAGAAAGCCAATCAGAAAATCATCCGACGTCAGGCAGCGTGTTCATAACCATCTTATACAGTAACTACCTTTGAGGCAGCTTTTAGAGGCCTCAGAGCTCTGAGCTGTAGAATCTGACAGATACTTATTACAGAAGCAAATCCTCACTTAACTTCCATATCTAATAGCATCTTCTCTCAGGTTAAGGAATCCTACACTACCGGATGAAAGCTTACAGTCAACCCTTATGTCTGTTGCCAACCCAGCAACCAATGATCTGCGCACAGGTGAAACATAAACACCTTGCTGCCCGCCCGCTCGCCCACCCAGTTTCAGTTTCCACTAAAGCTTTAGCCGACCAGAGAGCCAAGCTATCGGTATTCCTCCTAATAAACAGCCACATGTTAACTCTGCCTCCCCCTTATTTATCACCATCACTGTGGAGTTTTATCATCATGAACACACACGCTGCCTGTCTCTGCGTGATAGAACCAGAAGGTCAAACAGAGGGTAGCAGAGGTTTGCAGTGATCCCAGAGTAGGACAGTATAGGAAATGTAGTGCAGTCAGGATGTTACTGTAATACTGTTTCTTGTCTGGAGTTACTGGATCAGATCCTGAACCTAAGAACTGTGTTCTGTAATAGCTCATACCTCCAGTCCTACTAAAGCTGGCATGGTAACCAATCAGATTAGTTAGGGTTTCACTCTGTGAAAGACTGAATGATCTCCATCTTTTTTTCTCTTTCTTCTCCTTCTTCTTCTTCTCCTTCATCATATGTTCTTCTTCATCTCCCTTTTTTCTTTATCTTCTTCTTAGACAGAGATTTTTTTTTTGTCTGCTCCCTAGTCCTGCAGTGTTTTCGAGATATCAACACCATTCCAATTCCGGAATGTTTGGCCTGATCTGAAATGGTGTGCTTGCATACAGCTTTTTGACTTTAATGTTGGTCTGACTCGCACTCGTCTGTTTTTTCCCCTCCATCCCTTGTTCCTCCCAGAGAGTCCCGTTCATTTTTGACCCTACCCCAAACCCCTCCCATTCATTTTTGACCCTGACCCACACTCCTCTATATGTCATTTATTCCATCCCTCGTTCCTTCCATAGACTCCCATTCAATTTCACCAACACCTTAACAACTGGCTACCAACCAACGTAAGCTGTGCAATCCCTCAACCTTTTCCTCAGGATGTATACAGGACCCAAACTTAAGACTGCTGTGTGACTTGGGAGCATGCAATGTTTTGAGAAGTGTGATCATAATGTACATTAAGATTCCTTGTATGTGTGAACAAACTTAATTTAGCTTGATTCTGATTCTGATTCTGAAAAAGTTGTAATAATGTAACAGATGGAGTATGCTGCATGCGGCCCTGTTCTATTGGAGCAAATCAAATGGTTTAGTTTTCTTTTTTTGTGTGGTCAAACCAGAGATAATAAAAGTATCAGAATTGTGCTTAAGATAACGGGGATTGCCTTGAGAACGGCGAGGGCAAGCCGAAGAGCTGGCGAGGTCAAGCCGATATGGTAATGTAAAAACGGTGCTGAAATGGACCCTCTCCTCATCTGAGTATACATGAAGCCCTGAGCATACATGTGTGAGGGGATAAACATCTCTAGTCATGCAAAAGAAATAGCAGAAGCAGAAGTAATGTAATGCTTTCTATCGTCTCCTGCTGTCCTGGAGGTGAAGGCAGCCTACAGCATGAAGGCTCCTCCATGAAGGCCCCAGGCCAAGATGAGCACTGGATGAGCATCAGGGATGAAGGTACTGGCGGTGAAGGGCACTGACCTGTGTGATGCCAGGGGTTTCTCCTCTCTGGCTTTGCTCCGACACCAGTATAGACAGGGACCTTCCTCCAGTCGGAGCCAGTCAGGCGCCAGACGCTTTTATGTACTGGAGGGACCGTGTCACCTGTGCTGGGGCCTGCCACACGCAGGGCAAGCATCACTACCACATGGGCAATCACACTATTCCCCACCACAAAGATCTGAGATGGAAGCCCAGAAAGCAGCAGAGTAGTGAAGTGAATCTACATGCAGAGGTGGCTCGGCTGGGTTAGTGATGAGTATGACGATTAAGTGCAGAGTGGCAAAAGAAAAGGACAGAGGCCAGCATTCAACTGCATGGACAGCCAGAAACCCCTCCTCGCTGCAGCTGGCCTAACACGGGCGGACTGCAAATGTGAGCGAAAGCCACAGGACTAACCTTCCCTCTGGGAGAGACTCACACAGCTCGGTTGGACCGCTTGGATGTGGTTGCACCTGTTCTGTCTGTTGCGGCCTTTTGCAAACAGAATGCGAGGACATGCCACAAATCACCTTTGCCTGCCGTGACATGGTGAGCGGTTACAGCCCATAAATCTGGTTTGTGTCACAAAGTCTAAAAGTCTGGATGTGACATAAAGAACTGATATGATGTTTTAATAAAACATTACTGTGTCTGTGTGTGTGTGTCTGCGTGCGCGTCTGTGCGTGTGTGTGTTGTTTGCTTGGCATGCACTGTCACTACTGAGTTATGCTCAAAATGTACTAACACTGTAACTACCAAAATAGCCACTACTGAAACCTTAAGTTCCAGTAGTGGGTAGTGCTAAGTTCCGGTAGTGTTATGGTTGCTTAGACAGAGAAAAAATAGGATCTGCAATCATCTGTTATAAGAAGCACCACTATAGCACAGGGTCGCTCAAAGTAACAAAGTGACTCCAAAGTCCAAGCCTGAGTTTAAAGTCAGAAATATGTTATCAGCTCTGATTGGGTGGAACGATTCCTATAGGTTAATACTGTCACGAAAGGAATAGGTAGGTGCAACCTTATACAACACACAGTAAAGTCCAGTAATAACATCACAGCAACGATTTTCAAAAACGCCATTTAATCTTCCTGTTAGAGTGATCTGCTAGAACCTGGAAGTCACAATATTGGCATGAAGAACCTACAGAATGACAACACGCCTTCAGAGGTCTATTCAGCCTAAAGCAGTTCAACCCTACCGATATACATCCACGTTCCAGTCATAAGCAGCATTTTACTCTGAACGGCCTTTAATTAAACTGGATAAGGCATGATTTCCAGGTTGGAAAACGTGTTGAGTACATTCAAATGTCATGAGTGGACGTTGGGGGAATACAAAGAGGGTATGAGCCTTACAGGTCTGAGTGGAGTCAAACGCAGTACGGACTAATAAGCCAAACAGTGGACGAAAAGAAGAATAATACATATCGAACGTTAAGAGGTGGGTGCCTGCAGTGGGGACAATAAACATGAATGAGTTACATTCAGATTAACAACTCATTAGCAACTCAGCAGTTTAAGCTAAAAACACAGTCTTTTAATTTCATTACCGCATCCAATTTTTCCCAAATGTAGTATGGAAGTTGTTGCTTTCTGTCTAGGTCTCCCCTATCTCAGTGTAGAACGCTTCCTTGATGAGCCATGGGGCCAGCCGCTAAACACTCCGGAGGACAGTAACCGCTCAATTCTGTAAATTTGCACTGCCCCAAAAACAGTCAGACGTAACACATTAATGGCAAGAGAATATATCTGAAGCATCGTGGAGCATTTCTACTGGTGGAGTGGAGCAACACACCTGAAACCCCTCTTCCAGTTTAACGCCCTGTAAATTTATATCCTCACCTACCTTTCCTGTGATGAAGATTTCACCATTAGCTGAAAGATGCCAATCTAGACACAAGCCTTGCTGCTGCAGACCTCGACTCCTTGATCCAGCTGAAGTCCATTTTCATTTTATTTTACCTGCTGCCCTGGTGGACCTGGCCTCCACAGAATCTGGTGCCTGCCTGATTTCCCCTGCCCAATTCAGCGCTTCCAGCTTGGTTTGTGGCATTCTCAAGCTCCTCTGTTCCTGCCCTCACTCCTTTACAAGACTTATCCACACTGCAGCCCTTACTGTACCGTGACTAGGCACCAGTGCAGCCTGATAGAACACTTTACCTGGGGCTTCAATTCCATACAAGTAATTCTCATCCACCGTCAAACTGTTCTGTTGCCAACAGGCCACTCCATGTCACGACCGGAGCGTCATTCAGTTGCCACCACCTATCATCGCACCCATTAACCCCTGTATGTGGCAGCTGCCTTCCAACAGTCTCTCAGTGCTCAAGGTTTTTCCTCACATCACTGGCAGTTGATCTCACTACTGTCATCCTCAGCTGGCTCATAATGCACAATGGGGTTAAGCTGCTGGCTCAGATTTATGACAAGCAGCATGCCACCATGCCAACATGCCACCATCAAGATACTACACTGAGTCAAATTCATCTCCTCCATCTTTCTTCTCATCATCCAACTTTACAGCAACACTGTTTATGTGGAACATTATGTGGACCCGGCCTAGCTTAAACTGTTTTCTGTCTAGGCTAAACTCCTCCATCAAACCATACAGAGCGTGGCACGCAACGCCTAACCCAGATACCCAAATGCTAGGCCCTCTGACACACCACTCACTGTGAATCCAAGGTTGGGTGTCTGGCCTTCTAGCTACAGGCAAAAGCTGGCCAGAAATCCAGCCCTCAAAGCCCCCAGCCAATCAGTCTTCCCTCGTACTATCGCCAAATTCATGGTGAAGGCACAGTCTGAACTCACAAACACAATAGAAAAGGTGCTGCTGCTCAAAGGATGTAGAGAAATAAATGGAGATGAAATTTTACCAGATATATATGATTGGCTAACATCAATGAACAGTGAGATCATACCAAATGATAGCCAGGTCAACTGTGTTCTCTTAGACACCAGGTCACAGACAGCACTGCTAGGGATCAAACTCTGGAACCTACATAACCTGCACAGACTCCAGCAGCTAATCAACACCTATGATCTGAGCTAGCGGCCTAGGTTAATATAATCATCGTAACAGGAGACCCAAGGCCCAATCCCGTTTTTTTCTTTTTACCCCTATCCCTTGTTGTCAAGTGTAAATCTCCCCACTGAGTTATTAGGGGTAGTGTTCAAAATTTCCCCCCTATATAACGGAATAACCCTTCAAGAACCGGATACGTCATCTATTTCTTGCAGTCACTAGGGTGAAAAACCCAGAATGTTCGAGTACAAAAACAAAAGAACTACTTGACTTAATTAACGGGCTGCTAGCGGTGTCGGAGGGTGAAGTTCAGCTCCCTCACTGCTTAACACATTTAGGGTATCATATGCCTTCAAAGAGGCGGGACGACAATCATTTATTATTACCACCAAGAATTCTTTGGTGATATGAAGCTGAACTTTTTAATCTCCAGCTTCAGGATGGAATTTCCCCGTTCCACCTTAAATGGTGCAAGAACCTCAAGTATCAGAACGTAACTGCTGCACCATTTATGGTGGAACGGGAAATGTTGCTAGGTAGCGACTGAGACATCAGAGCATTACTAGCGATTTTTATGTGTGTTATGAAGAAAATGACCATAAAAAGGCAAAGTGGCTTTTAACAGAGAAAAACGCTTTTACGGGTCTCTTTGGTCGCTTGCACAGCCATCTTTGCAGGGTATCCTGGGAATTGCTCTCTGAAAAGTCTCAGTTTGTAGGCCCAAGTAGCCCTAACACTTCGCCCTACCCCTCCATCTCAACAACGATCGGGACAACCCTGCCCCCTGGACGTGAACGCGCAAAACGGAGGGGTAGGGCTAAGTGTTAGGGGCGAGGGGTGAAATGGGATTGGGCCTAAGTCAGGCTACAAATCAGTACATACACACACTGATCACATCATTATGTACAGCTCCCCGTATCTACACTGTCCACTCCATCAGCTCCACTGACCATATAGGAGCACTCTGTAGTTCTACAGTTACAGACTGTAGTCCATCTGTTTCTCTATACTTTTTTACCCTGTTCTTCAATGGTCAGGACCCCCACAGGACCACCACAGAGCAGGTATTATGCGGGTGGTGGATCATTCTCAGCACTGCAGTGACACTGACGTGGTGGTGGTGTGTTAGTGTGTGTTGTGCTGGGGTGAGTGGATCAGACACAGCAGTGCTGCTGGAGTGTTTAAACACTGTTCACTCACTGTCCACTCTATTAGACACTCCTACCTTGCTGGTCCACCTTGCAGATGTACAGTCAGAGACGATAGCTCATCTGCTATTGCATAGTGCAGTGTTGGTCATCCTCTAGTCCTTCATCAGTGGTCACGGGACGCCGCTCAGAGGACGCCGCCCACAGGACGCTGCACACAGGACGGTGCACACAGGACGCTTCTGGCTGGATAGTTTTGGTTGGGGGGATGATTCTCAGTCCAGCAGTGACACTGAGGTGTCCAGCAGCACTGCCGCGTCTGATCCACTTACACCAGCTCAACACACACTAACACACCACCACCACGTCAGTGTCACTGCAGTGCTGAGAATGATCCACCACCCACATAACACCTGATCTGTGGTGAAGTGGCTAATGAAGTGGCTGGTGGGTGCACCATTTAACGTTATATTTGGCATCAAATATAATAAAACATTATTATTATTATTATTATTATTATTATTATTATTATTATTATATATCATTATTATTCATGACAATGAATGTACAATAAACTATACATGAATTTTAGTCTCCCTCTTTTTATTGTTATAAATTAAAAAAACAAAAAAATTATCGCTCATTGTTCATTGTTCTTGCACATTTTAGAGTATTTTATGTGATTCTTTCTGCATCGTTTGAACACAGCAGCTGCACTGCATGAAAACATCAAGATGAATGGACCAACAGAAATGGCCCAATACTGTTTGGTAAGAAGTCTGGTCCCATTGACTTACAGTAAAAGTCAATGAGGTTATTCCCCTCTCCGGCAAAGTTGCCATTTTGGAGTTGGCATGTTTTTCTCCGGACAGCGTCGATTTGAAAGACTGAGAGTTACATGCAGGATATCGTAAGTTAAAGCAGTATTTAAAGGATGGGTGGGTGGGGTTTGCTCACAAAAGCTTTGACCAAAAGCTAAAAATCTTTTTCACATAACTGAAGGTAGTTAAATCAACAACATTCCTGTTCCTCACTGTCGTGGGATCCCGGAGAACTGTGTACTGAGGGAATGATATATTTCAGATTTTTACTGTATTCTGAAAGCTGGTAGCATGATATGCTGTTTTGAGCCATGGTTGCTTCTAAATGCCAGTTTGGAGTTGAATGAACAATTGCATGGCGATGAGGTATGAGCATAGGGCTGTCACGATTCCTCTAGTAAAGAAATAAAAATGGAATTGATATAGTGGCAAGGATTGGCTAACCGTATGGATGATGAGAATGCATATTTAATTTCCCTACTGCTCTCTCTTACAGTAAGAAACATATTCGGATGTCCATCGTGCTGATTTGTATGATTGATGATTTGATTTTTAGAAAGTACCGTTGAAGTGCTCCTGGCTGAGATTTAAGAATCTTTAAAAGGCTGTTTATTGTTCTTTGTTTGTTGTTTGACCTTTACTCAATTACTCACTGGATTATTCACTGAATATACTCAATAGTGACAGCCCTACATGGGTGGTTTCTTGAGTAGTTTGTGTGTATGTGTGTGTCTCACCTCTGTAGTTGATGATTTCGGTGCCCAGGACAGCAGTCATCTCAAGCACAGTGATGAAGGCTTTGTCCATGGAGGTGAGGGGAAAAGGAGACATGCGGTGCCTCCGAGCCACCTTAGTGATGTCCACTGCACTATGACCTGAGACATAAACACAACATGAAATTACTCAACAACAGACACTCACACAAAAACTACACAATGCCTGTGTGTAAGAGAAACACATACCACGCTGACGCATAACTAAGCAGGTAACGGTAGCGGACCTGACATTTCTACCCAGTCACACTTTTTCATGATCTTCCAAAGAGCATCATAGTAATACAATAACCATACACCACACACTCCGCAATTTACTGTCCAACATGCCACTCTGCTACACGTACCCCCAACTCACACTTCAATTCAATCATTCAATCTACAACAGTACAGTACCCCCCACAACACACGTCCAATATCCCCCTCACAACACGCACACACCCTCCAATATCCCCCTTCACAACACGCACACCCTCCAATATCCCCCTTCACAACACGCACACACACCCTCCAATACACCCCACAACATGCACATACCCTCCAATATCCCCCTTACAACACGCACACACCCTCCAATATCCCCCTCACAAAACGCACACACCCTCCAATACACCCCACAACATGCACACACCCTCCAATATCCCGCTTACAACACTCACACACCCTCCAATATCCCCCTCACAACACGCACACACCCTCCAATATCCCCCTCACAACATGCACACACCCTCCAATATCCCCCTCACAACACGCACACACCCTCCAATATCCCCCTCACAACATGCACACACCCTCCAATACCCCTGCACATTGGCACACACATACACATACACAGCACACGCACAAATACTCACTCGCTCTGAGAATGTTTTCTTTGCTGCCACATCGCGACTGCACCTACAGATAGAGAGAGAGAGTGAAAGGGGATGAGGGAGAGAGAAAGAAAGATGTGGACAGAGAAAGGGTGGAGGGAAAGAAAAGACTCAGTGAGACCCCAAAAGAAATCCTCCGCCTAGGACAGTAGCATTCCACTGACTGGCTTCAGGACGGTCATCTAAACATCCACACACAGCAACCAAAAGAAAACGGCTCAACACACACGACTCCAGTCCTACCGCCATTATTATCATTATCACCATGCTGCTGCTACAGGCTGCACACTCCTGCTCGGGTCAGGAACTGGGGCTGTCAATTCTCAGCAAGTTTTAAAGCCAAATTCAGCGATTCCAAAAAACTTTCCCGATTTCCCGAAAGCGAATAACTCAAAAATCCTTACACTTCACTGTGGAAATGAGTATAGTGGGACGCGCATAGTGGGACACGCATAGTGGGATGCGCATCTCAGGCCCTGGATTACAGTAAGGCCAACTGATCACTGAAATGCTGTGCTTGTTTTGTTTTGAAAAATTGACGTGATTGTTTTGAGTGTAATATGGTAACTGAGACGACCCTACCAAAGCCAAGCTGGGATTAATGGGTCACACACAGAGGGTAGTAGTGAGCCGGAGAAGATAAAGGTCGGGAGACGGTCTTTCTGTACTTTCGTGCTCATGTTTGTTATCATACGATGTGCTTGTGCGTTTATGGATAAGCTGTTTAGAAGATAATAATAATAATAACAGCAATATCAACTACGCATTCAAACAGTTACAGTCAAATCGCTGAACTACTAATGTCACGTTCCAGTATTAGGATTTTCCCTTAGGCCAAGGGTCTTCAGGAGGGCTGCCTTTCATGCTGAAAGACACATATACCTTGGACGGTGTTTATGGAGTGGAAGATTCTATATGGCTTTACTGATTCAGTTCAGCAATGAAGCTTTGAAATGGGCTCAGATCTCTCTCCCATTTACTATTGGAATAACGACACCCCGGCCTATAGGGAACGGTATACAAGCAAGGGTCTCGGACCCTTTCTACTCACAATCCAGAAACGACAGACACCAACACAACATCAACTCAACGGTCAACATCCAGCGTTGAGAGTGAAAAGAGAGGAGGGGAGGAATAAAAAGAGAAGAGATGAGGCATGGCCCACAGAGAAAAAAGCACAAGGAGAGACACTGCATCTAAATGGAGGTACCTTAAACAAACTCAGGCATGGAAAGAGGCGAAAAAGAAAAAAAAGGATACTAAACAAAACAGAAAATCCACAAAAGGCTCCGACAGTATATGGCTAATAAAAGAAAGGTGTTAGAGAGAGCGGCTTCTACAGAGAAGAGAGTGAGTGACAGCGGCACAAGAGGGAAAACAAGAGGCTGAGCCCCTGACAAAGCCAAGTCTGCAGATGGAAGCAGCTCCGTTTTTGTGCCGGGGTTTTTTTTTTTTTTTTTTTTTTTTTTTTGGTTTTGGTTTGATTTTTTTGGGGGGTGGGGAATAGTTACTCGCGAGTCGTAGGTCCTATGGCTCCTGCGATCAGCTCTGAGCCCCTCCAGCCTAGAGTGGAGCTTTGGTAATGGACAGAAACAAAAAGGGGGGTTTACAACAGACAGAGCAAAGGAGAGACTTGGGAAAAGCAAGAAGTAGTTCAATGCATTTAGAACTCGCTAACTTCAATACAAGACAAGGTTGGCTGATGACAGCAAGAGAGACAGAGCTGAGACCACACCAAAAGATGGGAGTAAATCAAGTTTAGGACAGGGTACAGGGTGAGTGTGGGGAGTTTTGAGGTATTGGCGGTGCCAGCCAGCAAAACAATAAAGGTAAGCCAAAAGGGAGAGCACAGGAACAGTGTGATGCAACTCAACATGGCAAGCAGGACCACACAGCACCGTGTACTGTTCCCCTTTGCGGCTACTGGGAACGTAAGAAGAATCAGCGAAATGATTAGGAATGTGGAGCACGTTAAATGTTTTGTTTTTGGTGTGTTTTTGTTTGAATGGTATCGTGGAACCGAATCCAAAGGCTACGACAGCAGAGGAGAACGGAATCATTCTGATGGCTTGCTTTGCATGTCCTTAGAATTCAGGTCATATTTCAGGCTTTCATGAGCAGGATGCAGGATGGATAGATGAATGGATGGACAGTAATGATGGTCACACAACTATGCCGTATTTCTGACGGGAGTGACGCTATCCATAGATCGGGAAGAGGTGGTACAGTGCAGTGAATGTCTTGTTCCATATGTGGAAAATGGCTCCAAAGCAGATGTTAATGATTGGCTAAAAGGAGTGACTGCATTTGGGCATGCCAAAGGCCATAGTGTGAAGGAAGTAGACGAATACACACTGTTAGGTACGCTTCAATCACAGGGGACTCATTTTTAGTCCGGTGGGCTTATCATCTCATTTGTTTAGGCATCATATCAACACTAATACAAACTGAGTTTCGGACATTTGCCATTACGGAATTTTGTTCATTTCTTGCTTTAGCTGTTCTACTGATAACGTGCGCAAAACTTTCACAGGTAGCACTAGCGTTAGCATACTAGCACTAGCATTAACACACTAGCACCAGCGTTAACATGCTAGCACTAGTTCGCAAACGATTCATGTTAATAAAAGACTGTCGAAACATTGCAGCCTTGGTGGTGAATAATGAGCAGAAGATTTTGAACATGAAACAGCACTGCACACAGGTCAAGTGGTAACTGGGAGCAGCAACAGTTGACTGTGCAAACAGTAGGAGGGAGGTCCAGTGTTCTAATAATTATTGACACTCGACTGAGTAGTTTAGGCTGAGATAATATCCTGTAAAGTATTTAGAAATGTGTTGTGAAAACTCCAATCTTGCCTCAAATTGCCTTATCCTAACCTAAAACTAAATATACAGGGCTTCCGTAACATGACTGCGGCAGAGCGTTTTACATGGCCAGTTTACACATAATATCCTACTGACCACACGGTCTAAAGAAGACGTGATGCCATAAAAGAACCAACAACTACTGACCAAACGAAGACTGTATACCAGAGAAAGAGCATATAGTGTATTACTTATCTCAGACCAACCAAAACATTAATGTTGCACCATTTGAAGACTGTTTGGACTAAAGAACCGTTCTGAGAACAGACTAAATGAGATTTCCCTTGATAATGTAAGTGGAATATGTACATACACTGTGCGGAAAAAGTACATGTACAGACACATACATAAAAGCAGTACTTATTATATTAGTGTTGTTTGTATTTATTCTTATATTACCGTTTTTATGAGCAAATAAATACTGGCCAGTTAGGCAGCTTCTTAAAAAGTCATTCTCTAGGGGTGAACTTTTCCACAGTGTTGGACGTAGTCAGTGAAGAAATGCGATGCCGTATTATATGCTATTATACACACACTGACCACTTCATTAGGTTACACCTCCCCGTATCTATACTCACTGTCCATCATATCAGCTCCACTGACCTTATTTTATTATTCTGCTCTTCAATGGTCAGGACTCCCTCAGGACCGCCACAGAGCAGGTATTATGTGTGTGGTGGATCATTCTCAGCACTGAAGGCACTGACATGGTGGTGGTGTGATAGTGTGTGTTGTGCTGGTGTGAGTGGATCAGACACAGCAGTGCTGCTGGACACCTCAGTGTCACTGCTGGACTGAGAATTGTCCACCAACCAAAACTATCCAGCCAACAGCGCCCTGTGGGCAGCGTCCTGTGACCACTGATGAAGGACTAGAGGATGACCAACACCGCACTGTGCAGCAGCAGATGAGCTATCGTCTCTGACTGTACATCTACAAAGTGGACCAGCAAGGTAGGAGTGTCTAATAGAGTGGACAGTGAGTGGACACAGTCTTTAAACGCTCCAGCAGCACTGCTGTGTCTGATCCACTCACACCAGCACCAACACACACTAACACACCACCACCACGTCAGTGTCACTGCAGTGATGAGAATGATCCACCACCCACATAATACCTGCTCTGTGGTGGTCCTGTGGGGGTCCTAACAATTGAAGAACAGGGTAATAAAGTATACAGAGAAACAGGTGGACTACAGTCTGGAACTGTAGAACTACAGAGCGATACTATGGTCAGAGGAGCTGATGGAGTAGATACTGTATTCTACATTGTGTGTACTGTATGTGTTTGCGGTAAAGCTGTACACAAGGCATCCAGGACATTCTGGTCATTCTATTTCCATCTGTCCCTATATGGTCGCTTCTGTCACTCCTGTGCTTCGTTGCTTCTATCGAGTCTGTCGATGTGAATGTTTGGGTCAGTTTGTCTGTTTGTGAGCAGAACAAACAAAAGATTGATCCTACAGACATTCAGGTCCTTGGTTTTGACACGGGTTTACATTCAACTCCAGTGCTGTTTTTCTGGAATTTTACATCTCATACAGTGGCTACATAAGTCTGAAGCCTCTTATCACAACACCCCCCGCCCACCAGTCATTCCATCATATGGTGCAATAAGAAAAATAAGAAACAAGAAATGACTAGTGAACAGCCCACTCACACAACTGGGTGGAGATAATGAAATGATGTGAATAGATTCGTATTCAACCCTACTCAAACCGAGAAGCATGTACACACACTCGTCCACTACATACATTCATGCACAACTGAACAGCGACCATCAAGTCAGCATGCTATTAGATGAGTGAAATGAAGAAGAGTAGCTGCAGATTAATGGAGACTGAAAGATTCATAATGGAGTGCCAGGTCAAGTAAGACTAACTCTGCTCTATGATCAACCGATTGGAGGTAATTGTTGGACTGTATGGGAACCAACAGCCATTTCGCTGGCTCATAGAGACAGAGAGAGATGTGTACTATAATCTAAGAGCATAACGCAACTGATAAGGTTCATTATTAGCAGAACGCTGGGTAGCAAACATCCAGCAACAGGCTGTGGGCCATTTATGAAAAGGACAGAAGTGTGTAGGCATGTGTGTTTAGGTCTATGTGCAGAAGTAAAGCTGTTTACCTGGTCCAAGGTAGAGTACCTTGACTTGAGCGTGATGACCTCATCCAAGTGCGCCCTGAACTCTCTCCGTGAGGCCTGGAGAAAGCCACAGGACAGTAACTCACTTTGTCCACGCAAGCGCGCGCGCACACACACACACACACACACACTCCTCGTAATGAGTTCTCACAACCTTCAACCCTTGTTACCTCCGTCACACAGACCTAAATAATACACACTAAATGTCTGTACAGTGTCACACACACACACACACACACACTCAAACACAATATAGAGCTACAAAGGCAGGTATGGAAAATGAGTATGCAACTAAACAGAAGGAAATGACTTCAGCAAATACTGACACAACTTCCAGGAAGCTGCCAGAAAAGTCACGGGGAAGGAAGAAACAGTGTGAGATATACCACTGCTGGAAATGCTTATTTGTACTCTAGCCTTCAGCTTGGAGATCGATGATCACAGCACAGCAGAAGTTGCCATACATACAGTTATATGCCAGTTTGGATACCCCTACATACCCTCAAATTAATACATCCATTTTCTGCTAATTTTGTGTATGATTTCTATTTATTTGCTGAATTTAAAATATTGGAAAATAATAAATATCTATAAATAAAATGTGTTAGAAAGTTTGTTCAATTTGTTACATTTAGTAAATAAACTGACCAGGGGTCCAATTTTTTACATACAATTGTATGTGTACAACACACACACACACATATATATATATACACACACATACACAAACACCATCCCCAACATTAAAATCATGAATACATCTACAATTACAGGCTCCAGTACATCTGTTGCTCTGCAGCTCAAGATACCCTGTATCGTCTCTGACTGTACATCTACAAGGTGGACCAGCAAGACAGGAGTCTCTAATAGAGTGGACAGTGAGTGGACACAGTGTTTAAACACTCCAGCACCACTGCTGTGTCTGATCCACTCACACCAGCACAACACACACTAACACACCACCACCACGTCAGTGTCACTGCAGTGATGAGAATGATCCACCACCCACATAATACCTGCACTGTGGTGGTCCTGTGGGGGTCCTGACCAGTGAAGAGCAGGGTAATAAAGTATACAGAGAAACAGATGGACTACAGTGTGGAACTGTAGAACTACACAGTGAACCTACAGACCATTCTTGTGTTTATAAACAGAGATGTAATGCTGTAATGTAGGCTAATCATTGCAGGCTGGGGTTGTGCTGCAGCCATGCAGCGCCCCCAGCTTTCTAAACCTCTGAATTTAGCCTGAAAGGGTGTCTTAGATGATGGTATTCTTTCTATTGAAGGTACTTTTCACATCCATCCTGATTCTGGCATCCACCAGCACAACAAGACGTTTTTGGTCTTTATTCAGTGGACCTCGTCCATTTCGCTGCCCTGGTTTCTGCTGTTTTTCTGCCACCACAATACACACGTAACTGTAGGGTGACTTAACCGTGACATCCAATTGAAACAGGCATATATGGTAAGAGGAGCTGATAACACTGACGATGATTGTAGATCCATAGTATGTGTACCTAATAAATTGCTCAGTGACCGACTTTATGCTGTTGTTAGGGATGAACATGGTAAAAATGGCACATTCAAATGAGGAAAAACGGTGAAACATTTGATGGAAACAAAACAATGATTAATAAATATGCCAACAACAAAGGGAAAATAATGAATTATTATATTATTATTATTAAACATGTTGTTGGTTTCCTTCGCCGTGCTGCACTAGTCACCATAGACAGGTGACAGTGAAAATGTCAGCCATGAGGAACTAGATCTTTACATTCATAAAGAACAATGTACAAAAGATAACAGCCGTAAACAGTCCCTGCTAGCGCTGGCATCACCGGTAGATCCTGAGATGCTGAAACTGATTACAGACGTCCAGAGAATAACTGAACAAATACCAGAACAATGTTTTAGCCGTAGTCATTTCCTGCTGTCCTATTGAAAGGTCTGATCTCTAATAATAAAACTGTATTCGATTTTGTGATTAAATAAGTAAAACATAAACAGGAGAAAACAGGAAAATGTTCTGGTCATTCGTCTTTTGTCTGTGTGTGTTTCGAGTGTAAAATATTCGGGTTTGGCCGAAATGTTTCATGGTGGTACACTATTGTGGTACTAAATGTTGCAAACGATCGTACAATTACACACTTTCAACCACTCATAAAGATGGATATAACACATGAGGAAGCAGCATATGGGCCAGAACCCAGAACAGTTCTGGGCTATTTGCTATGCGTGATTGTGTGAGCGGTAGCGGGACTGAGATGGAGCATGCTGAAGGAGGTGGTAATGGAAGTTGCCCTGATACTCTGATCTGAGACCAGTCTCACTGTTTCTGTGATAATAAACACATGAGGGTCCTGGAAGGAGAACTGACTCTAGAACAGTGTAAACAGGCAACTTCCACCTGGAGCACTGGAGTACCTCTGTGACACTATAGGTGGATGAGCAGGAAGTGAGCCGCGCCTGGGGCAGGAAGAGAGGTGAAGAGAGACAGAAAGAGAGGGAGAAGAGAACAGGGTTAACACCGGGGGGCGGGGGGGGGGTGCGGTGGCGTAAGACCACAGCTCACAGCACCTTCCATGAGTTAATCTGACACAGTCAAAACAGCAGGATGGCAGTAGACACTTTGCTGGTCTGTTAGCTCGAGACTGCTCTCTGCCTGTGCTCCGACCTCTATACAGGACGTATACAGAGACAAACTTTCATTTATTTGATCTCCAGTTATAAAGTCGAAGACATCCTTAAAAATAAACACAAGCCTCAAAAATTAAATCTATTTATTCACAGTTTATTGTGTCCAGCCCTCTCCACCATACCGTAAAGCTGCACTCTGTCTGTTTACGTTGTGTCTACCCCTTCTCCAGCCTACCGTAAAGCTGCACTCTGTCTGTTTACAATGTGTCCACGCTTCTCCACCCTCCCGTAAAGCTGCACTGTCTGTTTACGTTGTGTCCACCCTTCTCCACCCTACCGTAAAGCTGCACTCTGTCTGTTTACGCTGTGTCCACCCTTCTCCACACTAATGTAAAGCTGCACACTGTCCGTTTATGTTGTGTCCACCCTTCTCCACCCTGCCGTAAAGCTGCACTCTGTCTGTTTACATTGTGTCCACCCTTCACCACCCTACTGTAAAGCTGCACTCTGTCTGTTTACGTTGTGTCCACCCTTCACCACCCTACTGTAAAGCTGCACACTGTCTGTTTACGTTGTGTCCACCCTTCACCACCCTACCGTAAAGCTGCACTCTGTCTGTTTACGTTGTGTCCACCCTTCACCACCCTACTGTAAAGCTGCAAACTGTCTGTTTACGTTGTGTCTACCCTTCTCCACCCTACCGTAAAGCTGCACTCTGTCTGTTTACGATGTGTCCACCCTTCTCCACCCTCCCGTAAAGCTGCACTGTCTGTTTACGTTGTGTCCACTCTTCCCCACCCTACTGTAAAGCTGCACTCTGTCTGTTTACGTTGTGTCCACCCTTCACCACCCTACTGTAAATCTGCACACTGTCTGTTTACGTTGTGTCCACGCTTCTCCACCCTACTGTAAAGCTGCACTCTGTCTGTTTACGTTGTGTCTACCCCTTCTCCACTCTACTGTAAAGCTGCACTCTGTCTGTTTACGATGTGTCCACCCTTCTCCACCCTCCCGTAAAGCTGCACTCTGTCTGTTTACGTTGTGTCCACTCTTCCCCACCCTACTGTAAAGCTGCACTCTGTCTGTTTATGTTGTGTCCACCCTTCACCACCCTAATGTAAAGCTGCACACTGTCTGTTTATGTTGTGTCCACCCTTCACCATCCTACCGTAAAGCTGCACTCTGTCTGTTTACGTTGTGTCCACCCTTCACCACCCTCCCGTAAAGCTGCACACTGTCTGTTTACGTTGTGTCCACCCTTCACCACCCTCCCGTAAAGCTGCACTGTCTGTTTACGCTGTGTCCACCCTTCTCCACACTAATGTAAAGCTGCACACTGTCTGTTTATGTTGTGTCCACCCTTCACCACCCTACCGTAAAGCTGCACACTGTCTGTTTACGTTGTGTCCACCCTTCACCACCCTACTGTAAAGCTGCACACTGTCTGTTTACGTTGTGTCCACCCTTCACCACCCTACTGTAAAGCTGCACTCTGTCTGTTTGCGTTGTGTCCACGCTTCTCCACCCTAATGTAAAGCTGCACACTGTCTGTTTACGTTGTGTCCACCCTTCACCACCCTACCGTAAATCTGCACTCTGTCTGTTTACGTTGTGTCCACCCTTCACCACCCTAACCTAAAGCTGCACTCTGTCTGTTTACATGGTGTCCATGCTTCTCCACCCTACTGTAAATCTGCACTCTGTCTGTTTACGTTGCATCCACCATTCACCACCCTCCCGTAAAGCTGGACTGTGTTTGTTTACGTTGTGTCCACCCTTCACCACCCTACTGTAAAGCTGCACTCTGTCTGTTTACGTTGTGTCTACCCTTCTCCACACTAATGTAAAGCTGCACACTGTCTGTTTACGTTGTGTCCACCCTTCTGCACCCTACTGTAAATCTGCACTCTGTCTGTTTACGTTGTGTCCACCCTTCTCCACACTAATGTAAAGCTGCACACTGCCTGGTTACGTTGCATCCACCCTTCACCACCCTAAGGTAAAGCTGCACACTGTCTGTTTATGTGCGTCCACCCTTCTCCACCCTACTGTAAATCTGCACTCTGTCTGTTCATGTTGTGTCCACCCTTCTCCACACAAATGTAAAGCTGCACACTGTCTGTTTACGTTGTGTCCACCCTTCACCACCCTAAGGTAAAGCTGCACTCTGTCTGTTTACGTTGTGTCCACCCTTCTCCACACTAATGTAAAGCTGCACACTGTCTGTTTACGTTGCATCCACCCTTCACCACCCTAACGTAAAGCTGCACTCTGTCTGATTACGCTGTGTCCACACTTCTCCACCCTACTGTAAATCTGCACTCTGTCTGTTCATGTTGTGTCCACCCATATAAACACTCAAATACAATAAAAAATTACACGCACACGGACACACACGCACAGATGCAAACATGCACACGCACGCAAATATGCACATGCACACACACATACACACGACAAACAGGGACAAACAGGGATAGAGAGAGTAAGAGAACTTGGGTAAAGGGAAAGATGAGGAGAGAAAGAGAGAGAGTGAATCACAAAGAGAGGCAGAGGAGAGGAGAGGGATGAGAGGAGAGAAATTAGGCATATGCAAAAGAGAAAGACAGACGGTCTGCCCCGAGATGGCCTGAGATAGAGATTTAAATTAAGACCATTTCTATAGTCTCATTCGCTGTGATACAATATGAGGGACAGTGTCTGCACTCAGGTGATGAAACTCACGTAGACAGCAGCAGCTCGGATCCTAACAAAAACTAAAGAGAGCTCATATCAGAGGGTAAAGCACTTTGACCTGCCAACGGTATGAAAGGTGCTCTATAAATAAACATTTTTATTATTATTATTATTATTATTATTATTACTATAAATAAGAGAAAAGTGGACAGAACCGCACAGTTCTAAATAAAGCATGGTGATACAAGTGATTTTTGCGACCGCTGTTCCACGTCAGCAGCTAACTGGACACATATTTTCCGAACAGGTCCAAAGTTTAAAATTCACCACCCACATAATACCTGCTCTGTGGTGGTCCTGTGGGGGTCCTGACCGTTGAAGAACAGGGTAATAAAGTGTACAGAGAAACAGGTGGACTACAGTCTGTAACTGTAGAACTACAGAGTGCTCCTATATGGTCAGTGGAGCTGATAAAGTGGACAGTGAGCGTAGATACAGAGAGGTGAGTTTAATGTTATGGCTGATGGGTATGTGTCTATCTATATTTATGCATATTTGATTTATGGTGTTTACCTGTTGTTTCTATGTAAACTTGCTTTTTAAGTTTTTTTTTTTTCCATCTTCACCAAAAAATGGTAATGAATGATATTTAACAAATGAAGGTGGATGTTGGAGTTAGATCTTGTGACACCATAAACGCAGTGGATTAAAACAGTGTCTTTAAAGCACATATTTGCACACATAGGCTGAATGGGGAAATGGACGGTATATTTATTTATATTTACGGTATGTTTATATATTACTTCAAACTCTTTCAATTTAAAACAGCGAGGGCCCTTTAAAACACAGTGTTCAGCAGTAGTTCAGCTTTGCTTCGCGACGTTCGGTTCCTTTCACCACCAGTTATTCAAACTTGATAAGTTTCTTTAGAACAAAGCATTTCACAACACACCACTCTGAACGCTCCTGTGATTAATTTAAGCAGACATAATACAAATACTGCTGGAATTCCTCCTTAACACACGTGTGCACACACACACACACGCGCACACACGCGCACACACGCACACACACGCGCACACACGCGCACACACGCGCACACACACATACACACACGCACACACACGTACACACGTACACACACGCACGCACACACTATTGTGCACACAGAGTTAGAGCAGAGCCAGGGGTCACTTATACTGTGAGATTAAGACAGTCTGTCTCTGTGGTCCGTCTGCAGGTAGATCTTTATGGAAGGATCCTCACAGAAATACTAACAACTAACAAGAGAAACACATCTTACGACACAGCATTACACACCAT
The DNA here is from genome assembly GCA_034552555.1 of Semaprochilodus insignis. Classification (NCBI taxonomy): domain Eukaryota; kingdom Metazoa; phylum Chordata; class Actinopteri; order Characiformes; family Prochilodontidae; genus Semaprochilodus; species Semaprochilodus insignis. The sequence continues at coordinate 10,123,108 of CM067483.1, read as the reverse complement.
CAGAGTTTGATATGAAATACTCCATTCTAGGAGTTGAATTTGTGATTAATGGTTCTAATAAAGTTATACAATCCTCAAGCAACATGTCCAAAACATCATGCCTATGCAAATACTGACAGGTACATCTAACTATTAAACATCTATTACTGATCATTTCCACTCATTTCTCACTCATCAGATAATCTAAAGGTGAAATCAGATCTTCACAACACACAACTGTGGAAGTGTATCATGGCACCAACAGAGGAGACTTCTGAGGAACCTCAGAAGAAGAGCTGCTGATGCTCATCAGGCTGGAAAAAGTCACAGAACCATCTCTAAAGAGTTTGGACTCCACCATCCACAGTCAGACAGACTGTGCACAAATAGAGGAGATTCAGGACCACCGAGGAGTGGACCACCAACAAAGCTCACACCAAGAGCAAGGCATGTAAGCAGGTCACCAGCAGAACAACAACGGTGTGCATGGCAGGGCTGCATGGAGAACCTCACCTAAAATAACATTGCTGCTCGTCTGCAGTTTGATAGAAATCACATGGACGAGCCAAAAGAGCTACTGGAACAGTGTTCTGTGGACGGATGAGAAGAAAATAGACCTTTCTGGTTTAAATGAGAAGCGTTCTGTCTGGAGAAAGGAGAACACTGGATTCCAGCATAAGAACCTTATCCTGTCTGTGAAACATGGTGCTGACAGTATCATGGGACCGTTTTGCTGCATCTGGACCAGTGAAATGGTCTGTTCGAGACCAACTTAATGAGTCAAAATAGTTCACAGTGGTATTAATAGGGACCAGAGGTCTGAAGAGTTTACTGCCTCTGAAAGTTCCCCCACACAACGTTATTACCTGATATGGTTGTGAACACATGACTTGACGCTTGATACGTTGTTTCACTAGGTTCTGAGACTGAAACAGGGGTACATGCCAGGAGCTGTCAAGAATTTTGTTTTTAGATCTATCACCATTTTACCAAGATCAATAACACACATACAACGCTCAGAAGACACATCTAGGTTCACAAGTGACTAAAATGGCTTTATCTGTGTTGTAGACAATGTGATTCCAGGTTACTATTACCACCACTGCAGTACGTTTCTCAAACACCGCTCTGAATGACTTGCATCTCAATCGCTGAATTACACTGAAAGTCTGAGAACTAAAATTCCCCTTTTAGGATTTCGCGTCTGTATTCCACACACACACACACACACGAGTCACTACGTGAATCTGCAACAATTCTTTTAAAGCTTCATTCAGTGACTCGGCAGCCAATGAGGTGTCAGCAGACAGTGTATGAGTCATGGAAAGCACGGTAAATGTGCAGTGACAGGACAGCAAAGCAAAGCGGATGGACGGTAAACGATGGGGGCAAAAGAGGCGGGGTCTTACTTTGGGGGTGGGGCAGGAGGCAGTGGAGAGGCGGGACTGTTGAGCACGTGGAGACTCCGAAGGCGTGGTGCTGAGAGAGGCTGTGTCCCGTGGCAAGACCTGAACGCCCCGCGAAATGATAGAGTCTGGAATCTATGAATAAAGAGACAAGACATTAAATCATATATGACACATACTAAACATAAAACATACACCGTATACAGAAAAACTGAAAACCTGAAAGCAAACGTCCGGTCTGGTCGTGTTTCCTCATTATACACTATACGGCCCAAAGTATGTGGAAACCTAACCAACTCATTTAAATGCTACATGTATCTGAAAGTGGCAAAGGTGGTTTCTTATGGGAGTGTCATGTTCTAAAGTTACATAGCTCTCCAAAACGTACACAGAACCAAACGTACTGGATTCTGAACATATTTATTCACCACATGGTGCGATATAGGCTAATAGGCCAATACGGACACCACGCAGTTGATGAACGACTACAGAGGCCTACTGGCACTGGCCAGTTTATGCTGGACCGTCCCCTCCGCCTTTGTCCTCTCTAATAATCTGAAATACACAGAGGAGCAACAGAGTGACATCATTACTGTATGTGCGTTTTTTATCTGAACACATATCCAAATAATGATAATTACCATGTTATCTTTGCTGTAAGTTATAAGCCCGCTTGACTTCTATTTATTAGGAGCTGAGCAGAGGGAAAAAAGCAGCAGTGTGCCAGGTGTTCATTAGCATAGAATATAAACCTACAGAAAAACAATTACACCGGGGAGTCTGCGCTTCACCAACCACAGGTAGCCACCTTTGCTGGAAAAAGACCAGTATGGATTCCAGTATGCTGATTTAGCTGTTCACTTCAGATCCGGCTTGTTGAACGACACAGCACTGGCAAAACACATGTTTTGGTTTCGGTGATGATCAGCTTATCACCTTTCATTACCGTGTACCAGCATCACAGGATCCAAAACATAACATGCTGGCTTTACTGGTGACTCGCCTTGCAGGCCTATGCTGGCTTTTCTATCAGGTACATTATGTACTGTTATATGTATATCCATATAACAGTGATTATGGGAATACACTATGAGTTTTTTCCTCAGCTTGCTCTTGGTTATATTCCCTAAGCGATATTTCTGATCAAATGACATCTATCTACAATGGTGAAAACTATCAGATACTTGTTTTTATATGGTGCTGGTAGTGAAGGACACGATCCCGTTTCACTCAATATAAGCTTTACGTTCGGGATGGGTCTGCCAGTCAGCAGTAGCTATATCCTGTTAAGTAAATCAATACGACACAGTTAATCAGCTGGTTTAAGACTGTCACAGTAACAGTAACAGATGCCTATATAGTGTTATAGCTAAACTAACTAAACTAAGTGAAAGTAAATTAGTGAAAGTATTACTGATAGTATCCACACCTTGCACCAGCACCCAGGCCCTGCATCACACCCATCAGAGGACAGCGCAAAGAAGAGCAGACAGACAACTTTGTCAGCTGACTGGCAGGTAATGCAGGAGATCTGTCATTCTGGAGAGACTTTTCAGAGAGCTAAACAAACTTCACTATGCCAAAGACATATCTGTAGCACTGTTGCTATGGCGTGTGAGAGTGTTACGGATTATTGGATTAACCTCAGCAAAGCCACAGATGTAGCAGATGAGTGTTTGAGAAGGCAAGGTCAGAGAGTGGAGGTGCTGAAGTTGTCATGATGTTTATCTCTCACTGCCCAGACTCTGGGCTCGCTCTGTCCTTCTCTTTCAAGAAATGGACAGCAGCTGTGGTCCAAAAGAAACAGAACCACTTATTTGATCAAATCTGCATTTATCCCATCCACACACTAGGGGGCAGTGATCACACTTGCAGCCCTACCTATGGTGCTCGGGTAGCTGTGGTGGTTAGGTACCTTGTTCAAAGACACTTTCGTCTTGTCCTGTCAGTTCAGGGGATGGAACCGATGACCTTCTGGTCACAAAGCTGGTTCCCTAACCTTAAGCCCATGACTGCCCCCTGGAAGCCTACCAGAGAGATATGAAAAACTGTACAGTGCATGAATCGCAACAGAAACAGTAACAGCACCAAGGATGGGCCTTGCACCAATCACCCAAGCTGTTATTAAACAGGATGAGTCTCAAAAACCTGTCCAAACCCTCTGTCATTCACAACCCAGCAGCGTTTACCAACGCAATTACTTCCATATTCATATCCCATGTAGCAAGAGGGGAAACACAGGCAATCAGAACCTAGTAATACTGTAATATTGTGCTTACTGCACTGGAGAAGTAGACCGATAGTGTTGCAATACACTGTACAACCTTGTATTGTTGTAATGCCAATAAAGTTGAATCGAATTGAAGTGAATTTAACTACCTATCCAAAGTGCATATACAAATTGAATATTAAAGTATGTGAATCCAGATTCACCAGGCTAGTTCTTGTCGTTCCAGGCCAGGGTGATGAATTCACCAGTACAAATGTGATTAAACCTGTTATAGAAAAATACGTCCGGTGAGAAGTACTAGAAACCCATCTTATCCAGAACACTTCAGTGGAGGCAGGCCTAGAGATGCTCAGCAAAGGTGTTTCGGTGAAAATGCAGCAAGCAGTTACTCTCCTCACACAGCAACAGAGACACAGTGTGGAAGAAAGTCAATAATGTCACTCTAATATCACATGTCTTCATGGATGAGCCTCTGTCCTCTGGAACAGGTCCTTGGAACATTCTGGTTCTTGCTGGGAAGTTAGCTGTAGTCTAAGGTGATCCCGTTTACTGGTAAGAGAGCAGACACTGGAGAGAAGAAGAGACTCTAAACGACTGCTGAGTAGCTTGAGGCTGTACAGTGCCTCCAACAGTCCGTCACTTATTACAGGTGATCTTGGACAGAACTGCTCCATAGAACTGACTTCAGAAACAAAAGCACTATATTATCTGGACCCAAAGTAGCTGCTGTGTCAGAAAGGCCAGCTACCTTGAAAACAGCTTCTAACCTTACGTTTTAGACCTACAGCCTTACACCCACACACTCTTACACCTGCAGCCTTACGCTGTCATAGCTTGTCTTCGGCAAACCTCGCATGGGTTGTGTTCAGCATGGGATTCATGCTGGTTTAACGCTGAGGTTTTCTGTTTCTATCCAAGTCTACTCTGAGTAGTCAATCGACAGTGGTAATAACGCTGCACTACTATGGAGTACTGCAGTGCAATGGAGATGCAAAGTGTGTACAGTGTCACTGCTTGTTTCTCTGTGTATATGACGATAAACTATATCTGACCTTGATGAAAACTTAAATAATAACATGTGACTTTTGTTATTGGCAACTATACACACCGGGGCCATAACAGCACTGTAACCCTTTCCAGGCTGATATTTCAATATTTTTTACTAATATTGTGCTTGTGTTGTATTGTCTTTAAACTAGACCTGGATGAGACCAATGAAAGAAAAGGACGGATGCATGGATGAAATGGTGAATGGATGTCACCTACCTTGTCGCTACAGGAACAGGTGAAATGAGAGGGGGGGTTGGTGGAAGGGATCAAGCCAGTCAAGGGCTGCCCACCTTTGGCCATGACAACAGCATGGTTGGGATGGGACTTCATATTCTGATGGTGAACATGGCACGTCAACATGTACATATGTTGGAACACAAGAAGGGGAAGACGGAGGTAAAGCTTCAAACAACCCCAGAAAAACAACAATGATCATGAGCACCTGCTGCACTTGGCTAACAACCGAGGCTAACTGGAGTCACAGTGTAAGGAACAGGGCTAGCATACCTGCTAATAGTTTACACCAAACAGGAGCAGTGAGGGGGAAACGTATACACCAAAGAGAGGATGAGGCTAAGAGGCTAATACTGCTGACGCAAAGTCTAGTGTCTACATCAATTGTGCTCACCTTTGCAGCGATGGCGGCCGCTGTGATGTGCGAGGAACCGCTGTCCTCGGTGGAGGCGACGCCGCTGTCCTTCTTCTCTTCTTCTTCCTCTTCACACTGGACACCCTTGTCCTCCGTTTGCTTGTGAGGGCTAGTGATGGGTGGAGGTGAAAGAGGCGGAGGAGGCGAGGGGAGGTCCTCCAGAGCATCGTGCACTTCCTTAACTTTCACCACCGCGTCCCGCAGCAGGTCTATGGCGTGGGGTAGAGCAGGCAGGATGAACTGGAAACACTCCTGGAGACAAGACGAGAGCGCTCCAAGCAACTTTCACTCTAAGCAAACTGTGGCTCACTTCTGTTTTGGCAGTAAAGCTGTAGACTCACAGGGAAGGGTTGGTAAATCTACTGACCAAGTTATATAATCATCAACTGTGGTTCTACAAAGTCTGGAATCACAACAACTCTACAGTATCTCACTAGGTTTCATCTCCTATGCTGCTTCTAGACCAGGTCTATAACTCAACAAATGCAGTCGACAATAAAAAAACAAAACACATAAAGAATCTTTTTTTTTTAACAGTGGCAACACAACAACTGTCCATGACGTCATTCACAAAACTGAAGCAGATCTATGAAGAGATCCATTAAATCAATTAATGATGATTCATCAGGACATGACAAACTAGGCCTTGCAGGACCGTCGACTACTTGAAAAAGGCTTTCATACATTCCAATTAAAATATCCACAAGAGGCGTGTTAAGAAGGAAGAGCCAACTCTATAACCTGAGGCGGATCGGTAACAACTAACCATGGTGAGCTGAGGAGTTTTAGAGGTATCGCCACAACCTCAACTCATGGGGGAGCCAAATGTACTGTTTCCAAAACAAACAGCCTGACTGAAATTCAGCTAGCTAAACTTTCTGAACAACAACCTCTGAAGCTGTGTTCATACCCAGTTCAGTTTCTGAATTCTGCCCCAGTGTTGCAGAGATGACCATCAGCTGTTTATAGTCATGTAGTATAAAACCATAGTGATAGTAGTAAATCACACTTGGTATCTTGGTTCTTCTTCTTCTCCTTTTCTTGAGATACTGACACCATTCTGATTCTGGAATGTATGGTCTGATTGGGAATGGTGTGCTTGTACACAGCTTTTTGACCCGATGTTGTTCCCATTAAGAATGAACTGGGCGTTAAAGCACTGCAGTGCAGAGAACGATCCACTACCCGCATGATACCTGCTCTGTGGTGGTCCTGTGGGGGTCCTGACCATTGAAGAACAGGGTAATAAAGTGTACAGAGAAACAGATGGACTACAGTCTGTAACTGTAGAACTACAGAGTGCTCCTATATGGTCAGTGGAGCTGATAAAGTGGACAGTAAGTGTAGACAGAATGTTTTAAACGGTTTTAATGTTGTGGTTGATACGTGTGAGTGAAGTGTCTGCTATTTTGATTGTATCTTATTCTGTATACACCAATTTTATGTTTGGTATCTGTATAGGGAAATTAAGTTCTTTCCTTTCTGCTTCTGTTTTGCTGTATTCTGCGTATCAAGCTGGAGGCTGTGTTTTAAAATGTATCAGACCGGAAATGAAACAGCTCTTAGTGGTTGCGCCTCCTCCTTATGAACAGCCTGAACAGTGTTTACAAACAGACAGAAACTGTGAAACGTAATCTGCTTGTCTGTCACGCTTCCGGGTTTTCCCGTTCCTCTCGCCCTTCCGAACTCCACTTCCCAGAGGGCTACGGTCGATGACGTCACATCCACGTGCTCTCGAGCGGACGTGCCCATTCATTTGCAGTCACCTGCGTTTTAGTCCAGCTGTTATCAATTACTGGTTGTATTTAAACCCTACGTTCACACATGCTCTTTGCGAAGCTTTGCCGACTTTGTTAGCAATTCTGAGCATTCTTTCTGGTTTATGTGTCTTTCTGGTTTTGACGCCCTTCCGGTTTCCAACTACCCCTTTTTCTGTTTCCTCTAATCGTCTGGTTGTTTATCTCTGGTTATCGATCTCTGCTCTGGCCTTTCTCTCTCCCTTTAGCCTTACCCTTCTAACTTGGTTGCCTCCGCTGACTGCTTTTTCCCGGTTCCAACCTCTGCCTGTCCCTGACTACGTTTCATGCCCTGCCCCCTTTGCTGGCTCTGCTGCTTAATCTGTTCACTACTTTGTGTAATAAAACTGCTTTGGCTTTTAACTCTGCGAGTGTCGATCCGGAGTCTTTTGTCCTGACATTGTCAGGTCGTCTCAGGAGATACACTCTCGGGACACTTCGCATGCCGGCCACCAGAGGTCGAACTCACCAGAGTTCTGATGACTTTTGCTCCTGCTCCCTTTCACCTAGGTATTTGTGGAGCATTAACCACCGGACCGTTTTGTACTGGCCTCTGTCTAGGCACCCTTACTTCCTGTGACCCTTATATAATCCTTGTGTTTTTTGTTACCTTTTCAGAATGTTTCCCCGGTTCCTGACCCTTGAGCCCTTCAGTCCCTCCTGCCCTTTGTTTATTTGTGGTTTGTGCTTTTTTGTGGCGATTACTTGATCATTGTGTTTTNTCACCAGAGTTCTGATGACTTTTGCTCCTGCTCCCTTTCACCTAGTTATTTGTGGAGCATTAACCACCGGACCGTTTTGTACTGGCCTCTGTCTAGTCACCCTCAGTTCCTGTGAACCTTCCCGTGTTTTTTGTTACCTTTTCAGAGTGTTTCCCCAGTTCCTGACCCTTGAGCCCTTCAGTCCCTCCTGCCCTTGGTTTTTTGTGGTTTGTGCTTTTTTTTGTGGAGATTACTTGATCATTGTGTTTTTTTTTGTGCTTTAGTGAGTATCCTCTGGGCTTTGGTGATTTTTTGAGACGTCTACTTTGGTTTTGGAAGAACTTCTGAGCATTTTTGGACACTTTTGTTTTTTATGTTTTGGCATTTTTTGTGTTTTCTTGAATAAATCCTACCTAAATGGATCCCCTCCGTATCAGAGCAATCCTTGTTACACTGCTCCATAAACATTTCTACACGGTTTTAAGTACCAACGTGTTCCAAAATGTTTCACAGGAAAAAAAATTTAACACAGTGCGAGTGCGAGCTGCAGTCTGAACTTTACTGTAAGGGGTGCTATAGCGACAAAATGACTTCAACTTGTGTTTTGAAGTTTTAATTATTTTTATTTTATGGAAATGATTGTTTTGTCTCTACCAGTACAACAACAGTGCCTGGGTAATATACCAAACAGTCCTGCAGTGACAGATTCAGACACTAAATATTCTGAAGTTTTTGATTCAAAAATGTAACTATGATAAGTGCACAACTTGAGCTCAAATGATCTGTTCAAAAACCACACTGAAAAAGCACCTTGTGAATTATGACACTGACGCATATTTAGCTTACATATCCCCTGGGTTTATATACTGCGTCCTTTTCCATCCTCAGGAGCTCCAGAGAAGAGGTTGGGATGAATGTGCTTTGGCTCAGGGGAAAAGAGGAGGAGTGGTGGGGGGCACCTTTTATTTGCCATGATATGAAGGAGGGCTTATGGAGGAGCTGAACCCATCATAAAAGGGTTCCTCGAGGTTTGATCCCCTTGTCGAGCCGGATTCAGGATATCAAAGCAGCGGTGACAGGCAGAGCGCTCAACCAACTGGGGCTGATGGGAAATGGAGATTAATGCCATGGCCCTATCGCCCACGCTGCCCCTAGAGAGTAGCTGTAATAGGATTGGCCACTATGTTAACACAGTGAGTGTGTGAGAGTGTGTATGTGAGAAGGAGTAAAGAGCAGAGAGAGGCAGGAGGCAGAATCGATGCAGGCCAAAGGGAGAATACGGAGGGGTGTTACTGACGCTGCTTGTGGACTGTAAGGTTAGGACATGCAGGCTAATGATTAGAATACATTAGAGCCGCCTAATTACTCAAATTCATCAGGATTAATCAGATTATTCTGCACAGTTAATCACAATTAATCAAGTTTTTCAGATTGGGCTTCTTATGAATGATGCTTTTTCTGAATGACTGGCAGTAATTGAAGTTGACCAGCATATAAAACCAGCATATGTTGTGGTTTGATGCTGGTATGGCCAAGCTAGTTGACCAGTTAAACTAGGAAACAAACCACCACAGATGGGCTTAAAACCAGGCTGGACTGCATGCTACACTGCTCTTTTCAGCAGGGTGCTTACTGGCTAACCACTAGTTAGCAAACTAGCGTACTGCAACATATTCACAGTTAGGCCCTCAATACTCATCAGTGCCTCACACTTCTGAAATCCTGATTTCAGTTCGATTTTGGTTTCAGAATCGGCAAAATCCCATGACTGATCGCTTTATCAATTATTATTACAACCCCTGGCAAAAGTCATGGAATCACCACTGGAGCAAGATCTTTCAATTGATAAATTTTGTAGAAAAAAAAATAAAAACTTTCTTTTTTGAAAATTCCGACCTTCTGGCATTAAGAAACAATAAAAAAAGAAAGAAATAGTATTGTTGTAGTCAGTCACAATTGTGTTTTTAGATCAAGTAGATAAAAAAAAAAAATGGAATCACTAAATTCTGAGGAAAATATTATGGAACCGTGAGAAAAACACTGCACCATTAGTACTTTGTTGCACCACCTGTAACAAACTTGGGTGGTTGGGTGAAGGCTCCAGGGGGAGAGAGATGCAACACAGGGTTAGCTACTTACCCTGACCTCCGTAAAGAAACCCACGTGGGAGACAGTCATCGCGGTGTACTGGAGACCATTTATTGGGCAGGGGAGCACCACAGCTCATTCATCACAATCCCGAATAACAGCAGCACGGCAGAATGTACAGGCTACAACCTGGAGCAACCGCCCCGCGTGCGTAACTGTTACGCTGTTAACGTTTCTTCTCTCTCTCGCTCACACTGTACAGCGCGCATGCGCTCAATACAGGCACTTAAAGTGACCGTTACACACCTATGGCTTTTATAACAGCTTGTTATAATTCTCTGAGGCATGGACTTAACGAACGACAAACAGTATTCTTCATCAATCCGTCTTCAACTGTCTCTGATTGCTGTTGCCAGATCAGCTTTGCACGTAGGAGCCTTGTCATTGACCATTTTCTTCCATTTCCACTAGGGATTTTCAACCGGATTGAGATCTGAATTATTTGCAGGCCACACCATTGATATTATATGTCTTTCAAAATCCCAATGTAGATTTTGGCATTTATCGACGGTGTAACGACTGCCATCTCCCCTGTGCCTTTACCTGACATGCAGCCCCAAATCATCAATGACTGTGGAAATTGACATGTTGTCTTCAGGCAGTCATCTTTAATTCATCTAAATTTCATTGGACCAGCACCAAACTAAAGTTCCAGCATCATAATCTTGCCCAATAGCAGATTCGCGATTCATCATTGAAGATACCTTTCATCCAGTCATCCACAGTCCATAATTGCTTTTCTTTAGCCCACTGTAACCTTGTTCTCTTCTTCTGTTTAGGTGTTAATGATGGCTTTCGTTTGGCTTTTCTGTATGTAAATCCCTTTTCTTTTAGGCGATTTCTTATAGTTCGGTCACAGACGTTGACTCCAGTTTCCACCCACTTGTTTCTCATTTGTTTTGTTGTGCATTTTCTGTTTTCAAGACATATTGCTTTGGGTTTTCTATCTTGACGCTTTGATGTTTTCCTTGGTGTACCTGTATGCTTCCCTTTTACAACCTTCCCATTTTGTTTGTCGGTCCAGATTTTAGAGTTTCAAGTTTCAAGTTTCAGATTTATTTGTCATTTGCACAACATGTCAGGACATTTATGCATTGAAATACTTGTGGTGAGGCTCAGGTTAATAATACTCTACAGCAGGGCAACATTATATACATACTAACGAAACATATTAAATAATAGTAATAAATGTTGTTTAAAGTAATATATTAATAATAATAATAATAATAATAAAGTGTCAGAGTGCAGTGGTATTGGTGGTATTGGTGAAAGGCTCACAGCTTGTTCAGGAACCTGATGGTCTGTGGGTAAAAACTGTTCATCAGCCGGTTTGTTCTGGCCTGGATGCTGCGGTACCTCCTGCCTGATGGCAGTAAGGCGAACAGGCTGTGTGCTGGGTGGCTACTGTCCAACTGGATCTTTTGGATTTTCCTCAGGCAGCGGGACTGGTAGACACAGCTGACTGGGAACAACCAACATCTTTTGCACCATTCTGTGACAATTTACCTTCTTGAAGAGGTTTTATAATTCTCTCCTTTGTTTCATCCGACACCTCTCGTGTTGGGGCCATGATTCATGTCAATCCACTTTGTGCAACAGCTCTCCAAGGTGTGAGCACTCTTTTTTTAAGTAAAGACTAATTAGCAGATTTAATCTGATGCAGGTGTTTGTTTTAGAACTGCAAATTACAGAGCTATTCCATAATATTTTCCGCAGAATTTAGTGATTCCATATTTTTTTTCCTCTACTTGATCTAAAAACGCAACTGTGACCAACTACAACAATTATATTTCTTTACGCTTCCGGGTCTTCCCTGCTCCTTCGCTCTCCCGGACTCCACTTCCCAGAGGGCTTCGTCTGATGACGTCATGCCCACATGTCCCCAGCTGTCCATCCAGATCCGTTCTAGGTCACCTGAGTTTTAACCACAGCTGTCCCTTGTTTAGCTTGTTATTTCCAGTATATAAACCCCCCACTGTCACCACATCATCGTGAAGTTTTGCCAAAACCCTTGTTTAGCAATTCTGAGTGTTCTTTCCGTGTATCTACTCTTTGGCTTCGATCTCCTTTTCGTACTCGACTACCCCTTTGGCTTTTCCCCTATTGGCTTTGTTTACCTTGCGTCTCTGGCTTCTGACCTTCATTTCCGTTCCTTCGACCTTCCTCTTGCCTAGCCCTTCTAAACTTGTTAGCCTCGCTGACTGTGTTTCTGGTTTCTGACCTCTGCCTGCCCCGACTCTGACCCTGTTTATTCGCCTCTTCCTTTCATGTTGTGTTGTGCATTGCTGTTTGACGAGACGGTCTCATTGTTTAATAAAACCAACTTGCCATTTAGCTCTGCTCACATCGGTCCAAGTTCTTTGTTTCTGACATTCTTTCTTATTTTATTGTTTTCTTAATGCCAGAGTAGTTGGAATTTTGAAAAAAGAAAAAAAAGTTTTGTGGCATGTCTCTGTGATTAACCTTTTTCTACAAAATTAAACAACTGAAAGATCTTCCTCCAAGAATGGTGATTCCATATTTTTTGCCAGGGGTTGTACATGCTATATTTCAGAACCAGAGGTTTAAACAGCTTTGCTTCTGAGGACTGGGAGGGAGAAGGGGGAGGGCAAAGCGGGAGGACGAAGCAGGCAGATAAGCAGATACAGGAAACAGAAGGCCGATATGCACAACTGAACGTCAAAGTTATTTTGTATTTCTATAATAACAAAAAAATATAAATAAATAAACTAAATTCGGTTAATTTCATTTATTAGTCTTTAACATTATCATCATTTAGACATCATTTAGTTCGCCTAAAGTAACGAGACAGGAACTAGCACCGGAACTAGGACCCCCTCTAGCTCGGAAAAGGGCACCCTATTCCTGGTACACTCGTGACACTGTGGATCGAGGAATGTTAAATGCCAGCATAACTTTGCAAAAATGAAATGTCCCATCTGTCTGGCTCCCACCATCATGAACTTGCCATGAGCACGCTTATCCTTTCATTTCAAAACTGTAATTTAAGAAACTACAATCTTCTTCTTTATTACAGGCAAATTTATCAAAAAACTAAGTGTTTTACGTTCTGGTCTTCAAGTAGCTCCTGAAGTGTGCAGTGATGATAAATACAGAAATCAAATCAGAGAAAAAGGAAAAAAACTGTATCCTCCATTACTGTAACTCACTAAGGATATCACTTCAAAAGCCATTTGAAGGCTTTATCTGAACTAGGGATGGAGCTGAACATGTGGATTATACAACAGCAAATACAGAGTGAGCAGACAGGCTTCAGCCAGCGGTCACTATTAATCTAAATACTCTCTCTAATCAATACTACACACTAAACAGGTCTGTGTGTACACTGTGATGGTGCAATAAGGAGAGTTCATTTCACTGAACTGACACACTTGAACCTAAAACACTGCTGTTCCTCCTTCAAACACAAATCCTATGTTTATAAGAGGACAAAGGACCTGACTCCACCCTTAGTGACCCCTAGAATCTTCACACACCAGCTCTAGTTCCAGCCCAGCAGAAACAATGACAACGGATAAAGAGCAAAGGTGGACTACACAAGCAGAAATGAAGCTTTCCAGGCTGCGAAAGGGATGTCGGCATGTTTCATGCCATTTCGGGTGATCCGTCAGCGGGCAGCGATGGTGCTCGTCTTCAAACAAAGCTGAAAGTGCTTCCTGTTCACCAGCCTCTTACTCTAACGTCCAGCCCACCTTAAATGATACAGCTTGTACAGGCGTGTTTTTAAAGCTGTGAAGGACATTGCCACTTTTCATATCCTGTTCAAAGAACTCTTTAACAGCAGCAACGCAAACGTAATGCCATGTAAACAGCGTACGCCTACGATGACACAAGACAAATGCTAATATTACTCTGGAATTTCATCCCTTTATTGTGTCATAAATCTTTAGAAACGCTATTCCAAAATACCTTCAGCTTTTTATTACTTCTAGTACTTTTTACTTTTTTAATTTATCCTCTATGCTATTTATTGTTTAGTGTAATTTTCCTTTAGTTTAATACTGTAAATAATCTGTGTTCTGTGTTTTTGTTACTTGTTTTTGTTACTTGTCATATGTGTTGCTCTCACCAAGACAAATTCCTTGTATGTGTAACATACTTGGTGAAATAAAGAGATTCTGATTCTGATTCTATATAATCATTTCTATCTGACAGTAACGCGGTTATGTACCTTTATGGACAACCGTCTCATGACCACCAAAGTGATCAAAACAATGTGGAGGGAACATTTCCCTTCCGTTATCGCGCAAGCCAAATCCCTCCATATCGGGAGCATTCTGAACGGTCACACCATTCCCTTCACCCTAACCGCAAACCCAGCCCTACCTTTACTGACCTGAGTAAAAAGCTCTAGAATTTCATTTTAACTACAAAAAACTGAATAAAGTGATACAAATATGCAGCAAGCCTTACCTGTGAGCCTTTCTTGCTACCAGGTAGATTAATGATGAGAGTTTTGCCTCTGATTCCACACACAGGTCTGAGGGAAGGTAGAGGCGTGATTAATATTAATGTGTGTGTGTGTGTGTGTATGTGTGTGTGTGTGCGTGTGTGCGTGTGTGTGTGTGTGTATGTGTGTGTCACCTGGACAGCATGCCGAGCGGTGTGACATTTAGGGAGCCCATGAGCATGGCCAGTGCCATTCCTGGAGCTTCACGCTCGATCACCTCCCTAGTGGCCTGCAGAGGAAAGAGCAAACACACACACACACACACACACACACACACACACACACACACACATATAGTTGCTACACTAACACAGGTAAGTCACTGTACTCAACAACACTTCCCTCTAAACAGACTTACATCACACACATTATCAGTTCTACCAGCCAACTGAAATCTATGTGGCCAAGTGTCTCAGCTCGTCTAGGGTCAGGGTGGAGGGTGGTGGGTCAGAGGGTCAGGGGGGAGGGTGGAGGGTTTAGAGGGTCAGGGTTACAG
>CM067483.1:10099330-10107840 GCA_034552555.1 Semaprochilodus insignis | reverse complement strand
GGTGGGGGGTTACAGGGAGGAGGGGCAGGTGGGGGGGTAGAGGGTCAGGAGTGAGGGTGGGAGTTGGGGATATAGATATAAAAAGATATAAATAGACATTAATACACAGATGGCATGTTGTCTGTTGTTGTTGCATGTTGGTCATGTGTGTAACGCAGCGTTTGAGGCCTGCTGTAAGTGCAGGGTGGTTTTATTAAGGGTTGTCCAATAATCACAGTCAGAACAGACATGGGTCAGAACTCTCCACTCTTACCAGGAAAGGATGGGTCACAAAGCCCCCAACCCCGTCTTAATTTCCCCTTATGATCTCATCAAACCCGTGATGAATCTGTTGTTGTTCCTGCTCTGAAACTGGCATCAGACCTCATAGCTCTCATGAGGTTGATATCGTTAGTGAGTTACAGTAATGGAGGATAACGTTTTTCCTTTTTCTCTGATTTGATTTCTGTATTTATCGTCACACACTCAGCACGGAGATAACCCATACACGCATATACTCGCGTGGACACAAACACAAATGGGTGGGGGACCACGTACCTCTGGTGTGACATCACGGGGGGCGAAGCCAGTCCCACCGGTAGTCAGAATAAGGTTGAGCTCTTTCTCGTCACACCAGTCCACCAGTGTCTCCTAAATACACACATACGCAGAGTGAGACTGTTTGCTCAAACAAGCTCTCTAAACGGTAATACACACCCACCGGCCACTACATACCACAGACCCCAGGGTCTAACAGACACAAGGAGGTGTACCTAATGAAGTGGCTGGTGGGTGTACAGTCAACTGTGGAACAAGCACCAAAACCACTAGCAGTGAGTGATATGACACTTTTACAGGACATGTCACGCATGACGATATTTCCTTTTTCTGAGGTTTGAATAGAATAAAAATCCAGCAGCAGCGTCACAATATCCTAAACCGTGAATGCAATAATTAGAACCTAACCCTTTTACATCCTGCAGTCCTCCACATCCAGCTACACAGGCCTAGTTACTCTCTGACTTCGGGTACTGACACTTACAACATAACGGAACAGTTTACTACAATAAAGTTACAAAGCTGTTATTAATTCCACATTACGTTTAATGCGCCCCTGAAAGTCCTTTGGTAGTTTGCCAGCGCTCACAGACAGCAACCTCACTGGCGTCATTCTAATCGGCATGGCCTAGGCAAATCAATCACCGAAAGGAAGACTTTGATTAGAGCATGTTTACTGCAATAATCTGGTAGCAAAATAAATTCATTCTGAGAATGTACGTCGGACTGACATACAGTGACGAGCTGGAGGGGAAGTTGGGTCATGGACTGGAAGTAGCTGGTACATTAACAACGTGTTGTAATATTTTAGCCGTAATTAAAACTGACGCATATCCGAGTAATGTTGTGTAAAATAAAAGTCCATGTTCATTAGAAACAGACGCAAGTCTTAGTAAGACAATGGTTTACAACTATCAAACCTAACACAATATAGAAGAACAAAGAAGATTATTAAAATGTATGTAGTAAAATGTGACAAAAATACTACTGTGATTATAAAAGAGTTACGAATTATTAGTTATTAAGAGTTACTAATAACACAGGCTTGACTTCTCGCTTTGTTGTCTCACTTCGTTCGGTTTAATCAACACCTGATTTAAATCATTTATAGTCATACACAAATGATACACACACACACACACACACACACACACACACACACACACACACACACACACACACACACACGGTCATGTGACCTGATTTGCAGATATAAGCACACGTTTCCTTTCCCCCAGTCATGTTAATAATACTGGGCTAATAAACAGTATTTGTGTGTTTAGGCGTGCAGATGTGCGTTCTCTGTAGTGGACGTGTTCAGCTATTTTACCAACTTAACATCCAGCTTAGCCAGGGGTGTTCTGTTACACGGTTCTAGATACAGGAGGGTAATGATAAACACTGGGCTCCCTCGAGGAGAGATCTGTTTGTATTAACTCTTATGTTAGTTAAACTACATGTTTGTCTAGTTAAACAGCTTCTGCACAGTTCAGTACTCCATGCTCGTTACCTGTGATATCCAACTGATATTGATCTTAGTCACACATCAATCTACAACTGCATATCAGCCTAATCAGATGCAGTGATTAGTACCAGGGACAGGCAAGAGAAAGAGCTCACGCTGTCCACCAGGTGGCAGTGCTGACAGCGAGAAGCTCTGTGTATGTGCTGGCCCTCACATGTAGCAGTGATTGAGCATGATTGTGATGTGTGTGTGTGTGCGTGTGGTGGGCCTGTTGGGTGGGGGGAGCTTACCTTGATCTCGTCTATCTCATCAGGGACTATTTTGTATGCAGAGATTATGCCTCCAAGCCTGTGAGACACACACACACACACACACACACACACACACACACACACTGTTAGTGTGTTTTCAGTAACATTAGCAGGGAGAAAGAGATGAAGGGAATCAGTAAGAGAGAGAGAAACGCACAGAACAACCCCAGAGGTAGCAGAAACCTGTCATAGTGCATACACACACTCCCTCTCCTCTCTACACATCAGATCAGCACTGGGCTCCACATGTCGGAGCAGTCTCCTTCTCACTGGCTCCTCTGTCTGGCTTTGCTATTGTGTTTCTTCACCATGTTTTGGCCCCTTTAACTGCACCACGTGTCAAAAGTACAGCTCTTTAAATAAGATTGGTTCATCAAGCCGCTGTGGTGGTGATGAGCACAACACTGTATAGCTAACACTGCAGTCTTCACAGAGTGTCCTGGGCAAGAGCCAATCAAAATCCAGGTGTAAATAAATGAGGTCACGCATATTAAAGGCCCCTGTAATGTGAAGAGCTGATTGGCTGCAGAAGCGGAGATGATAAAAGAAACAAAGACCGGAACAGTGAACCAGTAGTACAGACAGTAAACCAGTGAAGGCGCTTTAACCTTCCTCTAACTTCTACTTGTAGGAACTGTATTACCTCTCCAGGTTTCTTCCTTTCAGGGAGTTTTGAACTCTTTCAAAACTCTTTGAATGAATGAATGAATCAATCAATCAACGAATGATCCTTTTCCTTATAACTGTCATATTTGGATTCAATTTTAACCCATAAACCCTTATTACTTGTCACGTCTGCGGGTCTGCCTGACTCCGCTGCTCCTCCGGACTCCAGTTCCCAGAGTGCACAGCCCCATGATGTCACACCCAATCCTCCCCGGTCTAACCCTCCTGTTTACTAATTGCCATCAGCTGTGAGACCTCCTTATAAACCCCACACAAACACTCACTCGTCGCAAAGTTTTGCCAACTCTTGTTGCATCTCTGAGCGTTCTGAATCTATCTATCTATCTATCTATCTATCTATCTATGACTTATTGGCTTCGACCTCGTTCTCCTTTTTTCGCCTTACCCATTTGTCTAGTCTGCTCATTTATAGCTTCTCTGGTATTTGACCCTGTTTCTGTCCCTTTGACTCCGCTTGGCTTTCTCTCTTCGGCTCTCCTGCTTGCCTTCCTGGATTTCGACCCAGCTTGTGCAATAAAGCTCTTCTGTCTCTGGCTCTGCCAGCGTCGTGCCTAGTTCTTTGTGCCTGACATTACTAAATAATTACAAATTATTTTTTTAATTACATTTTTACATCAACGATTTGATTTTCTATTATGTCTATTTCTATTGTTCTTGATGAAATAAATTCTTTTCCCATTAGTAAATATTAAAATAGTGACTAGTAAAACTTGACTAGGACATAACTGACTTACCAATAATCAGTGGAGCAGACAGAGCACACAGAGGCTGTACCTGAGTTAAAGTAGAGATCCCCAAGGTAAAACACTGCTTCAGTGTCAGCAGAAGTTCCTCCCTTTAGATCTCCACTTGAGTAAACGTACAAAACTATCTACCTTCGAATGTACTTAAGTATGGAGAGTAACAGTAGCATGAGTTTTTGATGGCTCTAACGTCCTATGGTTTCTGGGGAGTAATTATTATTTACACTCGACAGAAAAACAAATACACGCCTCCCTTCGGAGCTCAGTCAGAAGCTCCGCCCCCCAGGTTAGCGCATGGATGCTAACATGCAAACAGAAACGTATCCTTAAACACAGCTCCACACATTCACACAGCAGGTTTACAGCAGAACAGGAGCCATGTAAGTGTCCAGTGAGTGTGTACCTATATAATAAAGACATACTAATATATATCTACAGAGGCAAAACGTCATTACACTTCGATTAAAGGTCACAGGAGAACCAAGGTTCTGTGGAATCTGAAGCACTGACCTTAATATGACTAAGGGTTTGAAATGAAACGGATTGGTCAGCCTGCCTTCAGGAATACCTCCTCCTTCTCCTGTAAAGGTACCATTTTGATTTTCTTGTGACGCTGGAGATACTTTACGGCCACAATCATACTAAGATTATCGCCTCTTGAGTGTTTCATAGAGACTTAATAATAGATGTGCTTTAATGTTGATGAAGACTTACAAGAGTGTTCGTTAAGGCTTTTGCAGCCCGTCTACATTCCTAGAGACCTACCTCCCTGATGTGCTCCCAACACATTCAGATGTTGCTTCCCGTGTTTTGGATTGGGGCTGGAACTGAACTCTTTAGGGTGCAAGGTTTCCAGGACCAGCCTGATTCAGGCCTAACTGTGAGCCATCATGCCCACTAGTGGCTGCTTATGAAACTACAGTCTAACTAAATACGGCATGATTCCACACCGACAAGCACATGACAGAATTCCAGTGATTATGTGACCTAATACAGTACAAATGGAGCCAGGAATTCTAGTTCAAGGCGTGTCCTAGAACGTCCTAAAAATTCCTCAGGAGATTTGTGATATTAAACGGAGCTCCTTATCCAGGCTAGGATTATTCCATCTACTACTAAAGCTGAGTCTACTGAAGTAAGTGTAATTGTTTTCCTGTCAACAGAGGAGAAGAAGAAAAGGCGAGAGATGAAAGAGTGAGTGAGTGAGAGAGAGTGTGTGTGTGTGTGTGTGTGTGTGTGTGTGTGTGTGTGTGTGTTTGGGGGGGGGGGGGGTGTTGGGGGAGCGGCTAAAAGGAGAATATGCTGAACACAAAGATGCAGGGCTCTTTAATCCAGTTGCCAGGGAAACTGCTGGTGTGCGAAGACTGGGGGTTTGGGGAGAGGCTCTTTCAGAGTGGAATGGGAATGATTCGGGCACGAGGGATTTTTACTTCAGCTATCCTATTTGTGGACACGTGCGTGCGCACACACGCTTTTCATTTGTTGACAGAGTGAGAGAGATGACTGAATTCATACCGGAACCCTGCGTATGTGTATGCACGTGTTCCTGAAACCCAAACATCATTTCTGTCAGTTATGTGTATATTCATACTGTACTAGAGAGACAAAAAATGCCGAAACCAAATTCCTTGTGTGTGTCAACATACTTGGCAATGAGAACCTGATTCTGATTCTGATTCAACACACAACACTTGAACATGCACTGGTTCTCATCAGCTGGAGGGGTTGCTGTGTTTTTCCTTCCGGAAGGACGAATCTCACTGCTCAGTGGCTAAACTGCTACAGGTCAAATTCAGGGCCTGTTCACACATTTCTTCCCTCCTAGATATTCCACGATTACTGAAGAATCTTTTCCAAGTGGTGCTCTCTGATTTGTTTGTGTTTGTCCGATGCCAGTATCAAAGGAGGATTCTCACCCTCTTATTTGTAACGGTGCCTTTACAACCACCTTGCTGGGTCTGGACATTCAGACTTTTCAGTTTGGTCTGAACCAAATAAGCAGGTGTGACAGGTGCCTCACACCACCTGGACCACATGAGTCTCGGCCTGGATACAACTGTCAAATAACTTTTTGGATAGTTCCGACTTTCAGACATTACAGGAAGCTGGAACAGGTTATCATCACTCATTAAAACAACAGAAGAGATGCATAAAATATGCAATATGCATAAAAATCCTATTGCTTATTTCCTCACAGGATGATAGAGAGAGAGAGAGAGAGAGATGGAGAGGAGAGATGACAGGACAGTACAGCAATGCCGTATGTAAAGCTACATTTATTCCTGACGTGTGTGCACAGAAAGATGGGGGCACATGACCATGGGACTCCAAAAGAAGTGGTAGGGATGTTTGCTGAGCAGGTTCGCTGCTACCGGCACGAATATCAGAGCTCCACCACGTCATTTCACAGATAACACTGCAACCACGCAAATGCTTCAGACTCATCTGCCATCTGCGTGCGGTGTCCTGCACTACACCGGTGTGGGGCGCTGTCAGAAAAAGCAGTGTGCTGCTTCACAACCCTGCAAACGTCGGACGCCACTCTACAAACCAATCAATGTCACGTGCAGGGAGACGTGGCCCACGAAGGTGATGACGACAGGACATGGGTAAACGCTCTTTAGTGCTCTCAGTGAACTGCAGTTTGAAACCAAAACTAACCAAACGCATACAACACAAACACATGAACCTTGGCTCGGACCCTGCTCCGGACTGTCAGGTATGAAAACGTCCTAACACGAGAGAACGAGGAGTGAGCACATACGGTCGGCTTTCGGAATACATGCAACTGAGGAAAAACCTTTCCCTTCGGAAACTTGTGTCAGTAACAGCAGATGGAACGCTGGCAGTGCGTGGTGGCCAGGCTGCTTTCATCACACTTTGTTGTGGTGAGAAGATCCCACCTTCGGCTTTTGTCTGCTACCACCGTGACATTCCAGCACTAGCCAAAAAAGCAGAGGATTTCTCACATGTGACGACTGTTGTGCTAAAAATAGTAAACTCCAGAGGTGAAGCAGCGGTGGTCCGATTATTCTACCCCCTTCTGATTAGTACAATCAGCCATTTACACCTAACATTACCCAAGAGTGGGAGGGGTCTGCTGAAAATCACAATCACCTGGCAAGGTAACATCTCAACTCACACACTCACACACACACACACACGCACACACACACACACACCCACACAGCCACACACCCACACACGCACACACGCACACACGCACACACGCACACACTCACACTCACCCCTTTGTTCATCACTATAGTACGAACAGTCATTAACTTTTGGCTGCTCCCTTTGCTCTCATCTCTCTGTATCTGACGTCTCACCTCCATTAAGTGCAACAGCCACTGGCTCCAGATCAGATGGCATGTGGCCCTGCCACTTGGACATCAGCGACATTTCTACTAGGTTGGCTTCATACCACCAGGCAGCCAGACCATAGTTCAGACACACAGTGCCACAATGAATGAAACAGACCATTGGCTACTAACTGTCATTAGAGTGACACAGTGGGAGAGCAGGACGCCATCACAAAAAGCAGTGTGCTGCTTCATAACCCTGCCGTCGGACGCCACTCTACAAACCGACCAATGTCACGTGCAGGAAGACGTGGCCTGCGAAGGTGACGACGACAGGACATGGGTAAACGCTCTTTAGTGACATTTTTTTCTAGGCTGGCTTCATATCACCAGGCAGCCAGACCATAGTTTATACACACTGTGCCACCATGAATGAAATAGACCATTGACCACTAACTGTCATAAGAGTGACACAGCGGGATTGTGGGACGCCATCAGAAAAGCAGTGTGCTGCTTCACAACCCTGCAAACGTCGGACGGCACTCTACAAACCGACCAATGTCACGTACAGGAAGACATGGCCCACAAAGGTGACGACGACAGGACACGGGTAAACACTCTTTAGTGACATTTTTTTCTAGGCTGGCTTCATATCACCAGGCAGCCAGACCATAGTTCAGACACACTGTGCCACCATGAATGAAATAGACCATTGACTACTAACTGTCATTAGAATGATACAGCGGGAGCGTAACATATTAAAGACTTTCTGCGTTCAAGAATGTGTTTTTTAAAGGCTTGATGTTTATTGTGAACCTATATACAGACAGATTAATGTTAAATATTCATTTTCTTTTGTGTTTATTAACTTTAATGACTTTCTCAGTCCATCTGAAACAAAGAGATTTGTGGATTTTTAGCAGCTTAGTTTCTTAGCTTTATTCCCAATATACTAAAATATGCTAATGAGATGATGTGCTGGCACCAACAAGAGCCACTACAGTTTGGAGAGGTGGCGTAAGGTCTGAGCCTAAGTGCCCCTAGCTGTTGGCACCAGAAGCTAGCATTAGTGAGAAGGCCTAAGGCTTACACACAACTATGCAGGCTCGTTCGCAGGCCATGCAAATTAAGTAAAGTCCCCGCCTCCTCTGTGTGCACAGAGCTAATTATTTGTGAACTGCAAGTTTGAGGTAAGCAAAACAGTAACGCTAAACAAACAGAAGTTGATCCTGCAGTGCGTCTCTTTCAAGTCTATCTATTTCCTGCGTCGCTGTATACATGTGTTCGTATGCACATGCACAAAATGAATCTGGAACTTTCCAGCAGCGGCCACCTATATGGAGTCAAGGTTCAGTAACGCTAAACGGACAGCAGTGGATTAACCCTGTGGAATTTAAAGTGGTGACTAACTGGTCATACTGGGCAATATGAACACACATCTCTCAGCAAATAATAACAGCCA
>CM067483.1:10089330-10094330 GCA_034552555.1 Semaprochilodus insignis | reverse complement strand
CATACAACACTCTCCTATCAATCCAGTAACTCCAGAAACAGTGTTACCATAACATCCTGACTAGACTAAACCTCCCAAATCCTGTCCTAACTTTAGGATAAACACAGAGTCTAAACTTTCATTTTCAACATGACAGAAATATCACATTTCAACATGACCCTGTACACCGGCCACAGCTCATTAATATATATATCACAGACTATGCTATTAATATGACCGAGAGAAAGGCTTTATGTAACCTGTTCTAGTCCTATACTCAGCAAACACATAACACTGTTAGAACATTATGTACTGCCTGTAGGTGGCACTGTTAATGTAACGGGGCAACTATCCTTATAGAGAGAGAGGCCTCTCTGGATTGTTGCCGGAGCAACTCGGAGCAGGGACAAGTTCTGCTACCGGGCGTGACGTGACTTCAACGGAATCAAGACTCCGCACCATCTGAACAGTTGGCAGTCCTTATAAGGGCGCTAACCAGGTGTACTCAATCAGGCTGATTACTGCGAGTGGTAGAGTGTGGCCTCCCTCTGGTGGTGGGAGGACCATGGCGCAGGCGGGCCCTTACAGTTAATGTCTCAACAAGGTTCTCACAGCCTCATTACCCAGTAACACTGATATATGGTATATGCATATATGGTACAGTCTAGTACAGATTACTTTGGGGTCTCGACTACGTTGGCACCACGCTGTCACAACCTCCTAGAATAAGGCCATCCCTAATTTCTGAGGAACAGCATTTCAACACTGTGACCAAAACAACAGGCGGTTTCAATGTAACCATGACTTGTGGGTAACAGACCACAGCTGTCCATGAACAGTCACAATGTTTTATTTATTTGACATATTATATTGTTACAAAGATTATTTACCACTTGTAATAACACTTCAGTGAAAAATCAACAAACTGTGCAATAAACAACAAACATGCCTCAGACCCATCAGTAAACAGAAACTGTTGAGCGTCCTGCGTCCTCATACACTCATATCTCTAGTAAAGTTATTTTGAACTGAGGGAGATGACTGAGATTCCTGCTGCGCAGTACATATTAATTACAGCTTAATTACAGATTCTGTATCTGTTCTGGAGCAAAAGACCAAACCCCATTTTCTTGCTTCTCCAGCAAAGCCTATGAATTTCTAAGGATTAGTAGAGTTTGTAAAATTAGGAAGCAGACCTTCAGAGATTTAAGGAGAGAGGGGTGAAACAGCAGCAACACTTTAGCAAAGGGCTTATATTTACCTGGCTAGTAGATTTGAGCTGACTGACGACATGAACGAGTGAAAACACAACGCCTCTCATGCATGTATCTATTCCTGTGAAGCAAAACAATTTAAAAACAGAAGATCTAGAAAAAACTGGGCGGCGTCATGTGGGCGGCGTCATGTGACCACGGATGAAGGACTAGAGGATGACCAACACTGCACTGTGCAGCAGCAGATGAGCTATTGTCTCTGACTGTACATCTACAAGGTGGACCAGCAATGTAGGAGTGTGGATAGTGCAGTGAGTGGATACAGTGTTCAGACACTCCAGCAGCACTGCTGTGTCTGATTCACTTCCCCAAGCACAAGAAGCAATAACACACACACAGACACACAGTGGCACACACAGAGACACAGACACAGAGACACACACAGACACAGACACAGACACACACATAGACACACACACAGACACAAAGTCACAGACACACACACACACACACACACAGACACACACAGACACACACAGACACACACACAGACACACACACAGACACACACACAGACACACACAG
This sequence comes from Semaprochilodus insignis, assembly GCA_034552555.1. Taxonomy (NCBI): domain Eukaryota; kingdom Metazoa; phylum Chordata; class Actinopteri; order Characiformes; family Prochilodontidae; genus Semaprochilodus; species Semaprochilodus insignis. The sequence continues at coordinate 10,092,552 of CM067483.1, read as the reverse complement.
AAAAAAACATCCTAAAGCTTTTAAGTGCCAACATCTCTGATTCCACTGGCACTTGTATATAGGGGCCATTTGTGGACTGTGTGGCCATTACTGACCACACTCATATCACTTCCGATCACTGTTACCATGGCAAAATCATTACAGCATTCACACATACATTACATCTGATTTAAAACGGCCCGACAGCAGACAAAGACCACTTCCTTCCCATGAGGAAACGATAGGACAAAGCTTGCAGGACATTTTCAGGTCTGAGTTTAATAAGCATTTAATTAGTTCTGACTGAACGTAAAAACCTTCTCCACTCTCTTAAGAGACGCTGTGCCTGCTCTCTATATTGTAGCAGCCCTACACTGTATGCTTCATCACAATGTTCTGAGACCTGATGAGATGAAGCATACACAAACCTCCCACACTGCCACACTTAAAATACTAAGTGTCCCATACTTAAACAGGACTAATTAGACTCTCTCTGTAATGAAAGCTGGTCAGGGCTCTTTCAGCAGCGATGATATCTGTGATATACACACATTATCACAGTAAAGAACATCACATTATACTGTTCACCCGCAGTTTGGAACGGAAACGCTGAGGAAGCTGGAAAACTCATTTCAAACAGCATGCTTCAAAACCATCCACCCCAAAACCATTAGCCTTTCAAAGCTTCCTCCCACCTTGTGACACCTCATCAGCAGGGAGTTTCCCCAGTCAGGCCCCGAGGGTCCGTTAGTGGGCTACAGCAACAGGTTTGAGCAAAAAGAGAACCCACAAAAAGGAGCAATGAAATCGGGCGACAGACACACCCTTTACACATGCGTGTGTGTGTGTGTGTGTATACATACATACATACATACATACACACATATACATATATATATATATAACTAATATATATAAACTTGGTGGGTAGGTTTGACATAATGAGACAAGCTAAAGTTTCACACTCGGACATACATGTGACATAAGCGAGGACAGGCCTTCAGCAGTGATGCCCTCCATGAGTCATCCTGTTAGTGCCAAGTGCCAGCACCACTGGCAGACGGCTGCACCACGCAGGACTACATGCACACAGACCGTTACGACGACTGTCCTTAACACCACGTCAACGTCACCAAAGACTGCAATGGTCTCCCGCTTTTGTCTTGGTGGAGACAACCAACGAATTGAACCGTGTGAGGATATTCAAGCTGCATGGGATGGATCATTGCAATTGCAGGACACCATTAGGAAACAGGTTTTTGTAGTGTTTGTGGGTTTAATAGTTCCCATTTATAGACTGTAGGAACTGGGAAGTGAACAGTACGATGTAAAACTTTTACAATGTTTACAAAAGAGAAAAATCCATCATATAGGATATAATTAATGCTAACAATGGTAGAACAATAACTGCAATTTTTCCCCAATGAATCGGATCATCAGAACCATAATGGAAATGATCACTGCTGTCCTTTCTCTCAGCATCACATGAGGCTATGACACAGACTCCACACTGGTGTTACACCGTCCCTCTAGGGGGACAGCAGAGAGAAATTCAAAGAAATGACATCATATTCTACAACATGAGTGACTGCATAGCACCCCACATGGTCGGACAGTCACCTGGGTGAACTCCTGTTTTGGTAGTCCGCCACAGCCTATCAGATTTCCATCCATTCAGTTTCTGGTTTGAGCCCATTTTGTTCTTAGCCAGCACAGTGGGACTTAGGATACAGGGAGGCTGAAACTGGTCTGACACATACAGCAGGGAAGGAAGTGGGACTGGAGCTGCTTTTCCGAAACCCTGCCACACTTCACTGTGTGAAAATCTCTCCATGCTGGTAAAGCCACCACTGCATCTGCGGCTTAACCTGCATTATCAGAAATCAGCTCATGCTCTTTATGTGAGTGCTACCCCATCAGAATTCCAAAAGGGATACAGTCCAAGCCAAACAGTTTACAGTTGAACAAATGTTTTGTTTGTGTGTGTTTCTCTGTAGAGAACGTCTGTAGAGAGTAAAGTGGTCAGGGACTCCCAGACCTTTGCATATGACTGTGCACGTCCTGTGATCTATAAGGTCCCATATTCACTCTATCTTGTAATAAACTGTGGAACCATCATTTTGGACAGCGGTTATATAAGAGTGGTCTCTGACCTTTGCACAGTACATAAAGCTCAGCTCCGCAGCTAAAAAGCCCTTATGACACTCAAGTAAGTCATTAGCCTACATGGTAACATGTAGGCCAGGAGTATTACTACAGAGCATTACATCAATAAGATTATCCTGAAGGTGAGCATTATTCCTGCTTCATTTCTCCCACACCTGACGCACCTTCCGCAAACTGCTCACCGCTCCGCTGCTGTGGTGCCTGTAGTACAGTTGTGGCAATGCATACCAGTGAGCTATTAATAGATATACCTGTGTTTTTCATGTATATATATATATATATATATATATATATATATATATATATATATATATATATATATTACACACATGAAAAAAACCACACACACACACACACACACACACACACATACACATACACATATATATATATATATATATGTATATGTGTGTGTGTGTGTGTGTGTGTGAAATTCAACATGCAGAGACAGAAGAAGTAAGAATCAGCACATGATTAGATTTGTGAATAACAGACATAGATTTACAAGTGTGTGTTTGTGTGTGTGTGTGTGTGTGTGTTCTTGTAGTGGTGTGAGAACCACATGAACCACATGTCCAAGTCTGGGACAATATGTGATTTTTGCTCAAGTGACATTTTAATTTTTCCCACTTGAGCTCATGTTTTAAACTACAAATCATCTGTATTTTAGAGAATGGAGTTTTGGATATTGAGGTTATGGTTATGTTATGTGCAGGCGTAGGCGTTATTTAGCTACAGTAAAACACAGATGAATAGAAATCTATAGATGCCCTCACATATATAATAAGACAAATGTGTGCAACAGTGTGTGACTGGACCCGTGAGGTCCAGATATCACCAGATGGAATTGAAGGCAGCTGTAGTGCAGCTGGATCCCTCTCTCTGTTTCTCTCTCCTAGCTAGCCATTGGCAAAGAATGAGTGTGCAGACACACACAGAGACACACACAGAGACACACACAGAGACACACACACATACATATATATATATAAATACATATATATATATATATATATATTTATATATATATATATATATATATATATATATATATATATATATATATATATATATATA
>CM067483.1:9888446-10084437 GCA_034552555.1 Semaprochilodus insignis | reverse complement strand
AAAAAAAAAAAAACACACTGTGACTGATTACGGGACTTATTTGCATACAGCAGCCTTCTTAAACATCAGTATTACAGTAAAGCAAACACATGTCTACAAATATCTAGACTACAGGCTCCTGTCTAGCCACAGTTCCTCTGTACACATGCGTAAAGGTGTATGTGTGTTCTAAACTGACCTTTGGACTCTAGTGTAGGCCATGGACTGTAAGACTTGGCTTATCACAGCAGCACCAGTGCTACGCATCGACACTTAAAGCCAAAGCATCTCAGAGCATGCAGGTAAGACCATGGAGCATGTGGCAGGTACTGTGAAGGTAATTCAGCTCTTTTTTGCTCCCTTGATGAAGAGAATCTTCAACATGAAGAGTTACTGATCTTCTGGTTACTAGTTTAACAGGATTTCTACCTCAAACTCTGAGACAAAGCCACAGAACAAGCCTGCTCTCTGATTTCAGTAGTGGGTCTCACATATACACAGAATATACACAGAATATACACAGAATATACACAGAATATACACAGGCAGGAATGCACCATGTCATGCAGCAGAGGCAGACACCGGGTTCAAGCTTGTTTTCACATCGGTTTACATCCGTAAATGTTAAATCTCAACCAATTAAAGATTTAAGTCCAATACTTCAGTAAAATCACTGACTCTCCAGATCAGGTAAAGGGTTACTACAACAGAGCAGCACAAAGTAGCCTAGCTTACCCCAACACTAGCTAACTTAGTTTATATATAAACTACCTTCTGCTCCAGACTTCCGCTCTGGGAAACAAATGAAAGATCAAAAGTATGGACACGTGCAACTTTTAGTGGTTCGGTCAACCTTGGTACCAAGGAGCTCCACAATGACTAGGGGTGTTCTATACTGTCCTGCGGACTAACAACATCTGAATCTTCAGCCTAAATGTAGGATTTTTACCCCATATTTCTGCTTCTCATTATCTATGATTTTTAATCTGTAAGAAGTCCATAAAAACAACATAATTTCACTATAGCTGCCAGTGTGTTGCAGTCATGAGATAAAACAGCTAAATACCATATGTACTATATTTATGTATAAAATAGTAATTAGTTTATGTCAGGGACAAAGAACCAGGACCGACGCAACAACACACAAACAGACATGGAGGGAGAAGGCAAGATCGAAGTCAAAGACAGGCAGAGGTCTTTCAAAACCAGGGTAGACAGGTAGACGAGTTGGAAGGGCTAGGCAAGAGAATGAACGAATGAACGAAAGACAAGTCGAGAGCCAGAGAGAGATCAGACAGAAGCAGACAAGGGATAAGCAAAAGAGGAGGTCAAAAACAAAACGAGTCGGAAGCCAGAGTAGAGATATACAGAGTAGAAACACTCAGAACTGCAAACAGTGTTCAGCAAAAACTTCGCAACAAGGAAGTGTTTGAGAGGGGCATATACACTGGGGCTAATGGGCTTCAGCTGTTAGAACTCTGGAGACCTAGAGCGGAGCTGGTTGGTCGACTGGGGACATGTGGGTGTGACGTCATCGTGCAATGCCCTCTGGGAGGTTGAGTCCGGAGGAGTGGAGGAGCCGGGAAAACCAGGAAGCGTGACAGTTTAGTAATGTTCAGTCTGACAACGTTATATATAACAGTTTACAAATCAGGATAAGGGAAGTGGAGGTCTTATCATGCCGAAGTAACAAAAACATGGGCTCTAAAACTGAAAAAATAATTCAAATTTTAAAATCAAATAAAACTTTATTTTGTATTTATTTAAACAGACCTCACACAGTCCTCACACAGACCTTACAGTCCTCACACAGACCTCACACAGATCTCCCAGTCCTCACACAGTCCTCACAGAGACCGTCCTCCCACAGTCCTCACACAGACCCCCACAGTCCTCACACAGTCCTCACAGTCCTCCCACAGATCTCCCACAGTCCTCACATAGTCCTCACACAGACCTCACAGAGACCTCCCACAGTCCTCACACAGTCCTCACACAGTCCTCACACAGTCCTCACACAGTCCTCACACTCTGTATATCAATATTACACACATTAAACAATTAGAACATTAAAAAGTTCCTCTATTATAAACGGCTATTAAACCAAACAGGTGTTTGTTACCTTACTAACACTCAACCCTCAAGTGCAATCAGTTGTCAAAGTGTCTATTTTGAATCACCTCTCAATCATTTGCACTATAAAGGATCAAGGAGATTCAGTGGCAGATCTGTGCAGAAGGAAATCTGTCAGCTTGCTGAAAGCACCAAACTTCAACAGCCTACAGTGACCTTAGCATGACTCTGCAACTTGATCTCTTCCACATCTGGATGGAAATCAAATCTCTGCAGGGAAGAGATTAATAATGCGGTGACCTTAAGCAGGCTTCAACACACTGCCAAATAAAAGTTCCGCTGGATGCTGAGGACCGCCGCTTCAGCTTTAGGACTGCTGTGTCGGAAGTCAAAGAGTTTGTGGATCACTGAGAACATGCAGCCGAGCTGCCTTCACCGTAATGCCGCCTCCAGGATCTAAAACGATGAGAGACATGGTTTCAAAGCCCTTCCGCTCTGAATTAGTTGTGGCCGTTTCCCTTTTATAGCAGGGTGCCCTTTCCTGGTCTTCATTTAGTGATGCCTAGTCTCCTCGTTTGTGTCATTCTCCTTGTTGTGTAGGGGAACAATACGAGCAGTTTTCCAGATTACGGGAATTCTGCATAGTAAAATGGAAGTATTAAAAATGTATGTAACATATTCAACAATAACCGGGGTAGCACGATACATGACACAGGGGTCCAACACATCCTCTCCTCTCTATGCCTCCTTCCAGGGTTAACAGCACTGAGAGCATAGCCACCATCAGTGGAGACAGTCAGCTTGTGACAATGCTGAGATGTTACTGAAGCCCAGGCTGCTTTGATGGCGGCCTTCAGCTCGTCTGTACTGCCGGGTCCGGTGTTCTTCTCCTGACGGTACCCCAGAGATTCTGCATGGGGTTTATGTCCAGAGAGTTGGCTGGCCAATCGAGCACAGTAATAGCATGATAAACATTTGGCAGAATTGTTGGCACTGTGGCCAGGTGATAAGGTGTTAAGGCACCAGCAGAAAGCACGGCACCCCAAATTGTCACAGACTGTGGACACTCCACACTGGACCTCAGGCACCTCGGATTCCGTTCCTCCAGTCAACGTTCCATCAAGATGCTTTAATACAGCAGTATGTGAGCAGGCTGCCTCCCCAGCAATCAGGTGTGGTGTCTTAGCCTCCTCGTGGAGGCCGTTGATGATCGTCTTCTGGACAACTGTTAAGTCATCAATCTTACTCAAACTCTACATGGAATATTCTATCCACACTGGAATTCTCATACTGTCCCATTACATGTACAGAACATTAAATACATGATTGTTTACCTTTAATTATGACTATGAACTAACTATGAACAAAAGACGGGAGAGATTATGGAGAGAAGGGATGAGAGTGAGGGATCTGTGGCCACAGCTAGCAATAAAGGTGGTATCTGGTTCAATTAGCTGCAGTGATATGTCAGGTCAGCGTTAACGAGTATATGACCAGCTGCAGAAAAATGTCCATTAAAAGATTAAGAAGGTTCTTAATATTTAGATATTATATGGTCATCTAGGACAAAGGGGGTCGGAAGAGGAAAGGAGGTGTGAATTTGCTGATATCAAATATCTATTAGAAGATGAGCTAAAGATCAACCGAAGATGATAATCTCACTTGGCACCTCTAATGGCAAAGGTACAATTACTCCTTAGCTGCCCAAACGAGAACCAATGGTCTCTGTCCCCAGTACATCTGGCGATGATCCATGCTTAATTTCCTGCGTTAAGCAATGAGCAGATTTCATTAGTGTGCCAAGGGCTGGATCGATCGTTTATTCAGAATTCTTTGTTTGGGGTGTGTTTATTTACCACAGCTAGGAAAGTTGTGCTGAAATGGCGCTAAGTACTGAATTGCTGTGTGGGATTTCCAAGGTACGGTAAAGATCACAAGTCATTTTGAGAAGGTTGTTCATTCAGACATAGAATTTCTTCTAACCATCATTTGTTTCTCTCATGTAGCTGTTTCTCATGCGTCTGTCTGTTCTACGGTCTCTGTAAGGTCTTTCAGACCTGGTTTAGTTGATTTAGTAAGTTGTGAGAACGAGACTGACAAGAATGTCCTTTAAGCGATCAGACTCACTAGTTAACCAATTCAGGCTGAAATCACCAACGAGCAGCAGTTCTGAAGAGGCAGATCACAGGTGTGAAGCTGAGTGAAGGTATGTAGTCCCTTGAGGACTTAAATACAAAATACTCATTAGACAATAACCCTAACACCAGAGTAGCTCCGTTTGTCCAAATATACAGTTTATATATCAGTAAAAATGAAGTTACGAATAGGAGCTATGACATATAAAGATGTACACATACCTGCAGTTTGGGGAGTCTGAGGTAGATAAAACAGATGCAGGGTAGATACAGGGACAGATAGATCAGTTTAGGTGAAGAGACTCTAGTGTCTCTCGGTCCACCAGTCTTTAATAGAAAGTCATTAATTAGTCTGACACTGATGTCTATTCAAATCATCAGAAGCACAGAACACTGAAGGAGAACAGGTTCCATTAGCTAGAACCAAGCTCTGTGCAATAGGTCACAACAAGCTCAAAACAAAGTGAGCACTGTACCCCGATTGGTGAGCTCGCTTCACACTTCTATCGTTTGGAGAAGGTACGTTTATATGAACACATAAACGAGTTACTGTGTAACACCACATGTGGCCAAATGTGATGGTGTAACGAGAACGCCTGATAAACGTTTGGACTAAGGAACCGCAGCAAAATCTGTCACTAAAAGGGTACACCCCTTCTCTGAAAACGTTCAAGCCAGAACCAGTAAACTGAACCACAGTCACAATACCAGTCAGACATTTTCCCAAATCATTCATCTCTATGGAGCACCGGAGTGGTTTCAACATTTCAGTGTCAGTTCATTCCACCCTCACACATCTTTTCCTAGTGCACATTCAGCCTACAATACTACATGGGTGTCCCCAGATGTGGCCATCATGAGATCGCATCTGGTCCCTGTGAGACTCATCGAGGGGTATGACAACAACGCAGATACTGATTATCCAGCATCACCTAAGCATTCTGCTCCTCCAGAGTACAATTAATGCATCATCATATACTGGCTGAACCATGGTCAAATCTAAACACCTCTCTGATAATGATCTTTCAGATTCTGATTTCATCATAACCTTCCAGTACGTGAGTAGGACCAATGATAAATCAGCCTTTGACAGATCTCTGTAGATTCATTTAGAAGGTAGGTGTGTACTGATGACCCTTTCCCACTGATTTGATAATCAATCCATGATGACAGCAATATAAGTGGCATATTGTCAGTAATGCAACAAGAACACAAACTGTGTCCTAATGTATCAGACCAGTGTGGTCAGCAATGTGGGCTGGGCTCCAAACGTTCAATGCTAATCCTGACAGTTGGGTTCTATGAATGACCCCTCATCAGTAAAGGCACATAACAATCAATCTAGAATCTTTGTGTGCGATTCATCCAATCCGGTGTTCACCGCTTCGGAATGATACATGGGTTGTGCCACCTGAAGTGTCTTTGATTAGGACTGGTGCTGGTGTGTGAAATGAAACCCCCCTGCCTCACATCTGTTCATTACGTCCCACACCGCTCATGGTAAACTACGATAAGGCAGTGGTGCAAGATGTCTCAGGCACAAAACAGACTAGGAATGCACCTCTGGGGACGAGGCCTTGTTACAGTGTAGGAGGCGATGACTGCATGGAAAGGCATGAGAGGAAGCTAGCAATAAATAATCACCATAAGCTCCATAATCTCATCACTGACTCATCTAGAACCACAGGTTGGAGGAAAATCTAGCAGTTATCGCAAGGAAATGTTGACTTGCGCATGAGACCGAATCTCGGCAGTGACCACACCTCACGAGATTCCCTATTGCCTTTGGCTCTAGCACTTTTGCACATTTGGCCCAAGCAATATGAAACATTTGTGAAAGATACCAATTTTAAAGATCTTTAAACAACAATGAATGCGAATTACAATCATGAATTTACACGCTCAGAGATTTTACTTGGCCATCAGCTGCTAACTATCAGATATAACAGTTCTTCATTTTCACTGGTCTTAAATACTACAACCAAACACAACAGCAACATGAGTAGAGCTTCCCAGTCAATTTTCTTGGGTTTATATATTTCATATTTTAGATTTTACCTTTTTCTTTACCTTCTTCACAACTTAGAAGTAAAACCTTGTTGCTTCTTTTGAAAGTTATTGTGGAATTCCAGTAAAAAAAAATCAAAATGCATTATTAAATACTTAAAATGTAAACAATGTAATTTGGAGTGGTTTCAAGTGAAAACTGACCAACAGCATATCAGTCAACAGCGTATCTGGCAACAACATATCGGCCTGCGGTGTATCGGCCAACGGTGCATCGGCAGGGTTTTTGCTGATGCGTAGGAATTTGTGTTGCCTGAATATCGGAAAAATGATACACTGGTTGGACCCTACAGACCTCATCATTAGTGCATCATATTGTAGTCATGCCCATATAAGCGTTAATACTATTTCTGAATGGTAGACATGCTTATATCCTTCCAAACCATATCATTCCAAGGTTCCACACTCAATGGGTTTGTAGCTCCAAACCCATGTTCCACTGAATGTCACTGGATCCTATGAATTACGAGGATATAAAAGGGAGCTGAAATATAAATACTGCTACAGGCAGACTAATAGCAAGCTACCGCTCTTGAGACGATGTGGCATAGTACTGAACTACTAAACAACATTACATAAGAACACCAGCGACTAACATACATCCCTCCTGCCCAAGCAACTTTTCTACTACACCTGACTCCGCTGGCTGGCTGAGGTATTTTGGGGAGGTTGTCTTATCATGTTAATGCAGGGTGCTGCAGTGTTCGCTACATTTCACCTCCTTAACAGCCTCGTAACTCAGAGATCCGGGGATACTCACTGGAATTATCTGTGCGGGATTAAATGCATCCAGTTTGGAGTCATTTTGGTTAACACAAGGTGTGACGGCAGTGATTGTCGGAAATCCCACTCATTTGTGTCACAGAGGAAACCAGTTCTGGAGTTTCTAAGAGGACCATGATCCAGACTGAAGACTAACACAGTGACTTCAGTGGTCTATTGCACACGTACCAGTACAGTTCATATACAAGTTCTCAGTTTACTCTTCTGAAGCTCTGACACAGCAGAGAATGATTCAGACCTCATTACTCCATATCCAGGTCCTGGACACCCCATGAAATCTTTTAAACTGAAGAAATGCAGTTTCCTTGTGAGGAAAATGTTAGGACGCCCCACATTCAGTACTACTTGGAGGAGCAGACCGCGCGTGTTAGGACTAAAATGCGGTTTGAGTAGAGCGATCCACAGTAATTATGGATATCGACTGATAATAAAAATTCTATTGTGATAACCTTTTTGGCCGTATTGCCCAGCCCTTGTTTGGTTTGCTCAAACAAGACCAGAGTGCAAGGTGTGTAAACAAGTCTCCCACAATCCTGGTATGTCATCACAGGGCCTGCAGGTAGCTCTTTCAAAGCTATCCACAGCTCATGTTAAAGGACATCCGTCTACATCTCTCATAAAATGACTGCACAGACTTTAATGGGGGGTGTGCAGGGAGGAAACCCCTCCTGCTGTCAAAAACAAATCCCACACATCAGGGCAAGACAACACACCCAGACAGAGACCTGGACTTCTGGAACGGACAGATGAATCCAAAGTTCTACTATGAACTCTTCACTTTATCAGAAGCTTGAGGAAAATGGGATTCAACATCTCCAAAAACTAAAGCTGGAGGTCCAGTGGAAATGGACCGAGCAACGTGACAGAGACCCAAACATTCCAACACTTCCACCAAAGAATGGCTGAACAAAAGAAACTGAGAGTTCTGGAATGGCCAGGTCAAAGTCCAGGTAAGTGCCCGTATCTGCCTAATCTCCGGCTCCAAACAAAATGAAACACTCGCTAAAGACTCAGACACAACGTCCGTGAAGGACGATACCTGTGTGAGTGCCTTGCTTTGTTCGCCCTGCAAAACAACATTCTGCACAGAGGTGTTAACATGCTACCAGCCACTAAATCCAACAGCTCAGAAAAGAGCTGAAAAAAAACACCACCCATACAACCACAACAACACGGACGACTGCCTTCAACCGTTCTCACCTCAACATCTAAAGACGTGAGCGAACAAGACTGGATGACTAATACAGTGCAACATGGCAAGGGCCATCTCATTCCTCAAACGGACGATCTACTACTCAGCCTAACGAGGCTCAGTATAAACACCCTCTTTTATTCATCCCTATGGTGGAAGCTGCCCAACTTGCAGTTTGTATTAAGGTAATGCATTATCTACATTTTCCTATGGGACTCTCAGAGAGACTTAACAGACACACATTTATACACATTTGTAGTTTTATATGTGTTTATTGTATTATTCTAAAACCTACCTAGTTTGGCTTTCAACAATATGGCAGTTTGAAGCCTGAAAAAGATACACACATCATTTGGACTTGGAAATTGTTCTTGAGACTGGCCTAGTGAGATGCCTCTGTTGGAGGTCACTGAAAATGACACATTATTAATGAATATCAATAAAACCTTCAAACAGAATTAACAATCCTTTCCCTACATGTTCTATAGAGATGCACTGATGTGATACCGGTATCACGTATTGTGGCCACTCCAGTGCCGCCTGATTCCATGTGCATAGGCCTGGTGCACACTGCCTTGCTACTCACACAGTGAAGCGTTGTTGACACCATGACAATCAGACAGTCGCCTGTTTCTAGTGTTGTACTACTCGAGGCCGTACAGGAGGGAAATCCAGCCAAAAAAAGATACTACAATTAAACGGTCAAGTCTTTTTCCATCTGCACAAATCTCCAAAACCAAAAATGAAGCTACATACCTCCATTGGGAATTGAATCTTTCACAAAAGCATGAGTTAAAAATTAAAACAGCTATGTGTTCATTCATTTAGTCACCGTCCTGGTATTCCATGGTCAAATCTAAACTGGAAAAGCTAGTAGGGAGAAGAAAATCCGAGCTTTGACTTTACCTGTTCTCAGTTAAAAGCAGAAAACAAGCCAAAACTGAAATCAAAACTCACCACTTACAATGACTAATGACTATAGATGTATCTACGGAGTGATTAATTATGTAACGTCTATATTACCCAAACTTGACCACTGTCGCCGTTTCATCAGCTTTGCTTCATTATGAAACTCTCATTCCGCTCCTCTTAACATTCATCTTGATGTTAAAGTCTGGAAACGGACATCTCAACTTCATGTAGCGTGCCACTGTAGATGTACAATTTCTGAAATGAAGGCCTTGCTAATAGCTGAAAGGTCCTCTCTGGTAACAAACACTGTTTAAAATGTTGTATTCTGGATGGGAACTGCTGACGGACTGAACGGCAAAGCAGGTCTGTCGTCAGACCTCACCATCCTGTTGATACGTTCTGTACAAGAGATGGCATCCCAGTATCAATGGGTATATTGGGCTGATATCAGCAGATGCTGGATGGGATATCCCATGGGGATGGGAGGGGAAAAATTAATGGATCCGACCCTGTAACAAACCTAGCCTGACATAGACTCATTAATATTATTAATAGTAGTAGTAATGGCAGTAGTAGCAGTAGCTATGGTAGTAGTAGTACAAATACACAAGCTCTGCTGCAGCTTTGCTCTCCTTACGATTTTGGTTCATTGTATCTGTATATACTACTTTAACTTTTTTAATTCTTTAAAAAAAACACATATGTAGTTTCACATTCAGCAACCCAATATCTGCTGTAAACTACTTCATCTGTCATTACAGAATGCGATATGGCGAACACAGGCATTTGTGAGATCCTTCTGGTGCAGATTTGTGTTGACTTTGTTGTGTGCTAATCCGGCTCCCTGGCGGAGAAACTTCAGACTGCAGCCCATTGCAGACCTGCAGACAGCTGAATGTACCCTGCCACAGCCAGTTAACTTTGCTTTATATAAACCATGAAGTGAATTAAACAGGACGAGTATATTATTCAATATTATTTATTACCTGTTTTTCCTGAGATCAGCAGCCACTGATGGAATCAGAATAACGTTTGTGTCTGCAGGTTAGAGCTAACTTAACTGTTGTTGGGTAACATCCAGTCACTTTGTTTTTACCGTAGCGAGTCACTTTGACACCGTGTATCCGACTGTCACGGTATCAATAACACAGTGTATCCGACTGTCATGGTATCAGTAACACAGCGTATCCGAATGTCACGGTATCAGAAACGCAGTGTGTCCGACTGTCATGGTATCAGTAACACAGTGTACCCGACTGTCACGCTATCAGTAACGCAGTGTATCCGACTGTGACGGTATCAGTAACACCATGTATCCGACTGTCACGATATCAGTAACACCAAGTATCTGACTGTCATGGTATCAGTAACACTGTGTACGCAACTGTCATGGTATCAGTAACACTGTGTATCCGACTGTCACAGTATCAGTAACACTGTGTACGTAATTCTCACGGTATCAGCAACACTGTGTATCCGACTGTCATGCTATCAGTAACACCATGTATCTGTCTGTCACAGCATCAGTAACACAGTGTATTTGACTGTCATGCTATCAGTAACACCATGTATCTGTTTGTCACGGTATCAGTAACACTGTGTATGCAACTGTCACGGTATCAGTAACACCGTGTATCTGACTGTCACTGTATCAGTAACACAATGTATCCGACTGTCACGGTATCAGTAACACCGTGCATTCAACTGTCACAGTATCCGTAACACTGTGTATCTGACTGTAACGGTATCAGTACCACTGTGTATCTGACTGTCACGGTATCAGTAACACCATGTATCCAACTGTCACTGTATCAGTAACACAACGTATCCGACTGTCACGGTATCAGTAACACCATGCATTCAACTGTCACAGTATCCGTAACACTGTGTATCTGACTGTCGATTTATCAGTAACACTGTGTATCCAACTGTCGAGGCATCAGTAACACTATCTATCTGACTGTCACGGTGTCAGTAACACTGTGTATCCGACTGTTAGTTAATACTGGTATGTTTGTATGAGGTTATGGGAACAAATGTTCAGTACACAGTGGAGTAGATGAGCGGTGCTGGTATCTGTCCTGCTTATTAGGTAGAAATGAGGTCACAGTGTTTTCCAGAGTGCATATTAACAGGCATGTGAAGTATTGATTATTATTTGCTCATTAAATCTTTAGGTTCTCTGAGGTTGTTGGTGCTCAGGGTCCTCTGGGAGGCCGTGATCCGTCTCTGTGTAGCATGGTGCCATCTCTACACGGTGTTCTGTGATGTGTATGTTTCAGTGAACATGTGACCACACACACTTGTGCTTTATCCTCACTCTCTCTCTCTCTCTCTCTCACACACACACACACACACACACAGTTCCTCGTCAATAAGCATCTGCTTCCTGGTTATGCCAGCACACAGTGAAGGACCGTGTTAACCGATCCCACAGACGGGAGGCCAAGCGTTACTGTGACTAATAACGGGCTGTATCAGCTGACGGGAGGAGGGGCTGACAGAGACAGACAGATAACGGGGGGGGGGGTGTCTCATTATCCTCGGGAATCACACACACACACACACACACACACATACACACATATATATATACATACACACACACACACACACACACACCTGTTCACAACATATGAACATTTGATAGGCAGCTCCGAGAACCTCAAACGGTGTAGAAGGCCGACACTTTCTAACATCGCTTCAGCACCATGAGCACCGGACAGCTCCCCCGCTCTCCGGGGGCTGACAGGTGGCTTTACAGGAGCGAGCGTGTGTGCGCGTGCGTGCCGAACATGGTGATTCCCGTACCCATGTGGAACGGACGCAGCCGAGTCCCTCCACCAACCCCCCGCCTCGCTCGCAGCCGTGCATACGTGACACTCACCGAACTCACTGACATTTGCATTCAGTCTCCGTACGCGCGCGCCTCCCTCCACCCTCCCGCTCACAGGCGGGCAACGGCAGAAACACGGCGGTGTTTAACTACGGGAGGGGGCGGGGGCTGCCGGGGGTCGTGCGAGAAGAGAAATCCCATCCGCCATCGGTGAAAACAACCCGAATCATTCTGATTGCTCGCGCACGGCTAAAGGTCCGCGGCCGATTCACGTCAGCTAGCTTTGAGGTCAAAACAGCACCGTGCACCAGACCGAACCGACACTTGTGGTGGTGACAACCGCTATTAACGCTACACCACGAACCATGTACCGCGCGTGACCAGGTGATAGTGGGGGTCGCTGGGCACGTCTGGCCAAAGCTGTAGCGGTTTCTGATCCACAACCCACACGAGCTCGGTTCTCCAGCTTTTCGTGTACCGCGTACCAGACATGAATAATTCATCAAACACGCCCGCGCGCTCGGTTCTCGACAGCCGGGCTCTTCCCCGCATGACAGCCTCAAGGCTGAAACCCGATCGGCCGCAGCCAGGGTACTCAGCCTGTAACAGGGAAGCAGACGCCGAACCTTCGAACCTACGCCGCCTGGAAGCAGTGAAGGGGAGGCGGAGAGAAGACCTGTCCATGCTACAGCCACCAACACCCGGCCTAACAGCGCGGACAACCGCCGCAAACACCCGGCCCTGCACGGCGACGCCTAAGTGTAAAGACCTGGAAGACACCTGGAGCTTACCTGTTAATATTCCGACCCGGATTTGATGGTCGTGGTTGGTTAAAATCATCCCGTCCGACGCCATGTTGAGCAGCAGCGCTCTCGCCTGCACTGGGAAGCCTTGACGGAGCCGAGCGTCGAGCGCATCGAACTTCAGGGGGAGGGGAAAGTGAAAGTGAGTGGAGGCAGTCAAGATAAGTCGAGCTCCGAGCCGGCCAAAGAACGGGGAGAGGACGCAGAGAGCAGCAGCACAGCCGGGGCCGTGTACGCTAACCTCCTCCATTAGCGGTATAACACTAGCAGTATGTGTTAATCCTGAGCCAGCACCAACACCTGAACGCGCTGCTTAAAAGCGAGTCTACGTATGACAACCCTGTCCCGCTGCTCACCACAGCACCAGCGAATAAGAAGAGTTCGGAAAACACCTTCAGTCACATTATTAAACACTCAGTTTCCTCAGTCTGTTAAAATGTGTAAGGTTGGGGTGTTTTACTGCTGGATGCAGAACCATCCAAAACCATCCAAAATGTAAAAAATATGACATTACATGACATTAAACAAACAAATATACAAACACATAAACAAACAAATAAGTACATTAATAATAATAATAATAATAATAATAATTAATTCCCTGGATAAAGGGATTGTGGTTGATTGGGCCTTCTTTAGTGAGCGGAACCTGAAATAGCTTAATAGCAGTTGTGATTAATTGAAGTGCCAGTGTATCGAATGCTCTTGGAGTCTGTGGATTGTCTGCCTGAGGTGGTCAAAAATGATCAGTGCCTGTTGGTACTGATCCGTTTAGTAGCTGCCCCTGCACTGCACCCAGACCAGACCAACTTAGCTTGTTATTAGACTAGCCATTCCTCCTTTCAGTCCTGCTTATGTAATGCTGCTCTTTTGTGTTATGGCTGTGACTAGCTGTGTTGCTCGAGGAATCATTCTCTTCATGTGTGTGTCTGTCATGTCTGTTTTGAGTAAAGCATGTTAATGAACAGTAGAGTTAATGCAGATGGAGCTGTTCCCAGACTAGCTCATAAGCACACCTGCTGCCCTGAGCCACACGTTACACCATTGCCTAAACACAATACATGCAATGGTGTGTCCAGAAACATGAAGCCATATCAACCTCTTGTCCGCGGCTAATTTTAGCCTCAGTGCGGTTCCTGGAAGGATAAGTAGGAAGGTCAGAGACGGAGAAACATCAGCAGCATGTGATGAAGCAAAACTGAAGACTTGATTATGCATGGACAATTCCTCCTGCACTGTAGGCTCTGCTCAAGCGTTGGGGGACCTGAACAGTAACTGTGGTGCCACTTTGGAATAGTATGGTGGTTAATACAGCACCAGATTTTAAGGACACTTGCTTTCATCATATTGGTTAACATACTGATGGGCTTGGTGTTCAGCTGTGCACAGGGGGCCACAAGGGATAGACATGTGAGAGGGAGGGATTGGTATCTGCATAAGAAATTAATTACACACTTTATTGCATCACAGACATGGGACTCCAGAGGAGATAATGGATTCAGCAGTGGAGTGCAGCGGTCCTGTGATGGAAGGAAATAGCTTTATTAACATGGGCTGAGGGGTGTGATGGGTTTTTGGGCAGTCATGAACCTACCTACTGGCTACTGGAGTCCAGCATTTAATCTGAATCATTTTTTTTGGCTGATATGAAATCAGTTATCCTATAGTTCCAGTTTTTGCTTTTACTGTATATATGTCATGATGTGATAATGTCCCGCTTTCTAAAAGTTATGTGGTGTGAAATGCTAACAACAACAGAAGGCAGTGATCAGTAAAGTCTGTCTGACTTGTGAAATACCACATTTGACATTATATATGTTCACTATATATGTTTATTCCAAATCTGATACCTGCCACACATTCCCAAAGAGTAGGGACAGAAGCATGTTCAACACTGTGTTACATCACCTTAGCTTTTTCCAATTACCATTGGAAATCTCCAGGAGTTCAAGCAAATAAATCCATATATGAACACAAGAATACAATAACACCAGCCTGTCTGGGAGATTATCTAGTATCCAGCTGCTTACAAGGTCAGTTTAGAAGCAGCAGTGGTAGGCCTCATACATAGCCACTAAGCTAATGGTATTTGACCCTGTAGGGAGGGTTAAGATCTACTATTCCCATTCATTTGTAAAGTATTCCAGCCTCAGTTCCGACATTAAAGTATGATCTTTCCTTTTAACAGCACTTCAGTCAGTATGCGACTGAAAACAGCCACTGACCCAGCTGTAGATGTGTCTCTGCGACCTCATGTTGGGATATTTCTGAAAAAGACGGAGTCTGAAAGGCAGCATATGGCAGCGTTCAGTGTTAACGGTGCTTCACAGATCTTGCACAGACTTTGCTCACAAATACCATGACACATGACAGACACTGGGTTTTGAACTTTGTGCTGGTAACAATCTGGACAGCCTGTTTCCTTTTAGGTCCAGAGAACGCACCGTCCGTAACGTCCATAAATGACCCGAAAGGCTGATTTATCAGGCCACAATACACAATCCCACTAAACATCAGTCCGTATCAAATGAGCTGGAGTCCACAGATGTGACTTCCACTGTGTATAGTACAGACTTAACCTGAATTCTGGATGCAGCAGCTCAGTGTTAACTAACAACAGTATGTCAAAGTATTCCTGAGCACATGCAGGTATATCCATCACAGAAGCAGGCTGGTTGGTAATGCAGTGCTGTCTTAGGGGTTGAAGATCACAGACACTCGTTTGTAGTTTTCATCCTTTTCCACCCAAGGAAATCCATCTTTTGCCAATGTTCTGCGCTGTAGAAAGTGCCATCGCCAGCTGAGGAACGCTATTTAAACTCTTGGATTTAATGATGCGTTTTTGGTGGTGAGCATAGACTCATAAATGACTAGGCCTTCGACATTTCTCACGTTCATAATCTAAAGTTTCTACTGTCACATTTTTTAATGTGTTTTTAGGCATCAGTTTCAGAATGAACATGAACCGTATTTGTAAAGAGGAGGTGACAGGTTGTTGGATATCAGTGTTTTTGAATAAGTGTGTATGTATAAAGTGTGTATAAGTTTACCATGTGGGGACCAGCTGCATTATCAGAACAGAACTTGAATTTTAGGCGTTTACAATGGGGTGGAGTCCCTGGGAGAATGTTGCCATCAGTATTCTATAGGTTATAGGTCAAAACATCAATTTGAAGGAGAGACCATCTGGTAAAACCAGATAAGGACACATTCTTTTGTACATTAAGGGTGTGGTGAAACGCTCTACAAAAACCCTGTGAAGTTTCTGTCTTTGGACTGGATTGAACAAGAGCTGTGAGTGAACTGCGATCACCTTGAAATAAACTACTCCAACATCTCCAGCCTTCAGTCTCCTGATTCTACCCAACAGTGCGGAAGCAAGTAAAAGAAACAAGGGTAAGGGTAAACCTCAGATATCTTGACTTGTCATTGTTTTTGTTCAAATACAGATGAAAGAAGTTAAATGAACGCTTTATGTTTTTGTATCTAAATGTATCGCAGTGTATCATTACCAATGTATCAATAGCTTGTGGCTAGAACATCAGACCGACACGGTAAATCGCAGCATTTGTTTAAATTGCTGTGCTTTTAAAATATCAATTGTTATAATAAACTGAAAAATGACATTTGCATTCATTATTAAATGGCCAGTAATATCATATTCACGTAAAAGCATATTTTCAGCTATTTGTTATTTGTGCTATATTGATAAATGTATTGAATCCACTTTACTGTATAGAATTGAATTTTGAATTTCTGTCTGGCACTCATCCTTATCAACATCACTACCTAAATGGGACCCTTCCAATTCAAAGAGTGGTGGCTGTTTCAAGTTTCAAATGTTCAAGCTAGACCTGCTATAAAATGCATTTGACTGTGTGAGAACATGATCATTGTGTTGGGATGCTAAAGCTACCCTCCTGTTATAAAAAAAGTATTTTCCCTCACCCAATTTCTTCTATTTCTGCTAATATTGTCACATAAATGTTTTAGATCATCCAACTAATTTATTATTAGATAGGCAACAAAAGATCCAGCGTTTACATGATCAATCCATTTATTGAAGATGCGGATGAACTGCGGCGACTCTTCTTTGCAGAATTGTTTTAATTCGGCTACATGGGAGGGTTTACCAGCAGGAACTGCCCTTGTGGGGTCTTGCCACAGCATCTTACTGGGATTCAGATCAGGACTTGCTTGCGTGCTTCAGATCATTGTCCTGCTGCATAATCTAATCTAATCTGAGCTTTAGGTCACAAACTGACAGATGAATCTCCTTCAGGGTTTTCTGAAAGAGAGCAGAACGCATGGTCCCATCAGTTATGATAAGTCATCCAGGTCCTGCAGAAGCAAAACAGCCCCAGACCATCACACTACCACCACCATGTTTCACTGTTGGTATAGTGTTGTTGTGCTGCAATGTGGTGTTAGCTTTATTCCAGATGTAATGGTTTGTGCCTTGCAGCTCTCCCATGGATGCCATTCTGTATTAAAGGCACAGTGTTTAAAATTCAGATTCAGACTTCTGTACCTCCCCCATACTGTAAAACAGCAGGGTTTACTCCAGTCGAACAAAAAATAAACGTGTCAGCATATCCATCCCAAGACAGCCGATCTCCGCGGGTCCTTATTTCTGCAGTCTTAATTGCCAGTGAGCTCAGACCAACACAAGAATAAGCGGTTTTCTGCTGGCAGAGCACTTAAAGCAACGTGGTGATACCTCCTACCCCAAGCCTCTGCAGTGAGATCTTTTAGAGATACGATTACACCTCTTTAGCCAGGCTAATCAGAGCACCTGAGGCTATGTTAATGTGCTCATCATGCTAATACACTCACCTGATTGTGGATTTTTGGCAGGCCTCATAAATAAATCAAATGCAGGTTTCCCTCATTAGTATCATATCAGCTGTCGGTTATATGTGCAGATGTTAAGAGTCTTTTTAAACCTTCTATAAAACCTTTGCAGTGTTGTTGTGCGACTAATTCATTACCCATTTGGCTGAAACATCTATATCTCAACATGAAGGGCCCACATCCCACATCTAGCACTCACACAGCGAGTTCCAAAATCCCTCTGATGGCCACATCAGCGCGAGAACAGTGCGATGAGAGCTTCAGAAAATGGATTTCCAATTGAGCAGCTGCACACAAACCTGAGACCACTACGGACAATGCCGAGCATCAGCTGAGTGGGACTCTAAAGCAGTGGAAACATGTTCCCTGAGTGACAAATCATGCTTCACTGTCTGCCAGTCTGATTGGGTTTGGTAGGTGCTAGGAGAACCCTACCCGACTCATGAACAGCTTCTTCCTATAGACAGTCAGACTGCTGAATGGATCTGCCTGATGGACCTTTAAAGGAGAAGTAGAGCCTTTAGTCAGCATTTTAAATGGTTCTCTGATGCCTACATAGTATGTGCTTGTTTTACACCCATCTCCCCCCTACGATCTGTTTCTAGAATGAAACGAGCTGTTCTCCCCTTTTTGGTGAGCTCATGAATAATTAGATGAGCTCTGCTCTGATTGGCGAGACCCCACCCCAGCCACTTCACTGTGACACTTCATAACTCCATATGCATAGACACTTCAACCTGTACTTTGACTGCAATTGCAACAAAAAGCTGGCCTGTGTTTCTTTGTTGTCCAGTGCTGAAAGGCTGTACAGCTACTGTATATCATATGGAGCGGTTTAGTGAACAGTGTTTAAGTAGTCTGTATTTATTGTAGTGTTTGTCTGCCTGCACTGTTGCCTGCTGCTGTTTTCTGTTAGCTGTAGCACCGCTGTTAGCTGTAACACTGCTACACCATTGCACCGCTACACCGCTTCATTTCTCTCCCAGCACGTCTGTCCGTATAGCTGATTTTGACTTTGAACTTTGTGGCAAGAGTTTAGGAAGGCCCTTTCCTGTTGCAGCTTGACTGTCCCCCTGTGCACACAGCAAGGCTCATAAAGACCTGGTTTGACAAGTTTGATGTGGAGGAACTCCAGAGCCCTTCACCGAGCCTTAACATCAAACGACTGAACACACACAAGTTCCCACAGACTCCAAAATCTTTCCCAGAAGAGTGGAGGCTGTTTGCTACACAGGCCCTAAGACGAAGGCATCTCCATATAAATGCTGCTGGTAAGGAATGGGACTTTCAACGTTCTCACATCTGTGTGATGATCAGGTATCCACTCTTTGAATATTCTCACACAGTTCCTGCAGATTGTGCGGTAGGGGTGGAAGTGGAGTGACACCAGACCTTCTGGACATGTGATAACAAACCGTTCATCTTGGCGCTGACCACGGTGCTTTCATGCACGGGTTCGTTGGTCATCTCCACCAAGACAAAAGCGGCACTCGTCACTGAAGATGACGTCACTGAAGATGATGAGTCACGCCATGACAGTCTGGCATGACACCATTGCAGTCTTTGGTGATGTTGACGTGGTGTTAAGGACAGTCTGGCTGCATGTAGTCCTGCGTTGTGCAGCCGTCTGCCAATGGTGCTGGCACTAACAGGATGACTCATGGAGGGCATCACTGCTCGCTGAATGTCGGCAATCGCGGCTTGGGTCAGTCAGGTACAGAGATAAGGCCCGTTCTTGATTACGTCACATGTGCGGCCGAGCGTGGAGCTTGAACCGTTAGCATGTCTCACAATGTCAAAGCCACACACCGAGTTTCGTTTCTGTGGGTTGATTCCTTCAGGGTGCAGCTGTTTCTGGGTGATGAGTGTATGTGAACTGGGAGTGAAGAATTCATTTTGTTTTTACTACATTAAACTCTACTTTATTTTGCACTAGTGGAATAAACAAAAGGCGGTATTTATGCAGTCTGCCTGTATTTAGATACACCATAAACTGTATGATGAATGATGCTTCAGTACTAGGTGTCCAGGTACTGCGTTGGTATAATCAATACAAAGCTGTTAGATATTAGAGTGTCTTTTTTAAACACAAGCACATACACATTAATCCTAGAAGATCATAAAAGGTCACTTACAATGCACTCTTTACACTCTTATGAGTGATACAATTTTGGTGACCAGTCCTCCACTCTTCCCTTATGAATGTGTGAGTATTCTCTTCCCTCTGGAGCTGAGATGAGTGTTCCTCTCTGCCGTCAGTCTGCGTGGAAGGCTCTTCGGCACTCTTAAATGAGTCCTGCTCTGCTATTCACATGTATGCAGACTGAATGCTAACCACCTGACTACCCATAAGGCTGTGCTTTCTCTTGTCCTCTCCACTCTCAATCTCTCCCTCCTCCATTCTCTCTCTCTCTCTCGTCCTCATGCTAGTGAATTAAGGCTGCTATCCAAATAGCAGTGGAAGCATCATCTGCACCCTGAATGTAGCTTTGTTAGACCCTAACTCAGTGTGCTCCAACCAAGCTTAAATATGCTCACCATACAACAAGACATGAGGAACTGAACGGGAGACTGAAACAGCTGATCTAAATGTCTCGGTTTTGGGAGTGGGTGTGTACGTATATCACCCTAGATGCTGCTAACAGTCCAGCCAATATATTTGCTGAGAGGTAAATGAGGGACGTAGTGTAGACACAGAGACTGAAGTACATTCATTAACTTTTCCTTTTTTGCTAATATAAGCCTTTTAACTCCACGCATCCCCGGAATTTACATTTAAATTAAATTGACTTGAGGCCAGATGAGGAGGCACCCCAGACACATCCCCACGGGCGATTGTTACTGAACCCTGCTCATCTTTAGTCCAACTCCACTCTCCACACCCCTCTCCCTCCTGTGTCTTGCTGGGTCATGTGGCACAAAATTACCACAACACTTCTAGACTTTCATGATATGCAAGCGGTATTATAATATTGCATTTTGAGGTTCACAAACAAGTTAAAAAGGACAAATTGTGGTAGCAGAAAAGCAGCGCTATGTTACACAGAATCAGAATCTGAATGACTTTATTTCACCAAGGAAAATGTCTTGGTGAGTGCACACGTGTATGACATGTAATGGACTGAACAGACCAGATAAGCACTGATAACACAGATAAGCAGTATTTACCTATGAAAAATAAATATTAAATAAATGAAATCATTAAATCAAATCATTAGATTGAAGAATGAGAGTAATGAGGAGCTGGAAAGGAGTTAAAGAGATGTGTGAATACTTGTGCAAATATAGTATATGGATATCTATACATGCAGGTCTAAACAGACAGACCTGTGACATACAGAATGTTACAGAATGAGTAAATATGCTGTGTAAATATGTGTCGCTAATGCTAATCTCACCAGACAAGTGACCAGAGTCCCCTGTGACTGACCCATACCTAATAGAATGTAATACTGTACCTCCACAAGCACCAATAACCANGCAGTTGGTTCCAGATTTGGTGGATGCCTTCCCTGGCACAATTCCGAGGAGAATTCCCTGTAGACTGGGATTTTAGCCACTGCTGGTAGACCCATATGATCGTATACTTCCATACACCTGCTATTTCAGCTGTTCAGCTATTCTAGCTATTTGCTGCCCATGCCTTATTTGCCAGATTTGATTTGCTCCCTTCCAGAACAGACTATAAGCAATAATTACCACAAGCAATATTACTCATTACTGTGCGGTTACAATACAGCAGTGCTAGAAAGTGTGTGAAACCTTCAGAATTCACATAAATGTGAAATGTGCGAAATATTCACCAAATATTCATCAAGTCATAGCAATAGATCAAACCCAATAAAATAAACACTGTCAAGAACTTCCCAGTCTTTCATTCAATTATCGAACAAAATTTAACCAAAGATTTTTGTTCGCAAAAACACTTCCTCAGAAATCTCTAGACATGTGTGGTGAAGCCCAAACTTTGACGGAGAAGCTCTTGACATCATTCTGCCAAGACATTTTAAATAAAGGTTTGATCACATTTTAGATAGCAGATCCCAGCCACCCCGTCCTTCATGCAAGCACGCTCCCTCTGTTGATCTTATACAGAGATTCTAAAGTGAAGAAGCCCAACATGGCATCACATGTGTTAATACTGGCAGTTACATCTCTCAAAAACAGATTTAGCTCAGCTTCTCCAGGCCTTGCCAGATCACCCTGAAAGTGTTTTTCCTCTAGACGGACTGTACAGCGTCTCACAGCACCTCTTGTTTGTTGAACTGTGTTTTGTTAATTTCTGTTAAATTGCTTAAGAGCTTGCTTAAAGGGAATGACAGATTCAGAATTTGATTTCGCCCTGCTGTCACACATGACTGGGCTGTGGAGGATGTGAGGTATACCTGTTAAAGAGGAAGGAGAAAGCCCAGCAAAGTGTGGGGGATCCTACCCATCCCTTGATTTTGAATTTGATTTGCTCCCCTCCAGAAAGCGTTGTGGGGTACCTTGGGCCACAAGAATTATTTTTAGGAATTAATTCATTCCCCATGGAATTCTTCTAATGAACCCTTTACTAATTTATTGATTTGGAAACATAGGTACGTTTAAAGTTTCCCTCTGCTATTTATTTATTTATTTATTTATTCATTCATTCTTATTTTGTGTAACCTGGTGAAGCCAAAGACAAATTTCAATTTTTTTTCTATTCTATTCTATTCTATTCTGAATAGAATTACTCTGGTACTCACTCTATTACTCTGTTACTCTCCATTGTTAAATACTGTAAGTTGAACTCTGGACAGGGCCTGCTCTGAGGTTCTCATGCATCAGCCAATAGGAGATGATGTGGGGCGGGGCTTCAGTCAGACAGGTTGATTTTTAACAAATTAAAGGAGACATGAAGGACTGACTAACACTCCAACAACAACCTCTAGCCCATATCAGTGCGTTTTTTGACGATCGCTGCCCAAATGTATCCAAGCTGGACACACAGTGTTTACACACACACACAGATCAAATCACAATGCACATTGCACTACCTCGGGAGCAGGACAACTGGATCCAAACACTCCCGATTACAAAAGCAGTTACGATCGTCTTTTAATGCTGGTTATATGCCGAGCGTAAACGGGACCGTAAAGCCAGTTGCTGCTTACACAGCTCAGTGGAGTGATCGGCTTCTCAGATCTCAGACAGTCAGATTCCAGCGCTTTCAGAAGCAAACGAGTGTACAACAGGGGATAGAATTAATCACAATAACAGTAATATATCATCCTATCGGCCACCCCGCGCTGTCTCCTGCTCTTAACACGCCTCACACACACACACACACACACACACACACACACACACACACAAACATACTCTCTCTCTCTCTCTCTCTCTCTCTCTCTCTCTCTCTCTCACACACACACACACACACACACACACACTTCCTTATGCTGGTCCCTATTCTAGTAAATTCCAAGAGACAGAACTGAAGGTGAACATCAGTGGAAATCGATGATCCATTTATGCTAATGCCAGCGTAATGTACATCTCCACAGGCAGCGATATGGCTGACCTCCCCAAACAACTCTTTGTAGAGACTGAACTACAGACAATCCAGATTCATCTTCCATCCCTGCGTGTTTTATGTGCCTGTGTCCTATGATTTGTCCATAACTGAGTTCCAAAACAATCAGAGCCAGTAACACAGGAGTTAACCCTCAATACAAAAAATACAATACAAAAAAGGTTCATTTCAGTAGTGGGGATGGGGGAGGAGGAGAAGGAAGGAAGGCTCGGTAAATACAATCAGAAATCAGCACTGTTTCATAAAGCATAAAAGACCACCCACTCTTTAATCTACACCATACGGCCAGTGTCATTATACAATACAATATATACTGTAACATAGCCAGACTTTATTAGCCTCTATATGAAGATATGATTATGTACATGACTTCAGACCTATTGCACACGTCTACCTGCTCCTTCTGTCTACTGTCAGACCAGGCCAACACCAGCATTACTAGTGTTAGAATATTTCAGTCACCAAAAGAGAGCTTATTTACTCTTCAGCTCTGCAAATAAAACTGCTTTTTACGCTGACCACCTAAACCTGCATCATCTACACACACGCTCCATCCGGTCCGGTCCACTCCGTTATACAGTTGCAGGCTGTAGGCCATCTGTTGTTTCTCTGTATATTGATTTATCCCACTGCCCCTTTGCCCCTTTCATCAGCGATCAGGACCTCCACAGGACCTCCACTGGGCCGTTATATTTGGGTGGTGGATCATTCTCAGGACTTCGGTCACACTGACGTGTTTTACAGCTTCTAAACACACTTTAAACACGTGTATAATGTACACGTACTGTCCACCTTATTAGACTTGTTTCCCTCGTTGGTCAGTAGATCAGTTGGCCTGTGAGTGCACACACATACACACACACACAAACACATCATGTAACCCATCTATTTGCAGTACATCACTACAGTACAATACAGTACGAGACAGTATAATGTGTGGCTCCGGGCACACCGCTGAACAGCTGCTGCTCTTCGGGCTGTCTAACTGCTTGGACTGATGCTTGGAAGCGGTCACAGTGCATTCCAGAGGAAAGAGCGCCATCTGGTGTCCTCAACACTCTACAGACACTCTCAACCTCCTGTACGGAGAATATATAATAATATAAACTAGCACAACTTACGGTATATGATATAACTCATTACAGAGTCTGGAAAAGAATGTTTTAAAAACTCAACCAGTAAAATCAGTACAACCAGTACAACCCGTAGATGGCAGCTGTATCCGTCTGATGAAAGGAAAGAGAGGGTAGAAGAAAGGAGCTTTCAGGAAAGCCGTAACTCTCAGCTTCATCATGGTCCCTCGCTCGAGCTGACCAAACCTGTCTGGGACGCTTTGCAGGAACGATGACGTCATTTAAAAACTACTGAGTTCAGGCTGTAAACAAAGGACATCCAGACCTGCTTCCTCTGAAATAGGTGAGGTTTTTAGCTTATTATTAGAAAATTTGTGTTTATGCTAGTAAACGGGGTTACAGCCGTACTGCTGGGCGGGGTAAATTCAAGATTCACGATTTAAGAGTTTATTGTCATATACACAGAGAAACAAGCAGCTACACTGTACAAACTCTGTACCTCCCGGACTACAAGTATTAACAACTACAGTATAAATACTCAGTATTCAGTAAAGAAGCACATAAGAAGCATAGATAAGTTATACAGCACATATACATATTAAGAATATATACAATATACTGTTCATGCTATGTACTATATAGACTATGTGTATCTGTATCTAACATGAGCAGAACGTAAGTACAGTACTGTGCAATAGCAGCCAACTGTAGACTCAGTTATCCTTAACAAGTGTCAGGTGTCAAACTGGTATCATACGCAGTAATACAGGTCTTTATATAGAAGTGATACACTGAATCGCCAGTGTATGTGTTAATGTGCAGACTGTGTAACTAACACACGTGTGATTAACAACCAGGGCTGGTGCAGGGGCATTGCAAGGTGGTCAGTTGCCCAGGGGGCACTCTGTTACTGCATCATAATGCCTTCAAACAGCTGAACTCCTAATTCAACTCAGTTTTGATCCATGTGATGGTGATCTGTAGTTGAGAGTCAGTCCCACACAATGTTCTCAACTATAGAAGATCTGGTAAACATCAAAAGTACAATTACAATACAGTATCATATATACTATTAGGACTGTGTACCGGCAAGAACCTGGCAATAAGATATGTATCATGATAGAGGGGTTAGGAATTGATATACTGTGCTACACTGTGAATCAGGCCTCTGCGGTACACTGTGTATGTTTTTAAATGTGTTTTAGAAACTGCCATAGCATAAAAACAGCACACCATATGCATAGGTTTGCTAATGATAACAAGTCAAATGGTGAAGAATGTTCTAATGGTCACCTCGTGGCCTGAATGGACTGAGAATGAACTGCATCACTGGTCAGATGGCTATACCTATCACCACGTGTAACCTGCAGTAAGTGATGATATAACAGTTATTGGGCTATGATATTGGGCTGTTGTTAGACTGCCACTAGGATTTAGGGTGTGCTCACACTATGCCCAGATGCCTTGTACCATGCCTGAGCACGGCTGTCCCCCCTCTCCCAACTCCCCCACTGGCCTTGCACTCACATTGGGCTTAACGTTCCTGGGCAGAGTATGCTTACGTCATCACTCCGGAAGACTCACTTCTGTATAAGAGGGCTATATCATCACACAGAGGACATTGCGATGGTGGAGAAGCAGCACGATCGACTTGTTTGCTTGTGGAGTTTTGCGCTACACTCGGCTGCAGCCTTTAATCTGCCAAAACTCAGAGCTTTCACTGCCCCATTTTCCTCGGAGCCACAGAGCTTCTGAATTATCCAGAGCTGGGATCCTCTGATCTCTTACAAGACTGAAGATGGCCTCCCATTCGCCAGGTTGTTGTTCAAGTTTTCCTGTTCCACCTTAAGTTGTTCAGCAGTGGCAGCTCTGGCGCTGTAGACCAGAGTGATCCCTTATATACAGACTGGTCAAGCTGTTCATGCTGGTAGATCAGCTAAAGCATGCAAATGAAAACATACACTATACTAGTCAACCAATTTAGCTGGCCTATCAGATTGACCAGCATGTTTTGCTGAGTCCAAGTGGAAGTCTGGTCCACCTTGACCAAAGCAGTTCTCAGCACCCAGAGACAATGATTAAACAATTGAATCTGTCTGGTATTCAGCCTGATTAAATAATGCAGACCTAATGAGTGTGGGACACGTTTGTATTCCAGATGATCAGTTCTAAATTATGTGTCTATAACCAATGTAAACTACTGAGCTTGTTATATATACCATGGTAAATGTGAGAGTGTAAAAAACATCAACAGGTTAAACCCATTCCCTGTACTCTGAGGCCCGGCTGGAAATGTGTAAGAGTAAATACAAGTGCTGAGTAAGACCCTTCACATGAGTAAATGCACTGAGCATAAAGAAAGACTTTCAGTAGCGTGCTGTGTGATCTATCACCAAAACTTCGTAAACCAGAATGAAACACTCTCTTTCCTTCTGTGTGAATTGTGGTATGCCGCGTTGTAATGCCCTCTGCCCGCTAACATCCATTACAAGACCAGCTCCAGGTCGAAAGGGGCATGTGGGTGTAAATCTGAGCCGGAGAATGGGTCTCTAAGGTGTAGTCTCCCGCTCTTCCCTCTGTGTGCTGTGTACTGAAATACAGGCTATAAATCTAGCTATTCCCAAACAGGCTACTGAGTCATTTCCAGCCGGAATGCTAACTCAAACCGCCAGTGGCATTAAGGAACACCAGTGAAGTTGATCGTCCATGCCAGCGGAAACGAGAGAAAAGGGTCGAGAGAGTGAAGAAGATTTAGGGGAGGGGGGCGCAGGTACGGGGGCAAGTAAAGAAGTGTGGAAGAGAGAAAGAATGATCTGCAGACTGGAGGACCGAAGGAAAACAGGATCATTAATAAGCTGGACACACGTATGATTAGCAACCAGGGCTGGTGCAGGGGCATTGCAGGGTGGCCAGTTGCCCAGGGGGCACTCTGTTACTGCATTATAATGCCTTCAAACAGCTGAACTCCTAATTCAACTCAGTTTTGATCCATGTGATGGTGATCTGTACTTAAGAGTCAGTCCCACACAATGTTCTCAACTATAGAAGTAGTAAACATAAAAAGTACAATTATAAAACAGTATCATATTACTACATTTAGCTGACGCTCTTATCCAGACAGACTTACAAGGTTAATCATATCAGTGGTAGAGGTGGAGGTGTAGCTACAATCTATAACACCGATATGGGTCTCACTCAAATTACTGGCCCTGAAACAAATGCCTTTGAATTTCAAAACATTAGAGTAGCTAGCCCCTGTCCTGGATCTGCTAGCTTTATATTAGCTACAGTATATCGTCCCCCGGGTCCTTACTCAGAATTTCTTACAGAGTTTGCAGAGTTTCTAACAAATATAGCCCTCTCTGCAGATAAGGCTCTTGTAGTTGGAGACTTTAACATTCATTTTGAAAATAACCTAGACCCTTTAAAAATAGCATTTGAGGCTCTTATTGACGCCATGGGCTATACTCAAAACGTGATAGGACCTACTCACCGCTGTAATCACACCCTAGATTTGGTACTATCGCGAGGAATCAGGGTAGAAAACTTAGCCACGGTCTCTCAGAACGATTGCATCTCAGAGTTGTCCTAGACTATAATATTTACGTGCCGCCCCACTACCGATATAAACGAAATATCACTACCTCTACTATAGATGCCCTTATAAATAGGCTACCTGATCTATCAAACATCCCTGCCCCGTTGGGCCACGATGAGCTTGAAGGTAGCACTGAAATACTGCAATCCACTCTTCTGTCAACTCTCGACAGTGTGGCACCGATAAAGAAGAAAATTGTTAGAAGAAAAACGCTTGCGCCGTGGTACAACGAACATACTCGTATAGTAAAACAAAAAGCTCGTAGTCTGGAGCATAAATGGCATATAACAAAATTAGACTGCTTCCGAATTGAGTGGAAAAACACCGTCATAGAATATAAACATGCCCTAAACACAGCTAAAGCTGCCTACTTCTCATCACTCATTGAGAAGAACAAAAATAATCCTAAAGTCCTATTTAGCACTATATCGAAACTAACTATTAACAGTTTGAAGATTGTATTCAAACTACATACAGCTGTGATGACTTCAGCAAATTCTTCGAAGACAAAATAGAACACATTAGAACACAAACCCAAAACACGTCTCTTAATCTAATGACACAGCACAACGCGTGCCTTGTCAGCCCAAAAGGTGAACTGCTATCGCTTAGCCCTATCACTCAGGATGAATTAATGACGCTAATTAGCTCTTCCAAATCCTCTACTTGCATCCTAGACCCAATACCGACGAAACTACTCAAACAGATCATCCCTTGCGTGGTTAAACCTCTGCTTTCTATAATTAATTCATCCCTTAGTCTCGGACACATATCGAAATCCTTAAAAGTTGCTGTGGTAAAACCCCTAATTAAAAAGCCTGAGCTCGATCCTAATGAGCTTGCCAACTATAGACCAATTTCCAATCTCCCTTTTATATCAAAAATCCTAGAAAAAGTGGTCTCACAACAACGTAGCTCCTACCTACATGAAAACTCTCTTCATGAGGGCTTTAGACCTTATCACAGTACTGAAACTGCATTAACTAGAGTAGTAAATGATCTCTTGATGTCACTTGATAATGGTCAAATCTCTATATTAGTTCTTTTAGATCTCAGGGCTGCTTTTGATATCATTGACCACACGATCCTCCTTGATAGGCTAGAAAATCAGTTTGGCATTAAAGGACAGGCCTTATCCTGGTCTGATCGTATCTCACTGACCGCTATCAATTTATTAGTCTCAACAATAAGCACTCTAATCGTACACGAGTAAGATCCGGGTCAGTGCTCGGGCCACTTCTGTTCTCTCTTTACATGCAGCCTCTAGGTAACATAATCCGTAGTTTTGACGTCAGCTTTCACTGCTATGCAGACGACACACAACTATATATATCGGCCAAACCAAATGAGGCTTTAAACCTAAATAAACTTGAAGAATGTGTTAATAAAATCAGATACTGGGTGGCTACCAATTTCCTTCAGCTCAATCCAAGCAAGACTGATGTCCTGCTACTCGGACCAAATGCAGAGAGAACTAAACTCTCCCAATTCGTCTTGAATATAGATGGCCACACTACTCCAAGCTCAACTCAAAACTCAAAATCTAGGCGTTATCTTCGATACTAGCTTATCTTTTGATGCACATGTCTGTAACGTAGTTAGGACAGCATTCTTCCATCTGCGCAACATCGCTAAATTATGAAATATCCTATCCTTAAAAGACGCAGAAAAGCTTGTGCATGCCTTTATAACTTCTAGGCTGGATTATTGTTATACCCTTTTAGCAGGATGCTCAAATAAGGCTCTACATAAGCTCCAGCTGGTCCAGAATGCAGCTGCTAGTGTCCTTACTAGAACAAAAAAATATGATCATATTTCCACAATACTGTCGTCACTACACTGGCTACCTGTTCAATTTCGTGTGGAGTATAAGACTCTACTCTTAACGTATAAATCCTTAAATGGTCTGGCGCCGCAGTATCTTAGTGAACTGCTTCAGTTATACAAACCCAAACGTGCGCTACGCTCACAAAATGCCGGCCTGTTGACAGTACCTAGAATTGGAAGAACCACAGCAGCAGAACCATTCATACAACATGCATAGCCTACCTCTCAGTCCTCCTAATCTCTCTCTCTCTCTCTCTCTCTATCTCTCTCTACTTCCTCTTCTTTGTTAAGCACAGGAATGACACTTCTCTGGAATGATCACATGGGAACCCCTGGAGTCACCTGAGCATCAGCTTCACCGTGGGTCTCCTGCCCTGTTTCTCCAGCTCATCAAGCGGCAGGACAACAACATTTAGATGAACAAGCGTTTGCTCCATCTTCGCAATTACTACAGTCCTGGACTAATCAGACTGTATCTAATAGATATTCTAAGCTCCTTTTCCTGTTAGTTCTGTCTTTTTCTCTTCATCCCGGATCGACCTGCGGAGGTGGGTTCCGCTCTTGAGCCTGGTTCCTCCCGAGGTTTCTTCCTTACTCAAGGGAGTTTTTCCTCGCCACTGTTGCCTCTGGCTTGCTCAAGGGGGGCTTGGACCCGGGTTTCTTACATCTGTACATTAACGCCGTGTTTTTCTCTTTTCTTGTTCCTTTATAACTAACTTATTTTCTGTGAAGCTGCTTTGAGACAACGTTGGTTGTAAAAAGCGCTATATAAATACATTTTGATTGATTGATTGATTGAATCATATTACAGGTAGGCCGATGTGGTGTTAGGAGTCTTGCCCAAGGACTCTTATTGGGTGTAGCACAGCATAGACACCCACACCAGGAATCAAACCCCAATCTCCCACATGGTATGGTAGCTCAGTGACAAGTGGTGTTATCCGTTGCGGCACACCAACCACTGTTACAACTGTGTATCGGCACCTGGCAATAAGATACGTATCATGACACAGTGTGTCATGTGTTATGATACGTATCTTATCTTATACTGTGCTATACTGTGAATACTGGAATCAGGGCTCTGCGGTACACTGTGTATGTTTTTAAATGTGTTTTAGAAACTGCCATAGCATAAAACAGCCCACCATATGCATAGGTTTGCTAATGATAACGAGTCAAATGGTGAAGAACACTGACACCTAAATGGTTTGGAGTTCAAACACAATACTTAAATGTCCCACTGTTTGTCACTGATCTTTGGTTGCAAACCGCTGATGAAGATTGATGCTGTGTTTTTAGGAATCGATACAGTATCACATAATACCGTGATGCTTGATATTCTGGATATTTTCTCACACCCTGACATACTGCAGTACTGTGACTGCTGCTTTGAATGAAAGGCATTGTTACAAATGAACCTAATTTGATTTTGAGACCTCTCAGGTGTGTTTCAGACCCCTTGGAGTATTCAAAGTCTAAACTTGGTGATGGGCGTGTCTTCCAAGGATGAAGGCGAGTTATCTACTATCCTCAGTGCATCTTCATCAGTATTATGTTGATGAAGGTGGAAACATTGCGCTAGGCGTTCCTGTTGGGCCTGTACATGTGATGGTAATATGTAAAGATGTGTGAGTAGGTTTTGGAGGTCTCCTGACTGAGTTCTGGACCTCTCCTGACCTGACACCTCCAACCTGATAACTATGTTATCCTTTCAGACTTCACAGGGTGAGTCGGAGCACGGACACCGTACAGCATGCTTTAACAGAACAGGCTTACATACTGCAGCTTCAGCGTGCTCCCACTTCAGCTCACCACAGTCAGTTATATGAGCTATTAGCAAGCCACTAATTACATGATCTACATGCTCTTTGTGAAATGGAGTGCAAAGCTCTGGAGTCGATTTTTGATTCCCAAATGACTGGAGAAGTGATTCTCTTTAGAACTGAGGCCCGGTCCTCCCAGTCGAGGATATTTGTGATGTGGTGGACGCATGTTTTAATACAGAGTAATGCTGATAGGCCAACATCTTTCTGTGGTATCGGCTGAAATAGTTGATGAAAATAGATATCTGCTTTGGGAAAGTGTTCATGATTTAGCCCAATGTGCCTGATTGGAACAAGCCAGCCCTGCTTATATAACAGTGCTCCTGATCTACGAAAAGAGGGATAAGAGAGTGATGAGAGCTGCTGATCCTTGTTTCTTCTCAGCGCTGCAGCATCAACAGGTATTCTCTCCCAACCCGTCATCAATAAGCCATAACCGTAGTTGTTCTGCTTCCTTATAACAGATTGTGCTGGTGTTTTCTTTTTTAAGCCAGTGCTGAATGAAGGCACAGTTGTAAAGTGAGGATCTAAAGCCTGGGCAGGAAGGGTATGAATGCAAAAAGCATCTCACTACAAGCTGTGAGCAACCTCGGCACCCCCGGTGTGTTAATTTGTGCATTTGTGTGGGTTGGTGATGAAAATGGAGATTAATGCGAGGCAAGTCGATCTCCCTCTCTGTCTCTTTCTCGAACGGTGAGGGGCACCTGCTGCACTGGGTAAGCACCTTAATTATGAACACTTTCTTTCTCTGTGTGACTCTTATTGCATTTCAGCATGCAGTGGCTTAGTCTCCCTGACCGCCTTTAGTCTTGTGAAGTGATAATGAACACTCCACTCGCTCCAAGAGATGCCAGCATGACGGCAGTCACGCTCTGGCGTACCATTTTGTGCAATTTCCAAAAATCTGCTAATCAGATATGGCAAAGGAAACGGGAGGGGGGGATGGGGGTTGGGGAATCAAGAAGGAGAGGTGCGTGACAGGAGAGAGAGGTCAAATCTGCCAGAACAAAAGGAAGAGAGTCGGTCTCACATGCCTCCCTATTCTCAGAGCTGTCTGCCGTGTCTGGCTACGTTCACGCTGAAAGCATTACTGCTCACTTCCACTTCCAGTTTTTGCTCAGATTTGCTTCTTCTGATCTTTCTGCAGGGCTGTGCACAGACAGTTTGGTCAGGAGGGCTCAAGCAATAAAAAGGGTTTGTTCATGTCTTACTGAGATTCATCAAACCACTGTGTGTAGTGAAAGTAAAGAGCCGGACAGTAATAAGTTAACTCT
Organism: Semaprochilodus insignis; assembly: GCA_034552555.1. Taxonomy (NCBI): domain Eukaryota; kingdom Metazoa; phylum Chordata; class Actinopteri; order Characiformes; family Prochilodontidae; genus Semaprochilodus; species Semaprochilodus insignis. The sequence continues at coordinate 10,051,651 of CM067483.1, read as the reverse complement.
CAGCTCTAAGCCTGTAAGACCCTGGACTACTTTCACAGTCAGCTGGCTTGCCATGTGCGCAACTACGTCACAGGAGTCAGTATCCGAATAAGAGCATAAACTATTAACCACATAACGCAAGTTTATTTGTTTCACCTGCCTGATGGAGGAGCGTGCCTAGCGCAGTTCAGTTGCTTGTCATTAGGCTTGATAGACGTTGACATTAAGCTGAAGCAGCACAAATCTGATTTTCTGCCCTAAAGTGATATAAAACTGATGTTCTCGGAGCTGTGTGGATACACAAATCGGATTTTCCCAAATCCGACCTGAACCACTTTTATATGTGGTCCTAGATCAGATCAGCCATAGCAGCCAGACTGAGGCACATCTGTACAAATCCAATTGGAATCTCATGTGTAGTTTGGATTCAATTGACCAAATTCAAATTTTATGAGCTTTTTTGCTGTACAAATCAATTTATTTGCAATCTGCATAGGCCAAAATCAAATAAGGGCTTTTCACACTGATTCCGCACAATGTTACGGACGTGAATGTGAATCGTCATGCTAGAGAACTCTGACCTGAGCAAAAATCGGATTTGAGCAGTGAGGCTTATAATGTGAACACACCCTAAATGGTGGGCTATTTCCCAAGTTAGGCTGGCTGTACTGAGATATTTAATAGTGGTTTAATTCCACAACAGTGTTAAACAATGCCAAGGTTTAGGCCGAACATTATCAGCAGGGCAGGGCTCATTTTAATGCATTTGATGTTCTGCATTTTGTGCTCTAATGCACAAAACATCACAGTTACTGAACGTGCACTTTCAACCTTGATTTCCAGCACTATTTAATGATGTGTTTCTGCCAGATCTAGATCACTGTGGCTACTAAATCACTAGCCAGCTGAGAAGCCTTTGCGGTTGAAGACTCCTGGTGTCAGGAAGGTCTCCACAACAGCTGATGTGACGTAACAACCACACTGATGGGTTGATCCCAACATCCTAGACCCTCTGCACCAACGTTGATCTCTGGGTCTGGGCACGGGACGGCCTGGATGGTCCTTGTGAAAGTCTTCAATCAGAGAGGGATCCTCCCAAATCTGAAACATCTACCTCAACAATAAAAGGAAGGGATGGCCCGGGATGCTTCGGAATGGAAGCCATCATAAACCTAAAAGCCCGATTCCTAAGATTTGAGCACACTCCACTGCATGATCTTGGTCTTGCCTTGTAACAGAGACATAAGAGGAGCTTCTACAGAGCTAAATCCTTACATAAGTCTGCAATAACAACGTGCAAACGCAGTTTAGGCCACTGCATCCTGGAGCCCACCTCGCCTTCATCCATACACCTCCCGTTCAGCAACTTGAAAGTACCCCCCGAAAGTGAAATCTGTTGTTTAGGAAAGCCACAGTTTTCTCCTTCAACATACAGATGATTGTTAAAGAGTTGTTGGAGAACCTGTTAGGATTCTGCTGCTCCTCCAACAACTGTGAGTACAAGAGTACATCATTCATGTAGATCACAACCCATAGATCTTAAAGCACTTCATCGATAAAGGCTTGGAAGACAAGAGGGAACAGTTTCCATACGGCGTAAGCATATACGCGTAGTGCCTCCTAGTGGACACAAAAGCTGTGGAAAAGCCCCGGAAGGCCTGGGATGAGGGAGCAGCCAGTCAAGTACAATACTGTCCAATTTCTGACTTCGGTGCATCAGTGTTTTGAGACCATAATGCTGTGGCCCACCGCGTAGCTGTTCCTTGGAGTAATGATAACACAGAGTGATTCTTATGTACCTCAGAGCAGAACTGGCCAGTGTGATGATCAATGAACAAGCTACACTGCATTAGGAAAGCTCTACAGTTTTCATGCCCAATAATGAGCCCGTTTGCACAGTCAGACGAGGTCCACTGGGCCTGATCGGTAATTTATACCTGCCTCAGAGCATGCCCGGATGTTGTGCTATACACTTGCCTGGATGTATCTGTACCACCTATTTAATCGGGTTTCTCCTTTAAACACCTCTCTTGTTTCTTTTTCTTTATTTAAACCGAATTCCATTAAAAAAGCAGGTTCAGATTGTTGGGACATGTAATAATGAATGGATCAATAGGAATGCCTTGAAGCTATTAGGAGAGCTATCCTGTTACACTAATGTAGACTATTAGAAGTTACGATTAATCATTCCTTCCCCTATAAAGACAGTGACATAGAGTGAATCTTATGTACCTCAGAGCAGAACTGGTCAGTGTGATGATCAATGAACAGGCTACACTGCATTAGGAAAGCTTTAAAGTTTTCATGCCCAATAATGAGAGGTCCACCGGGCCTGATAGGTAATTTATACCTGCCACAGAGCATGCCTGGATGTTGTGCTCTACACCTGCCTGGACGTATCTGTATCACCTATTTAATCGGGTTTCTCCTTTAAACACCTGTATACCTGATCTAGGAAAGTGGCTCAAATCTGATGTGAAGATGTTAGATGTAGCCTGTTTCCTTTCCATGACGTTGCTCTTGTTTCTTTCCCTTTATTTAAACCGAATTCCATTAAAAATGCAGGTTCAGATTGTTTGGACATGTAATCATGAATGGATCAATAGGAATGCCTTGAAGCTATTAGGAGAGCTATCCTGTTACACTAATGTAGACTATTAGAAGTTACGATTAATCATTCCTTCCCCTATAAAGACAGTGACATCTGCACTTTGCATATATGCGTACATGTTTCTCATCCAGAATTCCTGGTTATCCCGGGTGACAGTATGCCAGGCACAGCAAGCACAAAATGAGGTGCTTTGGTGATGGTGCTTGGTCCCCTGCATGAACTTGAACCTGAGCTCCCAGAAGTTTACAGCTGTTCATTCAGGTTGAGAAACATTTGTTTTCAGTAAAGCTTACAGCACCGTGTATCACAAGATTGAACTCATAGTGGGTTAAGGAGTACTAAGACAGCGCCAGAGATTTTGTTCCACAGACCGGGACCCGCATGCTGCCTCGCTTCAGGAGAGGAGCATATTCATGCAGTGCACACACACAGACTCAGTCTCCATAGGGTGGATGTCCAGTGCAGCCCCTTTGATCTACGGCCCTCTGCGGGCTGACAGAGCTTTTAAGGTAGCCTGTGCTCTCCACACGTCTGGAGAGAAATGGCCAATTAAACTTCAAAGCTAACGGAAAACTGGAATTTTTTAATACCCCACCTCCAGGTCACCTCTCAGCTCTCTCCAGCCCTCCCTCTATCGCTCGCTCTCAGTCCTTATCGTGGTCCATTTCTTTCTCACTCCTTCCTGAACCATGTTCCCAAAACTGCTGGCTGTTAGCCCTCGTTCAGACGACCTGCGCCAGGTTACAAACCGCAAAAACAATGAGTTTCAGCTCCAGGGAGTTAATGATACACACAGGCAAAGAGGCTGAACCCCATCATTTGACTATCCAAAAAAGTGTTATCTGGAGCCCATTTTCCTGGAGGAGGAGGTGCATGCACCAGCTCCCGTGCCATGTGGAACATTTTTTTAATCAAATGAGCGAGCCAATATGCAAAAATTAGAAACCCTGAGTGCATTCAAATGGAGCCAACACACTGGAGGCCAAGGCGTATTTATCAGTTCATCAGAGGAGACAAATGAAAAAAGACAGGCTCTATTCTCTGCTCGTTATTAGCCGCTCCTGAATAGGCTGCATCCGCTCTGATTCTGCGCCTGTCAGCGACGGGAAGAAGAGCCTTTTTATTTTCAAGGAATTATGGGAGATAATGCATTCTGTGCCTGCGCTGAACAGGAGTTGCCCTGGAGACACATGTGTGCTTCCTCTCCGGATTGCTGGGAACAGAGATGGAGAAGTAAAGACTATGGGCAGACTGTCACTCTCCTCTACAGGAGAAGCAACATTCTTAACCTTTAAGTCTGAAACCTGACCTGCTGCTGTACCCCTCGTTAGCCTGACCGTCTTAAGAATGATCTACATATGATAACATCTAAGAGACTCAATCGATGAATTATTGATTGGAATGTTTTGGAATATATGCAGACGGAGAATAATAACATTTAGCCAGTAACACACAAGAGGGAATGCTGCTCACCTGTCTCATGTGTCGTCACTGTATGATCAGACTGCTATTTTGGCTGAGGGAGAATCTAAACACGTCATGTGTGCATCACAGACTAATGTGACAACTGCAGTCAGAAAGTAGGAATGCATTCCTCTGTAAACTAACAAACGTGGCGATCTCTGAATACTCATTTACTCATTTTCAGCAGTGTGTTCAGTAGTGGCACTAATTTTAGCTTTACCGTGAGAAAAACATTAGAAGGAATTAAACCGATCAACACCGGGACTGGGATATCCTCTGGATCACTGGTAATCCCACCAGGATTAACATCTTTCATTTTATTCATGAATAATATCACATATTATCGTTCCTGTTCGCATACGTTTACTGTGTATGTACTTCTCAGAGATATACCCAACACACCTAGGTATACTGGGCTTATACTGACAAGTATACATAACCGTCCAAGTGGCCTGTATGAGACCTATTTTCAGCCACAGTCTCAGTATGTTTTTATTGGAATTATACTTATGACAAGTATAACGAAGCATACTTATAGCCTAATACATAAAGTAAGTACGCTTGGTGTTACACAGTGTTATTAACACTCAGAAACTCGGAAACAGATGAACATTTGTCTGACATTATTGACAGTTCTTCTGTGATCTTGTCATGTTTTGTTGGAACTGGAATGTTGATTTGAGTTGTTTTGTTGTTCATAGTAATATTTGTGTGATTTGGACTATAAGTACTACGCTGAGTAGTAAGATTAGACAAACACCTGCAATATAGCAACTATGAAATTACTAGGTGACTGAGAGTTTACTTAATAGTGCACTTTCATGAACTATAAAGTGGGACAGAAGGATTGTGGGAGTGGAAGAGGCGGAGCTGTAGGACCACTCCCTCTCACACACACAAGCTAGGCGCTTTTTGCCGAGGCCAGTCTGGGGAGGAGCATGGACACTGAAAAGGGGAGAGGCTGGAGAGAGAGGCTGGAGAGAGAGCGGGTCTGAAGAGACTGTGAAAAGTGAACGTTTATTCTGTCTTGTGCTTCACGTTACACCCCCATTTGTCCGTCGGTGTGTGCCTCTGGGCCTGCATGGGCTCTCAGCCAGAGTGGCCCAGCCTCTTTCCATGGCACTGCTGTTATATATGTAACTGGTAAACTAACAGTACACCTGTAATCCACTTTCAGTATAGTTCACAGTAAACTTGTTGTGAGTTGTGTACCTGATACGCTCTCATCCATAGCAACTTAAAAGTAGGTGAACGTAGCAGAAGCCATGCAGAAGATTTTTTAAACCTGATGTTTTTAACAGCGTTCTAGTCTGAATGTGATGTGAACATATCGCTGTTTCTTAGTGCTGGTGTTCAATTTCCTTTCCTTCTGTTCATTTTCTCCACTAGTGTTCTGTGTTCTGATGTTCTGATAGCCCTGAGGCCTTGAGTGTATTATTGCGTTTACAAAGAACCAATTATAGAAATTATTAACGCTATTATTAATTGTATTGAATTTTGAGACAATTGTGAGTGCGAAAACTAATTAACAAGAACATTACTTTACATTCCGTATGGAGGGCACCTAGCCCCACCCCTGAAAAACACCCCCATTGCATTATCCCTCCTGCACCAAACTTTACAGTTGGCACAATGCAGTCAGGCAGGTAACGTTCTCCTGGCGTTCTCCAAACCCAGACTCCTCCGCCAGATTTGTCACTCCACAGAACACGTTTCCACCACTCCAGAGTCCAGTGGCAGAGCTTTACACCACTCTATCCAACACTTGGCATTGTGCTTGGTGATGTAAGGCTTGCGTGCAGCTGCTCGGATGTGGAGACCCATGAAGCCATGAAGCTCACAGTGTTAGTGCTGATGTTAATGCCAGTGGGGGTTTGGAACTCTGGAGTTGCTGAGTCAGCAGAGCGTTGGTGACTTTAACACGCTATGCTCCTCAGCACTCCGAAACCCCGCACTATAACTCTACGTGGTCTGACACTTCGTGACTGAGCTGCTGTGGTTCCTAAACACTTCCAGTTTCCAATAATACCACTAACAGCCGATCCTGGAATATCACAAACTGATTTGCAGTGTTGTAATCCTGTTACAGTACCACACTGTAGTTCAGTGAGCTCTTTAGAACCACTTATTCTCTCACTAATGTCTGTAACGGCAGACCGCATGGCTAGGGGCTTGGTTATCTACAACTGTGAGACGCACACGTCAAACAAAGAAGCTGCTGGTGTTCTCAGAACAATGGACTGACCACCCCAGAGCCCAGACCTCAACACCACTGGATGTGGGAAAGTACTTGGGTTGTTAGAAGAAGAGATGCTAGGTTTTGATGAGACTGTGGCGATATCTATAGAACTATAGAACAGAATTTCTACTTATGGAATAAATCTCTCATTTGACATTATTGATGAAGGTGTTCCAGTTTTATTATCTTCATCACATTTATGTACTGAGGAGGTGTCATTTCCACCACAGTGAAATATGACCTGGAGGACGGCGCTTAATCTGCGTCTCTGCTGTCCATAAAACTAACTCGAAACCACACCTGGCAGCCTCACTGGTCTTAGGAAAGTGTCTCTGACAAAAGTGCTTTCCTCTCTCACTCGCTGTCCGTGTTGCACTGCTGTCAGAGATAAGACAGAATTCTCTCCTCGTGCCTTTTGTCTCCTGTGGTGTTATTGTTGCTGGCATTGCAGATCTTTGCCTTCAGGAAGTAATGAGATTGGACCTGGATTGTGGCTGGTGAGGGTTCACTTCAGTCTTTCTACCTGTCCTCCTTAATCTCTAACCCTTCTTCTTCTTCTTTTCTGCTCATTCACTTTTCTCCTTACCTTTCTCTGCCAGACACACACACATAAACACACACACACACACACACATATACCCCCCCACACACACACACACACTCACACAAAGCTCCTGCTGTTCTCTTCCAGGGATACCTGAGACCTCTGCTCACCATTACTTTTAGCCTGTCAGTAAGTCAGTCACTTGTCTCCTCTCCTTCACCCTCCCTCCCTCCTCTACCATCAGTCCAGGGCCACTAATCACCCCTGATGTTGAGTTAAATGCGGAAATGAGGAACATGCAGCAGGAGCGCAAAAGTTAGCCCATTTAAAGCTCTCCCTGCTGACCCATCCATCACTCTTTACAGCCGGCACCGCCGCCCCTGCCCCATCTGATTAATCACAGTGCAAAGATTATGGAATCGGTGTTATGTGGAATTGGGCCAGAGCGACATGAAGGGATTTCAATTTCGAGTATTACTCTTCATCTATTTCTACTAAACGCCACCATGTGCATCGTTAAAGCAGCCGACGCTCATCCGGAGGCTGATGGAGAGGAAAGGAGGTTAAAGAAGAGAGTGTGCCAGATACGGCCCAGCGCAAGAAGCAGGAAGGAGGCCTTTAGGGTTGGGTTGATGTGGAGGTACTGCTGCTTGGAAAGCTCAGTGGGATCTGGATGCTAACTAATGAAGCACGAGGGTTTTGAAGAAATGTACTGTTGGGACCAAATGTATCCTACACTCAGAAAGGGTTCTCTCTGCCATGCTAAATAGAATCCCCATTCTGTAGAGAGACACTTTTGTAAACAAGCAAAAAGGGTTTTTTAAAAAGCTGTTACCTTCATGTGTTCATGTGTTCATGTTTATAAAACCTTAATAATTAAATTATTCAAATATTACAGTCATGTTGGTGGATAATGAGGAGACTCCGTTTGAAAAATGTTTAATAGGAGGAATTACGTGGTGTGGCTAACATGCCAGCTAAAGTGTTTGGGAAGTGGAAACTGAAACTGGGGAGCGGCAATGCAATGATAAACTCACAATATTTCTAACTTTCAGATAAAATTCCTAAATGAACATTGGAGTTTTGTTGTACGGAGTTGTGAAATATCTCATTTGGACCTGTCAGACCTTAAACCCAAAAAACAGATTCTTAGTTCTTAAAGGAAAAGACCCAGAAATAGTTGTTCCAGCAGCACTGAGTAGCTAAGCTCACAAGGTAGGTGGTCTACTGAGTGTAAGACGCTGTATAGTAAAGTGAATGGTGAGTGCAGGTTTGTTGACATCAGATGAATCTGTATTTGTTGTTTCCCTCTGACTGCAGCATCTGACAGAGCGTATGAGTTTCCTGAGGATGCTCTGAATCTCCTCCCTTGAAAGGGAGTGGGCTTGTGTTAGTCACTGAATGAAGTTTGCTGTTTGCTGAATTGCTAATACAGTGATCTGTGTGGGTTGTTTAGGAGGAAGGTAAAAGCCAGGGCATGTTCTTGGAGCACCCCAGCATGTTGCATGTGTGCGTGTGTGTGTGTGTGTGGAGACAGACAACAGACAGATCGGTCGGTGTGTTTCTCTATCCATATACTCACCAGTGCTTTCAGTCAGTTGCAGCAGAAAAGAGGAACAGCTGTGTGTGTGTGTGTGTGTGTGTGTGTGTGCGTGTGTGTGTGTGTGTGTGTGTGTGTGTGACCTCTTTCATATGTCAACTCTGAAGAATTATTCATCAAAGTAAAAGCTGATGCATGCAGACCGACAGTGCTGGGTAAAATGCTGTTTGGTGATTGGGTGCCCTCTAAAGTCCTCGGCAACACTTAGCAAAGAGGCTGCCCCTGCAGAGAGAGAGAGAGAGAGAGAGAGAGAGAGAGAGAGAGACAGAGACAGAGAGAGAAAGGGAGAGAGACAGTGAGAGAGAGAGAGAGAAAGAGACAGTGAGAGAGAGAGAGAGAGAGAGAGAGAGAGAGAGAGAGAGAGAGAGCAAGGAAAATAGAATATGACACAGACATAAAATGAAAGTGAGAGATACAGAGAGAGATAGAGGAAGAAAGACGGAGAGAGCGAGAGAGTGACAGGGAGAGAGACTAAGACAGAACACAGAAAGAGACAGCAAGAGAGTGAGAGGAAGAGAGCAATTAGAGACAATGCAACTACTGTCTTTCCCAAGAGAGGTATTAGTTTATCAGGGTACTTTCAGGGTAACAGTTTCAGGGTTAGGCGTTAAGGGCATGAAGAGCCTTTCATCCACAGACAGATGGGCTGATACAGCTGTTCAACAAGACTCTGAAAGCCATGCTATGCAAGATTGTCTCTCACCCAGGTACTGATCAGGTCCAGTGGCTTCAGTACATGCTCTTGACCTATAAAGAAGCACCACAAAGCTTCCATAGGCTTTTCCCCACTGAGCTGCTTCATGGCTCAGAGGTAAGAGGTTCACTAAATTGAGAGCAGTGGGAGGAGCTTAAGGACACAGGAGAGAATGTGCTGACATACATAGTTAAGATGTACAGGAGGGAAACCTAGAAGACATGACAACACTGGTGCAAGGAGGAAAACAGCAAGTATCCAGCAGATCAGCAGTATGACCACAAGACCCATGCAAGAGAGTTTAAACCCGGAGAGGAAGTGCTGTTGCTGCTGCACACCAGTGACTATAAACTCCTTGCTAAATGGCATGGCTCGTACAAGATCATCAGGAAAACAGGACCAGTGACATATGAACTGGGAAACTACAGAAATGTAACCCAGCTCAAAGAGTACCACAGGAGGACTGAGTCTGGGCAACTTCTCATGGTTCAAGCACTAAGAGAGGAGGAAGAGCTGAACAATATTTTACTTCCCAACAGCAAGGACAGCTAATGAACCTGACACAGTTCTGGCAGGTTCTTGGTCACTGAGAGACCTGGGTAATCCAAATGGGTCCAACACATGATCCGCTTAAAGGAGAAAGCACCCTTCTGCCAGGAGTGCAAACCGAGCATTGAGGGACCGTTGCCTGTAGTGAAAGAGGAGCTTAACTAAATGAAAGAGATGGGGTTATTGGATCACCAGTCTGATTGTACTAGTCCCTAAAAAGGATGGTGCAATCATAATTGGTATCGACTTCAAACTGCTCAATTTACTGTATAAACTTGACCCATAACCAATGGCAAGAATTGACAATGTAATGGGTCACAATTCATTACCACTACTGATTTGTGTAAGGGGTACTGGCAGGTGCCGTTAGTGTTGGAGGCTAAGGAGCTAACAGTCATTAGAACACTGTGGGGGAGGTTTTAATTTACCATGCTGCTATTGTGGTACTTTCCAAAGGCTAATAAACTAAATAATGGAGGAAACAAGAAGTGTATGGCAGCCTATATGGATTCTGTCACATATCCAGTATGTACCGCTCCAGACTGCTAGTATTACTATTACCCCACTAGAGTGTGTCATTGCTCAACAGCAGATTGTATATCTGGGGTAAGTTATGGGTGATGGGCTGGTGTGACCTCAGGTGAAGAAGGCTGAGGCAATAAGATCGTTCCTGTTACAAACTACCGAAAGTAGGGAGCAGTTATTCCTGGGTCTGCTGGGCTGGTAGTGGAAGGCTGTCAAAGCAAACGCACGGATCACCAGATAGTATTTTTCACTTCAGCCATTTAGATTCACTGTGAACTTTAGGACAGGTGTGTTTAATGTGGTTACTGACTCATTACTTCACCTGTACTTACCTGTGATGATTTTTCTGAGAAGGGCTTCCATGTCGTCCTTCAATTTAGAAAACCATTGTTTTTGTTTTCTGGGCTTTTATAGAGAATTCACCTGCACAAACACCTGTGACATCATGACACTTCCTTGAAGCTGTGTGAATTGGTTTGGCAGTTCGATTTAATGATGTGTGTGAGTGAGTGAGTGTGTTTATCTGTGTGTGTGTGTCACACCTTGCTTGCTGGTGTGGGTAGAGTGCTCCAATAGAGAAAAAGAAAAAAAAGAAAAAAAAAAGAAAAAACAAACAAACAAACAAAAAAAATACAAGTAAACCAAACAAAAGTAAATATTCATAACATGTATAAAGTTGGAGGGAAACAACATTTTTTTCCCTTAAAGCCCACTGGCACAACCATCAACCAGTCTTCCTCTTCCTCAGAAAATGGAGAGCACTCTTAAATAGACCCCCACCTATTTAAACAACACAATATATACCACCCTTTCCTGTGCAGGGGACAACAATAATTATCATTGACAATATTTGGTAGAGCAAACGGATAATCCTCAAAACGTACCCACAACGCACACTTGCCTTTTAAACTTAAACCCACAGGGTGGACAGAATCAAATGACATAAACACAAAATGAAACATATAACCAACATGAACCCCATGAACCCCTCTCCAAATGGATCATTCCAATAGGGTCCCACTGGGCATGTCTGGACTGTGTGTATCTGTATATATCTGTGTGTGTGTGTGTTTGTGTGTGTGTGTGTGTGTGTGTGTATCTGTGTGTGTTTCACCCTAAACGGTCCCCAATAGTTTCTTGCTCACTGTCTGTCTTGGTGGGAGATGCATTTTGGTGTGTGTGTCAGCTGAGTAAACATTACTTGAAGATGCTGCATCAACACACCCACACAGATATATACGTGCACTTACAGACTGACACACTCTCTGTAAGTCACTCTCAGAGTGACTGCCGCTAAGCTGACAACTATCATCTATAAGCTTCAAATGTGTAGAAGTCTGTGTGGAGAATCCTCTGGAGGAAGCCTTTAACTCTCAGAAGGACCCTTTTCTTTGATGCATCGCTGAAGAACTCCTTTAGCAAGTAAACCAAACGACCTCAAAGAACCACATGTGGTCTTGACAGGTCATCCACCTGCTGTGAAGAACTAACATCCCTTCCTACAAACTACCCCTTTGGGTGCTGGAAGAAATGAAGACTTCAGAATGCCTTTACACAGCGAAGGCTCATGAAAGCTTTACTGTATTCACAAGCAAACGCACTAACTCCACAATCAGCTCAGAAAAGACAATTAACTCCTTTTGTTCGGGTACACTGAGCGACCCAGTTTCAGAAATAAGCTCGAGCAATTCGATTTTATCTTCTTAAATAACCTGATAGTGCTATGGCACCGTTCTTGCTCCGGAGTTTCATATGAACCCCATCAGTCTCATTTCTCTCAGTGGCAATTATAACTTTCACTGCAGGTCTAGGATGTTGGCCCCATACTTTAGAGACTCCTGGAATCCCTCCATACTGTGACTGGGCCTTGCTTTGATGGCCAGCCCTTGCGCTGTACAGCCAGTACTGCCCATCTCATTAAAGGCAGAATTATGCTTCCCACATGTTCTAAAATATTAAACCTATTTTACAACTTCATGGGTTTAAATAATGTAGGCAAAAATAAATTACTGGGAAGGAAGATAAAGGTTACCAGGAACAATAAATGATGATAAATTTAGACTGATATGGGCAATATTTAATAAGTATGGTGTCAGGCCACTATGTTTGCTAATCCAACATGCCAGATGTCTCGGCATGGAGTTGTAGAGGTTCCTAATGGTGTCCTGTGATAGTCCATCCCATGCAGCTTGAATATTCTCACACAGTCTCCTGCAGATGTTGCAGTAGGGGTGGAGGTGGAGTGACACCAGGCCTTCTGGACGTGTGATGTACAACAAACCGTTCAAATTGTAAATGATCTTGTAGTATTCTCTGACAGAGGAAACTTATCCTTACTGGTTCTGCTTGATTTTAGTGCAGCATTTGACACAACAGACCACTACTAAATAGGCTGGAAAACCTTGTAGGAGTAACAGGAAAAGCTCTTTCATGGTTCAGATCTTACTTTACCGCTATCAGTGTGTAAACATAAACAGTGAATCATCCACTCACACAAAAGTAAAGTTTGGTGTTCCACAGGGATCTGTCTTAGGACCTATTTATTTACCTTATATATGCTACCACTTGGTACCATAATCAGAAAGCATAACATAAATTTCCACTGCTATGCCGATGACACGCAATTGTATATTTCAGCTAGACCAGATGATCCACTTCAACTTAATAAGATAGAGGACTGTGTTAAAGACATAAAAGACTGGATGTCAAGTAACTTCCTCCTACTTAACTCAGACAAAACAGAAGTTCTTCTACTTGGTCCCAAAACTGTTAGAAACTAGCTGTCTGCATTATCACTTAACCTTAATAGCCTCTTAGTCACACCAGGTACGTCTGTAAAAAGTCTTGGTGTCACGATCGATCCTGATCTGGCCTTTGATGAGCATATTACTAATATCACTAGAATAGCTTTTCTAAGCAATATTGTGAAACTAAGAATGCACTGTCCCTACAGGATGCAGAAAAGCTAGTTGACGCCTTTACTACTTCAAGGCTGGATTATTGTAATGCCCAGCTTTCTGTTTGTTCCAGCAAAAGCCTTAACAAACTTCAGTTAGTCCAGAACACTACAGCCAGAGTCCTTAAAAGAACTAGAAAGTTTGATCATATCAGCCCAGTCTTATCTAACTTACATTGGTTACCAGTTAAATTCCGCATTGAGTATAAAATTCTTATTAAACATATGAAGCTCTAAGCGGCCTCGCTCCTCTGTACCTCACTGAACTTATCTTGTATTATGAACCGTCATGTGACCTTAGATCACAAAGTTACATCAGGGGGCCCCCCAGCTTTTCGGGACTCAGACACAGCCTCAATCTTTACGTCCAGGCTTAAAACCTACCTGTTCAGCCCAGCTTTTGGTAAAGAGCTTTTCTGCTAGCTAAAAGGCGCAGATCTAGGGGTCCACTGACAGAGAGTGTTTTGGTAAGCTGGGAATGTTGGTGCTGTCGTCCCGCTGCTCTTCATGTTCGCTCAGGTTTGTTGATGGTGGAGCAGAGGGGCGCTGACTTCTCAGGGAGCCCTGAGTCTTTGTTACCTTCTGCCGCTCCCTTTTTATTGTGCTGTAATAGCCAGGCCTGCCGGAGTCACTGCTGCACTCTGTTAACACCATATAGTGTATTCAAATATTCAAATCTTCTGTCAGCGATGACAAGCTGTCTTTTCTCTTTGCCTGAGCTGAACTGCTGCCCATCCTGTGGGGTCTGATGCTGTTGCTACATCTGCTTTGACTGAGAGCCACTGCTTGCCTTTAACCACCACAGAACTCCTGGCTGTCCTGCACTGTGGAAGTTTGGCCTACGTCCTGCTGACCCATCCGATGACCCAACTATTTAATTACAGACTAATCAGACATTTATTCCTCTACCTTACAAACACTGAACGCTCCTTTCCTTTGCTTGTCTTGTTATCTGGTGTTGACCCGGTGAGGATGGGTTCCCTTTTTCAGTTTGGTTATCTGGCATCAAGTGAGAGGTGAAGCTGGATTTGTTTGAGGATCCATTTGTTTGTTTTCTTTGCCATCCAGGAAACCCCCAAAGCACCATCTATTGTTTTCCTGTCTCTCTAATTTTCTCCAAAAAGACCACAACCTCTACAATTCCGATCCTTGTTTGTAGGGACAAATCATGGCGGCATCTGGAGATCCGTTCAAGCTCATCAAGCCATTTTTCCTCTGTGATGGATCTTCTGTTGTTAGAAGGCAAAAGCTGTCCACCATTTCCACATCTTCTTCATCAGTGGAAAAGTCAACAGGGTTTCTTGTTGTTATAACCTTACTCTTCTTCCCATCTTTAGAACCTGTTCTTCAACTTCCCTTATAATTCTGCCAGAAAGACTTGAAAGACAAAAGTGATGGAAAACAATATTTAATCCTCAATAAGGTGTACAATTTGAAGGATAATTCTTAAGACAGTTCTTAAGAAATAAAGAGTCTTTGGTGTAGGACCCATCCTGCTGGATGTTGATGGCAGGGGCTCTCTGGACAACAGTACCGGGGCAAAACTGGGGATGGGGGACAGGAAGGAGGAGAACGCAGAAACGTCGGCACCTGAAAGCAGCAGAACAGGAACGTAAGTTGAATCCTTTTAAAGACAGGTGGCGCCCTGTGATTGGCCAGAGTAATGAATGAACAAGTGACGTAGCAAGTAAGAGTGTTGTATCATCCACAATCAAAGGTTATTAAGGTTCCTTCCAGCAGTCTGGGATCCTCAGTCATTTTTCTCCAATCCTGCTCTCTCATTACACGTTCTGCATGCAGGCTGAAGAAGTTTGATCTAACCCTAATCCTAACCCTAACTTCTTTTCTGGTGTGGAATCATTCTGTATGTCCATTTTCTGCCCAGGCCGTGGGTCGTTGATTAGTATAGAGGTTCTTCCTTAGAACAATGTGATGCTAATGAAAGGTGGAACTGCTCCTCTCCTCATCCTCTGCTGTGCCTCAGTATTATCCAAGCTATGAGAAACTGTCTGGAGTGAAACATGCAAACTAACAGCCTGGAATTAAAGTTGTCCGGGATCTTGTTAAAGATGCGACTGCTATAGCTGGCTTCCTATTTGCCACCTTTCTTGTGAGGGTTCTGTTACATCCTGAAAGGTGCTGCAGTTACATTCTGGTGCCTGTACAAGCTGACGCGTTTAAGAAGGAATGAGGCATTCTGCTGGGAAGCTGGAGAATAGAAGTAAATAGAATGTCTTTATTTTCACTGTACAAGAACAATGATATTGAGTTTACAACACTCTTACTAGATGTTCCATAAAAATGAAATAGAGGAATTCAACAACAATTTAACACGCATGTGTACAACTGTCACAACAAAGTGACATAAACAGTATAAACAGTGCCCAAGCTCAGATGTGCAAAGGAGTAACAGAACAGTACAGTATGGGAACGGAGTCCATAATGACTAACTGTAAAGAGCGTATTATTCTCCATGAACTGAGGTTGGTAATTGCAGCAGCTGTTCTTGTGTTGTAGTGTAAACCCTTATGCTGACCTTACACCAAGCGATTTTCAATCGATTTTACTGTCGCAGACAAATTTCCAAAGTTGGAACAAAATCATGACAGTCTTGCTAGAGTTGTGTCACACTCGCGTCATCTCGATCGTTAAGTGTAAGGTGGTCAGGATTGCTTTTTTAAGTCAGTCTGTTTCTCCTCCTGGCATTCCAATAAAATCAACCGTGTTTAATATTATCATAAGTCGTAGGTCTTGCCTCACGCAAATAGTGACGTGAGCATTATCGACAACCAATAGGAGAGCTCTTTTCAGCTCCAAACAGGAAGCTGCGAGCCAAGTACAGAAATCTCTGGCGGAGATACGACATAGAGGGGAGTCTGACGAGGGCTCGGAAACCGCGGTTCTCCTGGACTGTTCAAAAGGAGGAGAAGCTGGTGGAGCTGTGGAGTGAACAAGAGTGCCTCTTTGACGTATCTTCCCATTTCTACCATGACAGAGTGGAAAAGGAAAAAAGGTGGACAGAAATTGCTGAAATCCCCAGGGCTAACGCGAGCCCGAGTCATGGGCCCGAGACGTCACAAACATAAACACATCCAAGAGTTTATTAATGCGCAGAAATGTGCAGTAAACAGTCCGATTCCAAATCATGCACGTTTTAAAGCTATTTTCACGTTATCCTATCTTGTAACAAAGGGTAGTTATGCTATGCTAAAGCTAACTAGCTAGCTAGCTAAAACACTGCCAAACGGGGCTACAGTGTTTACATTTAGCCTACCAGCGAACATGTTGGGAAATAATCTCAAAATCTAGTTGCAGTCTTGTAAAGATTCCCGGTCTTTGCAAAATCATAGCCTGTGACTAAAAGTCTGTGACTTGTCTTTAGATGTGAGAGGGTGTCAGACTTTAGTCTATTAAATGTCTTTTCAGTGTCTTTTCAAAGTCTTCTAGTGTATGGTTAGCATTAGTTTGACTGACAGTTCTTGGTCCAGTCGGGAGTTTCTACTGAACACATGAGATATTGACCATTAACAGCCCAGATAGGAGCAGATGATGAAGGGGGTGGAGCTCTGGGGAACTGTACAGCTTGCTGGTGTGTAGAGCAGTATGCGTGTGCATGTGAAGGTTAATCAATACGAAGCTGTCCTCGTCGATAGTTCAGCCCTATGGAAAGGGTATGACAACACATGACCACGTCCCCTTCACAGCCTGTAAAGGTCAGTCCACTATTGCTCTCACTCCATGGTCACTGTTTCCTGCTGGGCTGAAATGTGAACTGGGGTACGTAAATGTTGGGAGTGTCATTTTGGGTGAGTCAAAACTGTTATGTAACAGTGTAGGATTTTGGAATCAGCTCTCTGGAATTCCCTCTTATTTGAAGGAGGAGAAAAGAGTGTTTGAGGTTTACGCTATGTAGCCTTTCAGGAAATCTGTTGTCCATACTTCTGGCCATAATTTGGTCAGTACGTTTTAACTTGAATCTTTTCTGAGCCCAGAAATATTTAGGTTTCATTGATATATGAACGATGGCAATAATGTCAGGTCCTGTTTATGTACTACTAAAGGTTCTTCAGCATAACCAACGTTAACACTAGAGTTATAGCAATCCAACCAACCAAACGCTTGCAGATATTAACAGAGGCTTTAATGATAAAAGAGCAGTCCAGAGCCAGAGACACATAAACAGGCCAGATCCAAACCAGAAGGAACAGAGACAGATACATGGGCAGGTGAGAGCAGGGTACTAAGACAACCAAGAGTCGATAACAAAAGGCTGATAGACCAGGTAAAAGGAGAAACACATACAAGTCGTAAACCAGAAACACAACAGACAAGATAACACTAAG
Source organism: Semaprochilodus insignis (assembly GCA_034552555.1). Taxonomy (NCBI): domain Eukaryota; kingdom Metazoa; phylum Chordata; class Actinopteri; order Characiformes; family Prochilodontidae; genus Semaprochilodus; species Semaprochilodus insignis. Next base: position 10,034,147 of record CM067483.1, on the reverse strand, counting down.
TACACAACAAGAGACCAATGGCAATACTTGGCAAAAGACACCAGAACACACTGAGGAGTTTAAATACACACAGGAGCAGGTGACAACAATCAGAACTCCAGCCAGGAGCTTCTCAGAAGAAGTCTGTGATTGGAGGAGGGGCAGTATGTGACTGGAGGGGGTTCTGGGAAATGGAGTTCAAAGAGTCTGTGACTGCTATAAGCATGTCTGGAGGTGTGACACATCCATGGTATTCCTTTTCATTCCTCCCAAAGCTTTCTCTGACTCTCACTGGGGTACATCCACTGCTCCTCTGGTCACAGGTACAGTGGTAGTGGAAATGGTTGCATTTGTCCTACCCAAAAAGTGCAGGGGGTGGTTTAGCCAGCAAACTGAACCGCCTTTCCATTTCAGGCTATGTTGAGTGTTGGGTGGGTCTGGGCCTTATTTTAGCCTTTGTTTGTGTTGAAGGGCCTGTTCAAAAATAAAGAGCTTTTTGTCTAAAAAAAATCCTCGGCCTGGGATGAAGGATGAACAGCTGCAGTCCAGCAAATAGAATTTATAGACACTAAAAGAATCAGGATCTCTAGAAGCACCTCATTTATAAATCATCGTCTGTGTGAAAGAACCCAGAGTTTCAGCCTCTAAATGAAGTGTTGAATTCTACTTTCTCTGTTCCAGAATGGACAGTACTCTAGTGCTGGGAGCAGACTGGAGAGGATCGTATTTGCACTTGAAGACATTCAGCCCGTTTAGTGTGCTTTGTAACGCAGATGTCTCTGGTTCTGTATCAGTTACGTCCAGCATCTGAATCGCTTCCTGATTTGTGCCCCTGGTGGTATGTTCTCCAGAGGGCATGTTCTCCAGGTGGTATGTTCTCTGGGTTATATTTTTGAAGCCTGATGGTTTGATTGCTTTTCTGAACTTCACTTGTTGAGCTTGTACATTAGAGGTTCAGGATGTGTTCCACAGTCAGCTCCAGGCCATGTATTTTTATGTAAAACTGAGCTCCATGGTGTAAGAGGCTGGTAGGCCATTCGGTAAACAGCAGGTGGTGATGTCCAGGTGTACAGATGCGGTTTTGTTGCTTGAAAAATGTATTAATGTCTCTTCATTTCCAAGTCATTCATTTTCCAGCAGTTTTTCCATCCTTCTCATTTCCGCACACATGAAAAACACTATTTGGGTCTTTTATGTCTTTATACGTTTGTCACAAATCAGTGTTCTTTGTCTATGAATATGACCACACGTGACATGCAGTATAATGCCCTCAATCTAATTCCATATATGAATATGTAACAGTAGAAGCCTTTAGAGGCAGTGCTATGATCTGAGGTTGCCTTACCTGGTCAGATTGTGCAGCAATAAAATTAAGTCACCTGACCACATTAATGACCAGGTTACGCCATCAACGGATATTTTCTTCCCTGACAGAGCGGGTATATTTCAGGATGACAATCATGTGGTCAGCACCAAGATGAACGGTTTGTTGTCATGAGTCACATGTCCAGAAGGCCTGGTGTCACTCCACCTCCTCCCCTACCGTGCCATCTGCAGGAACTGTGTGAGAATATTCAAGCTGCATGGGATGGATTATCACAGGACAGCATTAGGAACCTCTACAACTCCATGCCAAGACGTCTGAACGGTTGGGTTAGCAAACACGGCGGCCCGACGCCATACTAAGAGACACTACTTGTGCATGTGTAGCTCAATAAATATTACCCATATCAGTCTAAATTTATCATCATTTATTGTTCCTGGTAACCTTTATCTTCCTTCCCAATAGCACTGCAATGCCACACTTCCTTCTGGGTGCAGATATTCCTCTATCCCATAGCTTCAGCCTCAACATTCACATCAGACCCTGTCAAACCTTTAATTCAATCATGCAATGGTTACATTGCGCTGCTGAGAACATGCTAGTGGACATTTGCTCTGGCTCAGGAGCAGAAGACATCGGAACCACCAGACGTATGTAAGGGTGTCACAGTGATGAAGGTTATGATGATGATGGAGAGGCTAAGGAGGGTGCCTGTCACTGTAATGACAGAAGCGCTGCTGAAGATTGCATACGCAAGTCAAGTTGCCTCTGGTCTGCGCTGTGTGCGTGTGTGTAGGCTTTCTCAGAAGCACACAAGGGTGAATAATTCAGAGGAACAGAGAGCCCAGCTCGAGACGTCTATCCCTCTGAGGAGTGACACAGCCTCTGAGGGAAATTGCACCCCATGCGCTTGTGACTGTGTGTGTGTGTGAGAGAGAGAGAGAGAGAGAGAGAGAGAGAGAGAGAGAGAGAGAGAGTGTAGAAGCCTTTAGAGGCAATGCTGTGATCTGAGGTTGCTTTACCTGGTCAGATTGTGTGGCAATAAAATTCACCAAAGTCACCTGACCACCTTAATGACCTGGTTATGCCATTAACGTGTGTGTGTGTGTGTGTGTGTGTGTGCTTAGAGAACAAATTGGACTATCTGAGGTTGGACTTAACAACAAAACAGGAGGCAAGAGACTGCTGTGAGACTTAATCCATCCGTTTCAGATGACGCCGTTAGCATGGAGGGGCTAACAATATTCCGGTCGGACAGGAGCTGCGCTCTTACTGGTAATACCTGGATGCGGCATTTGCATATTCACCAACAACAACTGGTGTAACAATACAGTGAAAGTCTCGAGTCACTGCTTTTCTGACGTGGAGCTAATAAACACCAGAGAAGCCCTGAATGTTCTCTACCCTTCCATCAGTGAAGTGCAATCTACACATCCAGAGGGAGTTTTCATTGTGGCAGGGGACTTTAATCAGGCCAATACGAAAACTGTGCTTCCTCACTTCCATCAGTATGTGAATTTTGCAACCAGAGGAAAGAACCCACTGGATCTGCTTACAGCAACATCAAAGAGGCATTCAGGGCAGCACCCCGCCCCCACCTTGGCTCCTCAGACCATCTCTCTGTGATGCTAAATCCTGCATACAAGCCTGTGCTGATCAGAAAAAAAGCCACCATGAGGCAGGTGAGGGTTTGGCCTGCAGGAGCTATGGAAACACCACAAGTCTGCTTCGAGTGTCTGCTTCGAGTGCACGGCCTGTTCAAGGCAGCAGCCGCTGAAATCACACGTGAGTCTGTGTCTGTGTCTACATACATCCAGAAGTGCATGGAGGACATCTTCACACGGGCCAATGAGAAACCTTGGATGACCAGCGAGGTACCTGTGAGGCTGAAAGTACGAAACCCCGCTTTTAAATCCGGCAATGTGGTGGCACTCAGAACAGCTAGAGCAAACCTGAACCGTTCCGTAAGAGTCGCAAAGCGTGCGCATGGTCAAAAAGTACAGGATTTCTTCCAGGATCCCTCGAACACAAGACAAATGTGTCAAGGCATTCAGACAATCACAGACTATAAAGCTACTCTTCCCCCCTGTGGGAATGACATCAACTTTCTCGATGAAATAAAGAAATATTTTGGAAGGTTTGAGGCACTGAATACCACTCCTGCGAAGAAATCTACTCCTCGCCCTGATGAGCAGATACTCTGCCTGGATAAATGCCTCCAAACTCCCTCCCACATTCGACACGTACCAGTTTGCTTACCATCCAAATCGCTCCATAGATGATGCCATCTCCTCTGCACTTCACCTGAGCTTAGAACACCTGGAAGGAAAGAATACACATGTGCGCATGCTGTTTCTGGACTTCAGCTCAGCGTTTATCACTATCATCCCACAACATCGGATAAGCAAACTGGCCCCCTTTGGCTTCAGCACCCACCTGTGTAACTGGCTGCTGGACCTTCTAACAAATAGACCTCAGTCTGTGCGGGTGGGCAACAACGTCTCCAGTGTCATCTCTCCGAGCACTGGCTTCCCTCAGGGCTCACTGCTGTTCACCCTGATGACCCACAACTGCTGCACCAGGTCCACTACCAACCACATCAAACCAAGTTCGCAGACAACACGACAGTAGTGGGCCTAATCCTGGATAACAGTGACCTGGACTACAGAGAGGAGGTGAACCATTCGGTTGACTGGTGCGAAAACCAACAACCTGGTCCTGAATGTCAAGAAATCCAAAGCGATCAACATCGACTTCAGGAGGGGCCAACCCAACCACACACCACTCCTCATCAAGGACACAGCAGTGGAGATAGTCAGCAAAACCAAGTTCCTGGGAGTACAGATAACGGACACTTTGACCCGTTCCACTCACACTGAAGCTCTGGTCAAAAGAGCTCAGCAGCGCAAGCAATTCCTGAGACAGATGAAAAGAGCACACCTCCCCCTTCCGATTCTCACCACCTTCTACAGAGGCACTGTAGAGAGGATACTGACCAGTTGCATCTCTGTCTGGGCAGGAGCCTGCAGCACCTCTGACCGGAAGTCCATGCAGAGGGTGGTAAGGACAGCAGAGAGAATTATGGGGACTTCACTTCCTCCCATAAAAGATACTGTGACAAGTTGCCGTCTGACCAGAGCTCAGAACATAATCAGAGACTCCTCCCACCCCCACCATGGACTGTTCTCACTGCTGGCCTCTGGAAGGAGGTCCCGAAGTCTCCGAAGCAGAACAGCCAGGTTCAGAAACAGCTTCTTTCCACATGCCATAAGACTGCTGAACTCGAAATAAAATGCTGCTCCAGTTCTTTTTTGATTACTCCGTACCTGGGAGCTCCAGTGCAATACACCCTCTTATATATATACTTATTTAAAATGTATTAATCTGTTGGTATACATATGTTTACATATGCACTACACTTTGCACTACATTGCACTTTGTACTTTTCTACTCTGAGCCAATGCACCGAAATTCTGTTCGAAGTGTGCACTGTACAGTGTAAATTTGAATGACAAAGTCTAAGTCTAAAAGTCTAAGTGTGTTTGTGTGTGTGTGTGTGTGTGTGTGAGAGAGAATGTGTGTGTGAGAGAGTGTGTGTGTGTGTGTGTGTGTGTGTGTGTGTGTGTGTGGGAAACGCGTAAAAGGGGGTCCTGTTTCGTCCCAGTTCGGTAGCGGCACATGTTGCATGAGACAGGGAAGACATGGCCTGGTTTCTGTGCCACAGTTATTTGAGGAGCTTAAAACGCTATGTTTCATGCCTCCTAACCTTGAGTGAGGAAGGACAGGAGTGCTCACTCCTTCTCTCCCCACTAATCAGAGTGCCAGGCTTCATCTCCTCGCTCTGATGAATATTTGATGAGGGGTTTTGTTCTGCAGCACTTGCCTCTCGTTCTCTCTCTTGTGCAAGGTCCCATTTTACCTTCTCTGTCCTTCCCTTAATGTATCGGTCTACCTCTTCCCGCTTGTCCCTGCTCACTCTGTACCACGTACTTTAGCATCAGCCCTCGCCGTCGACCCTTCTAAGTCAGAAAAGTTGCAGTGATCTGCAATGAAAAAGCCTTGTGGGTTATGACTTGATACTTGGTTGAAAGTGTGGATTCTAAACTTTCTTACTCAGGTAGGGTGATGAAAGTGGCTGTTGTGCGTACAGGGTTGTTTTTGTGTCATTTCTTGACATGATGAAACAACTTTAAAAAGGGGAAAGCCTCCCCACAACTGAATCATTCAGGTTGGCACATAAATAGTGGAAGAAGTGGACACGAAGACGCATCCAAGTATTTCACACATACACAGAGAGGGGATCTGTCCCTTGCAAGTTCACCGAAAACCCAGCATACCTGGTCAGTAGTGCTAATGTTTAAGTCATGAGCTGATAAAATATTGGCCAGTGAAAGTGTCCGTTACTTTCCATGCAGTAGAAGTTATATAGAAGATACAAATGTGGAAATGTTTTAGTGTCTAGGTCCAAACTGATAACCAGTGATGAAGTGTTTGTTTAACTGCAGGACATTTTAATGGCAGTGAATTCAAAGTTCACAGAGTTCAACCACATTATTACCAGAGTCCCATAAACCCAAACCTAGCCGGTCCATGAAAAGGAAAATGAAGAAGGGAAGAGACGCCAGAGAGGCAGGGTTATTACTGCACCAGATAATAGTGTTATTAGAGTATCATTAGTCTTCTGGAGTATAGAGAACGTTGTGAAGACGATAATGGAATGTCTGCACATTAACATCCTCTGGTTCAGCAAGTGAAAATGGACCGGGCGCTTTCAATCAGGGGGACACTCTATCTACTACTGACCTCATCAATGCTCTTCTGAACGAATAGGCAAAAATCTCACACAGACACGCTCCAGAATCTTGCTGAAAGTCCTCCCAGAAGAGTGGAAGCTGCAAATCAATATCTTTTGGTTTAGAATGGGATGCCGCAAAAGCTCCTGTAGGTGTAAGGTGTCCCAATACTTTTGGCCATACAGTGTACAATGCATGTGTAAATGAATGTCCTGTCAGACAAATACATTCTTCATCTAAAGAACAGCTGCACCCAGAATGACGTGTGGGATTGTAGTGCTATTGGGAAGGAAGATAAAGGTTACCAAGAATAATAAATGATGATAAATTTAGACTGATATGATCAATATTTATTGAGCTACACATACAGAAGTAGTGTCTCTCAGTATGGCGACGGGCCGCCATGTTTGCTAACCCAACATGCCAGACGTCTTGGCATGGAGTTGTAGAGGTTCCTAATGGTGTCCTGTGATAATCCATCCCATGCAGCTTGAATATTCTCACACAGTTCCTGCAGATTGTGCTGTAGGGGTGGAGGTGGAGTGACACCAGGCCTTCTGGCCGTGTGACACGTGACAACAAACTGTTCGTCTTGGTGCTGACCACAGTGCCTACACACGGATTTGTTGGTCGTCTCCACCAAGACGAAAGCGGGACTCGGCACTGAAGATGACCCGCTGCCATTCTGAGTCACCCCATGACAGTCTGGCACGACACCATTGCAGTCTTTGGTGACACACTGACGTGGTGTTAAGGGCAGTCGTCGTAACGGTCTGTGCGCATGTAGTCCTGTGTGGTGCAGCCACCTGCCATTGGTGCTGGCACTAACAGGATGACTCACGGAGGTCATCACTGCTCGCTGAATGACTGCAGTCATGGCTGTCGGGTCAGTCAGGCACAGTGCTAAGGACTGTCCCTGCTTACGTCACACACTCGACATCATGAGCATGTCTCACAATGTCAAACCTACCTACCAAGTTTCATTCCGGTATGCTGATTTCTTCTGGGTGCAAATATTTGTTTGACATTGAGTGTTTTTTATTGACCTCTCATTAATTACATACTTAGCATCTTTCATTTTCATATATATGCTGTTTAACTCCATTCTAACTCTAAATTTGAGCAAGTAAAGTCAGCGTTTATTAAACATGGCCCAACTCAATGGCTGTCCAGTTTAGACGACCGACTACTACGTCTACTCCTACTAGTTCCAGTTGAGTCTGGGACTGCCTCTGAGGCCCTTTGTATGCACCTCCTGCAGAAGTCCTTTACGTTCCAACTCAGCTGTACCCAGTAGAACCTGTCGGTGTCGGTGAAGGTGAAGTGCTTTTGTGACTCAGAAATGGCTGAACCCTGCAGATGCTTCCTGCAGTACCACTGTGCAGAACACTAGCTGATCTTCAGCAAGTGTCAAACTTGGCTCACAGCCGTTTTGTAAACGGGGAAAAGGTCGCCAACTTCTCCCACTGGGGTCATTCATCCACCACCTCACTGGTTGAAGGTCAGCGCCCTGCATCCACTAAACAGCATCTGCCACGTAGCACTGCACAACCCCCTCACCAACCCATGTGAAACCCAAGGAGTTTCAGTTTGTTGTTCGGGAATCTGCATTCCCATGATGTCATTTCAGCCCTGGTGCCTTGATTCTTTCTAGCACCTAGCATCCTAATTCCTGCTAAAGTTGCAGAAGCCAGGTGCGTAGCGGTGGTTAGCCTCTGAGTTAGCTGGTGTGTCCAAGTCTGGTGCATCTTTCACCACTTGGCACTTACGAGCGGCACTAGGCTACTCTTCTCTCATGCAAAACGTTTACTTCATGATACCAAGTGTATTCGCCATAATGAAAAGAGACATTGCTTTTGCACAAGTCATGCTACTTTATTAATCAGGCTTGTTGGCCACAGCTACGCTGTACGTAAGCAGACTTCCTCTAACAGGTCGCTGTAAGCCTAAACTACGCCTAAGTTCAGCCGTCAGCTCTGGACTGATTCACAGTTCCACTGCTTTACCACATATCTCCCAGGGAGACCTTATAACTTGTAGCTGATGAAGAGGTGAACAATTTAATCCATACACGGTTTATGTGACCTGAGTTATATATTGGTATGATATTTGGTTGCTTTGTGTGGAAGGTTTTAACAGCTCTGCGTGGACTGCTTTGAAAATGAAGGACACTGAGAGCATTTTGCATATCCAATACTGGATATTGATGTGACATTGCAACAAATGCTGAAATGATAATGGATAAACAAAGATCCAACCAGGCTTTTTGCCTGAGGGACAGTAGTGCAAATTCCTTGATGAGCAGTGTCCTTCAAACGTAGCTGAACTTCGGAGTCTTCTGTAGAGAACTGCTGAAGAAGCATAGAAACCTGCTTTAAACAAGGTAATCCCGATGCAGCTAATTGCACCGATACAGGATGCATGTGTTAACCAAGAGAGGCCTGGCTGCTTCTGAAAGCCTGACAGTTTATGAGTTCAGTTTCATTATGTGTATGTACGTGTGTGTGTGTGTGAGGGTCTGAAGGGACTCTATGGGTCTGAAAGGACACGTAGCTTTCTAGAAAGGAGCTGCTTGTGTTCTGGTACCAATACTCTGGTCACACCAGGGTCTAGACCTCAGCTAATCCAGTGAGTTTGGAATTACATGGATTGTGTGAAGTAACTTAGAAGACCAGCATTGAGAGGTGTGAAATGGGACACACAGCAACTCACAGCAAGTCTCCTGAAAAGAGTGGACGCTGTAGGTAAATGCTAATCACTTGTGCAAATAACTCTATTATATTTGTTTCATTCGCTTCATAACAGAAAAGAGTTTAGTATGGTTTTCTGTGTTTACCGTAGCATTCCTCATAATGAAGTCCCAATTCATGCATGCAAAGTAACATGATTAAGGTATATGCCCGGGGGAGGGGGCAGGAGGTGTTGGCTGTGGTTTAAGGGCCCTGAATATTCAAACAGTTGTCTACAGAGGCGATCATTGTAAATGGGATCACTCCCCTGACCTGGAAAATGCAATACGGAGCAGAATGCTGAGTCATCAGGTTTGCCCATACTCCCTCTCTCTCTCTCTCTCTCCGATCCTGGAGTCCTTGAGCTCGGGATGGACAGCACCCTCAAAAAAGTCATTACGTGTCCCCGTCACATCACGTAGCTCACGCTTACGCTGCAGGAGAGCTCATCATGTATTAAAGGAACTAAGAGCTGTCAGTGTGTTGGATATGATTACGCGCTTCTATCCAAACGTCCCTCATCAATTAATATTTAATAGATGGAATGCAGAAGCAATTGAAACTCAATTTTCTTCCAGGCCTGTTTATAAGGAGGAGGGAAGAAAGGGTTGGAGAAGGCACAGCAGATGCTATTCAGCATGGTGCACTGGGCGATATGACGTTCCGTTATTAAATAGCAAAAACTGCATCATTGTATCACGGATATTCTCAGTACCTAGAACCTTAGAAAGCATATGTAACCCAGAGTGACTAATTTAAACCAGTCGTAGAAAGCCAATAAGCAGCATTCAGTGTGGATAAGTGCATTCAGAGTAACAGTGTGTCAGATAGTGCTTCAGTATAACAAGCGCTGGGTATCCTCATATTTACTTACTAGTGAAGCATCAACATCATTTTTTGATACTGAGTACGAGAACATGTTTTTAGTACCGGTCAATCCCAACGTCATACTGAGTAACCCACTTAGAATTAAGCAGTTGGTGTTGTAAATTAGTGTAATGTAATTAATTACTGTGATTTAAAGGAGCCAGAGCTGAAAACTGTCCATCCGTTGGCATGGCTGAATATGGAGAGTACACGGAACATAGGATTGACATGCTGAATAAATTAATTAATCTGGCAACTTTCATTATATTCCAGAAAGTGTACTACATTTTTGATACTCAGCCCCAGTTATGACATCAATCAAAATATACTACTTGATACAGTCACTGACATTATGTCACAATGCAAAGAGACACATAAGCAGTCCCTACCCGAACTCACCGTAGGCAGCTTGCGTGCTGTTAGGAGATTACACACAAAAACCATGTACATAGACCAGGAGTCAAAGATAAACACTGAGTTTCTAAAACTAGCACTCAGAACGCAAGGACTCTAGAACACGGTTCAACGACAGAGAACATGAGACTAACAGCACGGAAAGCTTTCACCAGAGACAGCGAGCGAAAGGAGGACATCAGTCCTGATGATGAAACTGAATAACTTAGACTGGAAGTTACAGAACATCCACACACATGCATTTCACACACAGTCTCGCTTTAACAGGCTCGTTATTAGGCTCTAAGCAGGCAGGGGGAGTAGCAGCTGAACTAGAAAGAACCCTGGGAAATCAGGTTTACAGCCAATTGTTCCCTCGTGCCCGCTCCATCACTCTGTCGCAGCCAACACACTCATTCTTCAACTAAGGACACAGGCATTCCTTCAAGGCCCGGACACAAACACACACACACACACACACACACACACGCAAACGCACACACACACAGGCACGCACACACACATACACACACACACAGGCAGGAACACAGACAGGAACACACATACACACACATTCACACAGACACACACACAGGCACGCATGCATCCACACACACACACACACACACGTATACAAACAGATATACACAAATGACGGCAACCCACTGCATTGCTATGGGGTGAACTTCAGATGGAGGGCAGGAAGCTCTATCACAAGCTCAAGAAATGCCCATGGTCAGTTTAAGCGAGAAACCACAAGAAGCTGTTATCAAGTACCAAAAGTAACTGTTGTTACTCATTCTGACAGTATTTCTATGAATATCTTGATTATTGTCCAGTTATGAGTCTTACTGAATGAATACGTGCATTTCAGTAGAGAACTGTCTTGTAGCGGCACAGGAAGGACAGGGTGCATACATCAACAAACACAGCTGTTTCAACAAGACTGACCCCCTGAACACGCTGAAGTTAGGGGTGAAGACGAACGCTGACTAACCAAAAACCACCACTGGCCTTTCCTTGTGGTCTGCACACTCGCACACACACACACACACACACACCTGCATACACACACCTGCATACACACACACACACAAACCCACACATACATACACACACACTCAATTTACCTGCAGTCATGCCTCAATGGCCAGGCAAAATCCTTCCAAAGGTAAGTGATTGTATGCCACCTTACTTGACTTTGTTACTAGAGTCAGATCTCGTTATGGCCAGAACATGCAATGTATACACACACATACACACACAACTGTGAATAAACATCATGGACAGAAGCAGATATGTAACTCCTAGCACTAAGGGATCGATGGAGCATTTATGCTGCGTAGAGGGTGGTGTACCCACACCCTAACATCTTTACTAGACCCCTTATATCACCATGTACACTATTGTACAGCCATGACTACATTTTCTAGCTCAACCAATAGATTACATCCACGTTCCCTAAGCAGTTCTGACAGCTATTTATCTATCTTATTCACGATGCATCTCATCCATGGAGGCTCAGATAGATTCTTCAGAAGCCGCTTCATGATACATTCACTATTTATTAATCTCAAAACCAGATACATGTGTGTCATTTACTTATGGAAGTGAGAGCACCAAGATGCACTCTGGGAAGAAGACAAGCTGGTGGACGGAGTGTGATGATCTAGGCGATGTTCTGCTGGGAAACCCTGGGTCCACGTATTCACGCTACTTATCTCGACTCAGTACATGGCAGTGGGATTCCCTGAAGACAGTGGCCTGTTTTAACACTATTCAGGAATGGCCTGAGAAACAGGAAGACAAGTTGTGCACAGAACACATTGGCTATGTTCACATAACCAGGCTGAAGCTTTCAGGGCTGTGTAGACACGTCAAATCCGCTCTTATCAAACCAGATTTGAGTCACTTTCAAGATTGGATGCATATTGTCGCTGTCCAATGAAAAACATGTATCTCTATTTTTGTCGATTTTTACTTTTATGCATCATTTGATCACATGAGCTGCTGTTTACATAGTGTGAAAATTTCATGATGAATGAACCAACAGAAATGGCCCAAAACTGCTTGGAAAGACGTCTGGTTCCATTGACTTACATTAAAATCAGATTAGGTTTTGCCCTCTCCTGTAAAGTTACCATTTTGGAGATAATTGTTTTTCTTTGGACAGTGACAATATCTAATTCGTAGGCGTGTGACATGAATGTGAAGATTCAGCTTTCAAGGAGTCTTATATTGTTTGTATGCATGTGCTTAACACTGTCGTCATGAGCCAGCACGGGCAGCATGGCAAACCAACACTGCAGGAGAGGAACAGCAGTGACTACAGTCAGTGGAGAGATAAAGACGTTGGCTATTTGGCTGATATTCATGGAAATAATTTAGTTCACGTGAAGCTGGAAGAAACTAACATGTATCAGTGTATCAATGTGCACACGTGTGCCGTTTCAGGAACCGGTTCTTTCAGGTTACAGACAGATACAGCTCACTTATCATTTATGAATGTGAACCATCAATATGGCCAAATCCAATCTGAGCAAAACATCAGAACTGATTAATAAGGCTTGTAATGTGAACGTAGCAACTGCAATATCAGTCATGGTCCAGCCTGTGTTCAACCATGGCTCTGCCTCAGTAATCATTCCACTCCGAGCCTGCAGATCAAAATGGTCTGCCAGACCTCCTTTTGACATACACTGTGTCATGCAAATTCCAATATGAGGAGATCTTAGGAGTACCTGGTTATACACATAGGCTGGCACACCGTTTAAGAGCTGAGAATAACAGGGCTGTGCCTACAAAGGCTTGAAAACCTAGCAGTCGATTCTGAAGAATGCCCCATTTGCAGCTTTCAGACTGTGTAAAGCTAAAACTCTGCGGTCTCATGTACATACAGCAGTACAGTAAAAGAAACGAGCAACAATGTGCACTCTTCATTCACCCATTCACACATTTGTGCATCATTCCCCTATGTTCTCCCTTGTCCTCTGAGCCTATGAGAGAAGCTCTCTTTTGTTTCAGTGTTCATCGGCTATTTAATCACCAGAGTGACACCTTCATCACAGTGGGCACAGTCAGCAGCAGGACCAGCGCGCTTTGTCCATCTCATTAATGATTGTTGATTCTTGTTCAGTCTGTTAATTAACTATGAGAGATTAATGTGCCACATGTTTGCTAGGCCCAGCCAAAGCCCCAACACCGGGGTATTAATGCTGTAGAGTCTGAGAATCTCTCTCTCACACACACACACACACACACACACACACGCACACACACACACACACAATCTGACAGAGGACTAAATGACAGACAATTATTTCTTCTCCCACTGAAAAGCTTTTAAAGTCACAGATTCCATCTCCCATTGGATATGGTTCAGTGATTTCTTATTTAGGCCAATGACGAAGTAATTTGTCATTTCAAAGCATCCATGAGTGGCTGTCAGTCGCTAGAACGAGAGTAGGAGCGGAATGGGTAGCTTTTGCCATTTAAAAGCTTCCGGGGTCACAGACAGCCGCTTCTATAAATGTCAGCTCGCCAACTACCAGAACCGTCACTGAAACATGTGGTTGGGATTTTGCACTCTGAGTTACAGGAAGGTTAGTCCAGGATTGGCTGAAAGACTTCACCACACTTGCTCAGCTAGACCTGGCTCAGATTATTATTAGACTATCAGAGAGGGGAAATAACAAACACACTGACAAGATTACTACTTACTGTTATACTGTATATACTGTACAATGTATATAGTGACTATGTTCATGAGTGTGTTTGCCCTCCAACCAATACCTACTTGGGCTAATCAATACTTCAATACAAAAGTCTGAGCATCCCTGATAAAATTTTTGGGTCCATGAAGTAGATGAAAATAGGTCCATGTCCACATCCTCTACAAAAAAAACTATTTAGCATGTTTTAATGCAGAGTGACTGTTCATTTGTTGGATTTAAAATATTGGGAAAAACTAAAACATAAAATGTGGGTTGTGCAAATGTCATATATATACTCATCATCAAACGAACAGCTGCACCCGGAAGGAAGTGTGAAGGATTGCAGTGCTTGGGAAGGAAGATAAAGGTTACCAGGAACAATAAATGATGATAAATTTAGACTGATATGGACAATATTTATTGGGCTACACATACAGAAGTAGTGTCTCAGTATGGTGCCGGGCCGCCATGTTTGCTAACCCAACTTACCAGACGTCTTGGCATGGAATTGTAGAGGTTCCTAATGGTGTCCTGTGATAATCCATATCCCATGCAGCTTGAATATTCTCACACAGTTCCTGCAGATGCTGCGGTAGGGGTGGAGGTAGAGTGACACCAGGCCTTCGGGACGTGTGACGCATGACAACAAACTATTCATTTTGGTGCTGACCACGATGCCTCCAATGCATGTCTCACAATGTCAAACCTACTCACCAAGTGTGTATATGTTTCCATATGTTAGCTGTGTAGAAACTGTGCACATTTTTAAGTTTAACTCCAGTTACCATCATTTTGTGTTGATGGACACACAGATTGTGACACGCACTGAGCTAAAAGCAAAGCGATGTTTATTAAACTGACTGGTAGTACGTGTCACTCTTCCGGGTTTTCCCCGCTCCTCTGGATTCAACTTCCCCGAGGACATCGCTCGCTGACGTCACACCCACATGTCCCCAACCGTCCAATCAGCTCTGCTCTAGGTCTCCTGAGTTTTAGCCCAGCTGACTCCAATCAGACACTAGCATATAAGCTTCACCCAAACGCTTCTACCCTGTTTATCCTTGCTCTGGCTTTTGACTATCGCTTTCTGCTTTATCCCTGTCGGCTTTCTCGTTTGATCTACTCTGGCTATCGACCTCCTTTTAGAGTAAACCAGAGGAGCTAACAAGAATAACACCAGGGAGAACCACTCAGTACGCACAGAGTGGCAATACTTCGCAATGTGAGAGAGGAGCATTTATACAAACAGACCGAATTAACAGGTGTGATCAATACTCGGGAGACTCTGATATAGAGAACGGAACGGAACTGGGAGATGGCAGACATGTGAAAGTGACATCATCGGGTGGTGGGTTATGGGAAATGGAGTCCGGGAGATCGGAGGTGAGAGGAGAACCGGCAGGCGTGACTCATTTCAAGAGAAATGACATTAGACATTTAGACATTTAGACATTCACATTTATCCAGCAATAATCATTTATTTTCATTCATTTATTCATCAATTTGTTCACACATGGAAAAGTCCTCTTTATTCCGTTACCTTAGACTGAAGCTTTTATTAGATTTCAAGAGTCGTTCCAGAAATCAACACCATTCGAAAAGACTTAGAAAGACTGTTT
This sequence comes from Semaprochilodus insignis, assembly GCA_034552555.1. NCBI lineage: Eukaryota > Metazoa > Chordata > Actinopteri > Characiformes > Prochilodontidae > Semaprochilodus > Semaprochilodus insignis. Next base: position 10,018,730 of record CM067483.1, on the reverse strand, counting down.
TTACATGTTCACATCAGCTTTATAGCTTTGCTTCACAGTGTTGGAGTCGGAGAAGAAGATTCCTTAGCGAGTCACCGCAGTGAGGAGAGTTTTTCTTTTAGTACCAGTGAACTGATTTCACTGGTACTGATATATTGCGTGTCTCCATTGTATCCTGGGTGAGAAAGATGGATGAGTGGAGGACAGCAGCGCTGGACAACACATGCAGTGTGGGAGAAGATAATAAAGCCACGGCCATTCCTCTCTAAATATCAGCCCAGACGGAGCCTCTAAATCAACCTCTCAACCAGATCACAGCAGCAGCTAACATGACTAATAGACAGATAGAAGGAGAGAGAGTAAGAGAGAGGGGGCAAAGGAGAGCAAAAAGGGAAAGCAGGAGAGAGAGAAGTGGGATAGGGCAAGGGTGAGCAGAAAGAGAGGGAGAGAGAGAGAAATGACACTAAAGTGATCTCATGATGAAGCTCTTCTTTTAGCACTGAGCATTTGAAAAAGGAACAGATGTTCCGCCGCTGTGCTCCAGTGCATCCCTCAAATCCCAGGTCATCTGTATTCCTCGGAATGCGCGTGCACACATATAGCCATCTAATGCTTTGAATGAGGGCACTTGTGCAACACTCAAGAAAGCACAGGTGATTCCTCCGTTCCACTGTTATCAGTTCGTATTAATAATAGAGCTCAGGGGCCAATTAAAAGGCTAATTAAGAGAAGCTGTTCAAAGCAGGTTGCCCACCATGTAATTAAAACAGACCTGAGGGTTACCTGTGTATGTGTGAAAGCCCAGGAGATGCACTGCTCACGCTGTTGTAGGGAGCAGTTCACTGTTGTAACACTGGCTGACACACACATATGCACAGTGTAACTTCTGGTTAGTACAGGTATCTGAGGACACGGGTCCTTAATGGGGGTTATCAGTAGAATCTGGATTAGTCCTGAGTCTACACCAAGGTACTTTCCCCTTAATGTAATACCTGCTAACAGTCATTACACGTCATATGTGTGTCTTCTCACCAGGACTAACTCCTTGTATGTGCGACACACTGGGTGAAATGGTTCTGATTCTAAGCCATTTTCTGTCTGTGGGAGAACAAATGGCATCCCCTGTGACTGAACGACAGGGGTCCCCTGTCTCTAAGAGTGTGTAATACCTCCACAAGCACCAATAACAGCTGTGATTGGATTTGGCATGGACTGGACAAGTTTCTGGATGTAGGTCACATCACTGTTCAGACACTCTTACATCAAAGAATTGGTCAATTGGGCCAGATTTGGTGGATGCCTTCCCTGGCCCAATTCTGACAAGAATTCCCTGTAGACTGGGGTTTTAGCCACTGCTGGTAGACCCGTATGACCGTACGCTTCCATACACCAGCAGATTCCTTCACACTATGGCCTTTGGCACGCTCAAATGCAGTCACTCCTTTTAGCCAAACATTAACATCTGCTTTGGAGCCGTTTTCCGCACATGGAACGAGACATTCACTGCACTGTACCACTTCTTCTCAATCTATGGATCCTATCCCTCACATCCTGCAGGTATTTATAGCCCCATCATCCTCGTGAGGCACCATCTGCAGGAGCCTGAAGGTACTACCACCTTAAACACACAAGGGGACTCTGTGTGTTATGTTAACATCTCTGCTACACCTCTCTAACTTACACAACTCTGCAACAAATGAAGACTCCTTTTGAAGACTTTTGTTTTTAGCACCTGTTGTTTATGTTAATTGCAACAGATCAGGGACGTGTATTTATAACAGTGACTTTAACTGCAAAAACTCTACACTTGATGGATTGGATGAGTATGATGAGTATGCTGGGAGAGTTTTAGTAACACCTCCTTGTATCTATTGCACTATATAGACCCCCCCAGGCCAAATACACATTCTATAGCCAGAAACTGCAGTTTTAATATATAAACTGTATCCACAAGCTGATAAAATGATTCTCTCTGAGGACTTCAACTTGCATGCTGATAACCTGTCAGCCAGTAATAGAAAAGAGTTCATTAGACTTCCAGAGACATTTGATTCGAAGCAGCACGTGTGCGGTTCCTCACACATCACATCCTGGATCTGGTCTTGACTAAAGAGTTCAATACAAGCAGGTCCCTCATCTCTGATGCTCTCGCATCAGACCATTTCTGTATATCCTTCCAAGTTAATATAGAAGCGCAGAAGAAAGTGCCTCAGACACGCTGAGTCAGAAACAGGGGAGGAGTTGAACCATGTTCATGTTAGTGTATCACATATGACTTTGTAATGATCTCTGTTCTGGTCTAAATGCTAGATTTAAGGACACTCTTGAGATTCTAGTGCCAAAGCTATGAAAATATCCAGAGAGTCGTACGTCTCTAGTGTAATTAATACACACAAAGATAATACCAGAATCCTTTTCCCACCAGATCAGCCTCGGTGATTCTAATGACCCAATGAGCTTTAGAAAGGCCTCCAAGAGATCACCAACTATAAGGTGGGAAAACTCCCACCTGAATGACTGACCACCTGAATGAGTTCAGTGCAGATTTAAATGGTCTCTCTTCAGCCATTCTCTCCCAGTCCCCCGCCCCCTTCCACCCCGACTCTCTCACCTCTGCCCCTGCTCATCCAGCTAACGATAAACAAGACGTCAAACGGCTCTTCAGCGGACAGATGGTGAGAAAAGCTTGGGGCCAGACTCAACGCTGCTCTGACCAGTTTTCACAAAGAGGTTCACTGGAACTCGGCTCTGTTCCCACATGCTTTAAACCCCTAACCATCATTCCAGTCCAGCCATTCCAGTAATATCATCGGAGAGAACGGTGAGCCCTGACCGCTGTAGTCATGCAGGTCTTTTAATGCCTGATTTTAACCCACCTGAAGGCCAAAAATAGAATGCTCTGTTGGATGTTCTGTTGACCACATGGTCAGTTTGGTCCTCCACCTCATGCTACACTACACAAAACTAAAATAGAAGAAATAAACACTGAGTTTCAGGTGAAAATGACTCAATAACACTGATGGTTTCTGTTCAGGCAGTAAGATAGTTGTATTTCACAATAATCCTAAAACAAGCTGGTTCCAGTCTGGAAGGAAGTAGGTTCTGAGGAATGTTTAAAGGTCTGAAACACATAGAATATGTTGATTACTTGAGATCAGATGTGCTACAGCACAGTAGTGAGTGAAATATACTGAATATTAGCATATCACTCTTTTTCGTTTCTTATTTTTAGAACACTGAATAAATGAAGATCAAGAAACAAACAAAAATCACCAGTTTAGGTCACTTAATGCTAGAGGAGTATGATTGTGCTGTTACCACAGGTCGGCCTAAACCCATATTCAATTTAAAACTAGTCCTTAATCTCAGAACATAGATCCTAAACCTAATCTTACTGAAGTCACAGCCAGAGAGAGAGAAATGTTCCTGAAAGTAATACAATGATTGTTCTAAGTAGGTCTGGAGTGAAGTAACACCATGGTGTGTTGATCTCCTCAGCACTCGGGCGTTTGTCCACATGCATGTCTTGTGGCATTCAGCTAAAGCGCAGCGTCAGAGCTTTGGTTGACTCTGGGCCAGCAGGTCATTTCATTGACACTTCTCCTGCAGTGGCTCTGATGCGGCCTCTGGACTCCCTCAAGCATCTACTGTCCATTTCTGCCATTGACGGCTGGTCCTCTGCTTCTGGCACTGGGCCAGCAGACGCTCCCCAACACTGGTGCTGCTGATCCAGACCCCGCTACAGCTTATCCTAGGTTTCCCCTGGATGCATTAACATCTGCTTTGGAGCTGTTTTCCACACATGGAACGAGACATTCACTGCACTGTACCACTTCTTCTCAATCTATGGATCCTATCACTCACATCCTGCAGGTATTTATAGCCCCATCATCCTCGTGAGGCACCATCTGCAGGAGCCTGAAGGTACTACCACCTTAAACACACAAGGGGACTCTGTGTGTTATGTTAACATCTCTGCTACACCTCTCTAACTTACACAACTCTGCAACAAATGAAGACTCCTTTTGAAGACTTTTGTTTTTAGCACCTGTTGTTTATGTTAATTGCAACAGATCAGGGACGTGTATTTATAACAGTGACTTTAACTGCAAAAACACTACAGTTGATGGATTGGATGAGTATGATGAGTATGCTGGGAGCGTTTTAGTACCCCGCTACAGCTTATCCTAGGTTTCCCCTGGATGCAGGCACACGAAGCCTTGACTGACTAACCTTAGTAAACCTCTCCAGCGGTAAGGCTTCTTCACTGTGAGGAAGATCCCCCCCACATTCGCCATCTAAGACCCGCCGCACACAGCCTTGGTCTTTGAGTCACCGCAGTGAGCTTTAGTGTTGACTAAACTGAACCTGCTTAGTGCATATAATCTCCTCCAGGTGAGAAAAGGGGATGAGTGAAAGACAACCTTCCTCGTGCCTTCAGGTCACTCCGAGCACCAGGCACTTTAGACGCCACCCGACATTCATCCCCGGCCCTCAGTGGAAATGGGATACTCTGACATCAGCATCGGGAAGCATCTGTTGCTGTGCTCCGGCCCTGAGCAGAGACTGCAGTCCTGTACCTTAGTCTTCCAGTGCTTCATCCCTATAGACAGGGACTACGATGTCCTGTGTAGCTCCGCCGGGGTTGGGCATGGCTAGTTACACCAGTTACACTTTTTCAGGTTATGACAGTGTGAAGCTGCTCCTTCAGTTCCTTTGGTGTTCTTTTCAGATCTCCCTCTTAACGTCACTCTGTGCTAGAATCCATTCCTATTACTTAGTGAGTACCTCACCAGTTAACTCTGGTTCTCTGTACCTGGTGACCTGGGTTCAACCACGTCCTGGGGACAGTTCCAGAATATTGCTAATATAAGAATATATTAGCAGACTAGTGCTATATTGTCACTGTCCAACGAAAAACATGCATCTGCATTTTTGTTGATTTACACTATGACTGCATCCTTTGAACACAGCAGCTGCTGTGTACACCGTGTACAAACGTCATGATGAATGGACCAACAGAAGTAGCCCAAAGCTGCTTAGTAAAAAGTCTGGTTCTATTGACTTACATTAGAGTTAAATGAGGTTTTGTCCCTCTCCTGTAAAGCTGATATTTTGGAGATACTTGTTTTTCTCTGGACAGTGATGGTATAAAGGTTATATTTGGCTAGTTTTGTGTACAGAGTGCAATACCACACTAAATGCCCATTTAACAAGCTAACACACCCTTTCACAAATACAGTACTGGTACTGGGGCCCGTGTACAGTAGTCATAAAACGTATTTGCACATAACCACAGGTAAACTTCAAAGAGTTTACGTCTAACTTCCAAAATCCATAACAAAATGTTCTCTGATTCAGAGAGAGAAACACACTCAGCACAACATAAATGATTCACTACAACGTAATTCATTTTTATATCTAATTTCATGAACATATCATGTGGCCATTTTAGATGGACATAAGAAAGAGATTTGCACGCCTGATTGGGCAGATATAACTGAGCTGGTTTGGAGCATTTGGATGGCATCATTCTTACTGGCTCTAATACACCACACACCCAGAGAAACGGCACCAGGCTACGTCTGCTAAGTCTGATGGAACCCTAAACGAAGCAGGCCGAAGGGCGGTCCAGGAAAACTTCAGAGTACGTACCACAAACACATGCACACACGAAAACACTATGACAGACCCAGAGAACAGTGTAGGCTGATCAAGTTTTATTTGATCAACTTTCCAAAGACAATGCCCTCACAAACATAAAATATGAACTCTTCCTCATGGTAGACTAAAACCTGTAACAACAACAACAACATTCCATCACTGCCATTGTTATTTGTTCTCTCATCATCATCATCATCATCATCATCATTATTAATATTAGTATGATAATCTTGAATTTTACGTGTCATTTCCTGTATCTTCTTTTTTATTTTAGGTTTAATAACATTAAAGCATCTTTTGAAAACACAGTGGAGAGATGAGGTGAATCGGACAGTGGGGAGCAGAGGGGACAGGAGTGTATCTCTCGATAAGGCTCCGCAGTTGGAACACTCACAAACTCTTTGTGTGATGTTCCCGCCAGACATCAGCCGTTCTTCTGAGGCACCTCATTTACATCCATGCTACACACACACACACACACACACACACACACACACACATACAAATGTGCGCACACAGTCACATGTAATGTAACAACTAAAAAAACATTGAAACATATTTAAAAGCACTGGATGGCAGAGGAAAGCAAAAGCACATGGGTGGAGGAGTGAGAGATGGCGTGAGTGGCCGGAGTGAGTACAGAAAAAGGTGGAGGAGGGTGGTGGAGCTGCAGTTAAAGAACGCTGTCAGTTCACACAGGAAAAAAACAGCAGAGGAGGAGAAGAACTAAAGCTGAAGCTGAAAGTTTCAGGTTCAGAATTCTGTAAGCAGTCTGGAGCATCTCTCCTTTGTTCTTTCAGTTCAGTCTTAAATAAACAAACACAGTTCCCTTCATTTCAGCTGGAGGTTTCCGGGGTAGTACCTGCGGTGGCATGTTTGTTGTTCCTGGTGTTCCTTAAGAGTTTATTCCTAGTCTCCTTGCTGGCCTCTTTGACAGGTGGGCAGGGAAAGAAACTATCCCATACCCTGTAAAATAATGCCTTCCCCCAGTACACACACACTCTCTCTCTCACACACACACACACACACACACACACACACACACACACACACACGCAAAACACACAAAGTGCATTTCCATCCAGGAGGTCCAGGTTTCACTACAGTATCCAGTATTGAACACGTTCCCCAAAGCCTCTCTCCATCTCACGCTCTCTCGCTCTCTATTGCTGTTTGAGCAGTTTGTCAGCTTCAGGGTAAGTTGGGTACTTCACTGTCTCAATCTTCTCCTTCACCTTGTAAGAGGGGTAGAGGCCTGTGCGTCCGCTCTTGCGGTTGATGCCCTTGGAGTAGCCATCCCAGTGATTGCCGGCCACACCGATAACGTCTCCAGGCTCTAGAGGGATCTCCTCATTGCCGCGTGGCTGGTGAGGGTAGATGGCAATCTGGTTGTGTGCATTCTGCCCACCGAAGTAGTAGATGTCGTCTAGGGAGTGGAAGTAGGATGAGGCGTCTGGGTGCAGCGTCTGCATGATCTCGTATGCCACGCGACAAACCTGTGCATATGGGAGGGAAGCACAGTATTAGTTAGTGGGCTTTTCCTTTTCCATCTGCACCGGCATGAAATCAAAACTCGGACCGCCTGCATTAACAGCCATGCATTATTACAGTGCTACAGTTTCTTTGTTCCAGCTGATCAGCTGAACATGAACCATATATAAATCTATACGCTGATCCGCTTTACGCGCATGACCTATAAACAGATTCCCGGGGCAGTAGATTTTCTCCACGTCTACATCATTTTCATTCCTCTTTTGTAAATGCAGGATTTGTATTAGAAGGAGGAACAGCGGTTTGAGGTTGACGAACTGCATGACCAACTCTCCTTGCCTCTCCTATACCTTTAATAGCTGCATACAATAAAGAGGCATGGTTGCTCTTTTGGTAATTCATCTTTGGTTTATGGTTGTGACAGGTCTTGTTATGGGAGGTCATGTTGTGCCTTGCTATAGCTCTGTAATAAAGGTGTGCAAGATTTTGGGAAGCGCCACCTCGCTTTCAAACCCCTCGTTCTGTTGTGTTTTGGTAGCTTTACTGGGGCGGAAAAGGACTGTTGACACACCAGCTGCGGCTGGAGATTTGTGCAGAGGTAAGGCAAAGTGAAGCCTGTGAGAGCACCTGGGAGGAGAAGGTGCAGACCAGGAAGTTGGTCTGGGACAGGAAATGGATGTCTAAGATGACTCCTCTTAGTGAATTCTCAGTGTAGCGGTTGTGCAGGCCGGCTGACCACGAGATGGAATTGTCGCTGATGAACTCGTAATCCGGGTACCTGACACACACACACACACACACACACACACACACATTAATGCACATGCATTTACATGGTACACACATTCTGAAAGCACATATTTTGCCACTATCGAGTTCTGTTCAAAAGTGAGGGACCATGCTTGATTTAGTCTATTTTCAGTCAAAATGGCCATGAAGTGCGAGATATTCACAGTCAATAAGTCAATATAGAAGCAGAAATCATATATTCAACAGAAACTGACACAGAAACCTAAAACAACTCTATGCGATATCAAGTATGTCAGTATTTACTGCACTGTTTATCTTATTACAGCTTTATTACTTCTATTATTTTCAGGGAACTTACTCTCACTGATTTCTGTCTGTTCTGCGACTCACAATCTAAATAATCCAGAACACATTCAGTCATTCTGAGGTCAGGATTCCCAGGAGGCCAGTCTGATGTTCTGGGAGCTCCAGCTGTTCATTGTTTGTGTAGCTTTTTTTTCTATAACAGCTTTTTGGCAGCTACACATCCTTTCAGATCCACAGTGTTGAGTTGTTTTGTGGAAGGACAGAAGCAAGAGTGGAGCCTGACCTTCTACCGCCTGTCAAAGATGAAGTCTTACACTGCAGATAACAGTGTTGTTTCCTCTGTGTCTTTAAGAGTTTTAATGGATCATGTTTTTTTACTTTTCATTAGACTGTCCCATTCACTGTGTAAGTGGATTATCTTGTACTCATCTCTCTATCTATCTTATATATCCTGAAAAGGAATACTGAAATAAAGAACATGTGGTTTCTGATTTTGCACATCACTGTTTACCATTTTCATTCTGTTACATATTAAAAGTCTCCATGGCCTCAAAGTCATTCAACACACACAGGCACACACACACACACACACACACTCACTTGGATTTGGCTTCCTGCAGTAGTGAGGGGTCATCAGTGGCGAGGTAAACACGCTTCTTGTCCACATGCATGCGCTGGGCCAGGCTCTGGAACTGGTCCTCCACATGCTGCATGTACTCCTCTATGGGATGAAACGCTGCCTCTGTGCCCACCTTATCTGTCCTCCGCACATGCACCCTGCAGAAAGCACAAGACTCAGGAGCGTGTACGAGCAGGGCTGAGTGTGTAGAGACACACACACAATACATCAATCAATCAATCGATCAATGATTTGTTTAACGATTAATTTAATTGTCCACACAGTCCCATTGTAAAGTGAAGCCGCTCATACAGACTTCAGTTGTCTCGGTAAAAGCAGTCAGTCAGCTCCCTCTACATTTTACTGGGGTGTTGTTTCTCTTACCCTATGATGGGGTGCTTGAAGCCGAGCTTGGCTGTGGTCTCGCGCATCTCCTTCTCTAGCCAGCCCTGCGGGCGGATCAGGTATTTGACGAACTGGGACACCCACCATACGGAGGGGTCCCCGTGCAGCCGATGGAGACGCTCAGCCAGGTCCTCTGGGATGGCTAGGGGTAGGTAGGGGGGTCGCGGGTGCAGGCTGTCCACGATGGGCAGCTCAATCACCTGTACGTCCCGATCGTTGGCTTCACCTACACACAAGCGTACACACAGATACAAGGCCTTAATGCGTCTACCATTTAGTACCTTTTAATTCTTATTCAAATAATTTCTCAGTCCTGTTATTACATTCGTTTTCATATATGTGAACATGTGTTTTATTGTGTTTATTTTTGTGCGGAATGATGAACGGCTTTAGTTAGAACGGCTTCCTTTGTGAAAGCTCTTCTTCAGATGGACATGCAGCAGGACTTCATCTGTGGCGGAACATCACTGCCTTTGCAATCAGGCGATCCTTACAACAACTTCAGTATCACACACTGCCCACTGTAACAGCTAAATCAGCACGGAGTACGGAGACGGCGCAGGAAGGGGGAACAACTCTCTTCCATCCATGTGAAGACATTCTTCCTTACAAACAGAATCAATGTTCACTTAATAGGAACGTGGACGCAGTGCAGCGCGACGTCTGTGTGACAATTACACTACTTACCAACTTTAGAGGGAAAATAACTGATCAGGAAAAGAGAGAAAACAGGATGAAGAGTGAGTGCATGCATGCACCACAGCGGGCAGAACTTAAATCACATCACCAACCTCCAACCCCATATAAAGCAGGGTGTAGGAAAACCCCCAGTCATGTTCATGTAGCCCTGCCGGCAGCTTCTCTGCATGGGGACGTGGTACTTCCATCCCTTCTCCCTTCTCAGCACACAAACTCACTCCCTCTCGCTTCATTAGGGCACTAAGGGAACCTAATTTACATCTTGTCCTCACATCGCGATGAATAAACTGAAGCGGGCCTGAGGGAGGACACGCCTTCTATCATTTCTAATGCATGGTGTATTTGTTACTGTGGGCACACTCTTCTCTGAGCACCTGGAAGGTTATTCGGGAAGATTAAGCTCCTCCGGCTGTAATTGTGGCGGTCACGGCAGCTGCAGTGAACCTACGCTGTACGCTAGTGAGGATTTTCTTTTGGATGCTATTGCAGCCCTTCACCTTGGAAAGATTCAACTCCTGAAACGAATGATACTCAGCTTAACTGTATTTACCCTTTACATTATGGATTTAGACTAAACCGGATGTTTCATGCGTTTTCATTACAGCAGTGATGGATAATTACGCTCATGGGTTCATGGGTTAAATGAAGCGGATCAAGATCAGTCATATATACAGAAACCAAGGTGCTGAACGCTCGTAGGTGAAGTCTGGCTGCAGCAAATCAATGGTCAATAAACCCCCACAAACCAGGAGGATAAGCGGCTTAGAAGATCAGTGAGTGAAAACATTAGTATATGTTCAAAGCATACTTTAGGTTAAGGGCACCACTGGACCACAGTGACTTAATCATGGGCAAGGGAGTTCTAGACACTCCGATGATTGATTTTATCACAGGTAAGGGGGTTTTTACACATAACATGGAAATGACATGATTAAAATCCCCTCTCCTTGATCAATTCACTGTGACGCACTGCCTCGAGAGGCTTTCTGCTTTTATAAAAGGGCAGAAAATATAAAATATTACGAAATACCCCAATACCCAAATGATCAATATTTAATTTACTATTAATCATCAAGATAAACAATTATTTTCTCAATAAATGTAGGATTAAACTAAACTGAGTTTACAGCCAATCAAAGATTTGGTAATCTAGATTTTACACTCATCATCAAAGAGTAGCTGCACAAACAGCTGCACCCAGAAAGAATCAACCCACAGGAATGAAACCTGATTCATGAGACATGCTAATGACTCAGGTTTTATACTCGGCTGCACATGTGATGTAAGCAAGGACGGGCCTTATCACTGTGCCTGTCTGACCGAACAGCGACGATTGCGGACATTCAGCAAGCAGCGATACCCTCCATGAGTCATCCTGTTAGTGCCAGTACCATTGGCAGACGGATGCACCACACAGGACTACGTGCACACAGATCATTACGACGACTGCCCTTAACACCACGTCAACGTCACCAAAGACTGCAATTGTGTCGTGCCAGTCTGTCATGGAGTGACTCAGAATGGCTGCGGGTCATCTTCAGTGACGAGTCCTGCTTTTGTCTTGGTGGAGACGACCAACTAATCTGTGTGTGGAGGCACTGTGGTCAGCACCGAGATGAACGGTTTGTTGTCACACGTCACATGTCCAGAAGGCCAGGTGTCACTCCAGCTCCACCCTTTATCTTCCTTCCCAATAGCACTGCAATCCCACACTTCCTTCTGGGTGCAGATATTTATTTGATGGCGAGGGTAGTTTAAATCCATTTGTGGTGCACTGTGTAATTTTGAACATAGGTTAACAAATCTGTGATTAAAGCCGTAACCCACCATAATTCCGAATGTCCGCCATGATGGATTAGGCAGTATAAATTAACAGTAATTAGTCTCCACACTAATCACTGTCTGTTAGTGACTTTTTCACACTAGCACAGGGCTACATCAGAAACAGCTCTTACGTGCAAAGCCGTAAACAGTTAATCAGGCTCAGACTGTTCGTTGCTTTTGTGTAGCCTGTAGTGAGCTGTGTACTGATGTGTAGCTGTATAGTGACAGTGTAACATCCGGCCCTCCCCACCCTTGTCTCGGTTTCTCCCCTCTTGTTTTCATTTGTGTGTCCAGCCACATGCTTTTATGTTCCTGTCTCCACGCATGTCCTGCCTCCCGGTTATCTGTCTCACCTGAATCTAGTCCATAGCCCCGCCCTCTCAGCCTCAGGTGTTCTTACACCCCTGGCTGTTTGTCTTGTGTTTTACTCTCTGTTTTGTTTCTCAGCTCCTGGTTTCCTGGACCTTTACCGGTTTCCTCATGCTCCCAAGTCTCCCTATGTTTAATGTTCATTTCTGTTTTGTTTCCTGATTCGTGTCTTTTGCGGATTGTTTTTTCCCCCATTATGACGCACAATAAAACAGTGCACTTGCACTCTATGTTTGTACAGGTCCGCCTACTTCTGTGGATGTCTCTGTTGGTCTGCCTGCTTTTATGGATACCTCTACAGCAGGCTCTTCTGTGTGGCCCCACCAGCACCCAAGGATACCCTGATGATCCTGATGCTGCTGAGAGCACTTGAGTCTGCAGGTTTGGGAGTTCCCTGACCTGCCAGTCTTTGAACATACCTATGATTCTCCTCACAGAAATGAATCTGCACTTTCAACAGCTACAAGCTGTAAGTCTGCAGCATCTGAACAGAATCTACGAAAAGGAAAAATAGCTGCACTGATATGCTACACCCACCCACACCCTCCTTTATGTTCACATGCACAATCCTTTGAAACACAAGCGCTACGTTACTGGCTTTGTCTCTTTACTGCCCTTGTTTACTGGTCCATATAGAGCAGGAAGTCCAGTCTGCAGAACAAAAGCGAGAGAAACTCTGTCCTCTGGGAGGAGTAAGAGGAAACACAGAGAAAGACCGAAAAAGAGAAGACTCTGGTTTGAGGTCACTTCTTTCATGTTTAGAAGGCATTCTCTCCATCCCCAAGGCTTCTCCACTGAGAGGCACAGCAGGAAAACAAACACACACACACAATGCAGAGCCCCTTTCCAGGATCCTAATTCTAATTAACCGAAGTGCCTGAAAGCTGATACTATCTGTATTTACTGTATATCTGTATCAATATCACGTCTTCAAGTCATCAGTTCACCGGTTACTAATCTCTGTGCTCTTTATGTGTTTACCCCACTCTAACACACCTGATTAAACGCCTGACCGAGCTGACTAGTTAATGAGCTAAATTAGGTGTACTAGACAATGGACGTTTGGGGGGGGTCTCCAGGATGGTTTTGGCAACCCATGAGCTGCACTATTTACCACTGGTTCTATATCCTGGGACACCATTACCTTCATTTCAGTAGAGACTTGACAGGGCAGGCATACTACAGCATCCCACTGGAATATGCTCAAAAAGTTTGGGGACATCAAAAGCCTCAAAATGTGTTTTGCTGCAAACGATCTAGCCACAATTTATACTTACTAAAACTACACAACAGCAGAAACAGTCAAAGTGCCTAGCTTGGGAATACCGCCATATCCCACACACTGTATTTGCATGCTGTTTAGTCAGCACTCCTCTTTACTCAAGGCTGTCAAGGGCTGTTACAAACACCTACGGGCTCCCTAGTGGCACAATCATCTCTAGGCATTGGCCCTATCTTCAGGATACCGCAAGTTCAGTCTCCAGGGATGCAGAATCGGGTGACTGGTATGGCGCTCCCAGTCCCTTATCAGGGAACATGGTGCTGACTAATTCTGGCATTTACTAGCNGCGCTCCCAGTCCCTTATCAGGGAACATGGTGCTGACTAATTCTGGCATTTACTAGCCCTGAACAAGCCCTGTTCCAATGATGCTGCAACAGCTAAAAGCTAGCAACAGGCTAGCCCTCACCTTACCAGCATGATAGCATTGTAAGAGGGGGGGGTTGGGGGGGGGGCTTAACTAGTAGGTCCAACTGGTTAAAAAAGATTCCTCCAAGCTTCAGTCCTAAATCTAAAACCTTACAGCATCTTATCTCAGGTTAAAAATCCTAAATAACTTAACTGGGGTTGACAATCAGTTGTTATGTCTATTAGCACTCAAGCAACTGACGATATGAGCACAGCTAAAATGTGCAAACACGCCATTAGAAATATCATAAACAAAAATGTGTGTTTGTTAGGTAGACAGCCACCGATGTAAACAAAAAGGATCAACTAAGTTTAAGTACGTGGAATAAACTGTGAGGGCAAAAGAGTGGGACCCCTTGGGTCCTCTTGCTGTTTAAAGGGGCGTTCTTTAGTGCTGTGTCTCGTATGAAAGCAAGTGATGGGGGTGAGAAGGAGGGCCATCCTGCTCACTTAGAGAGTAAGGCCAATTCCCTTGGACTCACAGCCATGGATGACTTGGCACTGCCGGGAATTAAACTCACAAACTCTCGATCCTACTCTTGGTCCACCACTCGGGAGCCCCTCTGGGTATACTTTGCAACACTCAGCATCGGTATTCTGTGTCATAGAAACTTTGTTTGGCAAAAAATAGATGGAGATCAAGTTAGCGGATTGGACTTTAGCCACAGCTTAACTGGGGAGGGGGGGTCTGTAGGGAAAAAAAGGATAATTAAACATCACAACGATCAAATGTTTCAAAACAAGTTGTCCTGAAAACCTGTCCGCACTCCCACACCTCCACAGACTTCACACAGCAAATAAGTCGACAAGAGTAGAGAGAGCAGGGTGTGAAGGGGCATAATCACAGCTTTCTAACTCAAGCTGCTGTTTGATTCCCTTAGGCTTCAGCTTTCAAACTGCTGGAAAAATAGCTTTCCCTACGGATGCTAAAGAAGTAGCATTTTTTAAAGTGGTTAGGCATCCACTGCTGCTGTCATATCCCACGTACTGTTGCTTCCCTGGTGGTTATATAAATCAAATCGGTCCTATTCAGAGAACACAGAACCCTGTTTAGCCCTGAATATCCTGAGCTTAAAAAGCTAGCAGGGTAAAAACTGGCCGTAATGACCCCGAGATATCAAGTGAAGCTTTTTTTCAGGATAAAAGCAAATTAGATCAATTAGATCAATTAAATAGTTGCAGACTAAGAAAGGGAGTGTCTTTCCAGTGGTCCTCTTTATTAATCTTTGGGAAGAGTATGGATACAGAGGTCCAGAAGACACTGACTGGTTTAGTAAAACTACCATGGGTGAGAGGACTGCACGGACTGACTGAAGCAAATGCGAACCGACTGACTGAGCTAGCTCAGCAGTTAATGAGTTGTCTTCCATCTGGATCTTTCCTTGCTGTAACGTGTGGCACACTGATAATGATGATGAATATGTGTGTCACGCTTCCGGGTTTGCCCGGTCCCTTCGCTCTCCCGGACTCAACTTCCCAGAGGGCTTCGCTCGATGACGTCGCATCCGCATGTTTCCGGCCGTCCAATCAGCTTCGCTCCTGGTCGCCAGAATTCTGAACCCAGCTGTCACTCATTAGCCCCAGCATAAAAGACACACACACACACACACACACACACACACTCTCACTTACACTTCCCTGTTGCGAAGTTTTGCCGACCCTTGTCTAAGCAATTCCGAGTCTAACCTACCCCTTTCGATCTACCCTTTTGGCTACCTCGTTTCTCTAACCATCCTCTCGCTTACTCCTCTTAACTTGTCGGCCTCGCTGCTTGCTTCTCCTTGTTTCTGACCTTCGCCTGCCCCCCTGACTGTGATTTTGCTTATTCCATCACATGCGTGTTGTTGTTTTGTTCGACTGCCCTATTGTGTAATAAAGCCAACCTGACTTTCAGCTCTGCTCACGTCGGTCTGGAGTCTTTGTTTCTGATAATGTGATACTGATCTGATCTCTGTCTGTTCCAGTAACGTCACCGTTGTTCCTAACTGTGATTGGTTATTTGTGTTATTCCTTTATTAGTGAGATTCCTCCTCATTTGGTTCAATTTCATTATGTCGGCAGGAAGTCTGAAAAGTACGGAATGACTTCTAGACTGTAAAGGATCTGTCGGGCCATAGACCAATACGCTCTTTCAGTTGGATTCATAACGTGTGTGTGCTTTGCTTGTTTTTTTTTAGTTTTTGTTTCATTCTTTGAATTTTTAATTATATTCTATTTAATTCTATTATATCCACACCTACGTAATTACATGCACGTCACCTTTTCTTCTACATTCAGGTTTTTCAGCTTGTTTCAAGGCCAAAAAAAGTGGCAAAAACTTTGTTTCCCTGAAACGAGACTGAACACACAACAATAACTTCAAATTCTATTCATAAAGATTTCCTCTTCTTTTCACAGAATAGAATAGGAGTCTTACAGAATCCCTTTGCTTGTTTTAATGAGCTACAAATCAGAAAAAGAGAAATACTGAACTGCACGTTTCTGTTATCTCCAAAATGATTATAACAGCAATAACTACTAAGGGTTAACCCCCAGTGAGGTCCCCTGAGGTTAATAGCTATGTCTGTCGGACAGGCCTAGATAACTCAGTCTGCCGATGCCTTCAGCCAGCTCCTAATGACATGTCAGAGAATCCTCCGAAGTAGCAGCATTTATTCCAAATAGAAGCAGAGCATCGTTTAAGTGTGACACAACGTCTGCAATTTGGCTGCAGTTTAAATTGGGGGAGAAAAGAGTGTGGAAAATAACCTTTGTTTGCCCTGAGAATATAGAAACAGCAGCTCTCCGTTAAACACAGACGTCTACAGAAGAGCTTGTATTATAGCACAGTGTCATACGTTAGCTTAGTTTGACTGAGAAGGGTGAAATGAATAAGGGTGAATGAGGGGTGAAAAACGTTCGGGTTGAACTGAAATACTGAACCACTTTGCTGCAATATTAAAGAGTTAACCCCGAGTTAACCAACTAGTTGGACCAACCAAACACTTTTTACAGTGTAGTTAATGAAGCTACTGCATCAGTTTTAGTTATCAGTTAATTAATGGCCTATCCACAGAAAAAAAACTACTTTCCACGTGTTTATAAAGAGTGAGACGCCTGTGTGCTACTGACCAGACCAATGTCCTGTTGAGGCTCCTGTGCGGTCAGTGCAGGTGTCGCTGACAGGCTTGAAAACGGTCTCCCATCCGCCGGTGGCATAGCGCCAGTTCTGCGACTCCAGGATGAGTGTACGCTGTGTGCCGTAGGCGATCATAAAGCAGTAGACAACATGATGCAGCTGGCAACCATAACCACAGCCCTTATTGATGTTGCACACCAGCTTCCGCGCCTTGCTGCAGTCCGCAGGGTTCTGGACAGGGAGAGACACAGAGAGAGAGAGAGAGAGAGAGTCAGAGCAAAGCCCTGAAAATTCCAGACTGAAGAACAGACAGACAGATTTGCCTTCTGCATTACGCTTCCTGTCCAGGACAATATCCTCCTGGATGGATCTGAATGGTGTAGAAATGTTGTGCTGGTTTGCACTGGTTTGGTTTGAGAGAAAAACAAGAGAGGGCGAGAGAGAGGGCGAGAGAGAAAGGGAGAGAGAGAGAGAGAGACAGAGAGAGAAAGATAGAGCACGAGAGAGAGAGTGGAAATGGGAGTGGTAGAGAGAGAGAGAGAGAGAGAGAGAGAGAGAGAGAGAGAGAAAGAGAGCTCTAGATGAGAGATGGATGTGAGAACCGTAGCGAGAAAGACAGAAACTGCTGTCATTCCTCATAACAGACACACAGATAGTGCCTGTGTGTTATCAGCCCTCCACACGTACCCCTACGTACACACACCCCCAAACATAAACACACACACACACACACACACTCTCAACAGTTCACTCCATTACACTAATCATTCTACACCACTCGTTAACTAACCGCTGTATCTCGCACTTCACTACAAGCTCTACCACAGCACCCACACACCCAGACACACACACACACACACACACACACACACACACACACACACACACGCACTCACTCCATCACACTAATCACTCTGCACTCCTAATTAACTAACCACTGGATCTTACACACACACACACACACACACACACACACACACACACACCCACTCTCAACAGTTCACTCCATCACACTAATCATGCTACACCACATGTTAACTAACCGCTGTATCTTGCACCGTTACACTACAAGCTCCACCACAGCGTGTGCACACACACACACACACACACGCACTCACTCACTCACTCACTCCATCACACTAATCACTCTGCACTCCTAATTAACTAACCACTGGGTCTTACACACACACACACACACACACACACACACACACACACACACACACTGCTGTAACTACACTAAAGGCTATGCTAAAGAGAGCAGCGACACAGTGCTAGAAGTGCAGAACTAAACCTGCAGCTTTAGCAGATGCTGATCATGGACAAATGACTTCATCCCTGGTGGATTCCCACCCAACGCCATCCCTCCTCCTTTTTAGTACTGTTTTAACATGTCCTTACCGACACACACTTCCCCTTAACCCCGGCAAACGCTGTGCAATTCAGGCTTTTTTTAAGCACAGTTCGAACAGTTTGGTCGTAGGTGACCTAGTTTCAGCTTCATCACTGTTACAGGCTGGGTGAGGAAGGTAGCAATGCCTGCTCAACTGACCAAACCAGCTCCAAAAGTTTTTAACATATGAGAAAGTCTGACTGCACACAGGCCACTCGCAATCACATCTCCACACTGCCCCATCAAAGGTGAGCACACACAGACTAGCAACACAGAGGCAAGCTCGACCTTTGCGGAGGTAAAGTCTGTGTATGTGGACCGAACCCTGAACTGAACTGAATACCCAGATGTGAACCCTAGTACAGTGATTACCGTACTGAACTGTCGTAGTAAAACAGGCCGCCCCACATGTGCATATTATTGACTACGTTTGGCTTTAATGCAGGGCAGCACAAGTTAGCAAAGCCGCTTTCTCAGCTGCTAAATCTCAAAAAGCTCTTCCCCACATACAAGACATTGTTTAAGTAATGAAATTCTAGCTTCTACAATCAAACAGTGCGGTCTTTAGCCAGTGTAAATGCGGTCAAACATTTCACTACATTTAGCTCACATAAATAATAATTGTAATTCCATCATAGTGAGCGCTCAGCAGCTTAGTAAAATGTAACATAAAGTGACTACAAACACACACACACACACACATATGTATATATATGTATATTAATATATATAATGTACACGCTGCTCTCTCTTCTTCTGGACAAACAAATCACCTGAGCAGTGGTCAATCAGACTGCTGACTTGGGTCACAGTAAACGATTGTGACCTGTCCAGGGTGTTTCCTGCCTTTCACCCAGCGGGCGCTGGGATAGGCTCCAAGAGGAGAAGCAGCTTAGATAACGAATTGAGTTATTATGTTAATCACTTCTGACCACAGAACAGTAGAGGAAGCTGCAGGCTAAGAAACGAACACTCAATCACTCACACGCACACTACGACAAACTTCTATTCTAGCAAAGATGTGAAGCTCCGTCATCAGTGCTACCAAATACTGGCTAAGAAGTTCTCATGACTGAATAAAATTCTATCAGCTGTTTTATCTTAAAACCAATAACAGTTTAGTTTTAATATCAGCCAGTCAACAATGGAGATAACTTAAGTCTCTGTGTGTGTGTGTGTGTGTGTGTGTGTGTGTATTACCTGCAGATATGTGATCCTGTTCTGCACCAGCTCTGAAAGGTCTTTGGCCTCCTTTTCTCTCCAATCTCCGGATCCATCTGCCCGGCTCAGATGGTACAAGTCTGTCATGATGGACCTGAATATTAAAATATGATGAAGTTGCAATGCATGTCTACACCCAATTACGATCCATATTTCTTCACTCCATATTCACGTTCAGCTAAAGACACATATCTGTGGGCAAATCTGAGGCTGGTAAATCAGGGTTTAAGAATAAGGCTAACAAAGAATTTCCCAAGAATTTCGACAAAATCAACTTCTCCGGGTTTATAAACACATTCTCAGTCTTAAACTGATGCCTGAAATACGTTTCACAAAAAGTTAGGAGAGGCTATTTAGGATTAGGCTCTTAAACGGGTGATCTTTTTATGCTTGGATATAAAAGGAGACTCAGTGAAAGTCCTTGTCCTTTATAACAAGGGATGGAATGAGGCTCGTCACAGGGCCACATAAATGCATCAGCAAAACTCCATCAGTTTAAGAAGAAAACCTCTCAGCAAGCGACCGCAAGGATTTAAGGTATTTCACCCTCTACAGTGCATAACAACATCAACAGATTCCGGGAATCTCTATGAGTAAAAGCCAAGGCTGAAAGCCACTGCGCTGCATGGCATTACAGAGCCGGCATGCTTCCGTGATAAAGCTTACCACATGGGCTCGGGAACACACTGGCACACCGCTGTCAGTCTGCACTAAACCAAGACTGTACTGTGCACAGCAGAAGTCATACGTCTTTTAGTCTGTTTAAGAACAGATTAGCGCTGAATTTTAGCACACTTCTTTTCCAGATTTTCCCGGTTTTCCAGGACCCTGTGAACCCTCCCAGTTAATGATTTAACTCCACAGAAGGAATGCACATAACTGTGCAGGGTGGGCGGACCACAGCAGTGTTTTTAACCAAGTATCATCTGGGAAGGTTGCAGGATGGTTACTAGTTTAGTAGGCCTATATTTTTTTTGATCATACCTTTTTGAGAATCACTTACATGACGTGATGTGCTACAGCCGTGATATAAGCTTGTCATTATAAGCTGTGTAGCAGCCTAGCGGTCCAACTTGGCCACTGACTTCACCTCTCTTTGTGTGCATGTAAGGACACACCACTTTGTTCAGTATAATCGAGCTGCATATTCTCTAAAAGCAGTAATTAGCATGGAGAGCTATTCTATTTATTTCAGGCCAAGCAGTGCTATCTTCATTTAGGCGCTTGGCAGCTGTCATGTGTAACAACGGGATGTTTATGTACCTCCTCACCTGGAACATACTAGTAACCCACCAGGCTGCTGTGATGTGCAGAAGGTTGCTTGTCGTGTTTGTAGTAATAGCTGTGTGTCATTCTGGGAGCTTATAACCACTGGAGAAGTTAACCCAACTGGAAAGTGCAAGGTCAAATCCAACGTGTGTTATTCTTGGATGTATTGGAGTTTAAATTGACCGAAATCTGAGAAACTAGTGCGTAGAAACTATTCTAAAACGGCTGCATCACAATAAAACCTTTATCAATAACACGTAAGATCCACAGTGCAGAAAATCAGATCTGGTCTGTTTAGGTGAGGCTCAGGATCTCTCCTCTTCAGCGAGTGGGATTTTTACCTTCCCATATTAGCATCAAAAGATGCTTCGAAAGACTTCGTTCATCGACTTCATGCTGCTTATAGTCAGCATCAAAGTCACGCAGTCAGCTGCCTCAGGTAGTGAACTTGGAGAGTTATGGATAATCTACATACACACTTTAAACATGTTCTGTATATTTATACAGTGGTGTGAAAAAGTGTTTGCCCCCTTCATGATTTCTTATTTTTTTGCATGTTTGTCACTCAAATGTTTCAGATCATCAAACAAATTTAAATATTAGTCAAAGACAACACAGCAACAACTGCAATCAAGCGTTTGCGGTAACTTGCAATGAGTCTTTCACAGCGCTGTGGAGGAATTTTGGCCCACCCATCTTTGCAGAATTGTTGTAATTGAGTCACATTGGAGGGTTTTCGAGCATGAACTGCCTTTTTAAGGTCATGCCACAGCATCTCAATGGGATTCAGGTTCGGGACTTTGACTAGGCCACTCCAAAGTCTTCACTTTGTTTTTCTTCACCCATTCAGAGGTGGACTTGCTGGTGTGTTTTGGATCATTGTCATGCTGCAGAACCCAAGTTCGTTTCAGCTTGAGGTCACGAACAGATGGCCGGACATTCGACTTCAGGATCTTTTGGTAGACAGCGGAATTCATGGTTCCATTTATTACAGCAAGTCTTCCAGGTCCTGAAGCAGCAAAACAGCCCCAGACCATCACACTACCACCACCATATTTTACTGTAGGTATGATGTTCTTTTTCTGAAATGCGGTGTTACTTTTACGCCAGATGTAATGGGACACACACCTTCCAAAAAGTTCAACTTTTGTCTCGTCAGTCCACAGAGTATTTTCCCAAAAGTCTTGGGGATCATCAAGATGTTTTCTGGCAAAATTGAGACGAGCCTTAATGTTCTTTTTGCTCAGCAGTGGTTTTCATCTTGGCACACTGCCATGCAGGCCATTTTTGCCCAGTCTCTTTCTTACGGTGGAGTCATGAACGCTGACCTTAACTGAGGCAAGTGAGGCCTGCAGTTCTTTGAATGTTGTTGTGGGGTCTTTTGTGACCTCTTGGATGAGTCGTCGCTGGGGTAATTTTGGTCGGCCGGCCACTCCTGGGAAGGTTCACCACTGTTCCACGTTTTCGCCATTTGTGGATAATGGCTCTCACGGTGGTTCGCTGGAGTCCCAGAACTTTAGAAATGGCTTTATAACCTTTTCCAGACTGATAGATCTCAATTACTTTCTTTCTCATTTGTTCCTGAATTTCTTTGGATCTTGGCATGATGTCTTGCACACAGGGCCATGTAGGTTTGGATTTTTTTTCTCCCTTAATAATAAAAACCTTCATTTAAAAACTGCATTTTATGTTTACTTGTGTTGTCTTTGACTAATATTTAAAAGTGTTTGATGATCTGAAACATTTAAGAGTGACAAACATGCAAAAAAATAAGAAATCATGAAGGAGGCAAACACACCACTGTATATACATAGTAATTTATACCACAATGCACTGTTGCGCTAAACTAGAGTTGCGTGTCACCTCTGCTGGTGTCCCATGTCCTGCAGCAGGATGTCTATATGCTTCTGCAGCTCTCCACTCTCCACATGGGCCAGTTTCTTCACCTCACTGCGTACAAAATACCACAGCTCCCGGACTCCATTCTCTGTCTTCCTCCTCAGCTCCTCCTGGTTCCTCCCTGGGCCTGAACACACATACACAGGTTTGCTGGGATCATATACATGTCTACATATACATCTCCTATATCCACTTTACATGGACCTAACAGGAATGCACACTCCAAAGAGTGCATGAACAGACTTCTGGTTAACTGGGAGAAGGATATGGTAGCTAACCGCTACAACATTGGATGCTGATGGAGACTCATCATCTTCTATGGGTGCTTTTCCCCTCTGTAGCCAAAGGGCCAACATTTCAGTTAACCAGAGAAACAGAATTGAACTGTTTCTGAACCTAACACCAGCCTAGCTATCAGTCTGGCATGGGTGAACTGCACAGTCCAATCCAGAAACCAGAAACCAGATGGACATTTACCACAGCAGGGTCATGAAAAGGGCATTCAACATCATTGTGGACGGTACACACTCCCAACGCTACAAGAGTGTACAGTCCAGGACAACAAGACTGACAAACAGTTTCTATCCACAGGCCATCAGGCTTGTGATATCGATCGACATTCCCACGCAAATGCGGCCACAGCTCTGACGTATCAGTTCGTGAGCAATCCTGAAAGTCATGCAGAACAAGACGACATCACCTTGTAGCAGAGAAAAAGGAAATTGAGGTGTTTCTGTGGGAGAGAGTTCCTCCCTCTGGCGTGTGCTTTGGGCTTCAGAACCTTGCAGAACATTCACATGCACAAAAAGCTTCACAACCCACAAAACGAAGGAGGAAATACCAGACAAGCAGAATAGTTCCCCTTTAACTGTGTGCACATGGCAACATTTAGGCACTGGTGTACCAGAGCAGCAAAGTGACATTCTGTACTGTTCTACATGAGCTGCTGTACGGTTCCGCATGTTACAGTTCTGTTGTATACAGAACACACATCACTGTGTGAACACAGTTTGTTGCTGGATCCACAAATGCGAGTTAAACCCCAGCATGCAAAGAAGAAACCAAACATGAAAAGGATGCAGAAAGCCCACCACCTTCTCCGGGTCTGAGCTTGTCTCGGCAAGACGGTGCCAAACCACATTCTGCACGTATTACAACAGCGTGGCTCCGTAGTGAAACAGTCTGGGTGCTAAACGGCCTGCCTGCAATGCAGACCTGTCACCCACCGAAAACAACACCTGGCGTATAATGAAACTAAACTATCATATAGGAATATATACGATACAGAACCCTGAACTGCCGAGCAGCTCAAATCATATATCACTTTCAGAACTACAGCAAACGCTCTCCTCAGCTCCCAAACCCTTACAGGGTCTTGGTTGTTGAGTGTTGCTGGCATCAAATGAATAATGTATAATGTGTTTCAATAAGCAGTGTCATTATTGGATATGCTGTCTTTGTATTACTACACTGCACAGCATCTCAACTCTTTTGAAATGGGGCTGTAGAAACAGATGTACACAGCAGCGGGATAGTGACGCTAGCTATGCTATGGTTAAATTAGCTTTAGTGAATTTATCACATTTGATATCAGCCAGCTAACTCTCCCCAAACTCTCCAAAGGTATGAGGAACGTAACTAAGTTTGGGCGAGGTGAAACGATTTATAGGCTTGTGTCTGTTTATCTTTGAGACTTTACATTTATTGCCTTTCCTGGTTTACATTTTAGGGTCTGTGATCTGCTGCCGTCATGTCACCTGAGGTTAATATAGCACCGTAACAGTAAAATACTGAGGAAAGTCACAGCCTCAGGTATCGTCCAATGGCCTGCAAATTTGACTATCAAATTGGACTGAAAAGCCCAACCCTACTTCACACAACACTGAAACTACAGAACAGGACGACTCCACAGACCGCACAGCTAAAAAAACACAGCACCCCAGTTATTATGGAAATGCTGACATTCACTTATTTCACTCTATCTGGCCGCAGGAGGTGATGCTGACTGCATCGCACTCTGAACAGCGGAGCACACGATACCAGGACACGGTGCGACTGCATTACAGTAACACTGACGAATCAATGGAGAAAGGCCTTTCTGTGCATGTAGGTGTCTGTCACTGGCAGTAAACCAATACTCTGTGACCTCCACATGGCAGTGATCCCTCTCTCACTCCACCCCATGCTCTCAGTTTCCCCTTCCAATGTCCTGGTAGGAAGAGCACACAATAGAGCCGAACACAATGAAAGCTTCTGACCCAGAAACGGAGAGAGTGTTTGCTTGTGTGTGAGTTTGTGTGTGTGTGTGTGTGTCTGTCTGTCTAATCCACAGCCATACTGACCCTCACTCCTCTATGTTCTAATCCACAGTCGTACTGACCCTCACTCCTCTAAGTGTCTGATCCACAGCTGTACTGACCCTCACTCCTCTCGGTGTATAATCCACAGTTGTACTGATCCTCACTCCTCTCTGTGTCTAATCCATAGTCGTACTGACCCTCACTCCTCTATGTGTCTAATCCACAGTCGTACTGACCCTCACTCCTCTATGTGTCTAATCCACAGCTGTACTGACCCTCTCTCCTCTCTGTGTCTAATCCACAGCCGTACTGACCCTCACTCCTCTGTGTCTAATCCACAGTCGTACTGATCCTCACTCCTCTATGTTTCTAATCCACAGTCGTACTGACCCTCACTCCTCTGTGTCTAATCCACAGCTGTACTGATCCTCACTCCTCTATGTGTCTAATCCACAGTCGTACTGACCCTCTCTCCTCTACGTGTCTAACCCACAGTCGTACTGACCCTCACTGCTCTATGTGTCTAATCCACAGTCGTACTGACCCTCACTCCTCTATGACACATACTCTCTGTGTCTAATCCATAGTTGTACTGACCCTCACTCCTCTATGTGCATAATCCACAGTCGTACTGATCCTCACTCCTTTATGTAACTAATCCAGAGTTGTACTGACCCTCACTCCTCTAAGTGTCTGATCCACAGCTGTACTGACCCTCACTCCTCTCGGTGTATAATCCACAGTTGTACTGATCCTCACTCCTCTCTGTGTCTAATCCATAGTCGTACTGACCCTCACTCCTCTATGTGTCTAATCCACAGTCGTACTGACCCTCACTCCTCTATGTGTCTAATCCACAGCTGTACTGACCCTCACTCCTCTCTGTGTCTAATCCACAGCTGTACTGACCCTCACTCCTCTGTGTCTAATCCACAGTCGTACTGATCCTCACTCCTCTATGTGTCTAATCCACAGTCGTACTGACCCTCACTCCTCTATGTGTCTAATTCACAGCTATACTGACCTTCACTCCTCTCTGTGTCTAATCCACAGTCGTACTGGCCCTCACTCCTCTATGTGTCTAATCCACATTTGTACTGACCCTCACTCCTCTATGTAACTAATCCACAGTCGTACTGACCCTCACTCCTCTCTGTGTCTAATCCATAGTCGTACTGACCCTCACTCCTCTATGTAACTAATCCACAGTCGTACTGACCCTCACTCTTCCATGTGTCTAATCCACAGTCGTACTGACCCTCACTCCTCTATGTGTCTAATCCACATTCGTACTGACCCTCACTCCTCTATGTAACTAATCCACAGCTGTACTGACCCTCACTCCTCTATGTAACTAATCCACAGCTGTACTGACCCTCTCTACTCTATGTGTCTAATCCACAGTCGTAATGACCCTCAGTCCTCTATGTGTCTAATCCACTGGCCAGTGTTCAACCTCACTCACAAGACAACACTTCACTGCCTGTACAGGTGTGGGTGTTCCCGAGCCGTGTCGAGGTCTACACACTGATGTCACATGACATTCTGTATGTGGGTGTAAAAGGAATATATTTGCGTTAGAGACATAGAGACTCTGGGAGCATGTAAATCTCGTCTCTAAATGACCCCCCACTTAATCTCAACCATGGAATTATACCTACCCCCCCACTTAATCTCAAGCATGGAATTATACACTCCCCCACGCCCCCCGCCCCCCCGTCTCTTTCGGAGAAATTCCACCAAAACAACACTGCTCAGAATTCTCTGTTGAGTCACATGTACACATCATGTACACAGATTTCCTGTAGTGATTTGACTGTCCTTCATACCCATGCAAACACATGCAGTTTGGCAGGATGTGGGATTGCACAGATGTCCCATATGAACAGTATTATACCAGGGCTGGCTGAACCCGACTCAGAACTTTGTCTGTTGAATTGAATGTGGTTGTTCAGTACGAAGATTTGACTATTTATTCTTTTTACAGATTATTTCTATATCATCAAATTATTGTTATATCGGACTGGAGTTATTTTAGATGAGAATAAAATAGCAGCCATGAACACATTAAACAAACCCACAGCATTGTGCACATGGACATAATAAGGATGGGCTTATTAAGTGTCATGCTTCCGGGTTTGCCCGGCTCCTTCACTTTCCCGGGACTCAACTTCCCAGGGGGCTTCGCTCGATGGCATCACATCCAATCAGCTTCGCTCCTGGTCCCCGGAATTCTGAACCCAGCTGTCACTCATTAGCCCCAGCATTAAAGACACACACACTTCCCCGTTGTGAAGTTTTGCCGACTCTTGTCTAAGCAATTCTGAGCGTTTCTTTCCTGTGCTTGCTATCCCTGGTTCTGACCTCCTTTGTCTTTGACTACCCCTTTCGATCTACCCTTTTGGCTACCTCGTTGCTCTGTCTGGCTCTCGACCTCGCTTTCGTTTCTCTGACCATCTTCTCGCTTACTCCTCTCAACTTGTCTGCCTCGCTGCTTGCTTCTCCTGGTTTCTGACCTCCGCCTGTCCTTGACTGTGATTTTGCTATTTACATTACATGTTTGATCGTGTGTTGTTGCTTTGTTCGACTGCCCTATTGTGTAATAAAGCCAGCCTGACTTTTAGCTCTGCTCATGTCGGTCCAGAGTCTTTGTTTCTGATATTAAGCTGATGTATTTCTCTTTAAAACATAACAAATCAATCTTAAATTAAACGCTTCAGGTTTGAGATTTAAGCAGATCATCTGTCTGTTTGTTAGTCAGAGCTGAAATGGGGTTTGGTGCTCTCTAAGCAGTGGCTCTCCCACCGGCGAGAGGATGTGATCAATCCTTTCCCTGCCTTGTAAACAGACTCACTGCTCGTTTTACATGTAGTAGCCTACAGTAAGTCTGCCCTGTTAACTGTGGAACAGCTGCCCCTGCTGTTGTGAGCTCTTCTAAAGTTTGAAATGCTGCCAGACATAAGACTTCTGAGATTACAGCCCGACCTACCAACCACACCACCTCTCCTATTGTGTTATTGTAGTGCACACCGACTGACCACACAAACAGAAAACACACCTCCAGACCATACGACTTGAATTGACGGGTCTCCCACAGATGATTCGACTCATGGACTTTCAGGGGGCAGCCGGCCCTGCCTTATATCCGGATCTGAATCCCTAAAAGTAGAAACCCTAACCGTATTTGCAAACTCCAGCAGCTACTCCTTCATTAGACGGTGAATATGTGAAAGTCATTCAGAGTGGCCCAATGTGAAATGCTCCATTCACAGTTGTGGTGAGAGCAGGAACCTCGGTCCAAAGCTGCAGACTGTTTCTCTAGTAATGCTGTTAATTGTTATAGCTTCGATTCCTGCCGCCTCACTCCCCGAGAGAGTTTGCTTATGCTCTCATTGGTTGCTGCTCTCTGCTGCTTCTACTGCTCACTCACTACAAGAATAATCACTCAAAACACCGTACAAATACAAAAAACATGCTCAAACTGAGAGAACTGTGACCAAAAATTACCACTACCACTAAAACTGTGTGGGGTGTGCATGACTTGTGCACTGTTTAAAATCCATGCATGGTTAAGAGGTATATGCAGGTTTATGCAGGTATATGTAGGTATATACAGGTGTATGCAGGTATATGTAAGTATATACAGGTATATGTAAGTATATGCAGGTATATGTAGGTATATGCAGGTATATGTAGGTATATGCAGGTATATGCAGGTTTATGTAGGTATATGTAGGTATATGCAGGTATATGTAAGTATATGCAGGTATATGCAGGTTTATGTAGGTATATGCAGGTATATGTAGGTATATGTAGGTATATGCAGGTATATGTAAGTATATGCAGGTATATGTAGGTATAAGCAAATATATGTAAGTATATGCAGGTATATGTAGGTATATGCAGGTATATGTAAGTATATGCAGGTATAAGTAGGTATATGCAGGTATATGTAGGTATATGCAGGTATATGCAGGTATATGTAAGTATATGCAGGTATATGTAGGTATACGCAGGTATATGTAAGTATATGCAGGTATATGTAAGTATATGCAGGTATATGTAAGTATACGCAGGCATATGTAGGTATATGCAGGTATATGCAGGTATATGTAAGTATATGCAGGTATATGTAGGTATATGCAGGTATATGTAGGTATATGCAGGTATATGTAAGTATATGCAGGCATATGTAGGTATATGCAGGTATATGCAGGTATATGTAAGTATATGTAGGTATATGCAGGTATATGCAGGTATATGTAGGTATATGCAGGTATATGCAGGTATATGTAAGTATATGTAGGTATATGCAGGTATATGTAGGTATATGCAGGTATATGCAGGTATATGTAGTATGTAGGTTTGTAAGGCAAAATAGTACACAAAGAAAACAATATCTTTTTCCAGATCTACCCAGATTTATCAATTATCGACATATTATACAAATCTCAGAGCTTGAGTTAGTAAATAAAATGGCTATATTTGTGTTGTAAACAACCACCACTGGAAAGAACATCTGAATCAATTTATCCATAATTTATCCTATTTGGGCTCCAGTGTAGCTTAGTCTCTCTTGTTGTTCATCAGCTTTCCTAAATATTAACCCTTTACCTTATACTAGATCCTGAAACTGATATGCTGACAAATACACCCAGCTGAAATGTAGTATCTATACAGTACATATAAAACCTCCTGTACAGCCATTACAGTGGCAAACTGATTCTAATATTCAGAACAAAGGGCCCATATGAACACTAACCCTCCCAGACTCCCTTTGAGCTGGCTCTCCTCCCTTCTTGTTACAGCTTGGAACATATAGCTCAGAGTTGTTCCATGAGCTTGTTGTCTCTTTCCCTTACTGTGCAGAACTTCCATGCTGTCACCAACTGTGTGTGTATGTTTGTGCACAATGTTAACCACCGAGTAAACTTGACTGGCACAGAATCGGATCAGCAGCTGCAGTAAAATGACCCTGACACACGGGGTTCTGCAGTACTCTTGGCGTCATACAGTATACATACAGTATGTAACCACTTCCTTTACTGAAGAACACTTGAGGAATCTTTTTAAGACTGTACTGTAACATGCAGGTCATCACGGGGAAGGAAAAGCGATCAGGAAAAGAGATCTCACTTTCCTGTATGTGTGTGAGAGAGAGAGAGAGTGTGAGAGAATCCTCACCATCAGCAGGTAGGCTGCGGTAGGAGTTGATCTGCTCCTTGGCTCTGATTAGCTGCTCTTCCAGACTACGGAGCTTTCCTGCTGCTCCAGCACCTTCCACCTGACCGTCTGGCAACCTGGGATAGAGACATAGAAAAGGAAAGGGAGAGAGAGACATAGAGAAGGAGAGGGAGAGAGAGAGAGGAAAAGAAAGAGATGATCAGTGAGTTCATATACTGGCCTTTACACAGGTACACTAGCAGGTTTAAGAGTATGCACAACTGCATGTTTGGGTATGCCTATGTGTGTGTGTGTTTGGTTGACTAGGTCAAGGTGAACAGTGGTTTGCTGATTTCCCAGAGGGCTGTGCTTCTTGCTGTTTAACGCCGTGATCAGTTGTGGCATTGCCCACAAGCAATTCATTTGCTGGAAAGGGCTATTCATCACACACACACACACACACTAGCACTGGGGTTGGGGTCCGCCAAGCATTGCTTTCTGGCCCCTGTATATCTCCATAAACAGGTACGCTCTAAATTCACTTCACATGCTAGGGATGAGCAACACATCGACACCATCCAAGGAAAAACAAGTATCTCCAAAAGGGCACCTTACAGGAGACGGCAAAAACCTCATTCAACTTTAATGTAAGTCAGCAGAACCAGACTTTTTACAAAGTGTTTAATGGCTCTAAAATGTACTTCACTGAAGTGTTATCTTCCTAATACTGTTTACATCACATATAGAAACCCAGAAACAGGCTGGGCATAATTCCAGTTATTATCTCCACGACTGAATCATACCAAAATTCTGAGGTTCCTGCTGTTAGAATTGCTCTCTAGTGTTATAACTGAATTAATTATCAGTTTGTTCTTTTCACAGACTGACAATGTGCACGAAATGCCCCTGAATTTCTCCTTTAATATTCATACCCTAATATTACCCATTAATGACTTTAGCTCAAAAGAGCTCCTTGGTTGTGGGGTGAGTATGAACACACCCACACACACACACACACTCATGCGTGCGCGCACACACGCTCACACACACAGACCAGCAGCCTCTCAGACCAGCAGCGCTGTTTCTGGATCATGTGCTTTTTGTAGAACATGGTGAATGAGATCAGTAAAAGCAGGAGGGAATCTGAACTCAGATCAGTTCTGCTACTCAAAGATCAAACTGTTCTGTGGAACTGTGGGTTTTTTTAATTGACGAGCAAACAACTTCCTTTTCCCTGGAAGGGGGTGGACATATGCACATGAAGATGAAGTGTGTGTGTGTGTGTGTGTGTGTGTGTGTGTGTGTGTGTGTGTGTGCTGCAGGGGCTGATATTGATGAAAATCTGAACGTCAAACGTTTGTGTCGTTCTTGGCTGGTCAAAGACGAAATGAGAAGTAAGACAGAAAATGTGTGTGTGTGTGTGTGAGAGAGAGAGTGTGTGAGAGAGAGAGAGAGAGAGAGGGGAAAAGAGGAATGGACTATGTGGATGTGTGACACAGAGGCATGTGATTTCTTCACAAATGTTTGACAGTCCAGTAACAATAACCAGAACAGAATAACTAGCCACAAATAACAGCTGTATTCTGGAATGCATATCTGGAATATGCTTAACACAATCAGTAATGACCGAGATATAAAATTAGATTAGATTAGATTAGATTAGACTCATCGTCATTGTTCAGAGTCTAGGTAAAGAGCCAATGAAACATGGTAGCATCTAACAAGAAGTGCAAAATCATATAAAGTGCAGGAAAGTAATGAAGGCAATTAATGTTGTGCACACTTATGGACAGTGAAGTGGTAAGAAACAGAGATTACAAATATAAACTACTTTGTCCATATGTATTTATTTGTCCATACATAGGTGGTTTATTGCTTGTATATTGTGAAGAGTGTATATTGTACGGCGTTTGTATGTATTGTGTATATGTGGAGTCGTCGTGTATATTGCGTATATTGTGTAGAGTGTATATCGTACGGTGTCTGTATGTATTGTGTATATGTGGAGTCGTGTATATTTTGCGTATACTGTGTAGAGTGTATATTGTACGGCGTCTGTATGTATTGTGTATATGTGGAGTCGTGTATATTGCGTATACTGTGTAGAGTGTATATTGTACTGTGTCTGTATGTATTGTGTATATGTGGAGTCGTGTATATTGCGTATACTGTGTAGAGTGTATACTGTACGGCGCCTGACTGTATTGTGTATATGTGGACTCGTTGTGTATATTGCGTATACTGTGTAGAGTGTGTATTGTATGGTGTCTGACTGTATTGTGTATATGTGGAGTCGTGTATATTGCGTATACTGTGTAGAGTGTGTATTGTATGGTGTCTGTATGTATTGTGTATATGTGGAGTCATTGTGTATATTGCGTATACTGTGTACAGTGTATATTGTACGGCGTCTGTATGTATTGTGCATATGTGGAGTCGTTGTGTATATTGCGTATACTGTGTAGAGTGTATATTGTACGGCGTCTGTATGTACTGTGTATATGTGGAGTTGTTGTGTATATTGCGTATACTGTGTAGAGTGTATACTGCACAGCGTCTGTATGTATTGTGTATATGTGGAGTCGTTGTGTATATTGTGTACTGTCAGTTAGTTATGTGTATATTGGTACAGTACTAGAGAGACACAAACTGCCAAAACCAAACTCCTTGTGTGTGTGTCAACATACCTGCCAATAAACCTGATCCTGATTCTGCTGTGTCCACAAACAAACGAATGAGCAATAGACAGACAGATGGACAGACAGATCGAGAAATCTGGCTAGATCTGGTGGGCTTACTAGGTTTCGCTCGGTTGTTAGCTTTGGGTTGAGACATTATCCCCTGCCGCAGCTTATAACACAACAGAGGGGCACGTTGAGATCAGCAGAACACGTGCTATGTGAAGTAGCCATTCATTTATTCACATTTCATTCATTCATTCATTCATTCATTCATCTTCTAAGTCGCTTATCTGTCTGGGTGGCAGGGGGTGCTGGAGCCTATCAGTTTATATTACTATGAAGCAAACTCATATTAATGTATGACACCTGTAAGAAGGTGTTTGGGTGCCGGTTCTGGCCCTGTACATTACAAAGGGCAAAACATGTTAAATATGCAGTAGGGCTGCACAATGTTGTAAACACTGACATCGCAATATTCCCACTGTGATATATAGTACGGTGTATTACGATATGAAAAATTATTCAGGACTTTTTACCAGATGATGAACGGCATTATTTAAACACACTATTCAGTGTAAAATGATCAGAGGGGGTGAAAATAATAATAAGAAGAATGTGAGGAATGACTTTTTAACACTCCAGGAGAGTCCAGGATCCGTGCAGCTTTTCTTTAGTATGAAGCAGCAATAAAGTTGTAGCCCGACCCGTTTCATTTCATTGGTCCTACTCAACACTGCGCGTCCTGCGATGCGAGTCCTGCACACGTACATACTGTGATGATGATACTGAGATGGAATACCATGCACTGTTTTATCTAGAAATCCAGTAACTGAGAAATGCAAAGTTGGTTCTGATGTAGTAGTAACATGGCCCAGTATCCTCACGCATGTTTGGCCAGGCCTCTGGAGAAATGCTGGACTGGTGTTTACCGTGCACAGCCATGGAGGCATTTTTGCCCTGATTAAATATTGGTCTAATATTGTCATATATTGTCCTCGGCTGTCTACTGCTCATCATATACTGTACTGTACAGTATTATAATCATAGTCAATCTCCTAATACATCGGACAAACTCCCAGGCTTGATCTGGACCATCTCGGTTTCTGAAAAGCAGGTACATAGATCTGAGACTGCTGTTCACTTCATTGTCAGTGTGATAGTTTTGTACTGGGTGTATAGCACTGAGAAGTGCTGAGCTCAGAGGCAGAAACGCAAGCAAGAGAAACTGAGAAATTACCGTAATCACATGAGCTCCTAAACACACAAACACACCTCATACGACCGAAGCTGGTTTTTGGATCGAGAGTAAAGTCGTCTCCTCTCCAGGCTGGTGTCTGTCTCCGTATGGATGAAAGAGGAGAACAATGGCTTTCTGACAACATAACAAGAGACTCAAGTCTCATCTGATCCCACAGATCTATTTATATATCTCACACGCTCAACATGGACAATAAGAGCAGCACCGGCACAGGGCCGGCTGGCGTAACAGCACCCGTTCATAGGGACACATTAGTAGGCAGCCAGCATGAAAAAAGGAAAGCTCCTGAAAGACTCCTAATGCAGACTGTTGCTTCTCACACATTTGACACATCAGCAAGCTTGTCTGCGTGCACTGAATAAACTGATAAATGCAGAACATCAGATTCATTCAGAGTCGCTCGACACGTTTACATTTGAGTGAGCAGATAATGTGAGAGTATGCACAAGTCAGACAATCATCTGATTTCTGCTTTGCGACCAGCCAGTATATATATATATATATATATATATATATATATATATATATATATATTACCATATAGGACGTGATGTAAATGTGACAGGCTAACTGTCAGCCTTATTCCTTAAACCACCTGAACATGTGAACATACAATATCTAGAAGATGGAGAACACTCAAGCTCTTCATTTCATCAAGCATTAGTTTCAGCTTGGGCGACACGGGGGCGTGGTGGCGCAGTGGGTGGCGCTGTCTCCTCACAGCAGGAAGGGTCTGGGTGCGATCCCCGGCTGGGGCATCCAGGGTGCTTCCTGTGTGAAGTGTGCGTGTTCTCCCCGTGTCTGTGTGGGTTTCCTCCCACAGTCCAAAGACATGCAGACAGGTAAACTGGAGATACTAAACTGCCCCCCCTCGTGTGAATGTGTAGGTCTGTTCCGAGATGGACTGGAGGCCTGTCCAGGGTCTTTCCTGCCTTCAATCCACTGGATGCTGGGATAGGCTCCTGCGAGCTCGAAGGATGGTGGAGATGATTTAGTGAGTAGTTTCAGCATCCCTCCAAAAGTGTTTTGTTGCCATCCGGGAGGGGCTGTGTTGAACGTCTTAACCACGTTCGACGTCCAAAAGCAGCTGTAATTCCGTTGGCAATTTTAGTACCGTATCAGCAAAGGCTTCAAGAATACAGCTTAACTGTCAGACACATTCGGAAGACTTTATCTGTTAGTAACAGTTTCTACCGCAAGGCTATCGGGACTCGCATCACACACGACGGTGCCTTACAGTTCCACTGACTGTACTTCAGCATTACACACCAGCCAAGTCACGTCAGAGAGTTGAACACAGTTTAGAATTTACCCCCTCCACATTTGGAGGTGGGGTGCCACCCCTGCTGCAGGTGTTCTTGAAGGCCAAAATGCAGTACTGACTGTGAATAAGAACGGGGATTTAACTGTTAGCTAGGTTTCTGTCAGCTGTTAGAAAGCCAAAATGGCATCACCCATTCTTTCCCAAGACTAGAGTGGGACGGGTGAAACTGCACGAGGGTATAAATCTTTAATAAATGTTATGGCATAAAAAAAAAAAAAAGGTACATAGTGCAAACATATAAGCAGTGCAAGCCACAGTCACTGTATGCCGTTCAGCTGAGTAATGTTTCAGTCACTTTAGTGAAATTTCACTGGAAAGCCAGGAGGTCCCTCGATCACCTCCCGCTGTCTGGGCCATTTTGGTTTTTCGAGGCAGCAAACATAAAGCGATTGTCACACACTCGTCTCTTCTTATACTAAGAAGATGCATAACTTGGAACGGCTGCATCAGACCATGCTTGATGGAGCCTTGTGAGCCAACAATTCATGGGCCAGCTGGTACTGAGTCGTGAATGACTGTAAGAATCAGGCTTACTGAAATCACTTCAAACTAAAGGCAGTCTAGAAATGAGTTCAGTAATCACAACAGTCCACAAAAATGAGAAATGAGATCACTGTACTCGCTAAGGCATCATTTTCGGGAGTGTGGCAGTGGTCTTCATGATGCAGGTGATCTCCTTCAACAGGACAATGAGCCCTGCCACACTGTACACATAGATAAAGAATGCTGTTAGGCACATCATGAACAGTTCAGGGTGTTGCAGTTCAGCTGGCCTCCAGATCTCAGTCCCATCGAGCGTCTGTGGTATTTGATGCAGATACACGGAAGCTTGACCTCACCACTCACAGGACTCGGTATGATCTGCTGCTACCATCTTGCCTGCTGATACCGCAGGGCTCCTTCAGAGGTCCTCAGTGGGAGTGGGTCTGCCAGCACTCAGAGGACCAACAGCGTATTAGGCAAACGGTCTTACTGTGTCGGCTTACTAGTGTACGAAACAATA
Source organism: Semaprochilodus insignis (assembly GCA_034552555.1). NCBI lineage: Eukaryota > Metazoa > Chordata > Actinopteri > Characiformes > Prochilodontidae > Semaprochilodus > Semaprochilodus insignis. Next base: position 9,982,307 of record CM067483.1, on the reverse strand, counting down.
CATGTAGATCGTGTCTCGTTTCTGCATATTAATATCAGTGAAATCTAAGAGTAACTGGGTGGAGGAGTTTCTGCATTATGAAAGGTAAGTCCTGTCATGGGCCAGGGCGTGTGCGCATGTGGGCGAGAGAGGGTTTGGGCTGGACGTCAGCAAAGAAGCTTCATTACACAGCTTTACATCAGTAGAGAATAGAACACTGAGCATAGAAATGCACCAGTTTAGGAACAGCAAAGGAGCACTGTGGGAAAAGGCGGGTCTGCTACGGCTCAGATGAGCTGACGGCTAGCGTCTGGTGGGCGTATGTACACACGTAAATACCAGATGATATAAAAAACTCAGCAGACGGAGAACGCCAGTTGTATTACTCCAGTTATATTACTCCAATTGCTTTAGGTAAACAAGGCTTTAGTCAAACTCGAACAGCAGCAACACACAGCATCTCAAAGGACAATCACGTCTGTCTGGATCTGATGATCCCAAGTCCCAACTTTACATCCTTTCTGAAATCATCTGGCAGCAAGTATTCATCAAATCATCAAGTATTCTGAACACACTCATTCTCATTTTGTGTTCAAGCTGTATATGTCAATGTAAAGTCCAATATCCCTTTAACTACCCTTCAAATTGTCTTCATTTAAAGGAGCAATCTGTAAGATGACCAATGACCAGTTCATACTCCAAACAACAGGGGGCAACGTACCACCAGAAAACACACAGTGCCTCCTGCTCACACCTCTTATTGTGGTCACTGTCATGCTTACTTAAGAGGTTAGAATACGCTGTCGGGGCAGCAGCACTACTTATTCATCCTCTCATGTTGGACTGATTTGATTCGATGCTACAGTGACAGTGACTACTGTTGTAGTACAAAATGGTATTACGAGACAGGACGAGCAGGGGCTGACTGGTTAGCATGCTAACTTCAGTAGATATCTCTGCAAACACAGCATATAGATTACATATTCTGTTGATATTTCTAGTTGATTTTGGAATATTTTAATCATCTATTTAAACATTCCTTTTGGAATATTCTAAAAATCTTACAGATTGCTCCTTTAAAGAGCTGGAAAATGGATCAAGAGTGTTTGCCTTTTAATTAAGAAGAGTGGAGCTCGCCAGAATTCCAAGCAACTTTGGTTGCCTGTGAACTATCTTTTGTTGTTCATCACAGAAGTGCCCAACACTATTATTCTACTTAATATTAATTATAATAATTATAATAATTATGATTTTTCAAAGGTATACAGACTTTCAGAAGCATTAAAGCAAATTTGGGAAACCAAGCCCTTATTTATTCAGGGTTATCACGCAGGGCAGACACAAAATCTGAGCCCTGGCCAAGAAGAACACAGCACATAACAACCAAACAAAAGGGCAATCAGCCAAGAATCAATAACAACTTCACCAACAAAATCAAATCAGAACAGCTGATAAGAACAGACAAATATGAAGGAAGCTGACCGGTAACTGCAATTTCTGTCCCACTGAAATCTGAGGCCAACATGCCACTTTAGAGATGTGTAATAATATGTAGTGTTATAAATCCTAATACAGAATGATGAACAGAGTCCGGTGAGTGCAGTATGGTGTGTGAGGTATGCCTTTAAATAATCACCATAATCTATAACAGATAAAAATGCAGCTTCAGCAGGCGATGAGTAAAGCAAATGCTCTCCCTGTGTACATGTGACGGGAGACTGGTACACATATCATCGCTGTCCAAAGAAAAACATGTCTCTCCAAAATGCCAACTTTACAGGAGAGGCCAATTTAAAATTTAATTTGAATGGAAGTCAACGGAACCAGACATCTTTCCAAGAAGTTTTGGCCCATTTCTGTTGGTCCATTCACCACGAAACGTTCACACAGTGTAAACAGCAGCTGCTGTGTTCAAAAGATGATTGAAAGTGAAAATCGACAAAAATGGAGATGCACGTTTTTCTTTGGACAGCGACAATATGAGAGATGCGGCGAAATGAACATTTTTGGCTGAAGCCGAAACCGAACAAAATGAAACATTTGGCCGAAGGTCGAATACTGAACGCAGTTTTTCACAGTGCTTTATTAATTTTTCACCACTGCACAGATCTGGCCCACGTCTGGCACAGATACAGCACAGTTGCCTACTTTTGGCTGAGCCGTGGTCCTAATGTGGTGCGTATGTGACATCTTGCTACCAGGAGTGGTCCACCCAAGTGTGGTCAACCCATCTGGCAAGTGGGCCAGGCAAAAATAGGGAACGTGGGCCAGATTTGGCCCAGAACAGTTTTGCTGTCTGGGATTAATTTCTGTGATTTGGTTTTTAAAAAAAACTGCAGATTAAACACACTGAACAACATCCAGCAGACGCACCAACACAGCGTAACACAGCCAACATGCTGCATCCGCAAAGAGCGCCTCACTCCACACTGGCTGGGATTTTATTTGGGGTATGCAGGCACGAGAGAGAGAGAGAGACAGAGGGGGAGAGAGAGAGAGAGAGAGATAGAGAGAGAGTGTGCATGTGTGTGTGTGCTGAGAAGCTGCCGTCTGTCTGTCTCGCTGTCGCAGCTCTGTTCTGGCCTGTACTCTGTCTGGAGCTCCGCTGAAACTGAATTAAAGCTGGGAGACGTCAGCGTGCTCCGGTGTGACTCACAGTGGAAATATAACAGGGTGGGGGGAAGCCCTATAGACTAAGGAGGAAAAAGTTCCGCTCTGGTTCCTGTCTACATCCTAGACAACTTTTCACCTCTTCCACTTACTGCCATTTTCGGTGAACAATTTTGGTTGCCGGAAATTCAGTGCATCCCTAATAAATATCTTCAGGCGGGCGGCATGTATATCAAAAAGACATTTCTGAAGTTTTCTGAGCATCAGTCATCATGAACTATGAGTCTGAGTGTGTGTCTGAGAGAGAGAGAGAGAGAGAGAGAGAGAGAGAGATGTCAGCTTTAAGCTCCTCTAATTACACTTTGATGTTTTTATTCGGAGCAGGCCAGCCAAATAAAAGTCTAGCCCTTGGCCCACATCTAATTAGTCACGTTCAGGTGCCACTAATGGACTGTCGGAGCATTAAAGCCTCATTGTCCCACCAGCAATGCACTCTCAGGCAGAGGAAATCGCCCTGATTGGCTCCTCTCTCGCTGGGGCATAGCTCTGGGCTGCATTCACTGGCTGGCTGGACAGTTATTCAAACCAATGGCGGTGCAAGGTAAAGACATCTCTCTAAACCAGAACATTTAGTTTCAGTGTCTGTATTTAGGATAAGGGTGTTATTATGGGTGTGATAAAGGAGGATCTGGCACAAAAACAACTTTCACACTCATTCCTGTCAAATGGCACCCGGATTCAATCAGAGCAAGAAGGGTACCGGCTTGCTCACTGGGGGGCTGCTTTGTGAGTCTGTTGTACGAAGAGCTATTTAAATAATCTTCCATGACTTCCATGGAACATACAACCCAGCTTCCAACAGTGTTAGGACACTGTGCAAAATGTTCACAGTTCAGTGACTTCAAACAGGGCACTGTCACAGGACAGAAGCAACACCAACACAAGTACTGTACATGGGGAGCAGCTGAACACAAGCCTAGGGTCAATAAGGGCAATGGCAAGCATAAGCTGGAGCAGTGTAAAGCATGCTGCCACTGGACTCAGGAGCTGTGGAAACATGTTCTTTGGAGTGATGAATCATGCTTCCCAATCTGGGTTTGGCATATGCCAGGAGAACACTGCCTGCAGGACTGTGTAGTACCAACAGTACATTTTGGTGGAGGAGAGTTAACGGCCTGGGGCTGTTATCCAGGGTTTGGGCTAGGCCCCTTAGTTCCATAATGTTGCTGCTACAGTGCCAACAGTATCTGGAAGGCTCTTCAGTGTTCCAGCGTGACTCTACTCCACTCCACAAAGGGAGATCCATAAAGACAAGGTAACATTTGGTGTGGAGGAACTCCAGTGATCTTCACAAAACCCTGACCTCAGTCCACTGAATATCTCTGGGATGAATCCAAACATCGACTGCAAGCCAGGCCTTCTCATCCGACATCAATCCCTGACCCCACAAAGGCTCTTAAAATAAATCAGAGTGGAGGCTGTTGTAGCTGCAAAGGGGCTCATGGTTTTGGAATGGGATGCCCAACAAGCTCATGTAGAAGTAATATTCCTGGCACCCACATACATTTGGGTATATAGTGTATATCATAAAACTGTCTGTAATTTTCCTGTATGTGATGCCCGTATATCCCTCTTATTGTATGTTACATCTTTCTCTGAGGCTCTTTTAAACTAGGGAGGCACTGAAACCAACACTGGTAATGAATATACTGTAAACGATACTGGGCTCACTTACTCGCACTTGGAACTCTATACTAACATCTGATACCGCGTGCCGTAAGTCTAGTGTACACTGATGCGCTAATGGAGAAACGACTCAAACTGGGAGTTAGGGATTGTTTACTCACACAGGAGAGGAGTTGGCCATATAGACATACATACTGTGTGATCTTAGTATTTTTAAACCCAAACAAACACAAACACAACCATTTCCTCAACACAGGTTGAGACACATAGGCAAAAAGTCAACATTTGCTACCAAAGTTCATGTTCTGCAACTTTACCGTGTATACTTCCCGTGTCTACAGTGTGGTTGCATTTTTGAGTGCTTGCTCAGTACTCGGTGTGCACCATGTTGTTTTGAAGGAAACAGCTTTACTGGAAATTGTCTACAGACAGACAACCATCCATAAGTGAGCTCGTCGGATGCATTAGCCTTGGATGTTGCCATTTCCTGCTGTCACTCTACTACAGAGACTGTTACTGAAATAGACAGATGAGGAGCAGGGATCAAAACTATGAAATGTACTTCATCTACAGCTGTACAAAAGTGCCTTTCTGGAACAAAACCAGCTTTTATTCACTGCAACGGTATTCAATTCAAACTAACTAGTGTAACACAGCAAGCTAATAGAACAGTCAGTGTTACTGCAACAGCCTTTTCCTATAAGGCTACAAAAATGAATAAACACAGAAGAACAAACACGGTTTCGGGTTTGATTTGATTTTTGTTCAGTTATTAAATATTGTGGCGTCAGGGCACGTCTAGACTTGGCTCAGTTTTTAAATGGATTATCTGTACCTCTAAAAAGAGTCTAATGCCACGTTTAGGTTCATTTAGTGTATTTGAAACCCCCTTATACATGTCTATCAGCAAGGACTTTTCTGATCCTGAGAGCGAGGGCTGGTGCCGACTAGGTATCATCGCAGGGACCTTCAAAAAGTGAGTGTAAACAAAGTAGAGCTGCGCTGGCGGTTCTAGCTAGGCTGTATTCTGAGTAGGAGCTGTAAGCTCAGCACAGACCACAGTTTATGTAAGTTGGGATTTCTGTAAAGCTTCAGTATGGACCGTAAACTTCACTCTCCTGAGCAATATGCTTGTTTTGCAACATGTTTGGTCCTGCATCATGTTTGGTCCGATTCACCTTTACACGTGCCCTGTAGAGGAGAGAGAGAGAGCTAGAGAGAGAGGCAGGCAGCGGGTTCACGGTGCAAGAAAGAAGGAATCAACTTCAACTGGCACTGAGGGCCATGTTTAGACTCAGTATCTGTACAGCTAGCAGTGGACATATGCAGGCTGGAACATGCCTCAGACGGTCTGCGTGTGTACCATCAGTGACGTCATGTCAAGAATGTAAATATCCAACCTTATCAGGAGGAACACATCCGCTATATCGGCCACAACCCCAGCAGAACGGAACAAGCTGAGCACACACACACACACACACACACACATACAGAGACACACACACACACACACACACACACACACACACACCATACTGATATCATATCTCATTCTCCATCTCTCTCTCTCTCTCTCACACACACACACACACACACACACACACACACACACACACACACACCATACCGATATCATATCTCATTCTCTCTCTCTCTCTCTCTCTCACACACACACACACACACACACACACACACACAAAAGTTTAAAGTTTCCTGGTCAAATGATACTTAATAATAAACTTAATAACACATCTGGAAATGTGCCCTGTATGGTAGTTATTTTCCAGTGTTTCAATCAAAGACAAAGAAAACAGGTCACAGTCCGCTCCCTGCAGAGGACGTGTTCACAGACTTCCACTTAGAATATCAATACAATGACATTTGACTGGGTGTGTTCAGACATACTGTACAAACACACTCACACACACACGCACACACACACGCACACACGCACACACACACACACACACACACACTACAATAATTGTGTAAACTGTCTCTTATAATGCATACGCTTTCGTGACAAATGGTTCAAAATCACCTGCAATAAAAACTGTACATTAATTTACACATGGTGCATCACTAATCGTAATTAATACTGGGTCAGTATCAGCAGGAAATGCTGGATATCAGATACCGGTGACAGAAAAACAGGATGAACAGGATCCCGTATCAGATCTAATCAGAAACAGCAACACTCACATTGTGTGATAGGATGTTAGGGGTGTAGGTCTTCCTGAAGTAGAACATCTGAGCGGTTTGAGAAGAATAGCCAGCTTTTAGATGCTCATCTTAGTAGAGGACTTCAGTTAAAACAGTTCAGTTTAAAGCTTAGCAGGTTTAAAGCGGGAATATTGGACGATATGTGTATTAGTCAAAACAGATGCTGATATCGGAAAAGTGCCTCCTGTTATTAACTTCCTGTATAGGTGTTAAGCTTGGTCCTGGACTACACAGAATTCCGAATACCCCACTAGAAGAGAATGTCCTGGAATAGGCTTAAAGGAGCCCTATAAAGGACACAGTGTTAATGATCTGAAGCACCAAAGCCTACGTTAGTGCAAGCAGTCAGTAAGAGTGAGGATCGTGTTATGACTGCTGTGATGCTAGGATAATATTTAACAGCCAGATAATCATGATCTGTATCACGGATATCAGACTTTAACAACAAGTCATTAACACCACATCAGCTCTGACACAGCTTTTGTTCAGGTCATCTTACAAGAATCAGACACAATTCAGACACCCAAATACACAAACACGCACTCACATACACTAATACCTGAACACAGGCAGCTGAGGGTTCTTATCTTTATTGACTTCAGAGTAAATTACTGCACCTACAGAAGCTCACTCGCAGGTACTTCCCAAGAAGAGGCCATCTGTCATCTAGCCTCACACACAAACACACACACACACGCCAATCAGCGGGATTGATTCAGGATGGCTGGCAGACGAACTGACGGAGGAGAGGATGAGTGCACAATTGTGCATCTGTATGAAATGAACTGCTGAAGTGAAGCTCTAATTTGTCTGAGATGTAGGAATCAAAGAGCCACAGCGCCGCACACCTTAATGCTGATTTGCAGGTGACTGTATCACATGGAGAGTCTATAACAGAGGAGTGGATGCAAATTCAAATCATCTCAGAGATGGAACAAGCCATGACTTTAGGGCACTGACCGTGATTCTTCTTTGGCTGATCTCTTTCCAGCCAAATTGCTCACTGTGTTATTTTCTGGCTGATTTTTTAGCCTCTTCAAAATATGAAACCCTCCCTGTGTGGCTAAACGGAAGCACGGAGCACATCTGTACGTTATCGGTACTTACTGATGCTATATAAACAACATTATTTGCTTATTAACGGGCTGAGCTGGCATTTCAAATCATTCAGTTCCTAATCAGCCGGCAGTCTTACTGACATGAATCAACTGCACAAGAAAAGCATTTAATTCACACTTCAGTCGCACCTTATCTTTACACTCGTTTAACAAATCAATAATCAGCTGTGGATGCAGGAACTGTGGTCGCCGAACACAGAAGGAAGCCTCGTGCACAGCAGCAAAGCACCAGTTCTGTACGTTAAAACCCATAAACGGTATTTTAGTCACTAGTAGGGATGCACCGAAATCCAAAACCGAACAAAACTGCAGGAATTAAAAAGGCTAAATCCCAGATAGCAAGCGAATGTGGGCCACTTCCGGCAAAACTAGGGCACTGCTGGCCCACTACCAGCACTGGCAATCTGCTGTGAGCCAAAGGTGGCCAACATATTTACAACATGCATTTGGCCCACCTGTCCCAAAACAGATCTGGTCCACTTCTGGCACAAGTACAGCAGAGTTGCCCACTTTTGGCTGAGATGTGGCCCTAATGTGGCATCACGTTTGCTGGATTCAAACAGAGAGCATCTCGCCTCACCCCACGCTGGCTGTGATTATATCGCATTGTTGTAAAATTGGGGTGTGTGTTTCTTTAAAGAGGATGTGGACACTGAGAAAACAAGCGAGAGAGCGTGTGTGTGTACGTGTGTGTTTGTGTGCGTGTGTGTCTGTCTGCCTCGCTGTAGCGACTCTGTCTGGTTCTGTTTGGCACGAATGCTTGAAGCTGGGAAGTGTCTGCGTGCTCCAGCGTGACTCGCAGTGGCGAAATAAGGCGTCAATGTTCAGTATAATTTTTTTTTTCACATTTTTGATTGAATAATTCTGGTTGCTGAACACTCGGCGCATCCCTACTTACTAATAAGAAGAAACACCCGGTGCATCTCCTCTCATGGTAGATCTGAACAAATCTGAGAGAAAAAGAAGACAGAATCAAATTCAGTCCTTAAGGCTCCATGTAGACAGTGTTCTTCCATGCTCATACCTTATTCAGCTAATGGAAGGTTGCATGAATACCTGATTAGTAGATTCAGGTGAGCACATACTCGGGGGCTGGGCCACTGTCAGTTAACAGAACAACCAGCAGACCCCTCTGATGGTAAAAACCCATTAACTGATGGTCATTCATCCCTTCAAAACACACCAAGACAGTAAGATACACAAGTTACCTAGCTGTGTGTTCCACTTGTTGGGGGTGCCTATATTAATAATGCATGTATTGTAAACGTGTGATGTTCTGCCCACAGTGACACAGCAACTGCAAGACAGCATGGAGTTTAGAACAGACACACTCAGTAATGATGATCATATAGCTATGGGACATGGGTTTTATGCACATTTGCACATTCCTGTTAACCATAAACAACACCCTAGTACACACACGCATCCTGGTCCAAATGAGCTGAACCAGGTGTGCATACAAACAGAGTTCCTGTCCATCCAGAAGCACAGCGGACGTGATATTTAATGCACATCAACTCCAGGAAAAAAATGTCAGGCGAGAAAACAACCACCGTACCCAGCCTTTATAGTCCTATCAAAACCTCCTGACATGGCCTGCAGCAGGTGCTGTTGCAAATGGGACCGCCCAGCAAATTCCCGGGGATAATGAGGGTTCCAGACGTCAAATATGTCAACAACAGGTCCTCATACACATCACAAGAAGCCTCTGCCCTCCAGGACCGGTGCTGCTGTGGTCTGACAGAAGAGAACGGTGCCATTCTGTCAGGTGGCTATAGGTAAGCTGGAAAAAAACAGGTGCCAGCAACAGAGGAAGCAAGCGTCCAGCATGTTCATGTCTTCGCCTCCAGTGGTCCAACAGAAACGCTCCAGAACCACTTTAAATGAATCTCTTAATGTCCTTAATGAACCTGATCAAGTTGCATGTGTCTTATGAACAGACCCTGTTGCAGTTATAGATGCTGTAAGGTGCAGTAAACCTGCCCAGACTGGCCTGGTAGTGATGCGCTGTGAGTTCTATAAATGATGGAAATGCTGCCAGGCTTCTTCTAAGGCCTGGTTATAGCTGACCTCACTTACTAACGCTCCACCTCAGGCTTCAGCTTCTCATCAGTTAACCACCAGCACATGACGTCCCAGTAGCAACATAAAAATCTATAAATGTATTTATGACTCCTCGTATTTATAATCCCTCATTAAAACGTAATCCCATTCATCAGGGTCATCCGGGTAGGCTTATGTCCGTGTTGTCCTGTTTTTATAATGCAGCTGAAGTCTCGACTGCCCGACTTGAAGATTCCCAGTCGATCTTCGGCTGATGATTGACACGTCACTTTTGAGGGAGCAGCTCTAATAAAGCTCTGTGAAAAAAGCTATTCATTTCATTTGCAGTAAAGATGATCATTAAAAATGAGTTTAATTAATTTTTTGCTGACAGGAAGAAAAGCAGGAAGCGTACATGCAGCTAGGCCGGATGGGACTGGGAAGACCTTTCGAGAAGCACACACAGACAACCAGCGCGAGCCAACCACAGTGCTTTATTTACACACACGGATGGGAAAAGAACCAAAACTCAAACCTAAACACGGATTACTCAGCCTTATGAAGAGAGAGAGAGCGAGAGAGAGAGAGAGAGAGAGAGAGAGAGAGATAGAGACAGTTCTTGGAGCTGTCTGGAACCTAGGGAGAAGCACCCAGGATGTGTTGGTGGGAACGGAGGCGACTTCACTTCCTCTCCGCCACAAAACCCCGAAGCTTCACCAGCTAACTGAAATATCTGACATGCAGTATGCAGCGTGTCCATCATTTGCCTTTCATCATTACGGATTTCATTCTTTTTGGGAGACCTGTCTTCAGCTGCTTAAAGAAACCCGCAGGGATGTTTCCACACCTTCAGTCTGGGAAATCTGCATCTGAAGGAAGAGCTCTCCTCTTCCTTATTTCAAAGGTAAAGGTTCTTATCTGATAGGGACAGTTTTGGTGTTCTACCAGGTTCTGCACAGCTGTTAGGGGGTCCCTTTGTCTCTTTATCTCTATCTCCACTTCTTGGAATCTCCTGTTCTGGAAACTGCTTTGAGTTGGTTATTCTTTCATCTAAGCGCATCAGAAATGCCTCCTAAAAACAAAACGTTTTATTTAATGTGTATTTGAACTGTGAATTAATACATGAATAATGCTCTGTATTTTTTCTCCAGAGGTGGACGAAGTACACAAACCGTGTACCTGAGTTAAAGTAGAGATCCTCCAGGGTAAAATCCTCCTCCAGTGTCAGCAGAAGTTCCTCCCTTTAGACCTCCACTGGAGTAAAAGTACTCAAGTATTTACCTTCAGATGTACTTAAGTATGGAGAGCAACAGTAGCATGATTTATTATGGCTCTAATGTCCTATTATCATTTCTGGAACAAGACTCTTAATCAGCTCAGTTTAGGTGAAGAGACTCTAGTGTCTCTTTAATAGAAGGTCATTCATTAGTCTGACACTGATCTCTGTTCAAATGCACACTGAAGAAGAACAGGTTCCATAAGCTAGAACCAAGCTCTGTCCAACAGGTCAAAACAAGCTCAAAACAAAGCGAGCGCTGTACCCTGATTGCTGGGCTCGCGCCACACTTCTCACGTTTGGACATGTTATGTTTATATGCTCGCATAAGCTGAAAGGAAGGACAGATTTGGCCATCATGTGGTGGAGTAAACAGTCAGATATTACGACTCTGAACTGTAGTGGAGTTAATGTAAACAGAGCCCCAGAATGGAAACACTTCAGTACAGATACATGAAAAAGTACTTACTAACTACCTTCACCGAGCTACTGTCCACACCGCCTTTTCCACAGTACTGTAAGTGTACAACTGACCTATCCGTATTCCACTACGCCAATTCCATGTTCCGATATTTGCCTATGAAACATATGCATATTAATTCACCTCACAGAACACACTGACAAACATCCTACTCAGTCTACCTGTGAAAATATTCAGAGTGCACTATTCACTTCAAAAGGCATTCATCTCACACAGATGATAATAATTGACAATCGCTCCCCTGCAATCTATTCCTAAACACACACACACACACACACACACACACACAGCTTATCCCCAACTCTTGTCTTCTCAGATGGAGGACGTCACGATGAAGTGTGTTTCCATTAGTAGATGATAAAACGACTTGCAGACCCACATGGCAGAGTCTGTTACGATGGAGATTTGACTGGTAAAGGAACTGCTTTAGATCTCAGGCAGAAACGGCTGTCCATCAGAACCATCTGAGCGCTCGAAGAACCATGTGCGTGCTCAAAAGGTTCCTTACACCGTGACATGGTTCTTTAGGTTAATGGGGAACGTGCTGTATATGGTTCTCTCCACGAAAAACGGGTTCCATCAATCCGAAGAATGGTTTCACCAAGCACAGAACCACTTGCAAATGGTTCTTTGAGTGTCCATGGTTCTGTATAGAACCTCTTTTAAATTCACTAAAGAAAGGGGAGTGTGAAAAGGGATTGTAAAGGTGTAATGAAGAGAGAAAGAGAGAGATCAGAGGAGAGAGAGATCTGTAAATGGGAGGTGAGATCAAGGCAGATGTTCGGTCATCTAAAATAAAATCTCTGAAGAAGATAAATGTGAACTTCCTTTCGGAGTTTACACAATCCTGAAGGGAAGGGCGAATCAAAAAGAAGAAATGTATTAGGAGAGTAACGGTCTACTGCTTTGCCATCCAGATATGTATCAGCAACGGCACAGCCTGAGGGACGGCATATGGCACACCATCACTGAATGCAAAATGTGTCAGCATGCTGTCAACTTATTACAAGCAGAGATGCGCCGATACCATTTCCCCCCCAGCTGACAGGCTGAATACTGAACCTAAAGGAGCAGCTGATATCAAATATATCCCTGTATTAATACTTTATAACTTCTTAGTTTTAATCACTGGACAGGTGCACTAACGCTACGTCTGTGAATCTGTTCTTGTATGTCTAAAGATGCTGGGTGGTACTAAATAGTGATGGTAACATACACTCATCATCTAAAGAGTAGCTGCTCCCAGAAGGAGGTGTGGGATTGCAGTGCTGTTGGGAAGGAAGATAAAGGTTACCAGGAACAATACACAATGATAAATTTAGACTGATATGAACTATATGTATTGAGCTACACATACAGAAGTAGTGTCACAGTATGGCGTCGGGCCGCCATGTTTGCTAACCCAACATGCCAGACCTCTTGGCATGGAGTTGTAGAGGTTCCTAATGGTGTCCTGTGATAATCCATTCTCACACAGTTCCTGCAGATTGTGCGGTAGGGGTGGAGTGACATCAGGCCTTCTGGATGTGTGACAACAAACCGTTCATCGTGGTGCTGACCACGGTGCCTCCACACACGGATTTGTTGGTCGTCTCCACCAAGACAAAAGTGTGACTCGTCACTGAAGATGACCCGCTGCCATTCTGAGTCACTCCATGACAGTCTGGCACAACACCATTGCAGTATTTGGTTAAAGCTGACGTGGTGTTAAGTGCACCGTCTGTCAATGGTGCTGGCACTAACAGGATGACTCATGGAGGACATCACTGCTCGCTGAATGTCTGCAATCGTGGCCCATCCTTTCTTACGTCACACTTGCTGAAGATCTGCACCTTCGCGCCCGCAGTCTCGTATAACTGGTTTCCATCTGCTCTAGTCATGACTGAAAATGATTGCTGTAGGCTGTATTTGCCTTTTGTCAGCTTTACTGTAGCATATTCACCTTTTTAAGAGCACTACATACAGTTGTGGCCATCTGATTACTCACAGGCGCCGCTGTTTATGTAGCCTACGAGAATGCAATTCACTTGACAGCTCATATGACTGGATGCTTCTATTCTATTTAGAACTAGTTCAGAACTTCTGTACGACTGTGCTTCCTAAATGTGCACCTGCTTTAATCCTGGAAAGGCTTTGATTACTTTGATCTGACCATGCGTGCAGCAACCCGGTGCAACATATCTCATCTGTTTAAATGGGAGGTATTCACCCCGTCCCACGGGTGCAGGATGGGTCTGGTGTGTTGGATAGAGGAAATGTAGTGCATCAAAAAAAAGTTTATGCAAATGAGTCTGGCCCAAATGATCTGTCTCCCAATCAGGAGACAGTGGTGTTTTGTGGTTCATGTCTGTAGCTCAATGTTTGATACGTTGGACGCGCAGAGGCAAAAGCTCATGCATTCAAATAGAGCTGTTAACATTCAGAACTTAAGAGTGTGAGATCAATAGGCTGGATGACTGATGTTAACAGCAATCAATCGATAATAAAAAAGAAATCATATAAGTTTAATGATACACACTATGTTGACTTACAGGGCATTTATTACATAAATACAGACCTACGGTGGCCGAGAAAGCCCAACGCACTGCAAGTTAAAAACGCGCTGCAAAGTCTCAAAACACAAGCATCAAAATGACACGACTTGCACAACATTAGCCAAACGCGCTGCAAGATCTGAAAACACAAGCATCAAAATGAGACCGCTTGCAAACCATTAACCGAACGCGCTGCAAAGTCTCAAACGCGCAGCAAACACTAAAAACACATGCAACTTCCAAAACACATGCAGAAAGCCTCAAAACACAATGGAAGTGTTTCCGAGGGACACTAAAAGTGGACGGACCCGGACCTGGACGTAGAGCCGAGAGAGCCCCAGTTCCAGCAAAAGTAAGGTTTATCTGTTTATTAATGAATATTCAGTCGGGTTATTGGCCAGGTTCTTGTGTTAACTTAATAAACAGTTAAACCTTAATTTTAGCCACTCGGTGTGCATTGTTTAAGGTGGAACGAAATATAAACACAAAAACCTGGCCAATAACCCGACTGAATATTCCCGGGTCTGTCCACTTTCTCGGGCTTTCTCGGCCACCGTACAGACCTGGCAAGGTTACACTCCAACTGGATTTAGCAGTGAACACCTTCCTAATACCCACATATAGCCAACAGACCATGTGCTCAGGTCCATCACCACACTGGACCGAGGTAAAGTTAGAAACGCATCAAATGTGCAGGCCAGGCCTACTCCTGGACCACTACTGTCCTGTCTGAAGTACAGCGTTATGAGCAGGTCCATTCTTTTGCTGAATTCTTGTTCATTTGGACTGAATAGTGGATTCCCCCATCACCCCACTCGATTAAGGTTTAAATCCCTGTCCTGATAGCAACACCACGGCTATACCAACAAGGGTCCCTGGGCAAAACTAATACAGTACATTTACCAACCAATTCTGTCTTGCTAAGACAATTATCCCGATATGTAAACGATTATAATAACTTCCAGGTTTAACTTTCAAATCACCACTACGTAAACTGAATCAACCCAGCTCTAAAGATTATCACATTATGATTGGTTATGGGCCTTGAACACGCTCTTCACCTTTAAGGGCACAACTTCTCAATTCCACTGTTAGTCATTGGTTTGTGTCACAAACTACCATATGAGGCAACCATAGGCAGGTGAATACACTTCACACTTCAGCCATCTTTTATCATTCACTCATTAACCTTCGAAGCTGCTTATCCCACTGGGTCGCAGGGGGTGCTGGAGTCTATCCCAGTGCTCACTGGGCGGAGGGCAGGAAACAGACCTACCTTTTATGATTTATCCAACAAAATAAATCTATAACAAGGCCTTAGAAATCTAAATCCCATTCTGAATATACATGCACGCCCACTCAGAAACTACTGCAGGGCATCCGACAATAAAGGCAGCAAATCCAGAAAACGCCAAATCCTGTGCTGACCCTGGATATGAACTGCTCTGGGGCAGAGTAAAAAAGACCAGCGTCTCTGAATGTATCGCCTATGAGACATTTAGCTCATGAGAATTTTCAACATACTGAAAATACTGAGTATCGTGAATCCAATCAAACTGTGGACGTGGTACACTGTTACACTTCTAACACACAGTGAAAGAGAGACCCATGTTTGGCACTGACCTGAGCGTCTCGGCCATGCGCCTGAGGTCCTCGTTCTGCTGCTTGAGCCGCTCCAGCTTGGCCAGGATCTTGGAGAGCTCGCGGCTGGAGCGCTCCGGATGCTCGCTGTCACGCACCAGGTGCCCGCCGATGTAGAAGAGCAGGGTGCCCCATGCCAGCAGCACCAGCGTGATCCAGCGCCACGAGCCCGACCACGGCCGCATGTGGAGGAGGTGGGGCACTCACGGTGGGCCGCCAGTTACAGCATGTCAGCAGGCCGCCGGGGTGCCTGAGTAAAGGCTGCCGTTTGGGTGGTTTCCCCTCCGTTGGAGAAGCTAGCGGACTTCAGCACGAGGGTTCTGCTGCTGCCTCTTGAAGTTTCCACATAGGTTTAACCTTCCTGTTACCTCCAAATCGGGGGAGCACGCATCTGAGCCTGTGCAAACAAAACAATTGTGTGTTATTCCCAAGACAAGCCGCTGAGCACAGAGGTAGTTCTACAGAAATCGCTGGGGAGGAACCGCAAGTCTTATCTCTCTGTTCCACCCTTTCCTCCTCAATGAAGGATGCAGAGAGCGGTTCTGAGGCCACTAATAGCTAGGCTAACTGCCCTTCTGTGATTACAGAAGGCGAATGTGAGGGCAAATCCTAAGTCAACATCAGTAGACATCAGGCTTGCAAATGAGGTTTGGGGAACTTGGTATAATGGGATTCTGCATGAGGCAATCAGAGATGGCAGGAGGCAGAGAGAGAGAGAGAGAGAGAGGGAGAGAGCCTACTGATAATCTCCCTCACATACACTTACACTAGTTCTGCTCCGGTCTTTAGTCTTGTCACAGCGACTCTTTGTAAGAGGTGCTAACAAAGACGGCATACTGTTCTATTGATTGCACAGTCGGGCCAACATTGCCCAACTCACCGCTCAGGAAGGAGAGAGAGAGTAGGCCTACTAATCTTTCATTAGCCATGGGCTGTAGGAAGAGACCGAAGCCTCCATGGATTTTTGAGTGGGACTATACGATGTACTAGAGATTACAGCTGAGAGTCTGGTCAGGGCATCAAATGGTGCAATGCGTGAGTATATCAATTTGTTGACCATGTATTAGTGTTTGGCTACAGCAGCTGACTCTGGCCAGAAGGTTACTGTAGCATCATACACATATTCATATATCCAAAAAAGTACATTTCTGTTTTAAATGTACCTTTGAAGCTGTTTAGACCCAGATTCAGTGTTCACAAGATATTTGTTCAAGCGATATATAAAAAGACAAACAATAAAAACACTGTATATGCAGATACACACTTATTAGTAGAGATGCACCAAAATGAAAAGCTGTGGCAAATCTGTGCTTGAGAGGTTCCTGGGTGTCATGGCTCCTGATGCATTAATACAAAGACAGTAAACTGACAGAAATATCTCAATCTGCATATCTGCATGACTTGCCCTTTACCCCATTTATCAATATGTATACAATCTGTAAATGTGGAACAGCAAAGTGCAATGAGTGTAAAGGAGTGTGTGTGTGTGTGTGTGTGTGTTGCAGACTTGAGGCCCAGGGGAAGTCCGCTTCTTCACCCTGCAAACCTGGCCCACAGCCAGGAGAGCTAAAACTAGGCACTTGGAGAGATGCGGGCAAAGAACAAGGGACGGTGGTGTGGGGCGCCAGAGACTCGGGAGGGTGGGGGGGAGTGGCCTCCATACCCCCATATAAGCAAGGGTTTCTGCCAGGGCCTGGGGTTAGACTGAGGGGCAGGGTCTGTCGAAGAGACTAGGAGGAGCCTAGAGTGGCCTTGCGGCAGTACAGGTCTCCATTGCAGCTAAAGTCTGTGGCTAATGCTTGTCCACAGAGTCATACTCGCCTGCAGCAGCAACGCAAATCCAGCCCCACGTAGTTGCAACATGCTGAGCGGTGTCTTGCATCGCCACGCCACTCACGACAGCCCGTCTTCCCAATCGGGGGCTGAGGTAATCCAGAGGTGGATTTGCTCAGTGTCTTACATGCTGTGTGCCTCTGTGGCAAAGGCCCAGTACAGCAGGCCAAGTTGATCCCACACAAATCCAGCCGGGGTTCTGTTTCTTCCTTCTTCTACACATTTCAACATGTTTCTTTTGATGAAAATAACCCCCCCCAAAAGTCTACTGCACCCACGCTCACAGGGCCTGCTCACCCAGCCAGGAGCCTCACCCACGAGGGGGCGGGTCTGAACCTTCTAGCTGAGATGGCAGGGTCAGGATTTCACCCAAACAGTCCGGGCTGGTGGAAGTGGTGTGGGGAATGTTTTCTTGAGACTGTTTAGGGCCATTATTATCAGTCATTGCTTGCATGCCACAGCCTGTTTAAGTATTGTTGTTGATCATATGACCCTACAAGGCCACATATCACCCATCTTCTAATGGCTGATTTCACCATAACTGAGTCGTTGACTCAAACTGGTTTATTCATTAACATGACAGTGAGTTCCATGTTCGTCAGTGCCCTTCCCAGTCACCGGATCATTGCCCAATTAAACAGCTTCACGATGCGGTCAACATGATGCACCAACATGGGCCAACATGGATCTCACTGAATGTTTCCGACATCTCGTGGAACACAAGCCACAAAGAGTTAAAGCTGTATTGAAGGCCCTACACAGTATCAGTGTAGTGTTCCTAATACAGTGCTCCCTGGGTGCATAATAGTCAACTTATATACTAACTCATATTTAATGGCCAAATAGATGGCTTTAAACAATTTGCGTATTTGCCCATAAACCTGCACCTGCAACGTCAACATCAGTTTTACAACCACTGAAGAGATATACCTTTATATACACTGATCAGGCATAACATCACAACCACCTCAATGTATCTACACTCTTTATCCAGCTTAATCAGCCTTCTATATGATCATACAGTACATAAGTTATTAAAGAAACATCACTACATTCTATATTCTCCTGTGTAACCTACACGACAAGCATGTTAAACATTTCCAAAAATTAAAAAAGCTGTTCTGGTGAACGTGGTCTGATCTCAAAGCCAAACGCTGTAATACGCAGAAGGAATCTGTCATATTTCCCGAAACACTTCAGGGAAAGTACAAAGCCTAGACTCATTAGACTCATTTCAGTCCTCTCTGCGGCGACAATGTAGAACAATAGCTGAATAAATGAACTCAAACGAACTCAAACGCTTTACCCCCTTATAAATTCAGACTTCTTACTCTTGTTCTGCTCTTATTATATAATTACATGTTTAATATCATACTGAGTAATTTACTCCCCCTTTTCCAGTATCGAGTGGTTGGTGTAGCTCAGCGGGTAACACCACTACCCACCAGGGAACCACCGCCACGTGTGGGAGACTGGGGTTCGAATCCCAGTCTGGGTGACTATGCTGTGCTACACCAATAAGAGTCCTTGGGCAAGACTCCTAAGACTACATTGGCCTACCTGTAATATGATTAACCGTGTAAGTCGCTCTGGATAAGAGCGTCAGCTAAATGCCGCAAATGTAAATGCACTTCTTCAAGCCAAGCAATGCTAAAGACACAGCAAACGTTATGAAGGATATTTTAATCTTTCCCAAAGAACAACAGTGTATTCAGGAGGACTAAACTAATTTTATGGGGCTACAAATAAGTGATGACAGTTGATAACGTTGGCCAGTTTATTCTCTCTATGTTTCTGTTTTAGTATGATTTATACACAGCAGTACTTTTAGTTAAACAGTGTGCTGCTGACTGATACAGGTGTCACCTGTCGAAAGTAAATGAAGTCGGTTCTCAATGGTAAGAAACAGCCAAGACTCATACAGTCTTAAGGATTATACATATTGTAGCACTGTAAACGGGGAATTGTAAGTTTTCCCGAATTCTTAGCAGCATTCAGCACTTTACGGCGCTGGCTTTCAACTAACTCACTCAAGTTTAGCAGGCTTCAAATTCTCCACAAGAGCTCACTATTAGCACACAGCCTATAGCACCACTATGCAAAACTGTAGCCTTCGGGGTTGTCCTCCGGAATAGTCCTTAAAAAAAGAAATAGGCGAGCCTCTGTAGGCATGCAGTGCACACTAAACAATGTATTGAGTACTTCACAAAGCTGAGGCTCTCAAATATTTATAAAGATACTGACCCATCTTGTGACAGATGCTCCAAGACGCCAGCAAATCATACTCACACGTTCTGGTCTTGCCCTTCTCTTCAGTCTTACTGGGCAGCAGTATTTAAACCACTTTCAGATGTAACTGGGAAGAATATCGAACCCAGCCCTCTGACAGCTTTGTTTGGGGTTAGTCCGCCATTAGTATCACTCTCTGTTCTGGAGACAGATTTAGTTGCTTTTGTGACTCGGTGGAAATCATCAGTACCTCCCTCTTACTCTTTGTGGATAAAGGAGGTCCTTTAGCTTTGTCAAACTAGAAAAAAATAGGTGTACAATGAATGGTTCTGTTAAGTAATTTGAATTTGAGTTTGTAGAAAAGCTTACCTACCCCACTATCTGTACACCATAGACGACACCGCATTGACTGTAGAGTGCTAGGTAAACGGTACAGTGGATGACTCAAACATTGGAGTCCCCCCATTTATTTCTTTATTTATTTATTTATGTTTATACATTGTGTTCACGAATATTTGTGCTTTAAACATGATTTACTATATTGTCTATATAGTGTTAACCCTTTCATGCCCAGACAAAAGAGCTAGTTGTATCCCTTAATCTGCTCTTCTATTAATCCGTTCAGTAGCATGATGAGTTCTTTTTTAGTATTGTTGTTTTAGGTAGTGTGGTGCTTCGCCACTGTAGTCTGCTCTGCTGTCCTATAGTAACTACATATACAAGGCTCCCCCCACCATCAGGATGGTTCTGAATCCTGGTGATGCTTACTGGTTTCTGTATTTCCTTCAACACTGATAAAAGCACAGGTCTTAAACAGGGTTGGGAAGTTATAAAGGACGGACGGATACCATTTTCCCCTTCCCTGATCCCTAATCCTTAAATACCGGCTGCGTGACGACCCTTTTGGGCCTACTGGTCTGTCTTGGTAATACCCAATACCGATACCAGTATTAACTGTATCTAACCTAAACCTGTGGTGTGAACATAACAGTGACTATTATGGCTTACCAAAACTGCATTTCATTTACTGAAACTAAAACACAATTATATGTGCAACACATCACTGAAACACTGCTGTGTACCCAGCATTCTGTCCAGCACTGGTGATACATAGTGGTTGATTTACATGTCGGACTCTCGTATCCACATTAATCTGTAACTATTCCATGATTTTATTACCATTGCTGACAGTTAGGGCTTCTTGTTCTTCCTGGTCAGGTCCTGCCAAAAGCCCATAAAGTTCATTTGACCATCCTGCGCGACACACTTGTAATATCACTCTTGTACAGCAGGGTAGGCCTGACGGAAACTCGTATGGCTCCTCTGGTGTTCGCAGGACAAAACCTTGGCCCTGTTCTTAGAAGTGAGAGGTCCAGGCCGATTATGTCCGTTCACAAAGGGGCTATGAATAAATCAAAGGCTGATCAGAATGAGTTTGTGCTCAATGGTTTCACCCTACAGGTTTAGTGCCTCCTTTTTCTGGGAAAGGAAGAAGCAAACGTGTGTGTGTGTGTATATGTGTGTGTAACTAATAAAGAAGGGCCTTGAGGGCTTAACCAGGAGCCAGTTAAGTAGGGCAGGAGGCTAAGCTCAGGTGTGATCTCTGGTCACGCAGCTCCTGTGTGACTAACTGTTCCATTTGTGTTGGCACTCAAGGTCAGGTGACAGTTTGAAGGTGATGGGTAAGATCAGGTCGGTCAAGATCACTCGAACACATGTAATGCACTTTCTACCCTTCACCTCCTCTCTGCTTTGCCGTGACCTTTCACACCGCAGGATAAAAGAAATGATGCTGAGATTGTGCTGTGTATTGGAGTTGAAAGGCCAAACGTTTCTGTAGTCTGAACACCCTGACATTCTGGAGCGTGGAAATGCTGCTGTCATGGTCAGCCATTCCAAAACTGACCTCCTCTAAGAAACTGTCCACTATCCAAAACTGTGACCTCCGGAGTTGTCCACTAATAGCCTCACACTGCACGCTGCAAGCAATGTGTCGAGTGATAATATATGCCATATTGTCTAGAACCAGATTGTTAACACATCCGTGCCCTGACATGGGCTGTGTGTACCCTGGAATCTGCTCCTCCATTAATCCGTTTATTAGCATGATGAGTAAAATTTGAGTAGATTTCTTTTCTCTATGCCACACATTACCATTTTGAGCAAGAAAACCTATCAGCAAGAATACGCTGCACCTATACCTACTGTTTATCTGACCAAACAAATCAATAAGATGCCCTTAGCAGTGTGAGTTCTGGGCTGAATGTTGGTGTACACTTGCTACTGCAGGGGGATCCAACAATAAACGAACAACCCAACAGTGAAGGCAAGAAGTGGGTTAATGCAGTTGCTGTACTGATTGAAACTACAGTAAACATGATGCTGTATTGTTGGCCTAAAAAGGCCAGTCGTGAGCTGGAGGTTAGGGAACCAGCCTTTTGACTGGAGGGTCGCTGGTTTGGTTCCCTGAGCTGACAGTAACGACTGAAGTGCCCTTGAGCAAGGCACCTAACCCCCCCCAATCGCTCCGCAGGCGCCGTGGATAGGGCTCACTGCCCGTTTGTGTCTATCTGTGTGTGTGTGTGTGTGTGTGGGTGTTTCACTTCACTTCCTCTGTGTGCAGCACAAATGGCACAAAAATGGCCCTAAACTCTCCACTCAGAGAATGACTGGCCTCACCTAAAGAGGGCTCACACACTAAATGTTATTAGTAGCTGACTAACATGATGCAGCCCAAAGCATAGCCAAACTACAGAGACCACACATTTACAGCGCTTAGCTGATGCTCTTATCCAGAGTGACTTACAAGGTTAATCATATTACAGGGAGGCCAATGTAGTGTCAGAAGTCTTGCCCAAGGACTTTTACTGGTGTAGCACAGAACAGATACCCAGCCCAGGAATCAAACCCCGTTCTCCCACATGGGGTAGTTGGGGCTGTTATGCATTGTGCCACAACAACCAGACAAAAAGCACAGATTTCTGCTTAAACGGGTTTAAAAGGAGGATGTTGTATATCCGGAATCCCACTGCAGTTAAAGCTCTGAGGACACCGACAGAGTCAGACACACTGCAGTTCTTCAGCCCCTAAAACTACCAGGACAGAAATGATGGCCTGTAGCAGTGAAGCCAAATAAGGCTTAAAGGGTTAAAAACCATCCTACACCTGATACTAGAGTTAAACTACAGTACTACAACGCGTTTATATGTGTGGTAATGAATAAATGAGTAGGGAATGACAGCCTGTCCACTGCCCATCACCTGAACAAGGTCACACCTGCTAGCAGAGTATGAGCAGAGTCTCCCCGGGGACCTCTGTGTGTGTGTGTGCATGTGTGTGAGTCCCTGTATGTTATAAAAACACCATTACGGAAAGGAGTAGGTCAACCTGGAAGGGACGGGAAGGTGATTAAGAGGAAAGGCTTTGCTTTCCTCTCCTATCATCAGTTTTTATATTCAATAAGTGTCACATTAAGCAGACAGCACCTGGTAAGACAATCTGGCGCTGAGTGGTGAATGTGATCTGGAGTGAGAGGGAGGGAGGGAGAGAGAGACCCAGCTAAAAAAGCAGACTGAAACACGCATATAAACCCTGCTGGGATGTAGGACCGTGCTTATATACGTGTATATATATAAATATGTATATATATATATATATATATATATATATATATGTCATATACAGTACTGTGCCACAGCCTTAGGCCTTTGTCCCTGGTGTGTATGTTCGCATGTTAAACTCTATATAGCAGTGGAACACATGAAAATACATAATATATCATTTAGAGCTGACCTTCTATAAATCAGATTTTTCCAACCAATGTTAACCGACTGAATATTAATCCATTTAAAAGTTGCACTACCTTAATCTGCAGGTGCATGGAAGCATACGGTCATACAGGTCCGTCATACAAATCTGGCCCAGCTGACCAATTCTTTGATGTAAGAGTGTCTGAACATTGATGTGGCCTACATCCAGAAACTTGTCCAGTACATGCCAAATCCACTCACTGCTGTTATTGGTGCTCCTGGAGGTATTACACACTGTTAGGGACGGTTCAGTCACAGGGGACTCGTTTCCTGTCCAGTGAGTGTTGAGGTTCTGGACTCTGGGGTGGTCTGTCCATTGTTCTGAGAACACCGGCAGCTTCTTTGTTGGATGTATTACTTTTCTCAGTAAGGAGCTTCTTGAACAGCTACACGTCCTTTCAGACCCACAGCACTGAATTGTCCCGTCACAGGGTAAGGCTGGACTGAAACATCGGACAGTGTTTTCGGATCTGAAGCAAGACTGCCACAGATATGATTTTGATTTTCTCCTCCCTCTCAGAGATCAAAGCTTGATGTTTATCTGATGGTGATAATTTTGGTGTTCTACCATGTCATGCTAATTTGTTACGATGCCTGATTTTCGCTGTGTAACTGTTCTGGAAACTACTCTTCCCTTATTTTCCTTCCACTTTCATCTTCTTCATGCAAATGGATTATCTTATATCTGATCTTTATATCTGATCTCTATCTCTAGAACGTAAAGCACAGTGTTCAACATCCTGTAAATGCATGTAAACAAACACACACACACACACACACACACACACGGGCTTCCAAATGAAGCGCAGTTAGAGCTCTCTCACGGCTGTTGACCACCTTAGCAATGCACATATGAGTGAAGATGGATATCTGTGGCCGCTGATGACAGACACCGTTGCTGTTCACTCTGTGGGTGTGCGCTATACCTTTTAATTGGACTAGCTGTAAGGGCAGCATTTCCGTTACTGTGTCAGTGTGGGAGGGAACATGACTGGCAGTAGTTCAGGATTACAGAGGAACGCCAGGGTGAACTTTTGGGTTAGGGTTAAGAGCGTAGCACTTAAAGGAATGTTATATAAAACACTGCAGCCAGTCATGTACACTACGGGTCAGAACTTTGAGTACTTGATGTTTTCGTTAATGTTTTTGATACAGAATTTTCTTTATCAACACAGTGAAGAACGAATGAGATGCCCTCAACATCTTAACATGCCTTCACATCTTCCAGTCAGCCTTCGTACTTAAAAGTCTGAACCTGCTGGCGTTTCAAACACGAGCGCTTTAGTTTATTAACACTTATTTCCATTTGAATCAACTAAACTTTGATTCACTTAAGTACAGGTTTACTGGAAAATGCACTCATTGACAAAAGAGCAGCTGCACAAACAGCTACACCTCGAAGGAATCAGCCAACAGGAATGAAACTTGGTGGGTAGGTTTGACATCATGAGACATGAAGTCAAACCTAGAGGAAACTTATCCTTACTGGTTCTGCTTGATCTTAGTGCAGCATTTGACACAATAGACTCCATCCTACTAGACAGGCTGGAAGACCTCGTAGGAGTAACAGGAAAAGCTCTTTCATGGTTCAGATCTTACTTAAGTGACCGCTATCAATTTGTAAACATAAACAGTGAATCATCCACTCACACAAAAGTAAAGTTTGGTGTTCCACAGGGATCTGTCTTAGGACCTATATTATTTACCTTATACTGTATGTGCTACCACTTGGTAGCATAATCAGAAAACATAACGTCAATTTCCACTGCTATGCCGATGACACACAATTGTATATTTCACCTAGACCAGATGATACACATCAACTTAATAATTAAAAAGAGGACTGTGTAAAAGACATAAAAGACTGGATGTCAAGTAACTTCCTCCAACTTAACTCAGACAAAACAGAAGTTCTTCTAGGGTTAGCTTGGTACAGTTATTGTTTGGATGATGAGTGTACTTCCGAATTAGATATATAAGATAATCCACTTGCATAACAAGGAAGGGAAACCAACTTTAAAGACTGAACTTTGGAGGTGCAGACTGATATTCTTGTAGATTTCTGAAACTGAAGGCAAGCCTGCCAAAAGAATGGAAGCTGTAATAAACGGGTGGACATACTAATGACTGAGAGAAACTGATTTTATATTTAGTTGTGTTTAGTATTTAGTTGTTCCTGCTGTTGTTCTGACACCAACTGGAAATAAATGATCCTGACTTTCTCACAGACTTGCACAGTTATGTGACTTTAAGCACAGCGAATCTTTCAAAGGAAGGCATCCACATATCATACAGAGGTGCGGAGAGTCTGCTTAAGCAGTTAATGGATTGTGAACACGTGTGGGAGGAATTACTAATGCTGGCATATTGGGAACATTGCCACAGTCGAGATGTTGCAATGTTGCTAATGATTAATATGAGGTAGTTGGAGACCATGAGCGTTATCAAATGAGGCTTGGCCACCTGGTCAGCTAGCTGTTGTGTGTTGCGAGCTATGATGGCATTTTTGGGCGAGAGCGTTCCTCGGGTCACAGAACCGCAATGCAGCAGTCGCTATCAGGGCATCGAATGCGTTTAGTGTCTGGTTGACTGATTGGGGCCGGATTGTGAAAAAGGCCCTGACTCAGCCCTGACCCTTCACTGTCCTTATGAACCAATGTGACAGATGAACTTTGGTCCAGCACGACCACAGGCAGTGCAAGCGTTTGTGTATGAGAGAGGAAGAGTTACGAAGGTCATGCCAAAGGGTAAACTAGCGTGTCGTTTTCTCCTTGATCGGACAGCTACTGCCCAAAACCAAATCTGAGAAAAAACAGCCATAATAAACTGATCTCGGTGATCGGTTTGGGTAGACGAGGACAGAAGGCTGAACTCAGGAAAGGAGCGGCGGTGGATTGGAACAGCATCAGAAAATGAACAGGAGAACTATTTGACCCCTTCGCGACAAATCTAACAGCTGACTTTGAGACGCCGCAGTAGGCGAGCAACCAACAAAGAGTCTCTTCACTTGTGCCGGTTTCTGCTGCCCACAGTCCACTACACACCCGATGGCTGACTCTCTGAGATTCACAAATATGCACACCAAAATAACTCTCTGAGAAATGGCTTCCCTTTTCTCCAGCACCTTCTAAATGCCAGAGCTAAATATCTGGTGACATAGACTCGTTTCTCCATCACTACAAATCAGAAATCCCTGATGGAACACCGGCGTAACCACACACACACTTCCATCCGCCTCTCGCGCTTGAAGGAACAGTACGGGGGACAAACCATATTTACACAGTTATCAGTATACAACAAATGCAGTCATCTTCAGTGACGAGTCCCGNAGGGCTGATGTAAGAGCATCTGCACTAACAACCTATCAGTTCATCTGATCATGTGTAACTTAATTTTAATAAAGCAACATACAGTCTTGCTGTGTTTCTCTTTAAGGTGGTATTAATCACAGATAATAATACATCACTGATATTTCTGAACATTCTTCAGAATGGTTTATATTTTATCGACCGTCTCTTCATACGGTACCAGTCAAAAGTTTTGGCACACCCCTCTAAATGGATGATGTTGGTGATCTTAAAGACTCTACAGTCTTACACTTAACAGCTCCAACAGACGAGAGTCCGAAACAGTACATAGCCTGATATACCACATATACTCTTGATGTACCACAGTTATGATATTTCTCCATATCTCCACCTCTAATATATATTTAGTGGTGTAAAAACTTTGATCTCTTTTTCTGCACAGTTTAAAAGCTCTAGTTCCCCTTTCAGTTCAGTAAATATTCATGATGGACAGACCAACAGAATTGCTCCAAAACTGCTTAGAAATAAACTTTGTTCTATCCGCCTCCGCTGCAGGTTAAGAAAGCTGGTCCATCCTCCTGTAAAGCTCCATCTTGGAGGGTTTTAAGGTGGACTGTATAATTCCATGAGTGCTATTTTATAGTTTGGTGTCTTCACTTTTATTCTACAGTAAAGCTTTAAGATACACAGAAGAAGAACCTGCTATAAGTAGAGCCTGCTGAAGAGAACCTGCTATGAGGAGCCCGGTCTCAACTTTTGACTGGTAGTAGTCATTTGAGTGTATCATTATTAGTGGTGTTAAAGTTAATGCATTAACATCAGTGATGAGAACTTAACACTAGCTGAGTAGCTTTGTTTGTTTGTGATGTCACTGAATTACTGAACATAATTCATTCTCATTATTTAGTTCACTCACTTGACTGTAACAGCGTACACAGTATTTACTCTATAAACTCCGTTAGGAGCTGTAATGACAGAACAGGTCACATGACCTCCTAGTACGTCATTAGACTGCTAACACAGTGAGAAGCCTAGTGAGGGTTATGCACTGGAACGACCTCTGAATTAACCTCTCTCATGTTTATACACATTAAAGCATGCTTTAGTTTTTTACGTGTATATATGGAATAATTCTATTCTATTTGTTTATGTAGCTGTTGAGATGATGCTGACTGTTTGCTCTGCTGTTCAGTGTCTGCTAGCAGCTCTGCTTTTGCAATTGTGTGGATTGCTATTCGCTTAAACACAAGATAGATTTCTGTTAACCCAAAAGAGCCTGGATTAAAGAAGCACCAGCCAGAGACACACAATTTATTAATTAATAATGACCTATAGATTTTAATATTGTCACTGTGACATCCTCTTTCTCCATCTCTCTTTCTCCCTCTCTCTGTATCTCTCTCTCTCTCTCTCTTTCTCCCTCTCTGGCCTCTTTCAGCTCTCTTTGTTTCCCAGGGCAACATTGAGTGAAGATGACATTGTTAAGATTGCCCTCAACACACACACACACACACACACACACACACACACACAAAATCCCCCACAGCTTCAAACCCGTATGACCCCAACGACTCCCCACTGCTGCCACACGGAGGGTTACTAAGGTCCCCCAGCTGGCCGCCTCAGAACCACAATGGAGCCAGAGGGCCTGAGTCCGATCCAACGCCTGGTACCTCATCGCTCCGTCTTACAGCCTCAAAGGGGTCTCTCACGCCAACCAAAGGGTCTTTTCTTAGCGAAGCTGCCCGGCCTGACGTCCAGCGCACAAAGCAGGGCACTGATCTCTGACGGCGAGGCACGGGCGGGGAGGCTGCAGACTGATTAAAACAAACAACTGAAAAAAAAAAGAACAAAACAGCCGAGTGACCTCCTCGGGACCACGTCATCTCCGAGCGACACACGGGGCAGCGGGGCTTTGTGTGAGGATCAGCTTTTAGAAGGGCTGTAGAAAAGCTCAGTGTCCTCTCATCAGGCCACAGAGGACAAGAGAATGTGTGTGTGTGTGTGTGTGTGTGTGTGTGTGTGTGTGTGTGTGTGTGTGTGTGTGTGTGTGCACACAGTATACAGCATACACATACATGAACAGGCAACTCCAAAACACGTGCGGACTACAGCATTTACACAAACTACAGCTGCACCATAAAGACATAATATATGATGGTCCATAAAGCTGGTCTGATTAGAATAGCATGCCTCCGCCTAGATGCGCCACAGGAGCCGCATAGATACTGTATCTCGGTATATTTATTATATTTATTGGACTTCTTTATGTGCTATATGTACTGCATGAAAGTGAAATTACAAGTAATGCTGACCTTAATAGTGACGTGAACATTGTCGACAACCAATAGGAGAGCTCTTTTCAGCTCCAAACGGGAAGCCGCGAGCCAAGTACAGGAATGTCTGGCAGAGATTGGACATGGAGGGGAGTCTGGCGAGGGCTCGGAAACCGCGGTTCTCCTGGACTGTTCAAAAGGAGGAGAAGCTGGTGGAGCTGTGGAGTGAACAAGAGTGCCTCTTTGACGTATCTTCCCATTTCTACCACGACAGAGTGGAAAAGGAAAAAAGGTGGACAGAAATTGCTGAAATCCCCAGGGCTAACGCGAGCCCGAGTCATGGGCCCGAGATGTCACAAACATAAACACATCCAAGAGTTTATTAATGCGCAGAAATGCTCAGTAAACAGTCTGATTCTAAATCATGCACGTTTTAAAGCTATTTTCACGTTATCCTATCTTGTAATGAAGGGTAGTTATGCTATGCTAAAGCTAACTAGCTAGCTAGCTAAAACACTGCCGAACGGGGCTACAATGTTTACATTTAGCCTACCAGCGAACATGATGGGAAATAAGCTCAAAATCTAGTTGCAGTCTTGTAAATAGTGAGTCTGCAAGATTCCCAGTCTTTGCAAAATCATAGCCTGTGACTAAAAGTCTGTGACTTGTCTTTAGATGTGAGAGGGTGTCAGACTTTAGTCTATTAAATGTCTTTTCAGAGTCTTTTCAAAGTCGTCTAGTGTATGGTTAGCATGAAGCACATTAGATAATGATCAATCGTTTGGCCTCCGGTGATTAGAAAACCAAAATAATGAAGACCGAACTATTACCGGGCAGCGTTCCATCATGAAAGGATGCTCCTGTTACTCCCAGACAGGCTGTGGGCATGTTTATCTCAGCTCGGGCCAAGATGATGGAAAGTGAGCCTTCGGTCAACATGAAAGGTAAACCCAATTCAGCTGTTAGGAAACACTTTTGTTTTGTTGTTTGTGCAGGATTTCGTGCATGGCAGTGTCTGCATCACAACCCAATTCAGTCCATTCAATTAATCATCTGAAATGTAATCTGTTCAATAAGTGTATAAGATGTATTAATACGTCTAATTGTGCTGAACAATCAGGATCTCAATATCGACCAAAATAATTAATTATAATTAAAAAAAATAAAAAATACTATTATTATTATTGTTATTGTTATTATATTTCATCAGTATTATCATGATTATTATTAACACTGTTAACTCTTTGTGACTGAGCCTTCATTTTCTATTTTGTCTCTCGTTGATGGATCAATATTTCTTAAACCTTGAGCCTCACAAGCGAGAAGGGGACGGGATTTGGTGAACTGCAGTCTTGGTAAATCGAATGCACACCATGAGCGCGTACTGCGGCTGCATCAAGGAACATTTTGCGCACAGCTGGCCCAGAGAAGGTGGAGCTATATCGAGCCCTAAAGTAAAAACAACAACAAAAATGCTACATCTTGTTTGCACACAGGAGCAGTACTGGTCAACATAAATGACCGTATGACCATATGCTTCCATATACCTGTAGATTCAGCTACTTCCTTCACACTACGGTCTTTGGAACGCCCAAATGCAGTCACTCCAGTTAGCCAATCATTAACATCTGCTTTGGAGCCATTTACCACACATGGAACGAGACATTCACTGCACTGTAGATCCTCTTCTCAATCTATGGATCCCGTCACTCACACCCCACAGGGATTTATAGCCCCATCATCCTAGTGCAGTGCAGGAGCCTGAAGGTACTACCACCTTAAACACACAATGTGAACCATTTTTGTGTTCATCTGTTGCTGCATTTGTTAAGCTTCTCTCCACTTGTTCACCAAGAGTTCCCCACAGAACCAGCACTGGCCATCTATTATTGTCACGCGCCCATCAAGCCCTGCATGGGCTATACTGCCTGTGAACTCCATTTCCCAGAACTCCCCTGGTGACCATGTGACCTCTCGCTCACTCCTGGCAGCCAATCCCAGATCGGCCTCGCCCGAGTACTGATTATTCTCACCTGGTGTTTTGCCTTTATAAGCTGTTCAGTTTATCTTCGTCTTTGCGAAGTAACGTTTCTGTTTTGCCAGTACTTACCGTTTGCTATTTTGGTTTTCTGACCCTTAGCTCTGTTTTTTGACTTCCTCTCTGGATTGTGTCTTCTTTTAATAAACCTTTAAAAGCCTCCCTGGGAACGTCCTATTATTTTGCCCGACCCTGACAATTATTCTCAGTAGTGGAGTGAAAGCAACATAGTAGTGTGTGTGGTGCTTGTGTAGTAGCATCGCTGGGGTGTTTAAGCACTGTGTACACACACTGGTCACTTTAGACATGCCTATCAGCCTACACAGTCTAGGTTTACCATTACAGCCTATGACTGATTCTTTCTGTGTACCGTTTGTGTGTGAATCTTCCTCTAGCCCTTCATTAACGGTCAGGTACTGACCACAGTACCGCTACTGGCTAGACGTTTGTGACTGGAAGACTAGTTTCAACCATGCAGTGACAATGAAGTGCTGTTGTTCCTGATAGACCTGTGCCGGTGGGCGTACATGTTGGTGTCACTGAGGTGCTGAGAATGGCCCACCACAGAAAATAATGTCTGGTCAGTGGACAGACAGAACTCATAATGGGGCTGATAAACAGTGGAGCAACAAATAGGCGACAGGCAGCATCCTACAAGGTGCAACCATATGGCAGGTGTACCTCATAGAATGCCCGATGACTGGAGACACAACACAGGTTCTCTGAAGAAACCACCAACTCGGTGTGCAAATAGACACGCACTAGAGTAGGTCACCTCCAGTGTGTGTGCACACACAACGCACACCTACAAGCCACCACACACAGACCTGCTCATAGGAGTCCCATGTCATGCACACACAGTCCCACACACTTGCACAGGTCATCTCCAATGCCTTCTTCATCCCAGCATGTTTCAGACTCTCCTGTCTCCCAGCATGCCATCGAACTTTGATAAGGCTCAGCTGGCAGGATGAGGCAGCATACAGGAATGTCAACATCTTAGCTTGCCTGTCAGAAAAGCGCAGTGGCTCTCTACAACTCCACCCACGCAGGTGCGGTCTCCAGGTAGCCAAAAGCTCAGACAGGCCTTGGTCACTGCCTTTGTGGCAGTGGCTTCAAAGCCCAGGTAAGGTACATGGGAAAGGGGGGGGGTTTCTAAGCAACCGAAGGCTTTTTCTGGCGCTTCATCAAGTTTTCATTTCAGTCAGCCTTCTGTTTTGCTCTCTGTCTCGGTTCTCATACTATCCTCGCTTTCTCTCTCCCTCTCTCTCTCAGTTTACACAGCAGATGGAGAAAAAAGGCTGTTGTGAGTACAGTCAGAGCAGGCCAGGACCAGGGGCACAGCAGGCACAAAGGAGGGGTTCTACCAGAGTGTACCAGCCTCTCTCTTAGACTCGCACGGTGTAAGAGAAGCAATGTCTTGTTTTATATACACCAGCTGATTTTCCTGCACCGGTATGTAGACTGGGACTGCACTGTTTATCATTATCATGACTGGCTTTTGCAATACTGACACAGCGCAAGGCTGCAAAATGCAAATGAACCATCTATAGAGTTGCACTGTGTGTTTCGTCTGTCTTGACTGATGCTTGGGGGTTTTCTACTACAACAGGACTAAACAGGAATCTACATTCTGACCAGTTTTAACAATCAGGTATCTGTAAGTTAACGAGGGAATATCTGATGAGTCACTAGGAAAACCTGACGTAACCCAGAACATGCAGCTACACATTTTCGAGCAGGATCAAGCTGAAGTAACCAATATAATAATAATAATAATAATAAAACATAAAATATAATTATAATAAAAATATTATACACCGATCAGTCATTCCTACATAAGTGCACTCTGTAGTTCTACGGTTCCAGACTGTAGTCCACCTGTTTCTCTGTATACTTTATTATCCTGTTCTTCAATGGTCAGGACTCCCACAGGACCACCACAGAGCAGGTATTATGTGGGTGGTGGGTCATTCTCAGCACTGCAGTGACACTGACGTGGTGGTGGTGTGACACAGCAGTGCTGCTGGACACCTCAGTGTCACCTTTGAACTGGCGTCCTGTGGGCAGCGTCCTGTGAGCAGCGTCCTGTGACCACTGATGAAGGACTAGAGGACGACCAACACTGCACTGTGCAGCAGCAGATGAGCTATCATCTCTGACTGTACATCTACAAGGTGGACCAGCAAAGTAGGAGTGTCTAATAGAGTGCACAGTGAGTGGACACGGTGTTTAAACACTCCAGCAGCACTGCTGTGTCTGATCCACTCACACCAGCACAACACACACAAACACACCACAACATCGGCATAAACATCGATTTCAGTGTTTGCATACCGGCACCTTGAATAGTTAACTGTTACCTGAGTACCAAAACACATCTCTACTGCTAACAAGACTTAGTGTGTTTGTGTGTGTTGTGGGGCAGTGGGGCTTACTGCTGTTGTGATAAGCTACTGCTCAGGTGTAAAGTGGACCCAGCTTGGTTAAACTGTATGCGCTGTGGCAGCATTCTAACAGCTTACTTTGAGTGCTTCACTTTTAGAAGAGGCTGACTCTGCTGGGACTAGCGGGGCCTGTGTGTGTTCTCAAACTTTTGCCCTGGTCTGTATAGGGAGAGATGGGAGGCATGCAAGGCAAGAGCTGTGTGACTTCAAGGCAATCAATGTTCATGTGATGGAGTGATGGATTGTGAAGGATGTGATGGATGCTTGCATGTTGTCTTATGTGTGTGTGTGTGTGTGTGTGTGTTTGATAGTGTGTGAGCATGTGTGTGTGTGTGTGTGTGTGTGAATAAGGTTGTGACTTTAAGCTGATCAATGCATGTGTGATTGATGCTGAGTCAAGAGATGGATGTTTCCAAGTCACTGTATTAGACACTGTGTGTGTGTGTGTGTGTGTGTGTGTGTGTGTGTGTGTGTGTCTGTCTCTGTGTGTGCTGCTCACTGAGAGCTCCCCTCCACAGAATAACAAAAAGGCTACTCTGAAAAAGGATCAGGTTGACAGAGAAGAGGTCTGCTTTATGCCTCTGTAAGAGAGCTACAACACACACACACACACACACACACACACACACACGCACGCACACGCACACACACACACACACACACACACACACACTCCAACACATCAAACCATCTGCTTTCTCAGCCATAAACTTCAGCCAAGGTTCTTTTCCTCTCTTTCTAGCCAGAAACTCATACTACACACACACACACACACAATCCCATGCCAGCTAGACACCTACACACCGCAAAAAAACACTTCTTAGCAAGTGAAATCAAGTCAATACGTCAAATATTTCCCATTATGGGTTTTTAGTATTATAAACTCACCAGGGTAAAAATAAGTCACCTTGTGTGTTTAAGGTGGTACTGACTTCAGACTCCTGCAGATGACGCTGCACGAGGATGATGGGGCTATAAACACCTGCGGGGTGTTAGTGATGGGATCCACAGATTGAGAAGAGTTGGTACAGTGCAGTGAATGTCTTGTGTGGAAAACGGCTCCAAAGCAGATGTTAATGATTGGCTAAAAGGAGTGATTGCATTTGGGCGTGCCAAAGGCCATAGTGTGAAGGAAGCAGCTGAATCTGCAGGTGTATGGAAGAGTACGGTCATACAGCTCTACCAGCACTGGCTAAAATTCCAGTCTACAGGAAATTCTCCTCAGACTAAGGTGCGGTCTGGTACTGTCAACGAGATTCAGTGCATCCTGCCGAGCTACATAGACAATGATAACAATTCAAACATTAATCCACATAACAGTAGTAGGAAGTGGTGCGTGGTGTGTACATGTAGTCACGTATTTGAGTGTGAATGTATGCAAAATCCTAGATGTGTACAGAGGTGCTAGGTAGCACCATAGTTTGGTTTGGGATGACGGTCCATGACTGTAGTGCTGTAGTGATGAAACAGCAGTGCAGTAAGTAAACAGTGATACGTAAACAGCAGGCGGGAGCAGCGGGTATGAGCACACCGAGCGCAATTAAAATTCATATCTGCTTTCCAAAATGGACAGTGAGCTATAGAGAGACGGGTATGAAGGTGCAGTATGTGGGCTGTCAGGTCACCAGTATGCATCTGGATGTTCAGTGTGGAAGTATAGATCTGTGGCTCTGGTTCAGGAGACTCTATTTATTGCTCTAGGGCAGAAACTGTTTCTCAGTCTGGCAGCATGGATGCTGATGCACCTGTCAAGAGTGAAGAGATGGGAGGCAGGGGTGTGTTGAGTCACTGCCGATGGTCGTGGCTCTGCGGAGGCAGCAGGAGCTATACGTCTCCTGGAGAGGCGGCAGCTGGACTCTCTAAAGCACTGCCGATGACCCGTGGCGGGGCGTGTCACTCCGCAGTGATGCAGCTGGTGTACCAAGTCGAGACGCAGTAGGAGCTGTGTGACTTCTTACCAAATGCTGTGGTGCTGGCAGCCCATTATAAAGCCTTTGATATGTGGACACCCAAAAACCCAGGAAAACCTCACACTCAGAAAGCCTCACACTCTGTCTACCAAGTCACCACTGAGAGTGAAGCATGTCCGTCACCCCCTTTCTTAAAGTTGTCGATGAGCTCGGTGATTAGTCTTTTTAGAATTAGCCACGCACTGTCTGACTTTCTACAGAGAGTCTTGCGCAACTTAACTGCTGCGGGGAAAAAAGGAAATCTGACTGACACACAAAACAACCAATCACAGCCCTGCCATTTTGGCATGATGTATCAATCTAGAAAACGGAGTCACGACATAAACAGTACCTCGGGAAACAGAGAAGTATGGGTGGAACGTCTGTTGCTGAGACTACTGTTTGCTAGGCTAAACTCAGGTGGAACAACAAAACCTTGATTCACCTCGGGCCAGTGCAAACCGATACACGAAAGCGTGTATCGGTGTGAGTGCAGCTAGCCAGTCAGCATACACCTGGCAGAATTCTGACAGTGTGGCCAGGTGAACACACTAAAGACACCCGACTCTGCATCTACATGTGGCTGAAACTACTAGAGAGTACAGTCGCCTCGTTACACAGCCCTGAGGAGCACCAGTGAATAAACACCCTACGTTGTACCGTGAGGATCAAGGGTGTCTGTGAGGATCAAGGGTGTCTGGCATGTTGTGATGTGTCTTTGTACAAATCTCTCTCAAAGCACATCACGGTTTTCAGGGGGAGGGCCACTGCCACTATAACGGTACGATGGTGGGTGACAGCCTTAAAGCAGTTAGGCACAGCAGTTAGGCCTGGGACAGAGACACGTATTAAACATACTCTCTAAACAACATCTCTGCCAGCTGAGCACCTTTAAGCACTCGTCCATGAATCCTATCTGGGCCTGCTAGATTCCTGGAGTTCCCACTACGAAACACACATCTCACACAGCATGTCTGCACTGTCAGTGGTGGGTCTGGTGCTGCAGGCTGTGTCAAAATGGGCAGAGAAGCTGTTGAGCTCTTCAGCTAGCGTGGCATCACCAGTGCTGCTGCTGCTGTTGATTAGGAACTAGATGTCCTGCCTTATTGCTGGTGAAGAGGTCCTCGAGTTTCTGCCTGTGAGTGGTTTTAGCTTGCCTGATGCCCTTTTTTCAGGTTGGCTCTGGAGACACAGTTTGCAGCTACAGCAACAGACCCGTAGACGGCACGCTCTAAGCAGATTCCAGACCTCCCTGGTCATCCAGGACTTCTGGTTGGGGAAGACCTGAATGCATTTCCTTACAGTCATGTCGTTAGTGCAGTAGTTGATGTATGCAAGCACTGAGGATGTGTATTCCACATGAACTGCATTTCCTTGCTGCAAGAATATACTCCACATGTGCACTCAAAACCTAGAACTGGAACAGTGCACCCTGGGGCCATGTCTGCACCGTCCTGATAAATGGTCTGACTCTGTTTATAAGGGGTCTGTAAACAGGAGTAAGGAACAGAGAGATACAATCTGCTTGCCCCATTCGGGGGGAGGGGGAGGCTTAGCAAGCATCTTTTAGGGTTGAATATACATGGTCCAAGGTGTTTCTGACTCTAGCGGGAACATCCACACACTGCTGAAATTCTGACAGTGTGGTCCTAAGGTGTACGGTGGTCGGTAGCAGCTCGTCCAGTGCTAGCCTAGCTTGTGGTGGTATGTAAACAGCTGTGATAATGACAACAGCGGAGTCTCTATGCAAGTACAGTGGTTTACTTCAAAGCATCAGATATTCCAAGTGAGGCAAACAGTGTCTGCTGATAATCTCAGTGTCTGTACCCCAGTCCCAGTGTATACACAGAGACTGGTGCCTTCGGTCTAACCCAGTTTCCTACGTCCCAGTCTAGAGTGGGGCTTACTAACTCAAGAGTAGTATCGGAAATCATGGACTGTAACCAAGTCCTGGATGCTCCTCTCGAAGTGATGAGCAGCTGGAGATGATCCATGTTAGCGAGGGGACAAGCATTAGCGTGAAACATACTTAACGACGGAGGTTTGTGTGGCGTGCTATGTAGCGTAGCCTGCACATTTTCCAACTTTGCTTTTCCAACTTTGCTTTTCCAACTTTGACCCATGACAACCGCACTGTCCTTTGTGTACTAGCAAGCCCCTGAAGTTAATTTGTACACAATTCTCTCATGTGCAGGAGATCCTGCTGAGTATATACTAAAACCGTACGTCTATTGTTTGCTAGCTACAGGACTTTACTCAAGAAACAACAGAAAAAGGGTACTTTTGATTAGCAGAGCACTGAGCCAGAGCGTCAGGACACACCACCATCTTGACAGATTAGCTGGCCACACTGCACAATGCTAAGGCCAAACTGTCTGCGGCACAACAAGAGAATTTCCCTAAACAAACCGACTTAAATCAGGGCTTAAGTGTTCAGAAATAGTCTTCAACGATCTCACTGCGAGACACCATTTCCATGTCCTGCCTCTTACAGTAGACTACGGTGATCTGCGCATACAGTACTTTGTAAATGAGTCTTTATGGGGATCTTTTGTTGACATATAGGTGCATTATTCCAGGCAAACAGATGGCAGGCTTCAACACCGCAGGATCTTGAAGCAGATTTGACATTTCAAATAATCGGTCAGAAGCGCCTCACATTACTCACCACACTGCACACCGGAAGAGAGGTAGAAAATACATGACTATCAGAATGAAGGAGGTAATCATACTAGAGTAGAAGCGGCATTACAACATGTTGAGCAGATGGTGTAACAGCTCCTTCAGAGGCTCCTTCGCTGAAACAATATTGACATCGAAAGGAAAGAAAATCATCAAAGGGAATACTCCACACCCTGTTTCACCCTGCCGCCAATATCCAAGAAGATTTACGGTCTTCAAATATTAATTACAGCTGCTGCTGCTGCTACTACTCAGAAGAATGGCTATGGCAAACGAGCTGCTGGCGGTACAGAAGGAGAACGCCCCTAGTAGAGTCCAGGTGGGGGTAATTGCATAGCATTGCCTGGCTTAAGATAAGATAAGATAACCTTTATTATCCCACATGGGAAATTTGCATTGTTACAGCAGAAGAACAGCAGCAGAACAGATACAGAACAAGAGGTAGACTAAAGTGCAGGTTTACAGAATTCAAAATAAGAAATTACAGAAAATAAATAAATCTCTATTCTTAGCTTCAAATGCAGTAAAATACAATAAGAAACCATACAAATACACACTGTAATTGCACAGATATACATTGCACGGTTACTGAAAGATATTGCACAGATATTTTCAAGATATTTCACGGTTACGTTTACTAGCTACACAGATACTGATAATCCGGCAGTAACCTAAATACCGAAGGTATGGGCAAGGTATAGGAGTGCATGAATTATAGTGATGTTGGCAGTCGGTGCAAGACGTATACAGGTGATGTACAGGTAATAAGGTGCAGCAACAAATATTGGTCAATAATTAAGTCACATTGAATATATTGATAGAAATGGGTAAACCTGCTGAAAGCTGCTGAATGTGAAACCATACCCAGTTCCACCTAATACACAGGCTCAAACAGAGAACTCAGATACACAGACCCTCACGTGTGGACATTCCGAGTTTAGTTACACAGCTACGTACGTCACTAACTGTAGCTCTGAACTGAAGTCGTTCTGACACAGACAAGAGTCTTGTGGAAGAACTCTCCTCCCATCTTCTCCTTCCATCAGAGAGCCCTAATACTGCGAATACAAGAAGACGTTTAAAGCCTCAAATGGATTCCATTTACCTCAACACCAGCAGTGTATCTAACGTATTCTGAAGGCCTGGCTTTTTTTGGGGGCTTTGCTGCTCTACCGCAGGAAGGCTCTGTGCTGTGGCTGTGCCGGTCACTCTCATTTCAGGGAATGCTGGGTAATATACTGTCTATCCTAATACATGCAGTTATTGGTGTCACTGATTGACATCATCATTGCTATCAATCATGTGGTTTATTGGGACATACCAATCGTTTTGGTATAAAGGTTATACATACGTTTAGCTGAGTGGTTCATGTTCATGCATGGATGTGCTCGTAAGAACTAATAAGTGGGATCAAAACTGATTTTTTTTAAGGGTTACCCGGCTCTTGGAATTTTGGAACCAGTTCTGAACTGGCTCTAGGTTTCAATACTCAACTCCAGTGGTTGAGTTGCAAGCCAAGGTTCTATGTGTCGTGCCTTCTGAGACACTTTAGTGATCACCACTGGCACCAACTGGCTGTTTGAGTTACAACAGCCTGTCAGCTCGAAGCAGTCTGGCCATTCTCTGTTGACCTCTTCCATCAAGGCATTTCCTCTGAAGAACTTCCTCTCACTGGACATGTTGTTCTTCATTGTACCATTCTGAGTAAATCTTAGACACTGCTGTGTGGGAAAACCCTAGGAGATCAGCAGTTCTCAAATCTGACTGTCTGGCACCAACAATCATGCTAAAGTCAAAATCACTTTTAATCCCCATTCTGACGGTTGGTGCGAATGCTACTCCTGTATCTGCATCATTTCATGCCCTGCATTGCTGTCACACGACTGACTGAGTAGATAACTGCATGAACATCAGTTCCTAATAAAGTCCTTGGTGAATGTGTACGAGCTGGTTGGACATTTCAATACAACACCATGGTCATAATACGGAGGTGGCATCCCTTCACAACTATAACAGCCTCCACTCTTCTGGGAAAGCTCTACACAGGATTCTGGTGTCTGTGGGAGTTTGAGTTCATTCAGGCAGGGGAGCATCTGTGGCATCAGCACTGACATTGAATGAGAAGAGTCCAGCTTGCAACGAATGCCTGAACGCTTCCAAAAGGTATCTGGGAAGGGTGTTTAACAGTGTTCCACTCACACACTAGAGCCACAAGCTAACATGTGGGGCCCCAAGCTAATAGACTAGCCACAATGATGATCCATTAATATAATATGGCACGATTCAATCCATCACTCAGCTACTCTCAGTGATTTGGGAGGATCTTAATTATTTAAGCAGACTGCAATAGTATCCCACATTTGATTCAAATTGGGTGGCACTGGACTGAGGTAAACAAACGTAAAACAAAATAAAGCAATAAATGCATTGGTTGAGATATCACAGGGTTAATGAGCAACAAGAAGTTATTACGCAGCTGGCAATGCTCTGCGCAGTATTATTCACTGATCTATTATTAATCAGACGATTCATCCTCAGCCAACTTTTGATTCGGACAGCCATATTTAGTATCACTACATCTCTCACAAGCTCAATAACCTTATTAATATTCAATTAAATACCATGTGATAACACAACAGTCTTATATAACTGGGCAATACTGGGATACGGTATCACTACTGCCTGTTCTTACAGGCCCATAAAGAAAGCAGAGCAGTGTGAGGCTCAGCTGGATTTACTACCGCCCTCTAACACTCAAAAAAAAAAATCAATGACTAGCTTGAGTAAGTGCTGGTAGCAGTCGCACAAGACTGGCTCCTGTGATTGGTTCACATCAACACCCTGTTTTGATAGCAGCAGCAGAAGACAAGAGTGAGAGAGCGTGAGAGAGATAGAGGGTACGGAGTTATAAGGGGAGTTCATGTGGCTGCTGTCACGCTCTAGTTGGCCTGATGAAAGATACTTGGGACGCTTTTAAGAGAACAGGGGAAGGGTGACAGAGAGAGAGAGAGAGACACAGAAAGAGAGGGACAGAAAAGACCCTGTAGGCCTGTGTCTGGCACTCTCCACTGCTGGCTCTGCGCTCACAGTGGCAGCAGCCTGACTCACTTTTAGCTGCTTGCGCACTCCACACATTTGGAGGACCTGGGACAGAGGAGGCATCACCAAATATCTCGTGTAGGGAGAGAGGAGGCATCACCAAATATCTCGTATAGGGACAGAGGAGACATCACCAAATATCTCGTGTAGGGACAGAGGAGGTATCACCAAATATCTCGTGTATGGACAGAGAAGGCATCACCAAATATCTCGTGTAGGGACAGAGGAGGCATCACCAAATATCTCGTATAGGGACAGAGGAGGCATCACCAAATATCTCGTGTAGGGACAGAGGAGGCATCATCAAATATCTCGTGTAGGGACAGAGGAGGTATCACCAAATATCTCGTGTAGGGACAGAGGAGGCATCATCAAATATCTATATGCCATATATTAAACACATAAGCTCACCGGACAGTAAAAGAGTCCCCTGTGACTGACCCGTACCTAACAGTGAGTGATACCTCCTCGAGCACCAATAACAGCTGAGAGTGGATTTGGCATGTACTGGACAAGTTTCTGGATGTAGGCCACATCAACGTTCAGATACTCTTACGTCACAGAATTGTGCAGTTGGTCTAGATTTGGCACAATTCCAACGAGAATTCCCTGTAGACTGGAATTCCAACGTGAATTCCCACCGCTGATAGACCCGTACGACCGTACACTTCCATACACCTGCAGATTCGGCTACTTCCTTCACACTATGGCCTTTGACACACCCAAATGCAGTCACTCCTTTTAGCCAATCATTAACATCTGCTTTGGAGCCGTTTTCCACACATGGAACGAGACATTCACTGCACTGTACCACCTCTTCTCAATCTATGGATCTTGTCACTAACACCCCGCAGGTATTTACAGCCCCATCATCCTGGTGCAGCACCATCTGCAGGAGCCTGAACTTACTTACCACCTTAAACACACAAGGGGACTCATTCTTTGTTAGCTGAGCTTATAACATCTCTAAAATACTTAGAAATTTAGAATAATGAGAGAATGATACACATTGTGTACTGTGAAAATGTCTCATAATAAGTACCAACCGCTCTTACATACACACACACACACACACACACACACACACACACACACACACAACAAAACTGCTCCCACTGTGAGCTTACCTTACTGTATGTATCTGCTACAGAGCCAGGCTGGGACACGTGTGAGGTCTACCTCCCCCTGTAAGACAAAGAAACTGTCACTGATTCGGAGCAAATACTCTCCCAGCTTTCCAAGCATCAACTACCCACAAACTCCCCGACGGTGCTGTTCTGTTTCCCTTTGCCTTAAGGATTCTCATGTGTACCCTATGCTATATTACATTACAACGGTTTCGAGGGGGAAGAGAGGTACCCGACCCTGCAGCACGGACCACAAGCACCCCGGTGCCTATCGCCATCCACTAATCCTGATTTCTCAGAAACACTCCCCACCCACACTCGCTACTGTGGCAACTGAGCCAGGTTAGGAACAGATGGAGGCGTCAGTGGTAACAGAAAGCCATTAACCAAACCTCCAACCCAAAACCAACAACGTACATGCTCGGACACTGCCCGAGAGAGAGCAGCTCCTGCATAGCTGATAAAGTTACATCTGGCACATTCGCTCTACTCTCTGATATCCTGCAGCATGTACTTCATCAAACACACATTTCCTTCACAAAAGGCATGACTGAAACCAAAACTAAGCTTTAAA
This sequence comes from Semaprochilodus insignis, assembly GCA_034552555.1. Classification (NCBI taxonomy): domain Eukaryota; kingdom Metazoa; phylum Chordata; class Actinopteri; order Characiformes; family Prochilodontidae; genus Semaprochilodus; species Semaprochilodus insignis. The sequence continues at coordinate 9,939,345 of CM067483.1, read as the reverse complement.
TCACCATTCCAATTTCTCCACAGAGAGGCTTGACACTTCCACGCCAGGAAAATGAACGGATCCATTTTTCATGGCCTCTCCTCCGCTGGAGAAGAGACTGGAAAGACCGTATCACAGATCCTCTTCCCGCACTATAGCTGAAGTAAGACACAGCTCTGCTGTTTACGCTCTGTTGATAGGGCCACATCGAGAACCAGCACATCTACGACACTATGCTGGCTCAATATTTCAGCAGCAGACACTGGGCTCAGACTGGGTGAGGAGGGTGCGTGGCTTCTGTCTGCATAAACAGCAAATGATTTACAAGAGGGCGCGCCGATGGGCCGGCGTCACACAGCACACTGCTTTGCAGGTTAGGCTGGATGCAGAGGCAATGTTCCTTTTGACGTAAGCGCTTGGTTCAAGCTCCTCTGTCACATGGGTGGCGTTCATGTTGCTGGAAAGTCATTATTACGCACATGTTAGGACTGTGTAACATATCACTACTGCTTACTGCTACTGCTGTATCAGGCTTCGAAACAGTGAGCTCTCCAAGGTCTGTAGTATTTAAACAACATCTTAAACCAAATCACTAACTCTTTTCCTGGGGTGAGCATCCTGAACCGACTGAAGTATCTGTCACACCCTGCCACGTCTTGTTCTTGTTTGTCTGTTTTTTCTGGTTTTCAGTTTTCTGTTTGTCTTGTCATTGCCATGTGCCCTTTGTTATTCCATGTGCTTCTGTTTTGATTTCTTGCTCCTCCTGTCTCCGCCCTCTTGTCAAGCCCCTCACCTGTCCCTCGTTTGTAGCTCTGCCCCTTCCCAGGTGTTCCTTGTTAGTCTTGTTCACTTATACTCCTTGTGATTCCCTTTGTGCTTGCTTGGCGTTTTGTTTGCTTGGTGTTTGTTCCCCTGCCATTGTTCTGTCTCCCTGCCGGTCATTTGTCTTTGTTAGTTGTTTCTTTTGGTGTTTTTGTTTTGTTTGCTCCTGTACCAATTAAACCCTTGCGTTTATATCCTGCCTCCTCGTCCCTGACCCCCACGTGACAGTATCCATGCTCCACTCACTAACCTGGTCTCCTGCAACAGCTATGGCAAGGTTGGGCAAGCCTTTTAAAACACTGGCAGAAATTCAGTGGAGTGTATGAGTTTTGTTGTTACCATTTGAAGTCGTTCCCAGTTTATTAGAGAAATTCCACCAGTTTTCCTACATTTCTCCATGTTGACTGTTACGATCCCAACGCAATCATTCTGAATGCTTTGGACGTTAAACACACCGCCGCCCCCCCAAGAGAAAGTCAGAATTGGTCACTTTAGCGTCTAGTGACAGGAAGCAGAGGTCCAAACTAAATGGTTAGGATCTTGCTGTGTAGTTTGACTGGTCATTGCGGAGAGCAATAAAACTATAGTTATAGAGCTATCGTTGTGTTTAAGACGTTGCGACCCCTGGTTGTGACCCCAGATTCCTGAGCTGTGATGTTCCTCAATGACTTCATTTACACTAAGTTAATGAAAGTTTGGTATGTACTATGACTGTGTCCTCCGTGCTCTGTCTAGTATGTTTTCTAAGCCATGTGTTTTACTTTGGTTATGTGTGTTTGAAGTGTTTGTCTCCTCCCTTGCCCAATCCCCACCTGTGTTCAGTTTATTGCCCTGCCTTCTATTCCTGTTTCTATTAAGTGTTGCTCATCATTAGTGTGTGTGTATAGATCTGCTCTTTGGCCAGCACTGTCCATGTCTCACAGTGGCTCGTAAGATCGTTCATGTATTTCTTTGAGCAGGTTGTTTATTTTAGCATCTAGTATTTCTTTTATAGAGTATTAGTCTTGGGTATCCCATATTACAGTGCCCTCGCTGCTCCCGCCTGCTCTTTTGACACGTACGGGTATCCCGCCTCCTCATCTGTCTTCCCAGGCCTGCTGTTACAAAATGTTGCCCGTACTGTGGACAGAGCCAGTGTGTTGTATCACAAACAGTGGAACAGACTGCAGGAGGGACATCGCCTTCTGTCTTAATTCACGGCCATCCTGCCCAGCGAAAAATCAGGAGTCCCTCCCCCTGCCCCAGGAATTGAGGATACACTGCTTTGCTTGTGGCGGGATTCCATCCGGTTAAGGCTGAAGCCCCACGGCACTGAAGGAAAAACCACAAAAGGTGCTGCATTTGAGCCGTTTCCCCCAAAACAGAAGCGGGTGACGGCCTCTGAGCTTCCACAGTGCTGCCCACCGCCCGGTGAGCCAGTGCCCATCCTCATAGTGCTCCAGAGAACACCTCTGATCTGTCGCTTCCCACTCTGGAAATCAGTCCCTTCATAGATGTCTGTGCAGGTCCACCTGCACCCGAGGATGTTGGTGCAACCCTGCCCATTTTTGTTCCCATCAGCACCTGAGGATTTGCCGGACCCAGTGCTTCAGAGAAGACTAGCAAGCCAGCCCTGGGTCCCACAGGGCCAGTCTGCTGAACTCTAGGGCCGGTCCCTTAGGTAGCTGCTCTACGCCCTGTTTCAGTGCTTTTACAGGTTTCAGTGCTTTTACAGGTCCATGCTCAGCTGACCACCGAGTCTTTCCAGTTCCTGTCCACTATCTGTCTCTGTCTCTCCATCCCTGCCTCGATATAAGTCACTGTTCCTGTACCAGTCAACGTCTGTGCTCAGCCATCTGTCTGGACCCCTCTGCAGCCCTTTGTCTAGTTTCCTGCTCAGTCCTTTGTCCGGTCCCCTGCTGAGACCCATTTCTCAGTCCTCTGTCCAGTACCTTGTCCCTGGTCTTGCTCCTATTTGTGTTCCGGGTCCCTCCTACCGCTTGTCTCTTGTCATCAGTGTGTGTACATGAACTCCCTTATCTGTGCTGCTCTTTGGCCAGCGGTGTTAATGTTTGTTTCCCGGCTCGTATGGTTTGTTTATTTATTCGTATCTGTAGCTGGTTTATTATTTCAGATTTCTGGTTGAGTGTTTAATTTGATGTGCTCTGTTTATTCTAATGCTCTCCGTGTTCCCGGCTGCTTTCTGATGTTCCTGAAACAGGCTCTAATAGAGGACACACGCACTTGTATCCTGTCTCCTCGTCTTCCTTGCCCGCTCTGTTGTTACAGGTCTGTATGGCGGACCCGAATGTTACATTGTGACCTTCAACTCTCCGCATAAACAGCCAAAACGCTTTGTCCAAACAGCACTATTCAAAATCATGACAGGCGTACATCAGGCATTCCCGATCCTACTGGACTTTATCTGGCAGAAAATACTGCCTAGCTGGCAGAAAATACACTAACAGTACAAACGACAGAGGCGCTGCAATGCAGCTAAAGCTACTCCAATAATTAATGGCAATAAAGACAAAACAACATCAGTAAGACCGGAAAACACTGAAGAGGAAGTTTTACTACCTGCACTGGGAAAGCAGCATCAGTGTTCCAGACTCTGCCACCATACAAATCTGGCCCTACATCCATACAGTCAGGCAACAGCAAATTAGGCTTGGGTAAAACTTGGATAAGCGGTAAAGACAGCAAAGAGACTAGAGATTTTTCACCAGCACTGCCACAGAGGCATCATGGTAATAACCTGGAAGGATCACATTAAGAAGGAAACAGTTCTTCGACACGCAGGTCGAAAGCTTCACCACTCTCACGGCTGAAAGACATCTCAGACATACAGGACGCATCCTACGATGCCCCTCTCCAGGTCCAGGTATTAGAATATGGTACTCTGTCTACATCACGCAGCCCTACACCACTATACTGCTACAGCTGGTTCTGATGAGCTACATGTTCATGTATTTTATGGACCGATGAGTCACCAGACTGAAGGCTGAAGGTGAGGTGTGTGCCCTCAGGGAGGTGAAAGGTCACAGGGGATGTGATTGGTGCCACAGATGTGCCGTTGTCGGTGCAGTGGGCATCAGCTGCTGACTCACTCTCTGGTCAGGCGTATAAGTCGAGGAGAACAGCAGGGCTTGGTGTTGAGGCTTTATTTCCATTACCTCTTCAAATCATCTCAGACAGGTAACACAAAGAAGCTCACCTTAGCAGACAAGAGTTCTGCATTAGTGTAATAAAACATTAAGAACATCAGCTGAGAGAAGCTCGTAACTGGGCTGGTCTGCGGTTTGTTACGTGGTACATTCAGTAGAGTACACTATTTTGTGTGTCACGTGTACTTGACAGCAATTAATGCCACCGCTGACAGCATCATTACAAACACACATAGCTAATGGATTTAAAAACTACCCGTAACTACAGTACACTGACTCCATTAGCTAGAACAGCAGAACCTACAGATCAGGACCTTATCTGACCTACATTCTGTACATGTCTTACACACTCACTCTACACTGTAGAGAGAGAGAGAGAGAGAGAGAGAGAGACAGAGACAGAGAGAGACAGAAAGAGAGAGAGACAGAGAGAGAGACACCTCATAGCAGGTTCTCCTCATAGCAGGTTTATCTTAATGCTTTACTGTAAAATAAAAGTGAAGACATCAAACTATAAACTAGCACTCATGGAATTATACAGTCCACCTTAAACCCCTCCAAAATGGAACTTTACAGGAGGAGGAACCAGCTTTCTTAACCTGCAGTGGAGGCGGATAGAACAAGGTTTATTTCTAAGTCGTTTTGGAGCAATTCTATTGGTCTGTCCATCATGAATATTCATTAACCTGAAAGGGGAACTAGAGCTTTTAAACTGTGCAGAAAAAGAGATCAAAGTTTTTACACCACTAAATACATATTAGAGGTGGAGATATGGAGAAATATAGTACTGGGGTACATCAAGAGTATATGTGGTATATCAGGATATGCACCGTTTCAGACTCTCATCAGTTGGAGCTGTTAAGTGTAAGACTGTAGAGTCTTTAAGATCACCAACCACATCCAGTTAGAGGGGTGTACCCCACCTGATTTTCCCTTCACTCAGTTCTGCAGGTCTTGCATCCTCCTGGGACTCACCATCCTGATACTAGCCTAACCCTCAGCCCCATTTCCCCCAGCACACTGTAGGAACTGCAAGTGGTAAATGGCAGTTTGTGCACAGCTGTGTCAGATACAGCTCACATGCACAAACACACAGACGTACACACATATACACCCAGCCCTCTCTGGAGGGGGAGCACCACAGATTGGTGTTTCTGGATTTCTGCTTTTCCTGGTGGGGTTAAAGACAGTGGGAGGCCCTGACAGGCCTGTGTGTGCCACCTCTTCACAACACACCGCTTGTGTGTGTACTCACATCATTGCATTGTCCACACGTTCAGTAATGTGCAGAAGTCTCCTTCATCTCCCTTCATCTCTTTCACTTCCAGCCAGAACAGACATTAGGTACATGTTATAGATTTTTCAGCATCAGGAAAAAACCTGAAGCCTTTAACAGTCACATGTAAGGTCCCCAACGCGGTCAGCGAGGCTGAGGTCGGTCCAGATGCTACAGGTATTCTGCGATCACCAGCCGCCTCTTCGCCTGACTGCTGGATTTCTGTTCGTGTTCGTGTCCACACGTCCCTCCAGCACCTCTGCACTGAGGGCTCACAGTGGAGCGACTGACACAAACACGTGTGGATCATTTCAGACCTGAAGAAGGAGTGCAGCTAGATTCTCAAATCTCTCATAAAATCTAGGAGCTATGTTTCCCTATATCTTTAAATATGTATATATTTAATTATCCCAGGAAAATAAATAACTGTGAGTTGTGTTTATTGGTAGTTTGGACAGGAAATGATAAAATGAAGGGATGTCTCTGACTTTGTGTGTGTGTGTGTGTGTGTGTGTGTGTGTGTGTGTCTTCTGCAGTGCTGAGGATTGCTCCCTGAAGCTAAAGAGTGCGATAGAGTGTCTCCCCAAAACGACTTCCCTGCGTTTCATCTCTGAAGAGGTAAGAAAGAGGAAGAGGCTGAGAAAGGAAGCTGTGGTAGACAGAAATAATCTCATCCTCAAAACAACACCCACTCCAGAGAACTCTCACTTCTCCAAACACACTAACACACACACACACACACTCATTCACCCACACACACATACATATATACATACACACACAGATACGCACAGATACACAGACATGCAGATACACACAGACACAAGCAGGCACAATCTCTCTCTCTCTCTCTCTCTCACACACACACACACACACACACACACACACACACTAACACACACACAGATACACACACACGCAGATACACACAGATACCAACAGACACACACAAACACACACACTCACAGATACACACACACACACAAACACACACACACACAGATACACACACACTAACACACACAGATACACACACTCACACACACAGATACACACAGGCACACACACACAGATACACACACACACTAAAACACACACACACACACACTTACACACAGGTACACACACACACTCAAACACGCACATATACACACATTACAGGCACACACACACACACACAGACACACACACACTCACAGATACACACACACACTAACACACACACAGATACACACACAGACACACACAAATACACACACCCACTACCACACACACACACACACACTAACACACACACACACTCTCTCACACACAAACACACTGCAAATACACTTATTTACTGGAACTGTGGAATCTTATAGAATGAGCATTAAACAGTGTTTATCCGCACTATCCGCACACCAGAATGACTCTCTCCCGGTCTCGCTCTCTCTTTCTCTCTCTCTCTCTGTCTCTCTCATCCTCTCTCTTCCTCCCTCCCTCTCTTTGTCTGTCTCTCTCGCTCTCTCTCTAATGCTCCACTTCCCCAGAGGCCATTACTCTGTGTTTTATATCATTATTACACCAAAGCCGCTGATAATGTAACATATAAACTGGGATTTTGGGTTTATAATAATAATAATAATAATAATAATAATAATACATGTATTATTTCAGGTACAGTAATATTGTTCATACAGTCAGCCTACACATCTCTGCTACTAAACGTTTATAAAATGTGAACTTTATTTCCACCACTGTTCCCGAACAAATCAGACAGATGTGGTGTGACTACAAAGCCACTCACCCTGCTAAGAAGTCTGGTAAACTGATGCAAACACAACATATTTAATATAAACTCACTGGATTAAAACTTCCCCTTGTGTGTTTAAGGGGGTAGTAACTTCAGGCTCCTGAAGATAGCCCTGCACGAAGATGATGGGGCTATAAATACCTGCGGGGTGTGAGTGACGGGATCCATAGATTGAGAAGAGGTTCTACAGTGCAGTGAATGTCTCGTTCCATGTGTGGAAAATGGCTCCAAAGCAGATGTTAATGATTGGCTAAAAGGATTGACTGCATTTGGACGTGCCAAAGACCATAGTGTGAAGGAAGCAGCTGAATCTGCAGGTGTACGGAACCGTACGGTCATACAGCTCTACCAGCAGTGGCTAAAATCCCAGGCTACAGGGAATTCTCCTCAAAATTGGGTCAGGGAAGGCATCCACCAAATCTGGTCCAACTGCACAATTCTTTGATGTAAGAGTGTCTGAACATGGATGTGGCCTACATCCAGAACCTTGTCCAGTACATGCCACATCCAATCACAGCTGTTATTGGTGCTCGTGGAGGTACTACACGCTATTAGGGATGTTTCAGTCACAGGGGACTCGTTTACTGTCCGATACTACGCTGTTTGTATCTGACAAGATTAAAGTACATTAAAATATACGTATCCAAATCACTACGACTAGCAAGATACATTATTAACATAATTTACATTACATCATAGTTTATATTTGAGGAGTAGAAAGTTCCAAATCATCTGATTTAATGTACGTATGAGCAGATATAGACATTTTATCAGGCCTAGTTGGAACACCACATTAAAACCCCCAGCCCAACATGTGGAGAGGGCACTGTAGGCTTTTAGCACAAAAAACATTTAGAGCAATTACAGAGAGTCTGATATCAGTGTAGAAGCTTTACATCAAGGTGGACCAGCAAGGTAGGAGTGTCTAATAGAGTGGACAGTGAGTGGACACAGTGTTTAAACACTCCAGCTGCACCGCTGTGTCTGATCCACTCACGCCAGCCCAACACACACTAACACACCACCACCACATCAGTGTCGCTGCAGTGCTGAGAATGATTCACCACCCACATAATACCTGCTCTGTGGTGGTCCTGTGGTGGTCCTGACCATTAAAGAACAGGGTAAAATGGGGCTGAGAAATGATGCAGAGACACAGAGCTACTAAGTGGAGCTGATAAAACAGAAAATGACCGTAGACAGAAGGAGGTCCACTCACTAAAGTGGCCGGCTGGTGCATGTGTGAGCATACCGCCAAGACGTGTTCAAGTACAGTGACGGTACAGTTTTGCCATATTCCCCACAAACTGTCTCACATACACATCCATGAAGCACATAACTAGCATAAGGCTTGCTTCTGCTCTCATCCATAAACAAACGCCCCCACTAGCGGGACTTGGGCTAGTTACGTAAAGCAGCTGGCTACTTTTAATCAGGGCTCTGCGGCCAGTTCTAATTAATCAAGATTTAAGACCTGTTACTGCTAAAAACAGACAACGACAACAACGACGACAACAACAACGACAACATCAACATCATCATCATCATCATCACTGGTGGTTTAAGCACAGGTTTAAGCACTGTTCCTTAAGGAACAGAAAGCAGGGTTGTGGAGGAGAGAAGTGAAACAGCTGAGGTGGAGGACGCTGGCAGATGTGCTGTTTTCACCAGCTCCACTTCCAGACATGCAGATTTCTTTGGCTGACATTCTTCCCACATGCAGCATATCAGTTTTTACGAATGCAGTCATACCTCTCTACAGGACGTCCTGCACAGGGGACAGGAACGACGACCCTATGTTCCTATCAAATGTGTGGAAGTGTAACGTGAACAACTCACCATGAAGTACCCGTATTTAGAGGGACCATACCGGACAAACTCCAGTCCACACCAGTCCACACAGTCCATATACAGAAACTGTGCTACAAAAACCGCTGACACTCCAAAAACCAACACATACAAACTACAATCACACACAATTACACACATCCACCTATTCAGCTTACTGCAGCTTAGTCACACACATTCAGGCTGGAGTTTCAGGAGGGTTTCAGCCTAGACTGCTTCACAAATGAGGCACGTCACAGGGCAGCCAATCAGAAAATAGGCAATTTGCATATCGCCAATGTCCAAAGAAAAACGTATCTCCAAAAAAAAAAAAAAAGTATCTCCAAAAGGGCAAAGACCTCACTTAACTTTAATGTAAGTCAGTGGAACCAGACGTTTTACCAAGCACCTTTGGATCGTTTCCGTTGGTCCATTCGTCATGAGATTTCTACACAGGTTAAACAGCAGCTGCTGTGTTCGAACGATGCATAACCGTTAAAATCAACAAAAATGGAGACATATGTTTTTCTTTGGACAGCGACGATATGCTGCCTATAAAGGCAAAGGAACAAAAATGGCTTGATTAATTCTAAGGGTTAAATAAATAAACATGAGTCACGTTACATAAACACACACAAATTTCACAAGTGGACAAACAGCAATGAACTCCACTGAATTCTGTTCTGTACTGTAAGGTGCTATTCTCAGCCGCTGGGACTCGTGACCTGTTATGAGGATCGTGCCAGCCAGGAGACAGACAAGACTGAGACATACCAGCGGACTTCAGAAAATAAAGCTGCTGACAAATTGTATGGAAACACTGATAACACTGCAGGAATGTGTCCTTCAGGCTTACTGTACAAACACTACACACTATGCATAAAACATCAACTCGATAACACGAATCATTAACATGAATACATATTATATTACGTTATATTATATTATATTATATTACATTGACATCGACTATTGATTAAATACTGTGTTCAAAATGTTGTTTAGCTGGTCATTCTGGAAGCACATCTCTCGGTAAACAGTAAACATCAGGTATAAACAGCACTGAAGATACCTCGCCCGGTTCTGTATACGCCTATACATACTCTGAGACTGACAGCTGAAACAAACTGCTTCTAAAGGAGTGAGTCCTGTAGTGGGAGCACTGAGGTGTGTCAGGTGTGACTGTGTGCCAGGTGTAAATGGTTCGGATGACTAACGGGTCAGGTAGGAGAGCTCCTCTGTAGAATTCTGCTTAGGACCCCAGGGAGGTCAGGACCGGCTCTGATTCTGCTGAACAAAGGAGACGACGCCTCAGATCCTAATAACCGCGGAGCCGTCTCCAAACTGCTACGCTTAGCCTGAGTCCTAGACATCCAGTTTGGCTTTAGAGAAAAGCACGACCTCTGACCTCTGATCTCTCTGAAGCCTTGGATACAGCTGATCACTGTCCACTACTGAACAGCGTCTGACAGACAGCAAAGCGTGGCGCTGAGACACATCTAACTCTAACTACGGACCCACAGAGATCAATGCTCAACGTAAATAACACAGATTATCAGACTGGGTCCAGCGACTGGATCACGCTTCAGGGGCCAAGAGCCTTTACTGAACTGGCAGTACAGCGCACCAGTGAGCTGGAGTTCATCTTTCCAGTTACATTAGCTTTAGATTACACTCTTGTTTTTTATTTTACTCTTTTGCGTTATTGAGTAATTTATTATGTTATTTTATATTTTAATGTTGTTTAAAAAAAAATTGTATGTAGATTTACTGGTTTATTGTGATTTTACTTATTTTTGCTCTTAAAATTGCATGATTTAATGATTATTGCAGTTATTTTCATTAACTTTTTTTCATAAGAAATTAGATTTTTTTTTAATGATTTAACTTTTTTTAGCATGTGTTCTGTATACTCTCTGTATTGGCCTAGCTACACTGTAAATGAGGGTTATTCTCAGGGGTCTCTGAGTTTAAGTTAAGGTCGACTGATTGACATTAACAAACAATAAATGTTTATATATTGCCCACATTATAATTATTAAAATAATAATAATAATAATCATTATTAAACTGGGTTAACAAAAAAGCTTTACAAAAAAGCCCAAACAATAAAAACAGACGTAACTAAACAACACCAGAGCGAGCCGAGTCTTTCAGAGGTACTTTGTAAGAGAAGTGATTAACTTCAGTGAGGAACTCCTGACACTCAGAACAGAGACGGTGCTGATGCTGACTGTACCGCTACAGTTCTGTTCTATAACAGTAGGAGTGTAGATATTAATCCTTGCCATCCGCAGAGCATAGGACTCACTCCTATCCGTCCCGCTAATCAGATTAGTGAGGGTGCTAGTAGGTTAAGAGGATCACTCTGGTTAGTCAGATCTTTTAAGCCTCCACAAACACGCCCAGGTAATTAGCAGACAGGCAAGGCTGAAGAACGGTGCCTACCGGTGACTGATTCCTGGTACTGAGTGATCAGTCCCATCATCCCTAAGAACCTCAACCTGTGAGTGTTCCTCAGAGAGCCCTCAGCTCCACAGTGCTACTACATAATTTAGCATCCACAGCAGAGTTATGATGGTAAATGATGTTACAATATAATACTGTGAGTTCCTGTCGAACACAGATCCACCGGCTGTTACTAAAGGCAGCTAAATTAGTCCTGTTTAACTGGATGAGTAAAAATCAGTGTATTCACAGTTAATATTACATATTATTATTATTATTATTATTATTATGATGATGATGTCTGTAAACATTAATATAAATATGGTGACAAACCATGTATCTCCTGGAGGATCCCAGTGTTATAGCTTTGCCATAGTGTCCTGCACTAATCCTGTACCGCAGCTAATGTCCTGTGGGGTCCAGTAGAAATAGCAACGGTAAGCCAGTTCATCACTGCTCAGTCAAAACCTTCCAAACAGGGGCTAATCAAATTCTACAGTTCTACCAGGGGCTAATCAAATTCTATAATTCTACCAGTGGCTAATCAAATTCTACAATTCTACCAGTGGCTAATCAAATTCTACAGTTCTACAGGGGGCTAATCAAAAAACTACAGTTCTACCGTGAGCTAATCAAATTCTACAGTTCTACCAGTGCATAATCAAATTCTACAGTTCTACCGGGAGCTAATCAAATTCTACAGTTCTACCAATGGATAATCAAATTCTACAGTTCTACCAGTGGATAATCAAATTCTACAGTTCTACCAGGGGCTAATCAAATTCTACAGTTCTACCAATGGATAATAAAATTCTACAGTTCTACCAGGGGCTAATCAAATTCTACAGTTCTACCAGTGGATAATCAAACGCTCGTGGGTCGTTTCTGACAGTACTCTATTTTGCTGTTTGGGAGGGCAGACACTGCAGAGCTCCACGCCGGAGTCGAGCCCTAAACAATCTGCACCATAACACTGAACACAGAACTGTAATCTGCTGAGCCCAACACAACCAAGCCAGCGACCAAAGATGCTCAAAATAAGAGTCTGTGTTCTTGGTACGATTGTGATTTAAAGGATCAGATCGACAGCTGGCTCTCACTGGGTTCCAGGCAGGACTCAAGCTGGTAATTTGGAGACGTTCACCCTGACTCAGAGGAAGTTCACCATGGTGGTTTCTGGCCAGAGCAGAAAACAGCGGCGGCAGCTCCATGCATGAGTGCAAGTCTGGATCAGAGAAGGATCACAGATGGTCTTGCGGCTACTCCCCACCTACAAGCCAGCTCATGATCCAGAGATGAGTCAGTGTCTGATAATATAAAGGACCTACGCAATATTTACTTACTCCCAAAATAATCCGCAAAACAAGTTCATACAGGCTTGTTCAGCCACAACGCAGAGCCTGGAGTTCTCTGCTAGCTTGGAGGATTCCTCACTGTTCACAGTTAAGATGTAGCTATGTATCCCTGAAACAAAGCTAGCTAGCTAACCGCACAACTTCGGAATGCGATTCATCTGTATAACTAGCTATTTATGATACACAGTACTGGAAGAACTGAGATCCCTCTCTTATGGTACCATGTGTTGTTAACATTAGTGCTGGAAATGTATTTTAAGACTAATATAAACATATATTAGTAAATAAAATATACACAAATATAAATATAACATGTTTAACTGGATGAATAAAACTCTGCATTTTCACAGTTAATATTACATATTATTATTATTATTATTATTATTATTATTATTATGTAGCACTTTCTCAGCATTTTCTCAGTTCTAACTGATCAGATGTCTGTAAATATATATATGGTGACATGTTTTTTAGGACTAATATAATCATAGTGAAAATGACTATAAAAAATAAAAATAAAAATAAATATAACATATATAAATATAATATACATACATATACATATAATATACATAACCATAAAACACTATAAATATACATACGACATACATAAATATCAAATATAAGACTATAAATATAAATATAATACACATATAAGTAAATATAGCACTATAGATATACAATAAATGTCTTAGTTTTCCACCTGTTACATTTAATTTGGTCCCTGTGTATTGAATGGCACTACCTACACTACATGACACATAGTGGAACGCAGAAAGCCAAAAGTCCAGTTTGCTGCTCAATGATGGCAAGTACCGTCATTTCACGAAACCTATTTCTGCCTTCCTCGTTCCTTGTTTCCACACATACCATCCCTCTGCTGTTACCACACCTGTAGGCAAAAGACAGTCCAGCTGAACAAAAAAAAAATCACTGAGCAGTTTTTATGCCAGGACTATAAAGACTGACCAACAACGTAAGGACAACATGTGTTCAGGCTGCACAAAGTACACCAGAGTGACAAACTGTGACACTGTGGCCAAGATGAAATAGGTGTGCAGATACTTGGACACCATTGTGACTGGACAGCACCTACTGCGAAGGCCGCACAGTGTGGCTGGGTACCACCCCATTGGAAATGGTTTCCGCATGGTCCATTGCCAGAGCGATCGGCATCAGCATCTTTTTTGCTGAAATCTGTTAAATGTCTTGATTCATTGCTCCAAAGCCCATGTGCTGCCAAAGTCACTACAGCGAGGTCCAAAGTTAGTCCAATTAGCTAATGTGGAATAGAGCTCGCTCACATCACCTAACTGCTTACAGCAGGACTGCAGCAAATGAATTTTATGATCCTTATAGGCCAAGCAAACACTGGGGAAATGTATCTTGCAGGAAATCAGCACAGCTCAGAGACCTTCGGCTGAAAGGCAGCAATAACATAATTCCTTAATACAGCGACAGATGCTACGACACCTTCTTCCTGTTGTTGAATTTACATGCAGACACACTCTTCACGCACGCACGCATGTACTGTTCAAATCACTAATTGTACCTGGTCGACGTCGCCACCGGTTGGGAAAATCTCCACAAGTTTCCGGATGTCTGTGGGAATTTTTGCCCCCCATTCATCCATAAAAGCGTTTGTGAGATCAGATACCGATGTCGGATGAGAAGGCCTGGCTCACAATCTCCATTCTAGTTCATCCCAAAGGTGTTCTATCGGGTAGAGATCAGGCCAGTCAAGTCCTTCCGCACCAGACTCACCCAGCCAGCCTTTATGGAGCTTGCTTTGTGCACTGGAGGGGGGCACAGTCATGCTGGAACAGCAAACAGTCTTCCCAAAACTGTTCCCATGAAGTTGGAAGCTACAATTATCCAGAATATCTTTGTATCCTGTAGTTTTCCTTCTTCTTCTCCCAAATCCTGAACAACAGCCCTAGACCACTGTCCCTTCTCCATGAAGCTTGAATGCATCCTGGTTGGTTGTGTTTTCCTTGCATCTGCCAAACCTAGATTTTTTCACCAGACTGCCATGTAGTGAAGCATCCTCCAGGAAATACGCTGCAGGGAAGACCAGGGAAGAGTCCAGGGAAGACATGCTTTGCACCACTCTAGCGGACGCCTGGCAGTGATTTTAAGGTTGGTGTAGCTGCTCAGCCATGTAAACCCAGTTCATGAAGCTCTCGACACACAGTGCTGACGCTGATGTTGGTTCCAAGTGAGTGTTAATGTTAAAGCTACAGCATACAAAGACACTTTGTGGCAACGGTTTGGATGGCCCTTTCCCGTTTCCTGACATGGTTTGACAAGTTTGGTGTGGAGCAACCCTCACACAGTCTGACCTGAACCACACATACTTGACACCTTCGGGATGAATTGGAATGTGGATTGCAAACAGACCTTCCCGTCCAACGTTCCCACACCATGACCTTCTGACCTTACGAATGCTCTTTTGACGGAATGGATACAAATTCCCACAGACGCACAAATTCTTGTGGAAGTCTTCCCACTAGAGTGGAGCCGGTTTCAGCCGCAAAGGGCTCAACTCCATATTAAAGCCCATAGTCTTGGAGTAGGGTGTCCTACAAGCTCATACAGATTCGATGGTCAGGTGTTCACATAACTCTGGCCACATGTGGATAAATCAGAACCGTCTATAAACAGGCAGCTGACTTTCTAATCCAAACCTGCAAAGAGGTTCTATGTCCTCTGTGGGTGTACTACCTAGCACACACAAAAAGACACTCAATCCCAGACTAAATACAGGGGTTGGACAATGAAACTGAAACACCTGGTTTTAGACCACAATCATTTATTAGTATGGTGTAGGGCCTCCTTTTGCAGCCAATACAGCGTCAGTTCGTCTTGGGAATGACATATACAAGTCCTGCACAGTGGTCAGAGGGATTTTAAGCCATTCTTCTTGCAGGATAGTGGCCAGGTCACTACGTGATGCTGGTGGAGGAAAACGTCCTTCTTGGTGGTATGCTGACATTACCCTGGATACCGTGGCTCTTGATACATCACAAAGACTTGCTGTCTTGGTCACAGATGCGCCAGCAAGACGTGCACCAACAATTTGTTCTCTTTTGAACTCTGGTATGTCACCCATAATGTTGTGTGCATTGCAATATTTGGAGCAAAACTGTGCTCTTACCTGCTAATTGAACCTTCACACTCTGCTCTTACTGGTGCAATGTGCAATTAATGAAGATTGGCCACCAGGCTGGTCCAATTTAGCCATGAAACCTCCCACACTAAAACGACCGGTGTTTCAGTTTCATTGTCCAACCCCTGTACAGTGGGTGTTTACGTCCAGCCTCGGTTCGGACAGTGCTCGTTTTCAGACTGGACAGTATTTACAGTCATCTTGGCAGCCATGATATTCCGGTACACACCACAGCAAGCTGGCCCTGGGTGCAGATCAGAAAACAGCCTGTCTTTCAGTCGGAATCTTCCGGGAACAGTTAGATCATGACGGAACAGAGTAGAGGACGGAGAGAGGAATGAACGATGTGGATGAAGTTCCAGAGCACCCGTAACACTGACAACCTGAAGTAATGCTGAGGGGTGGGAGTGTGAAATGGACACATTTCAGGTGGAGAGGATCAGGACTCTTCAGAGCACATAAACGTTTGTGTCTACAGCTTGACAGCACAGAACGGAGGCCGAGTGAGAACGGAAAGGAACATGGTGTTCATAAATGCTAAGCTGTTTTTGATCCTGCTTCTGTTGCTACTCACCTGTGCTTGTAAAGGTGAGCAGGGTAGTTCTGTGTGACAAGGCAAGCAGGAACTCCGGGGCGTGAAGGAGATGAGAAGAAGGAGATGAGGTGATTCACCGAGAACAATAACCCCTCCTTCAAAAGGCTAAGTCCCACCACAGCCTCGTACCTGCTGTGCTACGTCAGCTAGCATGCCAGTCACCTTATCTACAGTACGTTTAATGACTCATTATACAGCACTGAGCCGAACGCTCAAAAACCACACGCTGTCTTTATTTCAGCGCTGCTTTATTTATGTATTGAAGGTTTTAAGTTTTATCAGGATGGGGTCCGTACGGTTGAGCACACTATTCCAGCCTCGCTAAGCCTGTCTGTTTGTCTGTCACCGCCTCCTCAGTGACACAGAGTTTCCTCCAGGGCACCAACAAGCCCTGAGAAATTCTATTTCCCTTATCTCTAAGCTCCTGTTTATGACCACAAAGCAGCCTCTGATCATTCTAATCAGCCACAGAAATCACTGCCCTGCTGCCGAAACATTGGTTTGTGCTATGCTTAAGGGAGCAGCGGTCACAGCGGCTATCGTTAGACATGCCGATTTCCATGCGCATCAACAGAAGGGCTGGAGGGCATGCTCGCAGATAGTGGACTTCACCAACAAAACCAACAAGTCCAAGCGACGTGCGACGCCTCTTTCATGCTCTGTTTATTTCCTGCACATTTCTCTCTGTTATCTACCACTGCTGGTTTCCTGGGACAGACTTTTAGGACACTGTTAGATGCTATATGAAATACCGTAAATTCAAGTTTGCAGAACCTCCCTCTAGAACCGTAGGTTAAAGCCAACAACACGGAAGTACAGCCGTTACTGAAAGGCTGAAAGAATATTCAATGCAGTTAGATAAACTCAACTCAAGTGAGATATTCTAAAAAGATACGCCCATTCAGACAACCAGTACTATTACTGAACTCATGCCGCTCTGTGCACCAGGGTCTTATGGGTCTGACAGAAGCTAATGGAAGTTCAACGCCAGCTACTCACCGGTTGCATGCAGTAGTAGGGCGTCTATAGAGGACCGTCAATCTGCCTGCGTGACACAGCGTTATGAGGATTCCATGTCAGTCAAAAGGACTCGTCCTCTAAAAGCAGGTCTTTCCTGACCACACCGCGTGGCGATGTTCTCTTTCTCAGAGGTATAACAATAATAAATGAGAGAATTCACGCGATCCGGTATCCACCCAGTGCATGTGCTGGTAACTGTTTATGAACAGGTGTGTCCTTTACCTTTAACCTGAAAGTTGTGGCACATTACATTATAAGAGCGGTCATGCGGGACATCACACCAAAGAACGGTGACATTGAGAAACACCTTCTGAATCTGCAAATGGCAACTGGTTGTCGGTAAGGACAGGTATAACAGACCTAATTAAGTCCCAGTAATGCCTCATTTGGACGCGTTTCCTCACCGTTACGGCTACGTAAAAAAGCAGCTAGCAAGCTGGCTCAGGGAAGTGGAGGGAACTGCTGACGGCATGTCATGTGAACTTTGAAACACTCTTATTAGATTTTTGGGAATTTGGACGACCTGTTACTGACGTGCCTTGCTGTGACTGCACTGTAGCATCTTTGGTTCTTAACTTCTATGCATTATTTATTTAATTGAATACAGAAGTACACATCTAAAAAATAATTGCATCATTTTAAATAATATTTGTTTTGACAACAACAATAATGATAATAATAACAGTAATAATCAGTAATAACTAATAATGCACTGAAGGGAAAATTCCTGGCTTTATTTATGTCTTGGAATAAACATACTACACAGTAAAACTTGGTAATAAATACACATGGTTAAATGGTTAAAATGCAAACTTAGACTTTTACAACTTATAAA
Source organism: Semaprochilodus insignis (assembly GCA_034552555.1). Classification (NCBI taxonomy): domain Eukaryota; kingdom Metazoa; phylum Chordata; class Actinopteri; order Characiformes; family Prochilodontidae; genus Semaprochilodus; species Semaprochilodus insignis. The sequence continues at coordinate 9,921,081 of CM067483.1, read as the reverse complement.
ACCTGCTTCTAATAAGATAAATACAAACACAGATTAATATGCAGAAGCAACCAACACAAAATATACAGTAAACTCACGCTATCTGATCAGTTTTCCCACTGTTGAGCTGTTCAAACACAAATCTGCACAAAATCACTCTCTCATTTTCATTATCATTCAGATGTTTTTGTTGCTGTAAATCTAATAAATGTCTTATTCTGTTTCTGGCCAAACCTTTCAGCTGAAAACTGGAAACGCCATTTTTACCATTCTCAAATTTGCCTTAGTACAAACAACAACAACTGCCATGATAACACTTCTCAAAATCCAATTTTTCACCTCACCAGTAAAATGAAACGCATCCTCAGCTTTCCTTACAGCAAATCTGAATATTCAGTCTCTGCCCTCACGAGTCCATCTGATAGCAGCAGGCCAGTAACCCAGCATACACGACTACAATAGGAGGCAGAGTCGCCCTGAACATGAGATTACAGGTTCTGAGTTTAGGGCATAAACACAAGCCACTGTTTCCGGCACTGCTTATAGTAGCACTTTAGGGTCTACAGTATTCCTCTGTTCCGAGCTGATACTACGGATTAAAGCGGTGGAAAGTCTGCTCTGCCTTACTAACGGAGAACTCCCAGGAAGTACCAGCACACACAGAGAGGTCAGCACTAAGTCAAAAAGTGCATGTGGTGAACAATAACACAAACCCATGTGTCTTAAACAGATAAAAGCCGATTAGCCGCCAACACGCCCCGCCAAAATCATGTCTCTCTGAACCAGCGGCTCCTCGCGGCACCCATTACAGACGATTCAGTATCTGATCCCCGTTACAGCAACCTGCGCCTCCTCAAAGGGGCTTGTATCATCGCTATTAGGATTAGTGCACAATTAAGCCCACCAATCCACTGATCAGATTACGTCTGTGGAGTCGGAGCCTCTGCGCCCTACCAGCCACAGCCATGACCTCCTCTGTCTAACCATTCCAGGGAGATGAAAGAAGCTGAAGGGAGTGGAGGGAGATACGGAAGGATGGAGAAAAAAGAAGAGAAAAAGAAGGAGAGGACAGCACACGGCAGGAGGAGCGGGACTGTTTGGGGGTCTTGAACGTCTGTAAACATCTGGGAGCCCGCAGCCCCAGTTGGCAGGAAGTGGTAAAGAGAGTGGAGAAAGGAGGACAACATAGTTAGGGTGACATGCCTCAGCTTGCCAAACCCTCCCTGTCTCAGGTGCCGACTCCAGAACCAGAACTGAGGAACATAGTCCGCTGATATGCAGTCACTTACCCTCCTCACTAAGAGTAATGAGTCTGGAACAGGGCTGCATAACACACCGCTCCTCGATCAATACTGTGTCGTCGCCACCAGCAGTACTGATCACGAAAGCGTGCAGCATCTGACCGCTCACTGAAGGTTTACTGTGAGCCATGAGCATCCTAACTAATCGCGGGGCCCTGTGGGTGTTAGGGAGTCACGGCGTCTGTAGTTAAAGACATAGCAGGACCTTTCCTAACCCCTTCCTAAACCGTGTCACTCCAGCGGTTCACTGATGTCCTCCATGTGCTGGAAGGTGCTATAAGAGTTGAGGGGAGGAACCAGGAAAGGAGTGCAGCTTTATTTTCTTGTATTAGTAATTTATGAAAAATAGATTGTGTTAATAGATTCAAAGAAATGGGAGGTTTAAACAGGCATGACTGAGATAAGCATCAGAGCAGGATCCAAACCAATGAACAACAACAAATCAAAGCTGACTGAGACGGAGAAACGAGAAACTGAAGCACATACAGACTAACAGAGCATTTTAACTAGACCTCTTGAACATCTGAGCTGGGTATTCCCTATACCGAACATCTCTACTGTTAGCTGTTTGGCTGATTTAGCTGTCTACCTGCTCACTACCTGCACTGTACACTACCACGCGTGCATCTACAGTTTACCACCATGTACTTAACTGCACACCTGTTTACCTCAACACACTGAACTCTCCGACACGTACACTGAGCTGTATTTCGCTCTACTGCACCTCAGTAACATACTGACGCACTGTTACTGCTCTGCACATCTGTGTATTTACTGTCTATGGACATGCTGTATTGTGTCTCTGTCTGTTTGTCTTTACATTGTTACTAATTCATTTATGTTTTAATTACTGCACTGGAGAAGAAGCCTGACAATGTTCCGTTATACAATGTACAACCTGTATTGGTATAATGGCAGTTAAGTTGAACTGAATTGAATCTAGTGTCTGGGGCTCATTCGCACCAGATTCAACTACCAGTATTAGTGCATTTAGTCCAGTTACAGCACAAGAACCGCCGACTAACATGCATCTTATCACCCATCCAAACATGATCCCATCCACCTTGCTTTTTTACATCAACCCTGGTTTTTCAAATGTGCGCATGAGCAAAGAGTGAGGTCCCCAGGCATCCACCTAAACTACACACTCAGTCTTTTCACAGTGGTGTAAACTGTATTTGAAACGATCTGTTTGGCCCAGCAGTTGCAGAGCGAATTCTGCCCAGTACTAATGGTGGTGCAATACTGTGTATATCTATATGGTGTGATGTGCAGTAAAGCAACCTGTTTGTTCCATAAAGCCATGCCCGTGTTTACATCTATCCTCTCTCACCCTCTGCATAACCCCGCCCCAGTTCCTATTTCCAAACTTTTAGTGTTTAATGTTAGTTGCATGGGGTGGCACGGTGGAGCTGCGGGTAGTGCTGTCGCTTCACAGCGTAAGGGGCCTGGGTTCGATTCCCAGGTGGGGCATCCAGGGTCCTATCTGCGTGGAGTGTGTATGTACTTCCTGTGTCATTTGGGTGTTCCGGTTTCCTACCAAAGACCTGTGGTCAGGTGACATGGAGATGCTAAACTGCCTCTGTGTGTAAGTGTCTGCCCTGTTTCCTGCCTTCTGCCCTTTGACAACTGGAATAGGCTCCCGCCCCCTTCTGTGCCCCAGTAGGATCAAGCAGGTTAGAGTTGGTGAGTGTTAGCAGTGTAATTTACCCAATCTAACCCACTTAACCCGGACAATGTGGTCAATCAGCCAAGGCACAGCTGAAGTCAATATTTTGCTTCTGTAGTGTACAGCTGGAGCTACCCGAGCTAACATAGCTAAAAAACACTAAAACTCAATAGTCACCCAAATAGCCAAAATTATTCCTGTCGAAATACATGATCAAAATCTGCTTAAAACACAACCAGGTCTTCATTAGAGAACTGAGACATGTGAGTGCGGATTAGAGACCAGTATACAGTTACTGTGAGCTATAAAAAGGAAAGTCACTGCTTCCTGCAGCCGTCTCCATCAACACCAGCAAAGGACTCAAATTTGGGCTCCAAGCATGGCTTACCTGATACACTACATCTGAGGCAAGTGGAACAAGTGGCACGGTACAGCGTGCGGGCGGTAGAGATCCTTACCCTTCCTTGCATTTTTGGAGGCGGGTATATGTTTAGTTTGTGATACAGGGAGGGGGCGGGGCAGGGTTAGGTAAACGTTCGATGCGTACAGCGATTCCTTAAGCATTTCCAAAACTATGGAGTTGGATTTCTCTCTGGGTATATGTGGCGGGCTGAGAGATGGTTTTGTAACCAAGCACAGGAATACACGCTGGGCCTTGAAGTGCAGTAAAGAAACGTTTTCCGTGGTCATGGTGGGAGGAAGTGAAGCAAACAGTCAAGAGCTGAGAGGAGTTTTACAGTCCTGGGTGATGGATCCACCATTCAGATGACGTACTTCCTTCTGTTGCCCTTAAGGTAACAAAGAACACCACAGTGCACTGACTGCCAGGCAGTAAGCCTTCTTAATATGGCTGCGCATGAAAAACTATCTGCTGCATTTCAGACACTAAGACAGAAACTCACAGGAACAACATCCCGTCTATTAAAGAGACTCACTGTGGTTCCCTATCAAAAGTCAAATCAACACACACCGCTGTATTATAGCCGTCAAACCACTAGCCGTCTGTTCAGTGGGGCAGGAAGTAAGAACGAATTCAGATCTAGCATTCAAATGTTCTGCTGTGGCTGCTCCACGTCTATTCAGTGTAAATCAGACATCATAAGGCCTTTCACACCCTCCATACTGGAGGTCTTCACTTATAGTTTTCCAGGTAGGCAAACTAACCCGTGTACAGTGATAACAGTCACTGTTACCTGCTTAGGCATCAATGATTAATGCTGGTAAATGGTACTACACAATAACACACATGAAATGTATTCTAATAAACTATTTCATTTTGAACATACTTATACAATCTAACAAGCTCTCCAAAGCCCTCTAGAGCAGCACTGTAAAAACACACCCATACCTTTCAAAATATCTCAACTTACTTGTTAAAAAAAATAGAATTATTAATAGAATTTAGACCTCATTCTCCACCGAAAAGGTACACATCACTGCTGACAGAAATATAAACCTTGACTGCATAATGTACTAATAACTGACGTGCAGAGGCAAAGGACAGCACGGAAATGACTAAGGTGACGTTATAGGTCATTAATAAATGAAGCATCTGCAGAGCTATAAAAGCTGAAGGTTTAAGAGCTCCAGATATGTGCTCATGAATTAGACTGTCAATTATTTTCCTTGGAAAGAGAAGCACGAGCTCTCTCCAAAAGGTCCTTCACTGCTGAAAACAGAGCACAGCAAGGTAAGGGCAGCATAGCGCGCCTGTTTCCCACAGGCTTCCCAACCATGACCTCCTGTGCTGCTCTGCTGACTTCTGTCTTTCACAGAGCTGAGGGACAGACAGACAGACAGACAGACAGACAGACAGACAGGGCTGACATGACCGGTGAACTGCCGCTCACCTACTTTGACCTGCTCAGCCACAGTTAGCTCGGAGAGGGACGTGTAGATACAGGAGAGCACAATCTCCCGTCACGTGATCTGGAGCAGGTACATGCGTTCCATACTGTCTGTCTTTCCTTTTACCTGCTGCTGAGATACAATCGGAGGCTTTGGCCTAAGAGAGGATGGGAAGTGTGCATGCTAAGAATGTAACGGTGTGACATAACATACGGCATCAAACTGCATCACAGCGTATCGTATCCCATAGCACTGTAGTGTAGTACTGTAGAACGGTTACTGTGTTATCTTGTGGGTAGGGTATTAGATTGGGGCTCATGTTCACTTGCGACCTGAAAACTGTATTCATCATTTCCATGTAAAATCAATCTTTTTAGCCCTAATACAATCAAATACTGCACTTTTACGATGTGTTAACGGTGCTGAATGTGTTGAAGACATCACAGTGTCATATGACGTAAGACCGCTGTGCATCACCACACCCCTAATGCACATCCACACTGGGCACAGTAAAATGTACTGGCGTGCGTAACTGCGTAAGTCTTATCTATCGCTGTAACTAACCCAGTGCTGCCCTTACTGTTGGTGGCACTTCAGCGTGAGCAGGCACATTCGGAATGGAGTTTATATCTCTGATTAATGTTTCAGCAACAATAAAAGGCGAATGAAGTGTGAGGTAGACTATACAGCCAAAACAGACCCCTCCAAATGATCGAGCTCAGGCGTTTCAGACAACTCAGTCGCTAACAATCTCCATAAACACACACCTGCAGTAGAACGGCTCATACTAAAGAGCTCAGTGGCTTTAAAGTCAGGATGTGGAAATACGTTCTCCAGGAACATCCATCACCCCTCATTATCTGGCAGTCTACTGGATGAACCTGGTCGGTGCCAAGAGAATGCTACGTACGGGGACGCATAGCGTCAACAGTGCAGTTTGGTGGATAACGGTGTGGGGCTGTTTTACAGGGTTACTGTTCGGCCTTTCTATAGGGGAATGTTTATGCCATAGAATGCAAAGACGTTTTAGGGAATTCCATGCTTTCAACTTTGGGGCAACAGTTTGGAGAAGGACTGCATTTCAACTCTACACAAAGCGACATCCATAAGACACGGAACAGCGGAGGCTGCTTGAGTAGGTGTGATGAGTAAGTACCCACATACTTCCGGCCATTAGGAATATATTCCCATTCATATGATTGCGTGCCCGAAAACAGAAGCACTAATAAATGTAGGAAGCCACAGTATTAAAGGAGACGAGTACACCAAATGGCAGAAACAGCTGTTTTTGTCTCGGCATTGAAGCATTAACACAACACAAGAGGCCCGGTGATTAAATGCTAAGAGTATGAATCAGCGCAAGGTGCAATCCAATCACATCAATCTGCTCACATCCCAGTGAATCCTCTTACCAGCCAAATCCTCTGACCGGCCCACAGCGATGAAGGATGACCACACACTAGCCTCCAGTCAGCTATGAAATGAAACATACATGGATGCCCTTGACTTGGATCAGGCTGAGGAGTCTTCAGCTGGGCATTGGGCAGGTTTAGCTGACCCTTGGCTCACCTACCAAGCTTAGATCCTGCACTCCAATCTGCTTAATATGACCATCCATGGTAGGAAATAATACTCCTTTAAGAGGCATTTTCAGCCACTGGTGACTGAGATTCAGAGGCAATTCACTCAAATACAGCCTCTAATAATACATGGAATATCAGACTATATTCACTTCATTAACACAGTTAATCAGGCAGGAGAGCATCTACACATTACCCTGGACATACACTCATCAGCAAACAGCAGCACAAACAGCTGCATCCAGAAGGAATCGACCAACAGGAATTTAGTCTTGGTGGAGACGGCACCGTGGTCAGTGCCAAGACGAACGGTTTGTTGTCACGCGCCACGCGGCCTGGTGTCACTCCACCTCCACCTCTACCGCACCATCTACAGCATGCATTGTAGACAACTGCATGGGATGGATTATCACAGGGCACCATTAGGAACCTCTACCACTTGATGCCGAGACGTCTGGCTTGTGGGGTAGCAAACATGGCGGCCCTCTCACACCATACTGAGAGAAACTACTTCTGTATGTGCAGCTCAATAAATATTGTCCATATCAGTCTAAATCTATCATCATTTATTGTTCCTGGTAACCTTTATCTTCCTTCCCAATAGCACTGCAATCCCACACTTTCTTCTGGGTGCAGCTGTTCTGATGGTGATGGGTGGATATAAAATGTGCTTTCAGTCTTATTGGGCTAAAAAATGACAGGAATGGTGGTGGATGGTTTACACTGAGACATCATCCAGTCCACTAACTTTTTATATAACATAGTGGCCCACTGTCAGTATGGATGAGCCCGTTCTTGCTATGATATTTATCCACACTGATTTATTATACAGTATTTAGAATATAATACACACTGATTTATTACTCGTATATGAAGGCGAGCTGGAGATAAATTAGTTTGGCGTTGTATATAAACACTTAAAGTTTCTAAAAGCTCTGCTTAGTGGAAAAGCAGGAAAGCTCTGCATAGCGTCGGTCTGATTCGCCTCAACTCTACTGGCCTTGTTTGCTTTTCCATTAGGCAAAGCTCTTTCCTGGTACTACCTCTGGCATCGTCCCGTCCAGGAGCCAATACCAGAAGGTGACGTAATAACATTGGACACTATTGACTGATTATTCGGAGAGAAGTGTTGAGAGTAGGAAGCTGGCTCTTAAAGGCACAGTAACAAAAACAGCCATTTCAATTCTAAGGGATAAAGATGGGTTGGGTTAAGACGGTGGAGAAATGCCCAAGAGCTGCCACCTCTGTGGCGCCATTCATCTCAAGCCAATAAACACAATGAAATACAAAGTATACACCCTATACGCTGTTATTTTAGTTCTGCTGCACAAACCAACACACACGTCCAAAGTGGACCACAGGGGAACGACCAGAGAACAATACGCGGGTATTTTTTGCCCCTGGTTATTTGCCACTGGACCCTCCTATAGGAGTCCTGCCTAGACTTTCCTCTGTACGGCTTCCTTCGCAGCGCTCCATCCATCGTTTTGAGATGCGTAATTGTTCCAGAGAGGCTCTAAAGAAGCCACAAGCCATTCTGCATGCCACAGGGCATGCTCATCTTGAGCTGAGGCAGCAGATTAGCACTGGGATCGGTGCTGAGCACTGCAGAGTGAAGTGCAGCGTAGGGAGGAGGTGAAACACATAGGAAACACTCCCCCACTTCCACCTCCTGCTCACCTTAGATATAACACCCCTCGGACTTTAGTCTCTCTCTCTCTCTCTGCTGCCTTTGCTGCCACTGTGTGTGTGTGTGTGTGTGTGTGTGTGTGTGTGTGTGTATGTGGGACATGTGCCAGTGTGTGTGAGCAGGTTGGGCTGGGTGGGATCTGAGTTACACAATGACGTGTTGGCATGGGGATGATGTGGGCTGGGTAACACCAATCAAGAACACCCAGAAAACGTGGTAGGCTCCTCTGGTCTAATCCTTCTGACAGCTTGGCATGAGGATAAGGTTAAGCTACGTGAAGCAGTCAGGGAAAAGGAAGTCATCAGGAGAAGGAAGAGGAAGCCTGAGAGAAGAGTTTCCTCTTCCTGTTACAACTCAACAAAAGCCCCTGACTACAAAGTGTACATTCCGGGATGCACAGTATATCGCTTCAGCATTGCCATCACAGCATATACATGTGCAGTACTCACACCGCAGGACGTGCAGTTGTCAAGTAGAACAAGTTAAATGAAACGGGTGGGGGTCCAACTTTATTGCCGCTTCACAGAACAGAAAAGCTGCACGGCTCCCGGAGGAGCAGTCACGGTGCTCACTAGGGATGCACTGCATGTTCGGCAACCAAAATTATTCGGCCGAAAAACAGCAACAAAAAAAAAATCCCCCTTCGTTGTTCGAGTTTTGGAATAAATGAAAAAGCTGAATAATTTATAATATATAATTAATAATGGTGTTTTTAAGGCCACTGATAACTTTTTGTAGTTCCCAGACGTAGACGGAAACCAGAGCGGAATGTTTACTCCTTAACTTCAGGGCTAGCGCCAACTGCTCTAGGCTAACAACAACTTGAATGCCTTATTTCTCCACTGCAAGTCCCACTCAAGCAGTGCCATAAAATCCCAGCCCCCGTGGAGTGAGGCCGTCTTTGTGAATGCAGCATGTCTGCTGGGATGGTGTTTCTGATGGTGTATTTAATCTGCACTTTAGTGATTATTTTTTACTTCGAAACCAAGACAGAAATGCATCCCAGACTGCCGAACTGTTCTGGCCCAAATCTGGCAAACATTCCCCATTTTCATCTGGTCCACTTGCCAGATGCGTTGACAGCACTTGGGTGGACCGCTCCCGGTAGCAAGATGTGGGCCACATACGCGCCTTCGACCTAAAGTTTAATTTTGTTCCGTTTAGGCCCAGAATTTTCATTTCGGTGCATCCCTACGCTCACCTACTTTTGTGTTTGGTGCCCCAGATAACATGGTTCACACTCAGAGGAGTGTTAAAAAAGTCATTTCTCTGAGTAATGTGTTTAAATAATGCTGTTCATCATCCGGTAAAAAACTCCGGAATATTTTCACAATGCAATATACGGTATATCACAGGGGGACAAATTATTGCAATGTCAGTGTTTCCAACGTCATGCAGACCTATTTACACTGTTGCACACATCTACAAATTCTACCTACAAACATACACAAATATTAGGGAAAATGGACATGCCGAGACTGCGGATGTGCATTCCGACCAGCTTTGATATTCGAGGGCCCGTAAGAGTGGATGAACGAATATCTGGCTAAATGCAGGACACAAGGCCAAACCAAATAAAGGATCCCTGGGTTAGTGTAGAGCTGTAGGCTTGCCTTTTTAGGATGCAGCACCGGTGTTACAAAAAGCACAGCAGCCCACAGAAGACACATCAGTAACTAGGAAGGCATCGACACAGATGCTGGTATTGGGTATCGGTATGATCCCACGCTCATGTACTCGTACTCCACCTCATAAAAATGTACCGATACCAGCGCCTGATCCTGAGTGATACCACGTGGCCTAGCCTGACTATACGCTACCGTGCTAATGAACAAACCAGTCAAGTTAGCACTGAACAAGGTTACTCCACTGACCCAGAGAAGTGCAGCTGACTAACAAGCCACATCAGCACTCAGCCCCTCTTCTACTGTGCCCTACTGACCATCGTTACTGAACAAAAACCGGCTCACACTGTGTGTGTGTGTGTATAATGTGAGGCTGGGTTGAATTGCTAGCGAACAATGAGGGGTAAAGCAGATGTGTGAGAACTGCCCAACTTGTGTTATAAACCTTCCTTCGTTGTTAGCTGCGTTAGCGTCTTAGCGTCTTAGCTCAAGAGGCTAAAACTAAAGTAGCAGTCTTCACACACCAAATATGTTTCGATCTATCAATTACATCCTTTAAAATCCTTACAATGACTTAATAACTTTATTATTCAGTTACTACCTGGAATATAATACGAACCAGCTCAGCTATTAGGCTTCAACAAAGTTCAAATTCCACAACGCCGACCTTGATTTCCTTGATCCGCTGAGGACTCCAGCATCTCATGCTAGCATCAGTGCGGTCTGCCAAACGTGTTCTAAGGACATATCCCACATCGATTTAGCGCATAAGTGAAAGCTCATTTGACACAATCAACCACACATCCCAGTTTAGCACCACAACAGTAGGACCCAGGAGACGATTCCTCCGACCTCACATAAGAGAGACAGTGCCTGCTTTAATTGAGTCTCGCTCGCAGGCAGCCGCAACAACCAGACTACAACACGACCAGGAGGGGATGCTGCGAGTCACGTGCATGTTATTTCCGTGCATACGAGGGGTCGAGCGAGGTTTCCCATTGGTCCATTCCTGACCTCTCTCTCGCTGGCTGCTGGCTAGCAGAGGCACAGCAATTCTCCCACGGGCGCGAGAGGAACGCTCCTCGTTGCAGAAAGGTATTTATAGACTATGAAAAAAGCTCCATGTCATCGGGGCACTGTCAAATCCGATGGGGGCAAAACACAGTCAGCCTAGAATCTGCAAAAACACACACCCCCTACGCACACGCAAACTTTCGCTATAAGTGGACACCTCTTTGGGATTAGTCACGATCTCCCAGCTGTCTTGCCGCTGTCTCGGCGTGCAGGAGGGAAGGAGATGGATATTGGAGATGAGTGCTGCCACTGTCCCTTGTTGTGGAGGTGGGCCGTTGCAGCAACCGACTGCTCATCATGCAAGAAAGCTCTACGCTACGGCCATTAGGCTCCCTGCCAGATATCCCTCTGCTTATCTTTCCACTTCATCATCCATCATGCACATACCACACATGCATCTCTCACACACACACAAGCACGCACACACACACACACGCATGCACGCACGAGTGGTGGGAGGTATAAAACTCGCTGTGCCGTGACAAAGATTTCACCATACTGCAGAATTGGCCATGATATTTTCTAAAAGATTATTGATCATATCGCAGAAAACACCTACACAGTCCAGTACAGCTTAGACCTAAAAATTCTACATTGTCTTCTATGTGCTTTATATACACTCATCATCAACTAATAGCTGCACAAACAGCTGCACCCAGAAGGAATCAACCCACAGGAATGAAACTTGGTGGGTAGGTTTGACATGGTGAGACATGCAAACGATTCAAGTTTCACTCTCAACCGCACATGTGGCGTAAGCAAGGACGGGTCTTATCGCTGTACCTGACTGACCCAACAGCCACGACTGCAGACTTTCAGCCAGCAGTGGTGCCCTCCATGAGTCATCCTGTTAGTGCCAGCACCATTGGCAGACGGCTGCACCACGCAAGACTACGTGCACGCAGACCGTTACGACAACTGCCCTTAACATCACACCAATGTCGCCAAAGACTGCAATGGTGTTGTGCCAGACTGTCGTGAAGTGACTCAGAATGGTCGCAGGTCATCTTCAGTCCCGCTTTTATGTTGGTGGAGACGACCAACGAATCTGTGTGTGGAGGCACTGTGGTCAGAGCCAAGATGAACAGGGTTGTTGTCACGTGTCACACCTCCAAAAGGCCTGGTGTCACTCCACCTCCACCCCTACCGCACCATCTGCAGGACCGTGTGAGAATATTCAAGCTGCATGGGATATGGATTATCATAGGACACCATTAGGAACCTCTACAACTCCATGCCGAGACGTCTGGTATGTTGGGTTAGCAAACGTGGCGGCCTGACACCATACTGAGAGACACTACTTCTGTATGTGTAGCTCAATAAATATTGCCCATATCAGTCTAAATTTATCATCATTTATTGTTCCGGGTAACCTTTATCTTCCTTCCCAATAGCACTGCAATCCCACAATATTCCTCTGATGACTAGTGTATATTTTTAATTCATTAATCCTTTTCCCAATATGGTGATCATCGCCTTTAAAGAACTAAAGAAGTTTACTATTTTGAAATATAACAGATTATTACCATGTTATTATTAGAATTACTGTTGCTGCCTCGGATATGATGATGTTACACAAGGGGGAAACAGTTTAGTTCATATCAGCCACCTTTAACACACACACACACACACACACAGACACACACACACACTGGGCTTCTCCATATTCCTGATCCAATGTCGTCTTCTATGGAATACTAAATCACCTGTTGAAGTGCTTTTCTTTCTTCCACCAGGAGAAGCAACTACACCATCATTAAACCCAATCAGAACCTCTCCCCCAACTCAATGCTCACATTGCCATGGAAACTCAGCCAAGAGTAGGCTTCTGATATTGGCAGAATAGAGCGAGCGAGAGAGAGAAAGAGAGAGAGAGAGAGAGAGAGAAAGACAGAGATTCTTGTCAATCTCTTCTCCTCCATGCCTTTTTCCTGCTCCATTGACCTTCAGTTCATGCTTACAGGAAGTGACGTCATTATTGTATGTGCGTTCCACCATTTCACCATTTATTCACCACAAGAAGAGCACAAAACCACAATGATCTTCACTGGGTTAATCATTCATCATCACACCTCACCCCAGCGGACCATCCTCCAATTGTCTAACATGGCAGTCATCAGGTTTTCCTTCACATTATCGTTCATTATGGACATGTCACGCGACCGCAGGAACTCTAAGGTAACCTGGAAAAACGAATCACCTTTAAAACTGCATAGCATCTCATTACATCCGGATCATCAGCTTCGGTTCCTTCATAACTGGGTTCATGAAGAAGAGGAACTGCTCTTCACAGTTCTTCCAATGCAGCTGCTCTGAAATCCAGCTCCAGACCCCTAAGGAGAGTCTCCAGGAGCCACGGAGACGGGAAAACACCTTTAGCATGAGGAAGAGGAACTGCTCTTCACAGTTCTTCCAATGCAGCTGTCCTGAAATCCAGCTCCAGACCCCTAAGGAGCATCTCCAGGAGCCACGGAGACGGGAAAACACCTTTAACATGAGGAAGAGGCGTTGAGGGGAACCACAACTCAAAAGGAGAACCCGTCTTCCTTTAGGTCGGCCTTAGAACGTGAATAATACAAGTTTACCATCAAAAACACACTGAGGCACAATGAGTCACCATTTACTGCCGACTGCCCCCACCTCAGAGGCCAAGAACAACCAATCAGATTCTCCCACCTCAGTTTAACATAAACCTCACTGTGACTAGGCCGGAGCGGTGGAGGCTGATTTTCAGACCGAGCTCAAAACCAAAACTGAAAGTGCAGGTTAACGCTTCACTACTCCCGATGTGTTCCTACTAGCCATCAGTCAGACTGAAGTCTGTATACAGGTTTGAGCAGGAAGTGAGAAAATCAGGGGGCGGTTCTCGTAGATCTGTGAGCTCGGAAAGCAACTCGATTACATCCACATCTCTCTCGGTAACTCAGACCCGCAGTTACAGCTCGGCGAATGGAAGATCACTGTGTCCTCTTTCAAAAAGCTCGTTAGGCTTGCGAAAACACAAAACAGACCCACTTACACCTCATTAGCGTGATCTCATCTATCCCTCTGATATGGTCCCAAAGTTCGAAACTGCCAGCTTCAAACACGGCACAGTGTGGTACACCTAAGTCACAGAGTGGATTCCTGTAGAACAGTAACAGGCTTCACATGCTCCACACATAACACACTACAATACTGCACCACAAGGAGGGACACGATTACAGACCCCAGCTTCCCGTCATGGAGCTTCCCGTTTACCCTTCATCCCAGCAAACTACAGCCTTCACTGAGGACAGCACACATACAGTATCATCGGTACTGAGAACCCTAATGGGTGACCAGATGCATCGGCTGTGTCCGCTGTCACGGAGGATCTAATCACCTTTATCACAAACGGCGCGCAGAGCAAGTGAACCATAGAGGAGTGTCACTGTATCCGGGTGCAGAAGCAGGAGAACACCGCAAAGCCAGCACACGGCTAGAAAACCCCAAACGGCCGGGGCATTACGGCTGTACGTCAGTTACACAGTGAAGGAGCAAGTCGGTCGGAATGGAGCACATCACCGAGTGGACAGCACGGGCAACCACGCCGGAGACGCAGTCCCGGAGTGCACAGAGGTTCAGCATGTTACGACGTGGTAATTAACACCGTGACTCAGTCACAGCCTAAACTACTCAGAGCCTAAACTAGTCAGAGCCTAGACTGGCCAGAGCCTAGACTGGCCAGAGCCTAAACTAGTCAGAGCCTAAACAGGTCAGAGCCTAAACAGGTCAGACAGTAAACTAGTCAGAGTCTAAATAGGTCAGGGCCTAAATTAGTCAGAGCCTAAACTAGCCCAAGCCTGAACTGATCAGAGCCTAAACTAGTCAGAGCCTAGACTGGTCAGAGCCTAAACTGGTCAGAGTCTAAACTAGCTAGAGCCTAAACAGGAGTGGAGGCGACAGAGAGAGCTGAGTCGTGCCCGTTATGTGGCGGACCTGCTGCGGACTGGGCCCCTAGCTTCCTCCATAAAGCTAGGCTGCGGGGTAAATGGCCGGCTGGCTTCATGATGGCGCTCCCAGTGTGGTGACCGCTAACCGTTACCGCGCGTGTGTCCGGTTTGCAGACACTCACACACTCGGAAAGTGGTCGTCCGCTATAGGCCTGCAGAGTACGGTCACGGTGGGCTACCTTCGCCAGCCCACATGTTTACACGGCACTGACCCGAGCCGGACACGATTCGCGTTTAATGTCCAGCAATCCGCGAGTCACAATTTCACAGCTCGCGACAAAACGGATCACACCGCGGCAGCCAGCGTCCTGTTACCGTGCCTCCTGTGAGTCACCTGCCTGTGATGGCTTTCCTCGTGCTGCTGCTGCTGCTCTGTTTATCCGCTCAGAAAGCCAAACGAGGCACGACGTGAATTCTCACCCGCTGGCGATTCTGTAAAACCATAACCCCGCTGATCGCACGGAGACCCGCCGGTCAAACCGTGCACACGCCGCCCGTATATGCACCTTAGTCCGCCGTTCTGCCCGGCTCGCCTGCCATTATTCTCGGAGCTCTCGGTAGCAGTGAGGCAGCTAGCAACAGGCCGGAAAATAGAGGGACTGTCCGTCGCCCCGACTTCCTTTTGTTTCTAAGCCGTAGCGGCGACGGGCTTACCTCGATCGTGCACCCAATAACCGGAGTCCCTGTAGAGTGGATCTGGCGCCTAACGGAGATGCTCGGACACGGAGCTGCTTGCGTTAAGGCTCCGGCGGAAACAGGAACTGAAGAGCCCGGGTTGCTCGGAGAGCTGCTACTGCTGCTGTGGGCTCTTCAGGAGGCTCTGGCTGGGCACAGCGCCGGAATGCGCATGCGCACCTCCCACTGCCCTCTTGCTAATGGACTGTATTAAAGCCCGCGGATGCCAGACTCCATCCACTCGCTGGGCTCACCTGAGCTGAGTTCACACAGAGCTTGAGGAGTCATCTCAGAGAGGAGGCGGTCTAACACAACAGACGACTAAACCAGGACATAAATCAATGAATAGAAATCACTAGAAATGTTTAACACTCTAAAATAGCTGGAATTCAGGTGAATGTAATTATGTTATGAAGGGTAAATACAGTTAATCAACACTGTGGGGTGCACAGTTTGGGCAATCTCGGCCACCCTCTGTGTTACTGTGAAAAGCTGATTCCTAAAGTCATTAAGTTAAAAACGACACGTTTCTTTGATATTTTAAGCTGGAATACTGCTTTATTTCTGTCTTTTACCGTTTTAAAATGACAAAGACAGAAAAGGGCATGAAGAAAAAGTGTGGGTACCCTCTAAGTATAGTAGGGATGGGCGATACCACTCATTTCCCCTGCAAACTAATACCAAGTAATACCAAGGATACCCAGTAAACAATGGTCGTCCGTGGACGTATAAAATGTGTTTAAATATAGTCAGATACGTGATTTCAACATTGTTTCAGTGGTTCAAACGGTTCAAATCTTTGCTGGGTAGTTCCCTTTTACCCGTCTCTGTCCACAGGACGTGTTTCCAGAATACATCAGACTAGATTATATGTTCCTTTAAAAACTTCTGATGCTACATTTTGTCTTCTGATGACTCTTCCATTAAAGTCACATATGTGTAGGTTTCTCTGTACCGTAGAACACTGCACCACCTCTCCAGAGTCTGCTGAATCATCCTGAAGGTCTTTTTTCCAGTCAAACAGGGGTTTTGCTTTGCCTTTCTAGGGATCCTATGAGGCGAGATCTTCGCTGGGTTACTCATTCATCATCACACCTCACCTCTGGGGACAATTATCCAATTGTATAACATGGATGTCATCAGGTTTTACTTCATCTCGTTATTCAGACATGTCACATGACAGGAGGAACACAAAAGGTAACCTGGAAAAACGATCACCATTTAAACTGTGCAGCATCTCGTTACATCCGGAGCATCAGCTTTGTGTCCTGTTATAACTGGGTTCATGAAGAAGAAGGACTGCTCTTCACATCTTTCTCTGTTATTGTATTACCTGAAAGCCAGGTATGCTGTGACGGAATCTGATGTGCACGTTCCCCCATTACTATTACTATCTCGAAGCTAACAGTCTGTCTGCTCTCTTTGCCTGAGCTGAACTGCTGCCCATCCTGTGTGGTCCAATGCTCTGCTCTGACTGGGTGCCACTGCTTGCCTCTAACCACCACGGAGCTCCTGGCTGTCCTGCACTGTGGAAGCTTGGCCTGCGTCCCGCTGACCCATCCGATGACCCAGCTACTTAATTACAGACTAATCAGACTTTTATTTCTCTGTCTTCACTCCTTTCCTTTGCTTGTCTTGTTATCTGGTGTTGACCCGAGGAGGATGGGTTCCCCTTTTGAGTCTCGGTTCCTCTCGAGGTTTCTTCCTTTTAACTGAGGGAGTTTTTCCTTGCCTCTGTCGCCCTGGGCTTGCTCACTGGGGGCTCGGACACCAGATTCTTTGTAAAGCTGCTTTGTGACAACATCTGTTGTAAAAAGCGCTATATAAATAAGTGTTGACTTGACTTGACTATTTAAATGATAGACATTTTTACAACTAGCACTGCCCCAGTGTCTTTTGACGACTGTTCCATGAAGGTCATATTTGTGCAGGTGTCTCTGTACAGTAGAACAGTGCACCACCACTTCAGAGTCTGCTACATCAAAGGTATTTTGAAGTGAAATAGGTGTTTTGCTTTGCCTTGCTAGGGATCCTATGAGAAGAGATCTTCACTGGGTTAATCATTCATCACCACACCTCACTCCACGCTCCTTATTCAGTCATGTCACATGACAGAAGTAACAAAGGTAACCCGATAAAAATGCTGTTTTGTATTCAGATCACCATTTAAACTGCACAGCATCTCATACATCGGCTTTATTTCCTTTTATAACTGGGTTCATGACGAAAAAGAACTGCTTTTCATTTGCTTGCATAGCTTTCTCTCTTGCTGTGCTACCTGAAAGCCAGCCGTGCTTTGAAGGAATCTGGTGTGCATGATTACATTTTCCCATTTGCCTCATTACTATTGAAATGATACACATTTTTACAAGGAGCTTGTCCAAGAACACCCAAGGAGCATCTCCCAAGAGCCACGGTGATGGGAAAAACACCTTTGGCATGTCCACAGGACTTGTTTCCAGAACGACGTTATACTTAAATGATGTCTTCTGATGACTCTTCCATGAAGGTCAGAAACAGAAACTGGGCTTTTGCTTTGCCTTTCTACCGCTCCTTTGAGCAGAACTGTTTCTTGTTATTACAGGCCTCAAATTGACCTCCACATTTGTAACTACAGTATTTATAAAGTATGACATTCACATCATATGCAAAGTAATGGGAAATCTGATGAGAGGTATGCAAAAAATGATTCTCTAGTGAGCAGTAATCTGTGGAGGAAACAGTCATGAGAGCCTCTGCAGAAGCATGCCATTTCTGCTCCTGAGCACCGTCATGATAGAGGTGACAGTGATCAGATTATTGTCACAGCAGCGCCACCCAGTGTTCTGAGTGAGGAAGCACAACACAGGGATTATGTGAGGTCTTGTTTGCGCTTGTGGTCATAAAATCATAAGTGTCTCCACTGTAAATATATTGGACTTATTTTCCTGACAGACGCTTCTGTTCAGAATCTGCTGGCAAATAAACCACAGATGCAGACCTTAGAGCTGATCTGAGATTAGATCTGATACTTTGAATAACAAATACAAAAAATGAACCCCAGCATTTCTTCAGATGTTCAGCTGTCAGCCTACAAGGCTGCATTTCCTCTCCAATCCAATCCAATCCAATCCACAGAGTGCCAGTGACTCTGATATCAGTTCTAAGATCATACATTTCAGTGTAAAGGCAGGACAGGGCCAGCCACACTAACAGTAACAAGAGGAATAAGAGTAACCATGTGATCTCTGAGAAAAATGTAATAAGTCAAGTCATGTGAACAGACGTTTAAACAAACGTTATCACAAAGCAGCTTTACAATACATCCAAGTCCGAGCCCCCAGTGAGCAAACCGAGGGGTGACAGTGGCCGGAACTCCCTCAGAGCCTCTCCTCCTCTGGCCGACCCTGGATAGCAAGACAGAGCACAAACACGATATGAAAAGGATCTGACTAAGATTTTAATGTATAGTACTGCATACAGAGAACAGAGATGCAGCGTGTGATTGTGTAGAATACACATGAATTAATCAGTAATAACTGATGACCAAAGTTTGTTTTGATACAAGCTAAATCTCAAATCTCCCCTTATTCCCTACACACATAGTGCACTAGGTAGGCTTTCATTAAGGAGGCACCATGGTGCTGTCGTCTCACAGCAATAAGGCCACAGCAATCCCGACTGGGGTGTCCGGGATCCTTTCTAAGTGGAGTTTGCGTATTCTAACTGTGTCTGGGTGGGTTTCCTCCCACAGTCCAATCAAGCAATCAATCAATCAATCAATCAATCAATATGTATTTGTATAGCGCTTTTTACAACTAATGTTGTCTCAACGCAGCTTGCAGTCCAAACACATGCAGTCGGGTGAACTGGTGATGCTAAGTTGCCCCCTAGGTGTGAATGTGTGTGTCTGTGTGTCTGCCCTGCGATGGCAGCCTGTTAAGGGTGTTTCCTGTCTTCTGCGCAGTGAGTGCTAGGATAGTTTCCAGTGACCCCCCTGACCTAGAATCAAATCAAATCAAATCAAATTTATTTATATAGCCCTTTTGTTGTCTCAAAGCAGCTTTACAGAAATTCAGTAGTAATAATTCATTAAGGAGAGAAAAAGAAAGAAGCCCCCAGTGAGCAAGTCGAAGGCGACGGTAGCAAGGAAAAACTCCCTCAAGTAGAAGGAAGAAACCTTGGGAGGAACCAGACTCACATGGGGGGACCCATCCTCCTCTGGTCAAAACTACAATTTGAAATTGTTCAAGTAACATCAATTGAGTATCTAATTATGCTGATCTAGTCGTAGTGGTGGCAATGAAGTTAATGAAGAACTAATTGTGAAATAATAGTCTGATGCAGGTAGCAATAGCGGAAAAATTAGTCAGCAGGAAAAGCCTGGTTAGTCCTTCATCGGCATTAGGCTGGGCAGGAAAGCAGCTGGTCAGGGACAGGTAGCAGGGAAACCCGGTCAATCTTCCTTCAGTGTCTGGCTGGGTAGATAGGCAGCTGGTCAGAGGTGTGCAGCAGGAAAGCCGCAGTATCAAGCCGGACTGGAGGGCAGCAATTAGCTCGTTAAGAGTAAAAGAATATGCAGCATACCCTGCGTTCTCAGGGTGACATGTCACCAGGCAAGTTTATTTGTATTTTTCTCAACAGCTTGGAACTGAACATGGAAGAGAAGCCCATAACCGCTATTTCTCCTTGTCCTCTGTTATAGGATGCATTTTTGCACATATACAGGGTCAATTAGAAGAAAAATGAAGTATGGAAGAAAGCAACGGATATTGTTGGCGCCTCTAGTCTGAGTAGTTAACTACTCAGACAGCAAAATTGTTCTGGTCCAAATCTGGCCCACTTGCCACATGGGTTGACAGCACTTGGGGGGAACTGCTCCCGGTTGCAAGACGTGGATCACAGATTAGGGTCACATACACACCAGATTAGGGTCACATACACACCAGATTAGGGCCACGCCTCAGACAGAAGTAGGCACCTCTACTGTATTAGTGCCAGAAGTGGACCAAACCTGTTTGGGACAGGTGCATATTTTAAATAAGTGGGCTGCCTTTGGCTTACCGCAAATTGCCAGGGCTGATGGTGGGCCAGCAGTGTCATCGCTTTCCACATGCTATCCGGGCTAGTGATCACTTGATAGCTAGCTAGGTTAGCCTGCATGCTAACAGGCCAATGAAGCTAGCAACGAATGCAAGCAGTTAGGTATCCATAAATAGTTAGGTATCTATGCCTATGTGCTTTCGGAACTAGCAAGCTTTTCTGGACCTTGTGCACACACACACAACACAAGGCAACCAGCATCGAACACACCCACCAGAGACAAACTCAGGGCGAGGTAGGGGACTTGTTGCCTGCTAATGTGGATACAGGGATAGAAGATGACTGACATAGTGGAGTAGAGAGCCTTCTAGCTTCTATTTTAACCACAATACACTACACTTTCTTCCCTTCCCATTATAGAGCAGGTGTAAAACACAGTTCGCAGCTACAGACAGATAGTAAATCTGACAGGCTGAGGAAAGAGGATGCAATGCATTATGTCATAAACGCTGTCTACTGTTACAGCCAGCCAATCTAATGTCTGTATTGAACACTGCCTGCTGGAGTTCCTCTGTTTGGCTGTTTAAAGAAGGCAGTGTAGATGTATCCTTCACCGCCTTACACATCCCATAATCCCATTCGGTTAGGGAAAACAAGGAGCAGACATGAGCACTGAAACAGTGGAACACGCTGCCTAATACGGAGGCAGTGTAGGCAGCAAGGCATGGAGACAGCTGCCTCCAATTCCGGACACAGCCACTGTCTGTGTTTATGGTGATGGAGGACGCGGAGACTGCGCATGCGTCTAGAGCAGTGACACTTCCATAGCAACCACAGAAGACAACATGGTGAGAAGCGAATCCATCTTCAGCTTTTTTGTCTAATACAGTTACCGGCCCGGCACACAGGAACCCAGGCGCTTCACTGTATAACGACACGGCGTCCTGTAAACGAATTAGCCGCTAACCTTACCGGCTTGGTCACGGGGAGATGGGCTGTTGTGGTTCGCCGCCGTGCTAGCTAACTGCCGTTACCAGGCTAGCCAGCTAGCGTTAGCAGTGTGAACCGCTAAGCGGAAAGAGATCTGGAGTCACTTTAGGGATCTGCTCCTACAACAGACTGACCGAGAGGAATTAATGTGATTCATATTGACGTGTTATTAGTTAGGCATACAGTTAATGAATATGCTGTAGAATTAAGGCTGGTTGTTATTATGAGTGATTAAGAAGCTACATCAAAGCGAGTTCACATATGTAAAGTCAGCTAGCCAGTTTTCTGCAGGGCTTTGGAATACGAAGTTAGGGTGTCTTTTAAAAGGCTGTTTTTATTTTGTGTAGGCAAAAGCAACCACTATTAAAGAGGCACTGGCAAAATGGGTAAGGACTTTCAGACATAGCCTTCATAAATCACAGCTAATCGCATCACAGCTCATCTCAGTGTAACAGTCCTGACTGGGTTTCATTAGGAGGAGAAGTCTGGAGAGAAAGCCGGTGAAGCTAAAGCAGTCAAACTATATGGCCAAATCCCTCCAATTGAAAAGATGGACGCTTCGCTCTCAACCCTTATTAACTGCGAGTGAGTTTCCCTTTCATGTTCGACCCCTGTGGTCCATTTGTCCTTGCCCTTCACAGTTACCTGCCCCTGATAGAGTCATGTTTGTTCTTGTTTGTTGTCCAGGAAGCTGTCGCTGTCCACGAACTGCATTGAGAAAATTGCCAACTTGAACGGGTTAAGTAAGTATACACGGTTATCATGCATGAAATACAAAAACATGTTTTTGAACCGTCTCAAGCGTCGTGACATTTGGATGAAGGAAAGGTGTGATTTTGCTGTCTGTCTTAGAGAATTTGAAGATATTGTCTTTGGGCCGAAACACCATCAAAAACCTCAACGGACTAGTAAGTAAAGAAACGGGGCAAAATATGGGGTAATAATCTTAACTTTATTAAGTTATTGGGCTGATTTAAAAATTGGAGTTATGGAACTTTGAATAATAGGTTGGCAGGGCAGGACAGATACTTGTTACAATGACTTACTGTTAGAAGTACTCAGTTTTACTGCTGTTAGCTCAAAACCAGTGCAGAACTACGTTCATAATAGAGAGAGAACTTGCTTTTCTCCCTCTCTTTAAAAAAGGCAAAATAAATCAAACAGTGTATCAGTGAGACTATTTTTACCCCCAGTGGCTGGCTGAAGAACAATACTGTCTGTTTAAAAGCACTTCTGTTTGCTGGGGGTTGAAATGAATGTTGAGCTGGAGCTCGGAAAAAGTACAGAGAAACTGGACTTAAAGGAAAGTGTGAGTTCAAAATCTTCCGGTCTTTGCACAAAGACAAATTAGAATGATTGTGAGCAGTTTCATGTTGCACTTCTAGGACTTTGGTTTGAAGCTTAAATACAAAACATAAACGTGTGGAAACTGATTGACAGGAGGAGAAGAGAAAGGGAGGAAGGAATGTAATGTAATTAAGGGTACAATTAACAAACATCATTAATACTCAGGTAAAATAATAATAATAATAAGGAAGCACAACTACTCAAGTATTTTCTACCCCTGCTCATTGTGACCTGTAGGAGGCAGTAGGGGACACGTTGGAGGAACTCTGGATCTCCTACAACCTCATTGACAAGCTGAAGGGAATCCACGTCATGAAGAGGCTCCGAGTTTTGTACATGTCCAACAACTTGGTCAAGGAGTGGGGTAAGCATGTTAACGAGCATTCTGGACATTCGTTGTTGTTTTTGTCAGCACTGTGTCGTCATTTTTACACTTAAACAAGTTTTTGCCTGTCTGCCACATCAGGGGAGTTTGTGAAACTGGCAGACCTTCCATCACTGGTAGACCTGGTCTTTGTGGGGAATCCTTTAGAAGAGAAGTACTCTGCTGAGGGAACGTGGATAGACGAGGCCACTAAAAGAGTCCCCAATCTAAAGAAGCTTGATGGTATGGAACAAACATCATGTCGCTTCTTCAGGCTAATTTCTACTACTCGATGGTATGGATATAGCCTGGCTGTGTCCCAGTGCAGAGAAGGGTTTCATAGCTCGCAGAGACTTGCAGAGGCTATGATGTGCACACCACAAACATTTGAACTACACGTGTTCATTTCTGGAGCTGTATGTCAAACAAATGTAGTGGGGGGGGGGCAAGACCCAAAAATACTCAGGCTGAACCGGTACTCTTCCAAACAAGGAAACTCTCCTACAAGCTCCTATCACTGTAAGCAAAGAAAAACCTATAAACCAAAAACGCTTTAACACTAAAAGCCACATTAACATCTCTGGCTACGGTGCAAGCACACATCTCACAGTGAGGAAGGGCTTTATCAGCCAGCAATTTGGCCCTTGGACAAAAGGGTGCTGGACATTTCCCGTAAACAGATGCCGTATGGAGCTTTCCTGTTTTTTTCCTGCCTCCTCCTGTTTGATCATTTCTCAGGCTGTTCAAAGATCAGCAGTCGGGAGAGGTGTGACCTTATTTGCACTTATTAGACCCATCTAATAATAGAACAAGATTAAAATGAGGTTAGGCAGGCCAAGTTTTGCTGGAGTATGATAGACTGCATATTTAGTACATAAAGCGTCACCAGCTCTGCCATTCAGAGCGAGCCTTACCTCCCTCAAGCGTTGACAGATGGAGGTGAATGAGTTTATGGCACTGCTTCAGCTCTACAGGCATTACAGAAAAGGAGTAAACAGATCTAAATAGTCAGACAGTAAATGCATTCAGCAACACAGCCTTTACTGCACATAGCAGTCGTCAGTTTTAGACTATGTGTCCTTATTGGTCAGCAAAGAAAATTGTGCTCAAACTTGCCTCACAATTCACACTTGGGCACAACTTGTGTGACGGCCCAGCACACAACATGTGGTTTAAGAAATGATTGCAGTAATACTTCAGACAAGGCTGCATACCCGCAGCAAAGGACATGGATCTCTGCAACTGATGGTTAATGACACGGACGTGGGCTGCTTGAGAACAAACACAGCACGTACATGCTCACTGCTTGCTTGCTAGGTAATGTTAGCTAAATTGAAATGTGGCTAGCTAAGCGCAGAATTCACATTCATATTAGTGTAACACTACAGTTATATTTCAAGCTGTGACACACACATCCACATGAAACCTGTAGCCCCTTGTCTCTGCAACTGACCCAGGTACAGCGCTTGCTAGTTAATGTGAGGAGTGTAGTTAATGAAGCGTGACTAACTCCACTCCTCATGCGTGCACATTCAGTGAGTGACTCGGTCGGTTAGTCAGTCAGTCATTGCAGGTTTTGAAGTGAAGTGAGTGTTCAGGAGGGGATCGGTATATACTGTATGTGGTGGGCTGTTTTTGGTATTGCAGCTTGGGGTGGCACTGTTTGCTTAACTTGAATATACAGTATAATGTAGCTTGAAGAACATGCTGATTGTATCTTCACTTGTGAAGATTGGAGGGTGTGATTGCTGGGAATCCTACTAATCTTGCTCTTCTAACTTCTAATGTCATCCTCAGGAACACCTGTGATTAAGCATGAAGAGGAGGACAGAGAGGGGGAGAGTTAACAGAGTCTGTTCTGAAATCTTCTCAGTGGTACGATTTTTATACAACTCCAATGGCAAAATGTTAGCGAGTAAAAGAGCTAATTAAAAGGGAATTCCACCAGTTTTCCAAAATCCCTGCACAATTAAATAATTAAAATGTAAACAAAGCCATTCGGAGTGGTTTGATGTGAATTAGTGTGTGAAACTTACTGTACAATCTCGATGATAGAAACCAGAGGTCATGATAGCCTAATACAGCCACTTTGTACACTAGTGATCCAGGAACCTGCAGGTGTCTTATAAGGTTTTTATATGTAATGTTGGTAATGGTAAAATTCAGGTACATTTTTAATAAGATTTGGGTACTATGTGGCCTTACAAACACCCGCATGTTCCTCTCCGCCCTGCAGGTGTTTTAAAATGTCTTTTAGGCCAAAGTTCATGTCTCAGGCAATAGGCAGTGTATTTCGAACCGTTTCAGGGAGCAGCTTCCTGTAAGGTAGTTTTAAAGGGATTAAACAGTTCCGGTGTCACGTTTCTATCACCAGTTCGAACTCTGTAAGTTTGTCTGAAATCTCACGTCAAACCACTCTTCCTTACATGCTAGCAATCGAATAGAGTCAGTGGAATTCCCCTTTAATACAGGTGGGAGATTTTTATATGTTGACTTGATGTGTAATTTTATATGCTTAGGAAGCATAAAGACACTTTCTAATATTGTTAACGCCTTTTAAAATGAAAAACTACAGTGCAGCTACTTTTGAAAGGTTTAGTTGTAAAGTCTTACATATGAGCTACTGAACTGGTAACAGCATGATACTGATGCACTGCACCCACTTATCAACAGTGCTTTCTAATTTGTGGCGTTGTGTAGATTCCTACAGCTCTATCACTGTGTCTGGTTGTTTAGTAAACTGTAAAAGGGTCTAAGAAGGTTGATGGATGTTCCAGGAGCATACATCTTTAACAGTTAGCTCTGTACAATTAGACTGCTGTTACGATTAGGTACAGTGTATTAATACTATTTAGTATATATCACATATACTGTCTCTCCTATAGGGCATTCAATCCCAGATATCAACATCAGTTATATTTTCCGGCTACACATACTCGGTTTAGAAGCACTCTGACTATGCAAAAACCTTTATCTGATCCAAGAACAATTCCCTGTCACATTTTCTAGTACTAAATTAGTTATGCTGAACTGCAAATTGTGGTGTACTCAAAGACTCATACTAAAGGCACAAGTGGGGGAAAAATGTTGTTAACTTTATGGCATGTTTCCAAAACAAAAAAGAAGTCAAATGTATAATGTAATAGAAATACGGTTATATGGATGAAGAATCTAGTTTTGGGGTTTAAATCTTTTTTCAAAGCTTTTGTAATTTCGTTTTTTTTACCTTATTTTAATGTATTTAATTTGTAGGTATGTGTTTATGCAGAAATGTGTGATTGTTCATGTGTTTTCAGATCTTCTAATGTTGTAATAAAAAGAAGTCTAAAGTTTTTTTGTCTGCATTACTACTTTTTACCATCGTGTATCGCTGCGGAATGTGAAATTGTGGAATTTGAGTGTATAAATACTGAATAACTAAACCAATAAAATCAGATGTGAGTTAGAAATACACCCATCAGTCATAACATTACAACTACCTCCTTGTATCTACACTCGTTATCCATCTTACTGGCTCCACTGAGCATATAGGAGCACTCTGTAGTTCTACACTTCCAGACTGTAGTCCATCTGTTTCTCTTTATTACACTGTTCTTCAATGGTCAGGACCCCCCACAGGACCACCACAGAGCAGGTATTATGTGCTGCTGGACACCTCAGTGTCACTGCTGGACTGAAAATCATCCACCAACCAAAACTATCCCACCAACAGTGTCCTGTGGGTGGCATCCTGTGGGCAGCGTCCTGTGACCACTGATGAAGGACTAGAGGATGACCATTATGTGCAGCAGCACATAATAATAATAATAATAATAATAATAATAATAATAAATGTTTATCTATATAGCACCTTTCATACCATTGGCAGCTCAAAGTACTTATAGACAGCTGACATCCGTAATAAAAAAAAAATAAACATGCATACATACAATCGCATATATATATATATATATATATATATATATATATATATATATATATATATATACATATATATGCATACATACATATACATACATACGCATACACACATATATACATACATACATATCTACAGACACACACACACACACACATACGTACATACATATACACAGGTACACATACATACATATAATTACCATGTTAATATAGTTTTAACTAAACGCTGAGTTAAAGACGTACGTTTTTAAATGTCTCTCAGGCCAGCATCTGTAGATCTAAGATGAGCTATCGTCTCTAACTGTACATCTACAAGTTGGACCAGCAAGGTAGGAGTGTCTAATAGAGTGGACAGTGAGTGGACACAGTGTTTAAACACTCCAGGACCACTGCTGTGTCTGATCCACTCACACCAGCACAACACACACTAACACACCACCACCACGTCAGTGTCACTGCAATACTGAGAATGATCCACCACCCACATGATACTTGCTCTGTGGTGGTGCTGTGGGGGTCCTGATAGGGTAATAAAGTATACAGAGAAACAGATGGACTACGGTCTGTAACTGTACAACTACAGAGTGCCTCTATATGGTCAGTGGAGCTGAGTGTAGATACTATAAGCTGGTTTTAATGATATGTAGTGTTTGATCGGTGTTCCTTTAACTGTCGTCAAGGTGATAAGGTGATACAGACGCGGCCGTTGGGGGACTGCTGCGTCATCCAGCCGGCGGCTCCGATTGGATGGTAGTCGGACATTCACGCGCCAAACTTGCAAAACAAGGAAGTGAACTTTCACTCCCAGCGGCGCTTAATCCAGTCTACATATCACTGAATTCTCATAACATGCAGCGGGAGAGGAATGTAAGAGTCAGAGAGGTCATTTCAGCACTCTGTAAGCTCCTGTCAGCACTAGGCGTGGAGTCGGTACCGGCAGCCGAGGCGTTCAGGAGAGCCAAGTTCAACAAGACGGAGGCGGTAAGTGACTCGTTCGTGTACACTAACCGAGGGGAAGATAAGAGTGCAGCTTCCGGTCCATCCAGGCAGCTACCTTTACTAACGGGCTTCTAGAACGATGACAAGTAGTCCCGTCAGGTTAACTCTTACCACTCACATAATGAAGCTCTTAAAGGGGAATTGCACTGTGTTTCCTTCACGTGACATTCATATCAACACGTGTTAACATGTATACAATGTCCCTATAGCTGAGACTGGATTGAGAGGTGATGGTAGGACCGAGACATGCACACATTTAATGCCCTTAAACCCACCTCAAAGAAGGTTCCTGCATCAGGTAGACTAGTTACAGTGATCTGGTTCCTGCATCAGGTAGACTAGTTACAGTGATCTGGTTCCTGAGATGTTTGAGACAATGTTACATACAGGAAGAGGTACATGCGGGACATCACAGAGCAAAACTGTACCCCCCAAAAAATAATAGATGGCTGTACTCGGATTGTAAACATTGGCTTGGGGTTTATCTTTAATGGTCATGTGTGGCACAATAAGGACAAAAACCAACTCTCTTTGTTTCCCATTATAGACACAAGACATGTGGAAGTTGCTCTATAGTCTCCTAACGAAGGCCTTTGAACGGGAATGTGCCTGCCAGGAGCCACACTCACACTTGGGTATCTGTTCAACTGCTTTATTGCCTGAAGTAATGCAAACACACATTCGGCTGTTAATGAAGAGATGCAGAATACTCTGTTAGTGGTTGTACTCTGTTAGTATGCTATTAGAAATGAGTGTACCGTCCAGGTACGTTTTAGCCCCCCCTGGTTACAAACAGTGTAAATATACCCTTACAAGTGAAGCATGGTCTCGCAGGAGCCATTGTGTACCTTAGGTATAATTTACACTACTTTAACCTTCCTGGGGAACATGTACACACTGTACCTTTTATAACTTCAGATTTTTAAGCAGGTAAAAAATACTAAATGGAAGACAGTAAACAGCCTGGAGTCAAGAGTGGGTTTATGGAGTCGATGCAGTACAAAACAAACCAGCTGAAGTACTGAAAATGTTGCACTGCAGTGATGGGGGCTGTAGAGTTTTTGCTCAGTAAGGTATAAGTATTGTTTTTGTGCTTGACTCCAGTATTATTGCACTCAGTTTTATTCTTAAGAGAATGATTTCTTGTTTAGGTTTTGCCCTTATTTTTATTTGGACCTTCAGAGTGAGATTGCTCACTTTTTTAAAAAAAAAAAAGTTGGGTTCCATTTTAATGTTTTAATTAAACTTCCCATCAATTTCATATCAACAAACAAATCTGCTAACTCAGTTCTGTGCAACGACCAGTACTGTCCATTAGTGCCCACATCACACCCTGCCAAGAATAGAAAACATGTTCCGACTCTGAATTTTATCTATCTATCTATCTATCTATCTATCTATCTATCTATCTATATATATATATATGTATATATAATCAATGCTTGTTTAAAGCAGTATGTCAAATGCAAATAAACTAGAAAGCAGTGAAAGCAGACTTTTTTGAACTGTACAGTATTTTAGGCTATGTTTTACATTAAGAGGTTTATTGCATGTTGTAAATGTACACTCATTCCAAATTTGATGCCTGCAACATATTTCAAATGTTGGGACTGAACCACGTTTTCTCCTGTATTGCATCAGCTTGGCTTTTAAAGCACTTAACAGTTGTTTGGGCACTGAAGACACCAGCTGCTCCAGCTGCTCCAGCTTATCCTGCGCGTCAAACGGTCTTAAGTTGGATTTGTGGATGAAGCGGTGAACGGTGTAAATTGATACTGTTTTTACCTGTGTGATGATGTCTGTCACAGAAGTACTGCAGTTTTTAATGCAGTGCTATCTGGAGGATAGAAGGTCACAGACATGCAGTAGGGTTTTGGACAAGATTCAGCGGAACTATTGACGCTGGTATTCACTGCAGAGGGTGAAATATCTAAAGATCCCTGCAGCCGCTCACAGAGGAATTCTTAATCGATCAGATATTTCAGGAAAATGGTGAGCCTTGATCCGTCCTTGCTCATAAAGGCTTTCCTGGATGCTTCTTGTATACCCCTTTGGGATTGTATCACTTAGTTAAGACCATTCCTGGTCTTCAGTTCCCCCTCCTCCTTACTTCTGGAATGCGTTGGAGGCAGCAGTTTAAAAATGAACCTATGTTTACAAAAAACAAAGAAAGTTAATAAGATAAAACATCACATGTCCTGTCTTTGTATTGGTTTCATTCTGATACAGGTCAGAGTAGATTTATATATCACTGCTTCCTGTTTCTATTTGGATGTTAGTGTTTACCTGCTAGGGATTTGGACGAGCAGAGAAATGGGTTGTATTTCCCCTCTCCCGAATAAGAACATAATCTAAAATCAGAGGCAGGCACAAGTCACTGTATTGACATTTAAAGAATATTGTGCTTTAAATGGTCTGATATGATGAGTCATACCCAACATAACCGGGACATTAA
Source organism: Semaprochilodus insignis (assembly GCA_034552555.1). Lineage (NCBI taxonomy): Eukaryota > Metazoa > Chordata > Actinopteri > Characiformes > Prochilodontidae > Semaprochilodus > Semaprochilodus insignis. The sequence goes on along the minus strand of CM067483.1, from coordinate 9,890,568 downwards.
CCACCATAGTAAACAGGTTAATTTTGGGTTTAGTTTGAGTGTATATTTGGCTGTTTCCGCTGATGTTTTTTAACCCTGTTACTGAATGGCATGTTGGTTGCAAGTCATGTCACACTTTCCAGTCTCTGAAACTGTTTTGTCTGGCTTTCTGTCTCATGGTGGATGATTCAATGCTCACAGACCCACAGCTGGTGTTTGTAAAGAGTGCGCTGTGGTACACTGGTTATGGGGGTTGGTGGATGACCCCGTCCTGCACAAGCACAGAGGAGATTGGGAGCAGGGACCTGCTTTTGGCCCTTGGCTGGGTCATGTCATCCGAAAACCTACTGGAGTTCCTGCTTGGAGAGAAAGTCCTAGAGTTAGAGCTGCTGTCGTCTGCACATGGGGTAAGACGTGCGGTTAGGCTACTATGGAAATGTACGGCCAGCCGTTTGTATGACTTCCACAGGAATTAAGATTCTTAAGAAGCAACTTCACAAAAATTCCCAATGTAGTAAGGAGTTACTTGGTGACGTGTTCTGAGGAATAACGTAGCCTCATTTCCCAGTTTAGTATTAATGCAGCTTTAACAGCCCAAGACGTTTTCCGTCCATGCATCTGGTCTGAGCTAAACTAAGCTATAATGTTTATAGCCATGCAAAACAACACTATCTATCACCATGTTAATGAGGCGTTGGGTCTTTTTCATGTATTTAATTGGCTGATATTTTCAGATATGTAACTCATGTAGAAGAGCATGAATCCAGCACTAAGGCTCCAGCACTAAGTCATTTGTCGGCACTTTTAGGCACATTTTTCAAGTCTTTACTTTTGAGCACGTTTCTGTTGCCGTGAATCTTCCATTTTTTCAGGCGTAAAACCCACTTGCAGTTGTGTCCCACCAAGAACAGCGTAATGACTCCAGCAGATGGCGGTGTAACATTACAGTTCCAGCCTTATTTTGGCCCAGATAATTACACTGCAACCGAAATAAAGACTTACTTCTTTTGCTATATTAAAGTAAACTCTTAAACAACTCATTTAAAACTTCGTGTTGATTATTCTCACAGCCACAAGTAAACGACTGCTGGAAACGACTGAAAGATTTAAACAGAGGATTGCACTTCCTTTTATTTTCGTTACCTGTTTGGCTGAGTAGATTTAGATACACTAAAGACAATTAATCTTTAAATGACTCATTAATGGATTATAGTTTATTCTTTCAGTGTATGTTTATGTAATAACATTTTATTCAAAGCAATTTGGGGCATTTCTATTGGTCCAATCATTGTGAAAATGTCACACTATGTAAAGGACAGCAGTGTAACTCAAATTATGCAGAATACTAAAAACTGAAAAATCGTATCACATTTGAAAAGACATGTTTAGATTAGATTGTTTTGTTGTGGGAACAGAGGTGGAGGACAGGAGGACATATTCCCACGTTTGTGTGTGTGTGTGTGTGTGTGTGTGTGTGTGTGGGTGTGTGTGTGTGTGTGTGTGTGTGTGTGTGTGTGCACGCGTGTGCACTCCAACAGTCTGTGCTTGGTGTGGAGGATTTGTGTTTAAGTGGATCTGGAGTGGATGGAGCAGGGAGAGGCGATGTGAGGAGCCTGCAGTGGCAATATGGGAAGCTAAGGCTGCAGTGGAGGAATCTTCTAGCAGCCCAGCAGGAGCAGGCCAAGCTTACCCACAAGGTAAATGACTGTGACAGAATACACCCTGATGTGTCAGTTTATCAAGTACATCTACCTCATACAGCACAGTGGAAAAGATGTTAAATCAAGTTCCAGTTAGAATGTTCATTAAGTACAAAATTCTGAATTTGTTTAAATGACTGAAATTATTGTCAGAAATAAGTAGGAAACATATCTATTTACTTTTTTTATCAGTAAATTACACAAAAGGTTCTAACACAAAGTAAATGATCTATCGTGCTTCATTTTTCAAGACTTTGCTTGGGTGCACTTTTCTGTTGCCACTTTAAGTCTTCCTTCCCTCCAGTCCTAAAACTGCTGAGCTACAGATGTGTCCAAACACCATCAGCTTAACAAAAGAGTCCCAGGTCTCACTGACATTGTTGCCCTTCAGAGAGACACTAACATTCATACAGACACAGCTTAGCTGGATTACTAATCTCTTT